>CM053026.1:222834450-223434450 GCA_028564925.1 Lithobates sylvaticus
TAGTTTAAAGGGTTGAGCTTCTGGCCAAAGCGCTGGCACTGTCAGTTTGAGTTTTTCTGATAAGTTGGTCCGGCTTTACAACCTCCCTCTATATTCAGCTGATAACAGCAGCTTCTTTTCTTTGTGCTCGGTGATGCGAGAGGCTTTGCCACGCTTCATCTCAGTCACTCCCAGACAGGAGCAGTTTACCGAAACATGGTTGGGTTATGTTGGAGGAATGTGGGCTAGAAATTTAGGCATGGTAGATATGTAGATGGTGAGGGACAGACCTATTACAGATGTTTGTTTCTCTGAAAGATAAATGGAGAGTTAATGTTTGGCATGTGTTCATAACCTCTAAAATGTGTATTTATAAAATATGCCGCACTAAGGTGTCCATTTGTAATATCAAGATCCTGAGGATCACAGCTCCTCTTGGATCATTAGTGGTTTATGAAACTGAGATGCTCAGTGAGGAAAATGTTCTCCGCTGATCCTTTCAGCACACAGAGAATCTCATTGACAAATACGGACAGTTTATAAAGGTGCGATCTTTGGACCTCACTGGCGATCTCTGTGAGAATTCTCCTTCCCAGATTCTTCAGCTTGGAGGTGGAAGAGTAAATTGTTGCCGGAGAACTGAGCAGACAATCGGAGCCCCCAAGACTGAAAACAGTCCCCCTGCCTTTCACAACCATTAGCCTTCTAGAGTAGATTAGAGACGCAATAAATGTATATATCTAAACCAAGGTGGGACACTTCTGCCATGTAACCAATATCCTGTTACAAGATTACACACAGATTTTCCACTCTATTTTCCAGCAGACATTTTATCAAAAAAAGTAGGAGATCCCATCTCGATGTTTGCAATATTTCCTTATTGCAAAGATCAAGATTGCATCACCTACTTTTTGAGAGATGGATATATTGGTGTGTGTGTGTGTGTGTGTGTGTGTGTGTGTGTGTAGGGGGGCTTAAACTTTTTTTATTTATTTTTTTGTAATTATTATACAGTGTAGTGTACTGAGGAGAGCCATCTCCTCTGAGAATGCCCATGTACTCGGCAGCAGTTATTCACCGCTGCTTAATGAACGGACACCTCTGTGTTTCACTGATTTTCTGTTACTGTAATCTCGCGGTGATTTGCAAGATTACATTAACAGGGGGCGTTCTCCACAGTTCGACGCATTTGTAGATCATTTCACTCCCCAAAAGAAGCAGTCTACACTGCTTCATAAACAGGCAGGAGAGTGATCTTGCATTTAAACGCGGCATATTTGATAAATGCACATTTTGAGTGTTTTTATATTTTTTTTTATTTTTCACTTCAGATGCCAGCTGCCTAGGGTTAAGTGAAGGTTGCAGTGTGAGGCTTTCCATGTATCGGCTGTCACCTTGAACCATATTGGTCTTGTACCATCCTTGTTACTCAAAGGGGATATTTATCACATTACAACCCATGTGTGTATTGCTATTTGCCATCCTGACAACCAGAATATTTTGTGTTTTTATGTTTTTAGTCTTGTATGCACTGAAATTGCTTGGTATGGATCTGAGTGATCCAGTGACGCTGGAAGCCAAATGTTTTTAGTATGGAATATTATTGTACCCAAAATAAAGTTTACATTTTTTTACTAGCAATCCCAATTATGACCTCGTTGTCTCCAAAGTTAACCCCCTTTGCCTCCCAGTTAGTCTATTACCAGGGTTTTGTATTATATGTAGCGTGAGCGTGGGAAGAACCTAGAAGTTGCCTCTAAATTACTTTGTCAGATGTCATAAAGCACTGTGTGGTCCCACCGCTCTTCTGACACGTTATGATAAATGAGTAACATTTTCAGGGGGCACATGTGAGGATTAGTTTGAACTTTAACATTGATGTATAGTTTACTCCTAATGGGGTCAACAGAATTCAACCAAATGTATTATTCTAGAAGGTGAGATTAAAGCACAAAACTTTAATTTTACATATATTTCTCAAAAGCCACACAACCTCTAAATCCACTTTGTGTGCACCAAATGCCTTTGCAAACCCAGCTACTACCTACATTGATGTGGAATCATTGTGCTACAAATATTCTGTGCAGAGCACAGAGATGGGAAGGACCTAGCAGGCCAACTCATTGCAGGCTGTATGCAGAAAGCTACAAGATGGAATTGATGCAAGATTATGTACATTGCTTTAGCCTTAGAGCAGTCTTGGGTTTCCAGTTATTAGATTGGTGTCTGCTACATTTTCCTGCAACATTTTCTTGTTTTCCAAGCAGTGGCAGCTGGTGGTATATTTTTTTTGGGGGGGGAGGCAAACAATACACCCACAGCCTCCCAATAGGCAGCCAATAGGATCGCTTCTCCTTTCGGCCAGTCAGGACCCGCTGCCTGATTGGCCAGGAGGTGAATCGGGAAGGCGATAGCGAATATTCACTAATGTCACACAACTGGGTGGGCTCAGGGCGCAGTGCTCTGCACCCCAAACCCACAATTTTTTGATGCCTCTGGCTCTAATCACGTGCTTCAAAAAGGAAAAATTCCATACGTCCGGCACACCAAATGTAGACTAGGGGGCTGCGCCCTGCATTATGGGTCGCCACTGTTTCCAAGTGTGCCAATGGCGTAGGAGTCAACTGTTTTTATATCTCTGACATATTCAGTATAGATCAGTGTTGACATACAAGGTGGCCTAAGCTATAACCAGATATTTGTTTATCAGATCAGAAAAAAGTCCTCTTGATTGCTTTGATGTGCTTTCCACGTTTTGGTCTTGGCCCTATTGAATAAACACACACATATATATTTTTTTTTTTTTTGTATCAAGGTAAGTCAAAGACCCCCTGGCTTTCCATATGAGCCTAGCTGAGTATTTTGCTACATATAGAAAGCAGGAGAAACTGGGTAATAAAGAAGTAATGTCCTACAGCATGTGTCCCTGCCAGAGGTCTAATTTGATTTAAATTAACAAGCGAATGTTATCTTAAACAGTCTGTTTACATAATGCATTTAACATAATGGCAGGCTTTATAAGAATCACTTTTCTTTCCCACATTTTCCTCAGCATCTGTAGCTGCTCTTTGAATTAAACAGGTAAATGTTTCCTTGTTAATAGTAACTGGTAAGAAGAGTTCCTTTCTTCGCAAAACCTGCAAAGAATTGTATAAATATCTTTACATGTTCTCTGCACATAGAGCCTATGATGATCCTCTGGAGTCTGAACTGATTGAAGAGAGAATCCCATATCTCCATGGTGGCTATGCCGCACCACTGGCCCAACCAGAGAGAGGAAGCTTGGCCAGCATAGACCGCCTGGGAAAGCGTTCACCTTCCATCGACAGCATTCGTAAAGATCCCCGATGGAGAGATCCTGACTTGCCTGAAGTCATTGCTATGCTCAATCATCCCATTGACCCTGTCAAGTCCAACGCAGCTGCCTATCTACAACACTTATGTTATGAGAATGACAAAATAAAAAAGGAAGTGAGACAACTCAAAGGCATTCCCATCCTTGTGGGATTATTAGACCACCCTAAGCCTGAAGTCCATCGTAAGGCCTGTGGAGCCCTCCGCAACATCTCTTTTGGCAAAGATAATGAGAACAAAGTTTCCATAAAGAATTGTGATGGTATTCCTGCATTGATTCGGCTTCTGAGGAAGACCAATGACATGGAAGTCCGGGAGCTCATAACAGGTGAGGTTCTGTAATGGTAACATGTATATGTCTATGGTGTGTGTGTGTATTTTATATTTTAGATATTCTCATCTTTTTTGTTTTACTATTTATAAAAAAAAGATTTAAAATGTTATAGGTGGAGCCTGTTGGGTCAACCCAACACTTGGCTTTTAATACGTCTAGCATATTGTGACAGCAAGATTTTTCTGCAATAATTCTTGACTACTGTCCACTTGGGAGCTGTATTCTTCATTTTATAAAATATATCCCTGAACAAGGAAATTCCCCATATGTTTTGTACTCGGCAGGTTTGCACACCCAGGAACTTAAGTGCAGAAATCAACTGAATTACTGCCAAACCCTGAAATATCTGTCTTGGGTTGACTGACTCTTTAAATGTGATAGCTTTGAGGTGATGTCAGTAAATTAAGCACGTCTAGGCACGTCATGCGTTTTTTACGTTTTTTTTTTTTTTCTGCCAAAATGCTGCTGCTCATGAATGCGCTCGCAGCGTATTTTGTTTTCTGCATCTAAACACCCCTGCCTCTAAACGGCTGTGAACACCTGTGTGAGCATGGACACAGCCTCATGTTAAAGGCCGTCTCGAGACAAAAAACCTTCTAGAGGTGGCGTTTAAAATGTCCAGTGTGCGTGAGGCTTTAAGGTGTTTATCTATGCTTTTTTTTTTTTTTTTGGGAGAGTCTATCTCTGTCCTGGGGACCACTTTAATACTGTGCTATAGCTGATGTACGGCTACACCGTGGCTCTCCAGTTCTGGGAGGGCGTCCCCTTACATCCTCCCTAGAACGCGCTTCCCTGTAGCATGCATCAGGAAGTGTCTGTGATTGCTGTGTCCCTTGGACACAGCAGATCAGATTTGGGTAAAAGGCCAATCGCAGCGGTTCTTTACCATGTAAAGTCCACTCACAGCTGGTCACACATAAGCAGACTCACCAGTTATCGGCTCTCCTTTTGTCACACAGAGACAGTGTGTCAGGAAAGGAGAGGGGATCTATCGGGGGGCACAGGGAGTACAACATTGACACTGCTAATCGGGCCCTGATTATCAGTGCAGCCTCAGCATCATTGAAATTTTTACATTATATATATATATATATATATATATATATATATATATATATATATATATATATATATATATATATATATATATCTATATCTATCTTTTTTTTTTTTTTTTTTTTTTTAATATCATTATTATTAAATACCAACAAAAAGAAAGCTCTGTCTCAAATTTATAAGAAAATTTGCTTTGTGTACAGCACGCAATTGTCATTCAAAGTGTGACAGCGCTAAAAATTGGCCTGGGCAGGAAGTGGGTCAAAGTGCCCAGTTTTGAGGTGGTTAAACCCAGGACAGATATTGAAATCAGTTTGTTTTACTTTACTTCTACTTTGGGGAGGAATGTGCCAGTGTAGATGAGCCCTTTCATTAACTTAAGTTGGCATTGTTTTGGATAACATGGTAACTAATGTTAAAACCAGCTGAACGTTCAAATACATGCTAAATACTAAATACATTCCTAGTGGATCAAAACAAAAGGTGTGCAGAATTTTACAGTTTGTTTGCTTTGGGAAGCAGCCACATCCTGAGTAGAAAAGCCTGTCCCCTGCCAGCAGGCTGCCAGGGAAATCCCTTGCTCTCTCTGTAGAGTTTAGGTAGCCAATGGGTTGAATGAAAAAAAAACAAAAAAAAACACTTGCCTGATTTCCCCATCTACACGTTTGAGATGGATGAGGGACTCCTTACTGTGTCATTGTATTCTGACCAGCGTTGCAGGCTATAGCCTACATCGCTGATCAAGTGGGGAAAATCTGAAGGGGCAACCACAATGCCCAAACATGCATCGAAATTCAGATGGTGCCTGCTGAACCAGCATCATTTTTATTCCATGTTTGGGCTCACTCACATGGGCCCAGAGGGCTCTACACTGACAAAAGGATATTTTTTATTTAAATGGCTCAACATGCTGTGGTGCCTTAGCCTATAGATAAGTCTTTCCATTGTTTTTCTTTTTGTGTTCAAGTTTTAGACTGAACAGAAAGTAAAATATTACCCCATTCCTCCAACCACACACTCGATCCGTTCCTGAGCCTGATTCATTTATTTATTTTTTAAAAATTTTTTTGAACTTCTCCTTTAATCCTTTAGAGCCACTTTAAGTTCACTGCTTTAAGTAAAACAATTTTTTTTTTCTGTGGTCTTCCCTCTCATACTTTAAATGTCTGAGGCCTGACCGATTGTATCATTCCTTGGCTTCCTTCTACTAGGCTGCAGTGTTTGAATGGCAGTCCCATAGCACATTCAGAAATCTGGCAAGAGTTTGACACCCCTGGCTTACTTATTTTTTTTTTTTTTTATAGGCTGATGTGAAAACGCCAGTCTATAATTTCTAAGGGAGGGCCGAGGAGTCTGAGTGAAAATGGCAAGGAGCCCTCCCAGGCACTTTAAAAAAAACAAACATGACTTTTCCTCTTAAGAGCTGACATCCAGTGCAACACTCTTCAGTATTCTGCTATTGTAGTGAAATCCTTGTCTAGCTTAACAGCTTGGCAGAAAGCTAACTTGAAGGCTGGAACACATTTTGTGTCCTCGCTAACACTTCAATTACCACTCTACATTTCGGAATTTATAAATTTATATATGCTCATTTTTTTTTTTTTGATGGAATGGTCAAAGGACAGAACTGCTATCCAGGGCTTTGGTTAGAGAGATTTCCCTTTGCTTTCTATTTTGGGGACAAACTTTTGCCAGGCAGGAAGTGAGGACGCTGACAGAGGATCCAGCATTACATTATTATTATTATTATTATTATTATTATATATATATATATATATATATATATATATATATATATATATATATATATATATATATATATATATATATATATATATATATATATATATATATATATATATATATATATATATATTTTTTTTTTTTTTTTTAATCGGGAATAGTTTATTTAAACTTTTAACAAGCAAACAAAACATACACAGCCAAAATACATACAGCGTTTATGTGCCATATATACAGCATATCGCAATCCGAAAACAGTGGGTATTTCTAAAACCTATGCAAAAAGAACATTACAGAACCATTCAGCCTAATATCGGAAATATGGGAATATTCCCGCCCTTGGTAAGAAACGTAGGTGAATAACTCTTACACAGAGCATTACCTTATTTAATAAAAAGTTTTTTTTTTTTTTTTCGCATTTATTGGAGGCTCCGTTTTTAGATAAACCTTAAGACCCCTTTCACACTGAGGTGCTTTTCAGGTTCTTTCACTTTTAAAAAAAGCGACTGAAAAGCTCACAAAAACCTATTTTCATTAAAATCAATGAATGCTTTCACACTGGGGCAGTGTTCTGGCAGGGTGGTGAAAAAAAAAACGCCCCTCTCCATTGAAATTAATAGAAAGCGCTTCAAAAGCACCTGAAAAGCTCTGAAAAAGTGCTCAGTGTTTTACTGGCAGTTTACAAGCGCCTCAGTGTGAAAGGAGCCTAAAGGATAAGTTCAATGGGGAAAAAAATGCACATTGCAAAATATAATATATATTATTATTATTATTATTATTAACTAGGAGCCTGCAAAGCAATGCATCCATGATCAGTAGATTAAGGCTGCAATATCAGCCTCCCTGCTGACTGTCAGTGTATCTGTCTGCTCATACATGACAAGAGGAATAGATTAACTATTTAGAGTGCTCCACAGCTGATGGCTGCAAAGGCTGTTGATACTAGTTCTCCCATTTGATGGAACTCTGTAAATGAATGATGCAGCCAGGTGGGTAGAGCCCTGCAGTTTTTTTTAATTGTGACAACAGATGGGGGAAGAGGATCCCCGACCCGCTGTCACAATGAGGGAACATGGAGGGGGTTGCAGGGAGCTTCTGCAACAGTAACATGTTACACTCTGATATGGGTGTAAAGTTGACTGTTACAAAAGGTGAACTTGTCCCTTAACTGGGTATAGTGCCACCTGCTGGAGAAGGATGCAAAGTGCAATTAAAAAAACAAGACTTTCCAAAAGGCAGTCTCTGCTGGTGACCAAACCCTCCCAACACACACACACACACACACACACACACACACACACACACACACACACACACACTGTGGAACAACACCTTTCTTAGTTTAACATCTAGGAATTAGAACTTCTAAACTCCTTTTGGTTTGCATCAAGAAAGTCACTTGCTGGGTGTGATCAGCCACATAATCTAGTTCCTGGTGTTCTCTCCAGTTGCAGCCATTAAGCTAATGTGATTCCCTGCTGTGTCCATAGTTCAGTTTGACAGCCTGGTTCTTTCAGTAAACATCTGTTGGGTTTTGTACACATTTGATAGCCCTACCATGGTTGGTCACAATGTTCTCCTTACAGATCAGCAGCACCTATGCTCCAGCTAGTGGTGGTCTGCAGTCATGGCAGATGGCTGTGGCTCACTGCAAATTTTTGCTAAAGATGCTAAGTCGTATTCCATGTACTTCCACCTTCAGCGTCCTTTCACATCCCCCCCCCCTTTTTTTTTTTTTACCCACTCTGTCCCTACCAGGGATTTGGTAATCCCTGCAGGGGTTACTACTGTGGGTACTGGTGGGGCTTTACTTTGTATTTTGGGCACGCTGCTCATTTTTGTTTTACTGGTCATGGATGGGAATCTGTGACCAAGAGCTACAGGGCTGTCTTGTGTAGGGAAGGCTGATAAATGCCACATCTTATGGATCTGCCATTCACATGGGATTGACTACTGCAATGTTTCTCAACTCTTGTCCTCCCAAGTACCCCCAACAGGTCATGTTTTCATGCTTTCCATTATTTTGCACAGGTGATTTGATCAGTTTCACTGCCTTAGTGCTTACCACAGCCGTTTCATCCTGAGGGAAATCCTGAAAACATGACCTGTTGGGGGTACTTGAGGACTGGAGTTGGGAAAAATTGGTCTACTGCATGCAAGTCTTGGGTCTCGTGATAGTTATTTTCAAAGTAATCTTTTTATGCGCAGCAGCATTCCAGATAGTTGCAGCACATGGTTCTGTCACAGGGAAACATGTCCCCTCTGTCTCTAAATAGGGAAACTGGGATATCAAGTTTGGTCATCGGACAAAGTCAACTTAAGTCTGGTGGATTTGATGTGCTTCTACCTAAAAAGACATATTTTCCTTAGCAAAAGAAAATACTAATGGGCGCCAGTCTTCAAGGCTGGGGTTTTTGTAGCCCCAGGGTAGACCCCAGTTCCCATGAGTGTGCTGAAACTTTGAGCAATCAAATGGACTCGGCTTTGCTCCTGGAGGGACACCGTGCGCAAGTGCAGTCAGACAATGTCACGAGGGTGGCATGTATAAGCCATCAATGTAAGACCAAGAATGTGCTCTGCTGGGATTGTCCTTATCCGTAAGCTGGGCAGTGAGTTGTGTCTCAATACAAACTTTGGACAGGTTTGTAGCAAGGGTTGAAACCTATATGGCAGACACAACGGATGCTTTGGTAGCTCCATGGAGTTTCTACACGATGTGTCCCTACCAGGTAAACTTTTGCAAAGGCTTATAGGCCAGATGGCAGTCGAGAGATTTGCTAATTACATTTTGTCTCTTATGCTGTTATGCCGCGTACACACGGTCAGATTTTCCGATGGAAACAGTCCGATGGGAGCTTTTCATCGGATTTTCCGACCGTGTGTATGGTCTTTTTCTGTCTGCATTTCCGACAGACTTTGGATTGAGAGCCTGTTAATTTTTCTGACGGAAAACCTTTCTATCGGATTTTTCGATCGTGTGTATGCAATTCCGACATGCAAAATTCTGACGCATGCTCGGAAACAATTCGACGCATGCTCGGAAGCATTAAACTTCCCTTTTTTATAGTGCCGTCGAACGAGTTGTATGTCGCGGTGTTATTGACCGTCGGAATTTGGTGTGACCGTGTGTAGGCAAGACAGTTTGAGTGAAATCCCGTCGGAATTCTGACGGGAAAACCATCAGAGTTTTTTCCAACTAGAATTCCGATCATGTGTACGTGACATTAGAGGGATTTCTCCTCCTGTCCTGAGGAAAAACTTCCAGACAGGAATCTCTCCAACGCGGTCCCCGACAGCAGTAAAACTTTTTGGGATTACTAATCCTTTCCCACTTTTAAAAATTGCTAGAGATACCCTTTTTAAGCCTCTTTTCTAGCTTATGCATGGCACTCCTCACCCACCTTTACATTCATCTGTATTTACCATAAGGCACACTTGATTTGTGCCTAGGTCAATACCAAAACACTACTTTTTTTTTTCGTTTTATACATGGCCTGTCACATCCTAGATAGTTCCAGAAGCAGAAGTGAAGCTGGACACAAAGTTGCTAAGAAAAGTCAGACACTTTTCAGATCATGTTACTTTAGACCAGTTTTCTCATTCTTTGTAGGCTGGGTGGTGGCTAATGTAAACCTGTGGCTGATTTTCACATCCAAGAGAAAGCTCCCTCTTAATCCAACAATCCTCTTTAGGCCTTCTGAATTAGTCATATGGTTGGACATCAGCAGACATCCCTTTTTCATGTGACCTCCCCCATGCAACAGTGCTTGGGCCTTGGTAACTAACCAGAAGGCCCCAACACTATCACAAGGACTGGCAGTGGTGACACCATAGCCTGCCCAGATTAGACTCCTGCAGTGGGGAGATGGTGAGGAAGTTTATAAACGTGTGTATTCCCAAGTATAATTTCCTTGAATGGGCAAAATGGCAGGGTCTCTTAATTTTTTATTTTTTTACCTGATCATGCCAATAGTAATGGCAAGCCATAGCCTCCCAGTTGCTGGAAAAATAAGGGATTAACAACACCTTCAGTGAATCCTTTTCAAATCCTTTTTAGCCCATCAGCTACAGCTTCTATTCATTTCAGAGATCCTTTTTATCATGGCAGTCCAATATGACTTGTAAACAAAATCTCACAAACCTGATAGAATAAGCCCCCATAAAGTGTCTCGGTGGTGGTAGTCTCTTTTGTATTTGTCTTTCATACATATGTCACCAAATCTGGTCCAATTTTATAAATTCTGTGCTAGGCTGACACATCCTGCATAGTGACCACATGTATTTTATGTAATGATCATATCCTGCTAGCCACTTAATTTATTGGTTAGGGAAGTCTTGGTTTTCTGTCACTACAGGTGAGTATGCTGTACACACTGTTTATTTTAATGACCATATGATTTCTGCACAGCTGTTTCAGAATCATATTACAGTTGTGTTTATCACAATTTGAAAGTAGTGGCATAACTTCCTGTCTTTATGCTGAAGGCTGGTCATTTCTAATCAATTCTTGTGATCAATGGCAAATTAAGCAAATGCAGTATTGATTTACTGGTATCACATGATATGCAGCAAATGTGCTCTTCCTAATATCCTTTTTCACTTTCAGTAGCATAATCATTACTGCTGGGGATATCTGAGATGCAGCCAATGTAGCAACCTCCTGGCTACATTCATCAGTGTTGCTACTGCAACGGCAGCTGACATTTCTGAGGAGCTTCCGTCTAAGACTGTCTAGCAGCTTGCTTTGTCTGCTTTTTTAGGGGAGCTTCCTTTTTCCCTGGCCATTGATATCTTCAATCATTGATGTTAACCATTGAACACCAAAGGTCTGGTGATTCTCCCTCCCGCCATATATTGCGTTTACCCCTGGCTTTGCTACAATAATCACTGATCTCCACCTGTATCTGCTAGTTGATCGTGAAATTGATACTTCATACATAGCCATACCCTTTGATGGGACTACCTGGCTTCTCAACAGCTGTCCTGCATTTAGTCTGTTTTTAGCTACAAGTTTGTTTTCCACTACATATCACCATAAATTCTCCTGAAGAAGCGCATGGCGCGTATCATGTAGAGCACAATCGAGTACACATCGCTTTACTGTATTCTAACTGAACTCTGGGATCTATCGTTATTGTGGAACATTCTCATCTTCCTTTTGATTCCATGTAGTTGTTATCAAAGTTGTATATAGTTGCAATAATTTCTATCTTGGTTGATATATCGATGTGAATTTTAATATAATTTATTTGTAATTACATATTATAAATAACATTTATATTTTTCTATATATTCTGTTTTTGTTGTGCCTAAAAATTCCAAGCTTTCACTACCCAAACTCTTCTCTTCTCCACAGTACCACTCTGTGATGATACAATATCTGTCTACTAATGTAGCAACCTAAGCTAATTGTGGCCTGCAATCCTTCAAAGATTTGATTTATTTTTATTTTTTTAACATATCTAGTTTTATCTTTTTGCTTTTGTTTTCTATATGCTGCGCTTGTGTTTTTTTTTTTTTTTTTTTATAGCATGTTGTATACATGGCATAGTGTAGGGCTGAAACAACTAATTGATTAATCGATTACTATTTTCATAATCGATTAATCGGCCAGTAACCTTAATGGGGTTAAAAAAAAAAATAAAAAGAGCCCTTTATAGTACAAAAAGAGAAAATCGCTACTGTAAATATTACTCTATAGTTCTACAGTAAAAAAATTAACCCCTTACAGTAGTGATTATCTGCTTTTTTTTTTTTTTTGTACTATAAAAGGCTCACTTTAGTTTTTTTTTAACCCCATTATGTTACTAAACGTCTTGGACCTGGTTCACATCTGTGTTTTTCGGTGCTTTTTGCAGAAACACACTACAGTTCATTTAACATGGTTTCCTATGGGACACGTTCACATCTATGCTTTTATCAGCCGCTGCGTATTTGGAAAGGGTCAGGGACTTTTTTTTAACGCAAAACTGAGCTTTTTTGGTTCAATATACTTCAATGGAGAAGCTGCAGAAAAGCATGTAATACGTTTTTGCAGCAATTTGTCTTTTTTAATTTGCCCAACAACAAATTGGCCAAAAAACAGTATGTCTCCTCTAATAGTATATACAGTATATCTCCTCTAATATTATATACAGTATATCTCCTCTAATAGTATATACAGTATATCTTCTCTAATAGCTTATATACAGTATATTGCTTCTGTCTGTTCTCAAAATGGGTTCGATATTTTGCTCCCTAACCATGGTTGGTTGTTTATATTTACCACTGCATAGAGATACAGTTTTTAAAGAATAGATTGCCTTTTTTTTAAACTTTACATATTAACTAAATTATACACCACCCTTTTTTTTTTTTTTTTAAGGTTATTAACTGATTAATCGGCCAACTAATCGATTATGAAAATAATCATTAGTTGCAGCCTTAGTATAGTGTCCTCTTGCAATTTTGCAACTCTCGCTATATAGGTTTGCTATAACAAGATCAATTCAATGAATGTAGAATTTGTTCATTGTTTCTGAAAATATACGGCAGTTCTGCAGCCATTTGTCTCAATCAAGGTTTAGCACAGATTCAAACAATTACATTGCAACAGGCCAATTAATTCTGGCCATCTGATGACCCAGTGTGTTGCTGGAATATCTTTAGGCCTGCCTCACTGCATTTAGGCATAGTTAATTGAGTTGTACATCTGCCACTTAGAACTCTGTTTTTTTCTTTTCTAAAGGTACACTGTGGAACCTGTCCTCGTATGAACCTTTGAAGATGGTTATCATCAACCATGGCCTTCAAACATTAACTAATGAAGTGATCATTCCTCACTCTGGCTGGGAGAATGAACCCAATGAAGACTCCAAGCCCCGTGATGCAGAATGGACCACAGTCTTTAAAAACACATCCGGCTGCCTAAGGTACTGTTCTTGTTCTTTGTGCTACATGCTGTAATCACAAGCTTTTAAAATGATAGTCTCCAACCCTAAAGGTGTTTAGTGTTCCAATTCAGTATAATTGTTAATTATGAATTATTACTGACCATTCTAGTAATGAGCTCAACTTCTGGATAATACATCTCCTATTTTTACTTCTGTTCCATGAAAGTTTGTTATAAACATAGAATTGTATAACCAGATCTACATTTTTGGTATAAAGGTTTCTTGACAATATAGAGGTTCGCCGTGTTGCATCTACTCTGTCAATCTCCCGAGCGTATTATTGGGATTTGTCCAACTGCCTGATTGACAGTTGGCTCTGGCTCTCAGCGTGCCAGAAGCTATCTGCTTTCACCCCTCTACAGCCCAGCACTCCAGCGAGTGTTGGCAGAGCATAGCTGAGATCCAAACTCCTTTAACAACAATACTACTGCCACAGTAGGCTCCCATGAAAGTCTAGGTTGGTTGACATACAGATGCATGTAAGCTTATACACACATTTAAAAGCTCACTTAACCATTTGTTTTAAAAACGAACATACTGTTTATGTAGTAGGCCCACTTTCAAAAAGCTTTAATATTTTTACAGTCTTATCGTGTAAGTGATACAACCAAACAAATAAACAGTAGGGATGGGCCCGGTGTTCTATTCGAATCAAGCACCGGGCGTTCGCTCGCTCGGCGAGCCCAGAACTATTGGGGCCGCTCGCATCAAATTTGTGTGATGCGAGCGGCCCCGCAATGCATTGCACTAGTCGCAGTGCAATGCTGGCTGATGATTGGCCAAGCATGCACTGTGACCCCGCATGCTTGGCCAATCACAGCGCCGGCAGCGAGGAGAGCCATAATTGGCTACAGGCAGGATGCCTGTAGCCAATTATAGCTCAGGGGCTTTAGTACACGCCCCACGGTATAAGAGGGGGCGGCCTCGCATATTATGTTTCAGTCAGTGTCAGCGTGTCAGTGTGCTGCTGACAATATGTGCTCTATTTCTGGGGATATGTGTGTGCGTGCTGTTAGAACAGCATTGCAGTATCACATCTGGGGGGTGTCTATAGGTGGCCTGTGAAGGGGGGCAGGTTTCCTGTGCTTAGAACTTTCCCTGCAAAAAAGTGTCATTTTTGCAGGAAAAAAGCTATTTAAAAGCAACCCTTGAGGTCTGGTATGGATTTTAATGGGAACCCTAGCCAAAAAAAATGGCGTGGAGTCCCCCTCAAAATCCATACCAGACCCTTATCCGAGCACGCAACCTGGCAGGCCGCAGGAAAAGAGGGGGGACGAGAGCGGCCCCCCCTCCCGCATGAACCGTACCAGGCCACATGCCCTCAACATTGGGAGGATGCTTTGTCCCCATGTTGATGAGGACAAGGGCCTCTTCCCCACAACCGTGCCCGGTGGTTGTGGGGGTCTGCGGGCGGGGGGCTTATCGGAATCTGGAAGCCCCCTTTAACAAGTGGACCCCCAGATCCCGCCCCCCCCTGTGTGAAATGGTAAGGGGGTACAAAAGTACCCCTACCATTTCACCAAAAAAGTGGCAAAGATGGTAAAAATGACAGGACACGGTCTTTGACAATTCCTTTATTAAAATCTTCTTTCTTCTTTCTTCATCCTTCGGTTTCTTCATCTTCTCCTTCCGTCATCTTCTTCCATCTTCTTCTTCCTCCGATCCGCTTCTTCTTGCGCTGGTCTTCTCGTCCGGCATCTTCTTCAGTCGGTGTCGGTGGCTCTGTCTCTTCTTGGGCCGCTCCGCGCAATGGGAGGCTCCCGCTGTGTGAGGCTCCGCTCCTTCTGACAGATCTTTTATAATGGAGGGCACCTGGTGACCCCGCCCCCTCTGACGCACGGGGACGTCATGGGGAATTCCATGATGGCTTTCCCCATGACGTCAGAGGGGGGCGGGGTCACCAGGTGCCCTCCGTTATAAAAGACCTGTCAGACGGAGCGGAGCCTCACACAGCGGGAGCCTCCCATTGAACGGAGCTGCCCAAGAAGAGACACCGACGCCGACGGAAGAAGATGCCGGACGAGAAGACCAGCGCAAGAAGAAGCGGATCGGAGGAAGAAGATGGAAGAAGATGACGGAAGGAGAAAATGAAGAACCCTAAGGATGAAGAAAGAAGATTTTAATAAAGGAATTGTCAAAGACCGTCTCCTGTCATTTTTACCATTTTTGCCACTTTTTTTGGTGAAATGGTAGGGGTACTTTTGTACCCCCTTACCATTTCACACAGGGGGGGGCCGGGATCTGGGGGTCCCCTTGTTAAAGGGGGCTTCCAGATTCCGATAAGCCCCCTGCCCGCAGACCCCCACAACCAATGGCCAGGGTTGTGGGGAAGAGGCCCTTGTCCTCATCAACATGGGGACAAGGTGCTTTAGGGGTCTTAGACCCCCAAAGCATCCTCCCAATGTTGAGGGCATGTGGCCTGGTACGGTTCAGGCGGGAGGGGGGGGCCCTCTTTTCCTGCGGCCTGCCAGGTTGCGTGCTCGGGTAAGGGTCTGGTATGGATTTTGAGGGGGACCCCACGCCATTTTTTTTTGGCTAGGGTTCCCCTTAAAATCCATCCCAGACCTCAAGGGTTTGTTTTTGTACACATGCTTACTTTCTTTGTATGTATTTTTTCTGTATTTTTGTATTAACCATACATTTATATACATTTTATTGGCATGTAATTTGTTGTTGGTCTTTACCCTGGCTGTTCTGACCCATACCCTCATTCCAATGGTTTTTTCTTTTGGGATTTGGGTGTGGGCTGCTTCAGCCAGGTGAGATCTTTTGAATGCAATCACCAGAACGATTAAGCTGTAGTGCCCTGATTGGCTTTTCAGTCAATGTTGGTCACCTGACTTTGGCTATATATATTTTGGTTTTTGCATTCTATCTTTAGCTATGACTAAGCGCCTTTGAGGCGTGAAACGCGTAAGCTACTGACGCTGTTTTGCTGTATCGCATGAGATGTCACTACTTTGGATTTTATCTTTTGCCTAATAACGAAGTTTTTGCTGAAGTGCGGCCATCCAGATTTCTCTTTTTCCTCTCAAGTGAAGCCGCAAAGGCGACACTTCCTGATTCCCTCACTGATAATGGCGCCGGCAGCAGCAGAGAGCCGATCGATTGATCGGCCTCTGCTGCCGACCTCGCTGGAACCTGTGACAGGTAAGTGTCCATTTATTAAACGTCAGCAGCTGCAGTATTTGTAGCTGCTGGCTTTAAAAAAAAATACAGGTACAGTCCCGCTTTAAGACTAACAAGATCTATCGGGGTTTTTTTTTTTTTGTCTAACTTTGGCGGAAAGGCATCCAGATGGGAATCTTTGGACTTAATTAACAAAGCTTTTTTTCTTAGGCTGTTTTTTGTTAGGCTGTTATTATATTGGCCTTTTATGTAGCTATTGTCACAAGGGTTTGTAAACATGCAGACGTTCCATAACCTGCTTAAATGAATCAAACTCATGCTTTTCCCATAAAACTCTGCCTTTTACTTAGATGCCCTCCCTACCTAGCAGCACCTTCATTTTGCTCCTTTGGCACTCAAGTCAGAAACTGGGCATGTGGAAAGGAAGTCTTTTGTGTAAGGTAGAGCTGCACAATTAATTGTTAAAAAATTGTGATCTTGATTCAACCCCCCTGACTATCTCTATTGCAGAGTTTGCAGATTCTTTCATATAACAAGTGGAGAGACTTTTCTGCTCACTCAGCTGTCAAAAGAAAACATCTGGGCAGTCTGCCAAGTTTTTAACATGAAACATTGTAACTAACTCTTCCTTCTTAGATCAAAGGGATAACCTTCTGTGTAAAGAAAAAATCCAGGCAGTCTGCCAAGTTTTTAACAAGGTGTAAATGCAGGAAGTTTAACCACTTAAAGTCTAAATCTTTTTCTGACACTTGTTTCTTAAGTTAAAATCAATATTTTTTGCTAGAAAATTCCTCGGAACCCCCAAACATTATAAATATATTTTGGCAGAGACCCTAGGGAATAAAATGTCAATTGCTGCAATATTTTATGTCACACTGTATTTGCCCAGCGGTCTTTCAAACGCAATTTTTTGGGGAAAAATACACTTCAATGAATAAAAAAAAAAAAAACGAACAGTAAAGTTAGCCCAATTTTTTTTGTTTTAATGTGAAAGATGTTACGCTGCAAGAATCGTGAGAGAATCGTGATCAACTTCTAAGCAAAAAAAATAGTGACTCTCATTTTAGCCAGAATCGTGCAGCTCTAGTGTAAGGTATTGATTGCTGTAGCTAGCGCTTGCCATGTGAAACAACTGGGCCAATCACCAACTCCTCAGCCGTTACAGGAGTGGAAGAGGAACAATGTTCCTCCATACCTGAAAGCACTGGGTATTTCATCGTTGTGGTGGCAGAATGGAGCGGTGAGGGAGTTTCTGCTGGCGTGAAGAGGGCAAGAATCATTGTAATAAATGTGCCACTTTTCCCTGCATGGGCAAAGCACACAATTGCCATAAAGTGGCCATTCATGAAAATGGGAGGTCTAAGTAGATTACAACCACATACCTCCCAACTTTCTATAAAGGGAAAAGGGGACCTCTTTTAGTACACACTATGTAGGCTAAGGACACATCTCTACCATGGCCCCAGTTACTTTTTTGACCTCTATTATTCGTTTATGTTGACTTGACTTTTCAAAACAACTAATGCAGTAATATAGAAGTTGCATAAAAAGTTTAGTGAAGCATAACTTCAACGTGGTAAAATAGTACATTTTGTATAGAAATGTTGACATCTGATCAAAAAAAAGGGACAACTGAGGCTGCATGAAGGACAGAGGGATTTAGTCTTAAAGGAAAGACAGTCCCTCCAAATAAAGTTGGGAGCTATGCCAGCACATACCTGTATTAGAACAAAAGAAAAAAAAGGTACGTAAATGTTCTCCGAAAGATAGTGGTTTGCTTGGTCAGTGTTTATATACCTTTCTTTCTACAGGTGGTGTGGGGCTGTTATCTGAGCAGTTCATTCATTTTCATGTAACTTCCCCTTTAGCAAGCTCTAAGTAGTGGCGTTTTTACCACCGCTGCTGCTGTCAACGTTAATATAATAGCTGTTATGATAAAATAAAAGTAGAGGATGATTTATAAAGATTACATCACATGTTATCTCTTCTAAAAATAACACAAGCTTCAGGCTGGTGATAACTCTGCGTTTCAGTAGATGACTTCTGAAAAAAACAGGAAAAGGGGCCCATATGAGGTGGTGGTAAAAACGTGAGATCAAATTAATATGTAAGAAAATTAGGCTTTCAACTAATAAATGCCAATTTCATGCAGAAAAATTACTACAAGCCTGCGGGATATTTATTTCTGTGAATTGAACAATTTTTATATGATTATTATTCAGATTAAAATAGAGTGGTTTTATAAAAACACATCTATCATACTGAATTGAGTTTTTGGTCACGTTTGGTAAAATGGGAATGCATTTACCGTTTGTGAATTCTGAAAGCCCACAGGTTTTTGGTGAGCATGTATGTATGTATATATAATCAAGGCCATTTCTTTAAGCCCTAATACAAGGTACTAGATTCCATGGCATAGTATCATGAGAAATGGCAAGCTTTAAGGCTCATGTCACACCTATAGGGATGGCGTTCCTGCCCAAGCAAATGTGGCCAGCACACGTGCATAGGTGGGAGCCGAGCCTTGGGGCAGTTTCTTGCCTATCTTGCTGCCAACGACACTGAACCCCCGGTATAGTGAAGACACTGATAATTCATTGATAACCATACATCTTGGTCTAATGTGTTAGGCAAAGTCTACAGGCTTGGAAAGATCAGTTTGTAAATGGATAGAAAACTGGCTAAAAGACCAACTACTCAGAGTAGTGGTTAATGGTTCATACTCTGAATGGTCTAAGGTTATTAGTGGTGTACCCCAAGGTTCAGTGTTGGGACCCTTACTTTTTATATTTATAAATGATGTAGGGTCTGGGATTAGAAGTCCCATTTCAGTGTTTGCAGATGACACCAAGCAATGCAGTGGAATAACGTCCTTACTGGATGTCTCCAACTTACAAGCTGACCTCAATGCACCGTTTAATTGGGCAACTGTGTGGTAAGTGAGGTTTAATATTGATATATGTAAATCTCTTGCAATCTTGCAATCTTCTTGCTAAACATCTTGCATACTAGGAGAACAGCTGGGAGAGTCAATGGTGGAGAGGGATCCCCTGTTGGAGCAAATTGGATCACACTTTATTGGGTTTTTTTGCCTTCGTCTGGATCTACTCTGGGTATAGAATTGTGTATATTTATGATTTTGTATGTGTGTGTGTATGTATGTATGCATGTGTGTGTGTGTATGTATATATATATATATATATATATATATATATATATATATATATATATATATATATATATATATATATATATATATATATATATATATATATATATATATATATATATATATATATATATATATATATATAATGATAGATAGATATTTTTATTCTTTCCTTTCATTGGTTGAACTAGATGGACTTGTCTTTTATTAACCAGACTAACTATGTAACTGTGGTCTTCTGCTGTCTCATCCAGGTCTCATGCTGTGATCTGCAGTTCCTCCTGTATACCCCTGTCACTACAGAACAGTTTGACAAGAGGAACCACTGAGCACAGCAGAAGACCACAGTTACATAGTAGTGACTTCCAGTATAGCCGAGTAACTATGTCCCATTGTGACCTAGGATTTGGCAGGTACAAGTACAGAGCACAGAATGGGACCAGAAGATCAATAATCTTAAAAGATCGACACTCCCTGTGAGTTCTTTTCATTACTGTAGAGTTCAGCAGCACAGGCAGCAGGAAAGGGAAGTATTTACCATCTTATTATTCAGGACCGCTTTTATTTCGAGTGTGATATTTGTGACCGAGCCACCTTAAAGAATGTGTTTACTTTTTGTGTGTTCGACACAAACCTGCGCTGAGATTGTATGCTATCAATTACATGGCATTTTCTTTCTGCAACGCTGTTATATCAGTGTTACATGATATATGGTTATATAGCTTTGCTTCAGGCGCTCCTCAGTAATAAGCTTGTACATTATTAGAGAGGTTTGTGTTTGCCTCATTCTCACATCTGTGATGGCAGCGAACATTTCTGCATTAGTGTCAGAATTCGATTTTTGGTTCCTTTTGCTGGTTTATCTTTCCATAGCACTTACTGCCAGCTTCATTTCGTAGAGGAGAGATCATTGAATGGCTCTTTCAGAGCAGCATTTACCTCAGAGAGTTCCAATTTCCAGCCGGCAATGAGCACACAATGCTCGGCTTTACAGCTAAGTAAATGATAGATGGCACGGTTTTCCGGCTAATGACCTGGTGTTCTTTATGTATACATTAACATGGAATAGTAATGAACTGCAGCGTTTTATGTCTAACACATGCTCTGATATTAGCATTGTGAAAGTGACAGCGCAAGTTAAGAAGTTGAGGCCTTGTGAGTAACTGAGTATATTAGCTTATCTCTACTGGCAATTGGGCTGAAAAAAAATCAGCTGGCCTTGTATTACATATGCTGCAACCTGTGGATGCCATAGTCGCAACACATCGCGGCAGCAGAAAAAGTTTCCTTTAGCAGTTTGTGTTATCCTTCATAGCCAACAGATTCCACTATGCCATTGTTGCAGTATAAGATGCTGTTCAAGCAAGTCAAATGATCTTTTTCAGATTTTTGACATGGTAAAAAATGGAGCCGGTTTTGGGAAGATATAAGGGTATTTTATATTGGTATCATTAGTGACCAACTTGGTACTTGTTTGTAGAAGTTGGCACATAAAATACAACCTATAACAAGAGTAAACCAATGATGATAAAAAAAATGCATAATAAAACTCATAAGAGATGCCCAAATTATCGTCAACCTGTTTGTGAACAATTGCTCATTATTGGGCACCTTTTTGTACACCTTAAACTCTGAAATCTGCACACATTTTCTAACTTGTTGAAATTTTTCAACGTGATGGGGCCATCTTCCCATGAAAATGGGTTGGATGTAAATGACTACAGTTTCTTTTGCTAAAAACATAGACTTAAAAGAAGAATACACTGCATAACAATGCAGCACAGTCACACAATAATTTACAGACGTGGCCAAAAGTTTTGAGAAATGGCACAAAAATATAAATTTTCAGTCTGCTGCTTCAGTGTTTTTAGATTTTTTATTTTATTTATTTTTTTTGGTCCGATGGTACTATGAAGTATAATTACAAGCATTTTATGTGTTTTTTAAAGGTATTTTTTGACAATTGCATTAAGTTTATGCAGAGTCAATATTTGTAGTATCGACCCTTCTTTTTCAAGACCTCTGCAATGCACCCTGGCATGCTTTTAATCAGCTTCTGGGCCACACCCTGACTGGCACCCCATTCTTGCATAATCAATGCTTGGAGTTTGTCAGAATTTGTGGAGTTTTTGTTGTTCACCCGCCTCTTGAGGATTGACCACAAGTTGTCAATGGGATTAAGATTTGGGGCTTTTCCTGGACATGGACCCAAAATGTCAATGATTTGTTTCCCCAAGCTAATTTAATTACTTTTGCCTTATGACAAGGTGCTCCATCATGCTGGAAAAAGCATTGTTCATGTCCAAATTGTTCTTGGATGGTTGGCAGAAGTTGCTCTCAGGAGGGGTTTTTGTACTATTCTTTATTCATGGCCGTGTTCTTAGGCAAAATTTGTGAGTGAGTCCACTCCCTTGGCTGAGAAGCAACCCCACACAAGAATGGTCTTGGTGTGCTGTACTGTTTGCATGACACAGGACTGATGGTAGCGCTCACCTTTTCTGCTCCGGACAAGTTTGTTTGGAGCATCCAGAAAAAGTCGGAAAGGAGATTCATCAGAGAAAATTACTTTACCCCACTGCTCAGCAGTCCAATCATTGTACCTTTTTGCAAAATATCAGTCTGTCCCTGGTGATTTTCCTGGAGAGAAGTGGCTTCTTTGCTTCTTGACACAGGCCATCCTCCAATAGTCTTCTCACTGTGCGTACAGATGCACTCACACCTGCCTGCTGCCATTCCTGAGCAAGCTCTGCACTGGTGGTGCCCCAATCCCGCAGCTGAATCAACTGTAGGAGACCTGGCGCTTGCTGGTCTTTCTTGGGTGCCCTGAAGCCTGCTTCACAAATGCAGTGGAATTTTTTTTTTTTTTTTTTATGGGGTTAAATTAATTTTAATGGCAAAGAGGGACTTTGCATTTAATTGCAATTCATCTGATCACTCTTCATTACATTCTGGAGTATATGCAAATTGCCATCATAAAATGGAGGCAGCAGACTTTGTTAAAATTAATATTTGTGTCATTCTCAAAACTTTTGCCCACAGCTGTACATTCACAAACTGACCTGATGCCTGACGTGTAGTAAGGGGTAAAGGCCTAGAGCCCTCATCATTCGTGTCACCGCTATACCCCTTTCTAATACATGACTCCTAAGTTACCACTGAAATATCCAACAGTGTAATGTCAGACCTGACAAGCCCCTTGTGCCCATTGGTAAGGTCACAAGACACACATCAGCAGATACCAGTATGTTTTATGACCAGATGTCTCCATGCCCTTTGTTCTCTGGGAGTCCTCTAGCTGTCTATGGCCACCATATCCATTTGGTCTCTCTAATCTGGCTGATACAAAGGCAGCATTATCAGCTTGGTTATATTACACCAGCCATGACTTTTTAATTGGCGATACCTTTTTTATATACAGTTATCATTCAAGCACTTCTGAAAGCCATTTTAGCTTGACATCTGACAGTTCAGAAGTTTAAAGTAAAACAGCCCTCATCAAATGTTAGATAAATATTCTAGTAAGCAAGGCTATGCCACAAATAGTTGTTGCTGCCTGTTTTTGCGGGAATACAGTTGATATCTGATATGATTACTGTTTTAGCCTAGAACAGCTTTGCACTTTAAGTGCTACAAGCAATGAACAGCATGTACTGAGGCAGCCATTATTAAAATTACACCTGATCCCAGAAGAGATGCCACTCTGTTTTTAAGCACGTTGAGACACTCTTGGACAGCAGGCACTAGCTCCTATCATTTGGAGGGTGAGGAAAAGAGCACATTTCAAATAATTACCTTATTAGAATAACATAAAGCCATTTCAGGATGGACACTATTACTAGAGCAGTTCAGCACTTTGGCACAAATTAAGTGTAACACAAGGTTTAAATGCTGAAAGAAAATCCTGGCTTTATAGGAACAACCAGAAGAAAACTTGCTAATCATTTTGTATTGTAGAAATACCTTTTGCGATGTATGACCAGTTGCAGACCATTGGCCTGTAGCTTTTGGCATTAGGTTATCTGCATAGTTGATTTTAAAGTATACCTAAAGGACAAACAAACAATTTTTCTTTAGATTTGGAGCATTATGAGGGGTTGGAACCACTGTCAAGTCTCTTAGGCTGACCATACATGGTTCGAATCTTGGCCGGTTCAGCAGGACCTGGTCAAGATTCAAACCATTAATGGTCAGGCTGAATGCATCAAGTCGATCGCTCAACTTTGGTACAACCAGCCTGCCAGGTTCACTTGGGATTATTGCAAGCGGCTGCTACAGCCCCTAGCGATAACCACTGTCTTCCTGGCAGAAGAAAACCATGGCCCGGCATGAGGGATTCCCGCATCAACACTGTCTGTTGATGAGGGAATTGAGCGAAATTTGCTCTGTGTATAGTCGGCCTTAGGCTACATGTACACTGCCCACCCCTAAACCTAACTCTCCTGGCAGCAGAAAAATGCTAAACGTGGCAAAGAAAGTGGTACCACCATGTGGTAAAAAAAAGCAGTACCAGTTCCGCTTTTTTGCCACGTTTTGCAATTTTTGCCAAACGTTCCTCTCATGAATGTGATTCTTCTGCTTTCAGTATAGGGATGTTTAACTGCCACTAAACGCTGCTGTTCCTAAAATCTGATAAAACCCTGTGTACATGGACACACAGGCTTTTATTGAGTTGAGTTCAGGGGCTTTGGTGATCCATCGCTGAGTCCAACTGTCAAATCTTGCATGGTGTGGGCCTACTGTCTTCACGCATGGTTCTTTTTTTGAATAGATCCTTTGCTATTTGCAGTCTGTCTTGAATCAATGTAAGTATGCATATCTTATACCTGAAGAACCACTGCGGAAGCTGACACTCAGTGCAGCACTAGTACAGTGCCACTCATAGAACGCCTTGTATTGTATTTTATTCAGTGAATACAAGGCATCCTCTGATAAGGACAAGGTGATGATCATGCTGTCATCTCCTCTCCAAGTATACTTCCCAGAGGTCCCTCAGGTATAAAATATGCTTAAAGTCAGAAGGTTTTTTATCTTAACCACTTACCAGAAATCGCCGTAGGTGTACGGCAGCTCCTTTTTTAAGGAGCCGTAGCAGGCGCACGCTCGCTGTACGGCAGGGGACCCGATGCTCGTGGCCGGCGACCGCAATGTCTGCCGGCCACCCACAATCACGGTCAATGTAAACGGACAGATCCCTGTTCTGACAGAGGAGTTGGCGAGAGATCAACTGTTCCTAGTGATCATGAACAACGATCTCTCTCCTCCTCCAGTCAGCTTAGCTCCCATACAGCTAGAAACACTCCCAGGGAACACATTTAACCTCTTGATCGCCCCCTTGTGTTAACCCCTTCCCTGCCAGTGACATTTATACAGTAATCAACAATGCAACCATCAGTCCCTCCCCTCACGCCAGGGTACTCAGTGTAATCCTAGACTCGGACCTGTCATTTCAGCCTCAAGTCCAATCGCTGTCAAAAGTTTGTAGACTTCACCTCCGCAATATCTCTAAAATTCGCCCCTTTTTAACAAATGACACCACCAAGCTCCTCATTCACTCCCTTGTTATCTCTTGCCTTGACTATTGCAACTCCCTTCTCATTGGCCTGCCTCTCCATAGGCTCTACCCTCTTCAGTCTATCATGAATGCTGCTGCCAGACTTATCCACCTTACCAACCGTTCAGTGTCTGCCAACCCTCTCCTCCAATCCCTACACTGGCTCCCAATCGCCCAGCGAGTTAAATTCAAAATATTAACCACAACTTACAAAGCCATTCACAACTCTGCCCCGAGCTACATCACCAATCTTGTCTCCAAACATATCCCAAACCGTCCTCTCCGCTCTTCCCAAGATCTCCTCCTGTCAAGCTCTCTTGTTTCCTCCTCCCATGCTCGTCTCCAGGATTTCTCCAGAGCCTCTCCCATCCTCTGGAACTCGCTGCCTCAACCTGTCCGGCTATCCCCTACTCTAGCTACCTTCAGGCGATCCCTGAAAACTCATCTCTTTAGGGAAGCCTATCATGTCTCCAATTAATCTTGTATCACTTCTATCAGCTCATTCCCCACAGTTACAACCTTTTGTATCACCTCCCCCACCCTATTTAGATTGTAAGCTCTTCTGAGCAGGGCCCCCTTAATCCTCTTGTATTTTATTGTATTGTATTATAACTGTCTTGTCTCCCTTTTTATATTGTAAAGTGCTGCGTAAACTGTTGGCGCTATATAAATCCTGTAATAATAAATAAATAATCAGTGGCTATTTTAAGCTCTGATCGCTGTAGTAATGTCAATGGTCCCAAAAAAGTGTCAAGTGTCCGCTCTGTCCGCCGCAATGTTGCTGTCCCGCTAAAAATTGCTCACCACCGCCATTTCTAGTAAAATAATAATGCCATAAATCTATCCCCTATTTTGTAGCCACTATAACTTTTGCGCAAACCAAACAATATAAGCTTATTGCGATATTTTATTTATTTTTTTAATCAAAAATATGTAGAAGAATGCATTTTGGCCTAAACTGATGAAGAAATTGGTTTACATTTTTGGTGGGGTATATTTATTATAGCAAAAATAAAAAAATATATATATTTTTGTGTTTTTTTTTTTTTTGCGCAAAAATGCCACCAAAAGAAAGCTCTATTTGTGGGGAAAAAAGACATCAATTCTGTTTGGGTACAGCGTTGCATAACTGTGCAATTGTCAAAGCGACGCAGTGCCATATCGCAAAAAGTTGCCTGGTCATTAGGGGGTAAATCCTTCTGGTCCTTGAGTGGTTAATGCATTCTATGTATTAAGATTGAAAAAAAACTTTAATAACTGTAAAAAGATAAAAGATGAGATAAAAAAAGGACCCTCAGACCCCTAATACTTACCTGAGCCCCCTCTATCCAGTGATGTCCACGAGTGCCTTGGCCGGTTGGGACTTTTCTTCCTGATTGGTTGAGACACAGCAGCGACACTATTGGCTCCCGCTGCTGTCAATCAAACTTGGCCAATTAAGAGAGAAGGAACGAAGCCGAACCACGGCTCCGCATCTGAATGGACACACTGAGCTGCAGTTTGGTGTGGTTGCCCCCATAGCAAGCTGCTTGCTGTAGGGGCACTCAA
Organism: Lithobates sylvaticus; assembly: GCA_028564925.1. NCBI lineage: Eukaryota > Metazoa > Chordata > Amphibia > Anura > Ranidae > Lithobates > Lithobates sylvaticus. The sequence continues at coordinate 222,861,246 of CM053026.1, forward strand.
CAGGAGGGAGGGGCCAGGAGCTCTAGCCAGGGACCAGAGAAGAGCAGGATCAGGGCTGCCCTGTACAAAACCACTGCACAGAGCAGGCAAGTATAACATGGTTGTTATTTTAATAGAAGAAAAACACAAGACTTTACAATCACTTTAAATTGATCCAAACTAACTACAATTAAGATAATACCTGCAGTTTATCTTTAGATGTTTGTACAAAATATCACAGCTTCATGTTTTAATAAAAAAAATATTGATTGGTGTTTAATGTGTTCAGACTCAGTCCAGGCTGCATTACTTGCTAGTCTGTTGGTGACTCTGGAAGAGTACTATTGTTCCTTCATTAGGACAGTCTTTACAACTACTATCCATATAGTAGGTGTGACGGACCTCGTACCCAAGATGTCCACCGTAAATGCTTCCTCTGTCCGGTACCATAGCCCACCCAGTCATCAGACAACACCAGTGTAGGGTACATCAGGAATAACTCTTTATTTGAAATGTCACACATATATACAGCCAGATGACTAAAGCCTAACCTAATTAGCATGAGCTAATTATCTTAATCAACACTGGACTCCTTCATTCAATTGCAGGGTTAATTAGCACATACAACAATAGGTGAAATACTCTTACAAGCCAGACTATATTCATTAACACAACAGACAGGTGGCTGGAGTTCATGAGTCATGACATTAGCGTCTCTTGCTAATATGCCAAATACACATACAGATTCTATGTGTATTGGGGGGCCAGCATGGACCTGAATCCAAGTACCACCAGCTCAGGGGTCCCAGGCTTGCAGCTCAAAGAGCACTGTTCCCCCAAATGCCAGGGCCCATAATCGCAAGGTAATAGGCTCGCATTCAGTCCCCTCCAACAGCCTGTGTCCCAGCCAGGTCTGTCACAGTAGGGTACACGATAATGTATCAAAAACTGCCTAGGATAGTGGGATTGCTTACAACCTCTGTCAGTGTTTAATATCTTGATCACTTTTTGCTGTCCTAGGAATGCAGAGAAAAGTTTCCTCAGTGGTTGCACAACCAACTACAAACCTTACCCACTGAGCCCAAACATATTTGCTTGGGTTCCACTTTATGTTCTATATTTACATCAGGAGATGTACTCAGCACAAACCAGCAATGTCTGCCTGAACCTGGAGTGGTTGTCTGGGTGAGTTTGGGCCGTACCAGAGCAGGCTTTTAAAGGAAAGCTCTGCTAAGAGAAATGCACTAGGCTTCCGTGGTTATTCTTTACCTTCAGGACAATACAAGTCACTGAGCCATAACAATAACCCAGCTAGGGTTAGAACCATTGATCTATGTCCATGTTCTTGGTTGTTGACTCAGAAACCATTAAAGTCAATGGATCAGCCAGAGTGCCAGACAGCTTGCATTTTTAGCAATGCTTGGCGACATATTTCTTTCAGCACAGGGTTCCATAAATCGTTATCTGCCATCTTCAAGGCAATTTTTTTACCTGTGTTTGACAATCCTGGTTAATGTCTGTTTTGATGATCTGAATGCTGTAGTTTCACTGTGCAGCCTCATAATAAAGCCATGTCTAGACATTCTGCATTGTAGTACTTTTTCCAGGCAGTTCAGAAACTGCTCACTGCTACAAAATGCTGTGTGTGGGCACTTTCTATATTGTTTGTAGTCCTTATGGAATTGAATATTTGGCATATATTGCTATAGCTCAGCGATGCCCAAGGCTTTTCAGTTGGTACATTAGGAGTGTAGAAGTTTTATACCCAGGAGGTTAGCCTAACTCTTCTATGGCCTGAAGTGAATTGTGAGCTTGGAGTCCACGACTTCCTGACATCACCTTGCTATTTAAAGTGAACCTATGAATTTTGGTCAGTTTTATTTTGGCTTTGTAAATATGTATACATATTTACAAATCTCTTATGCTGTTTGCCATAAAGTCAATATAAAACATTTAGCGCAAGTTGTGTCCATGACAGTTTTGCTAACAAATCTAGTTGTATAGTTGGTAAGGTTGTATAGCTACCAGTTCAACCTGAGTGTATGTGTTTTACTACCAATTTCAACATCTCTGTACATTGGGGTTGATTTACTAAAGGCAAGTATAATGTGCAGTTGCTCTAGCGCTTAGTAAATGAGGTAAAGCGTTGCTTTGCAAAGAATACCCAATTGCGTGCAAGGAAAATAAACTGCATTTTTGCTTGTACATGATTGGATGATGGTAAATGAGAGGAAGCTTTGCTGATTTCTAAGATCTAGAGCAAGAGAACTGCAACACAAGTTTTTTTGAAAATGTGGTGTGTGTGTGTATGTATGTGTGTATATATATATATATATATATATATATATATATATATATATATATATATATATATATATATATATATATATATATATATATATATATATATATATATATATATATATATAATATAAATATATAATGTGTGTGTCTGACACTACCAACTGTGGAAGAGAGTCCTACATCCTTATCGTTCAAACAACAAAGAACCCCTTACGCAGTTTAATATTGAACTACTTGTAGTGCTCCAACTCCCTTTTTCACTTTGTTGCCCTTCTCTGTACTGTATCAAGTGCATTAGCGAAATCTAGATGCACCACATCCACAGGTTTCCATCCGTTCAAATTACAGCTCCCCTCCTCATAGAATGTTAAAAGGTTGGTCTGGCAAAAACGGTCTCTCATGAATCCATGTTGGTTACTACCAATGATGCCATTTTCCCTGGCAAATTTTTGGATATGGCTTCTTATTACTTCTAGTAGTTTACATACTACTGGTGTTAGGATGACTGGTTTGTAGTGTAAGACATCTAGTCCTGGTGATTTTGTTCACATTACGTTTTTCTAGTAGGGCCCTAAAAGGACCCTGTCCTTTTAGAGGAGAGTGGAGGGAGTGTGTCCCTTCTGTGAGTAATTTGAGTGTGTATAAATTCCTATATTGCTATTGCTGCTTGATTTGAATTACCAACTTAGGTTATCCAGGCTATTCAAAACATAGCAGTAAATTGACCTTGAAAAAAATGTGACGCTTTGCCTTAAAGCATTTGTTACCCCAACATCTCATATTCCTGATATGTGCCTGCTGTACCATGTACTTGTATGAAAGTATCCTGTTCTCTTTTTACTCCTTCCTTTATGTAAAATCTCTGGTGTTCCTGTCTGTCCCTCTGCATTCCTATTAAAAACTGACCACACTTAAGCAGGAGAGTACATTGTGGTCAGTTCTCCAGCTGTGCTGGGAACTCAGCCTGCTCTCCTCCAATGGTCAGGCTTGTCCTGACACCAACCCCTCCTGCAGAGCCATTATTGCAGCTGAGAACAGAGGGAAGGTTGAAAAAAAAAAAAGGGGGGGGGGGGTATTTTTGATGTGTGTTTTTTAATCTATACACAAATGTTTTGCCTTTCATTTCTATTTCAAACGGAATGTGTTTTACTAGGTGATCATTTACAATCGTTCACCCTCTGCAAGGGTTATAGATGAAAAACTTGTATTTGCTATTTTACACTTAAAATGTATAATTATTTAGTCATTTACATAATGAAGAAAACACTGTACACCCGTCCAGTGATAATTATACATTGTTGGTGTTTACATCTCTTCCTGAATGAAAAGGGGGGGGGGGGGGGGGCGCTTCAGAATTCTCTGCCTATAGGCTCCGGAGATACAATATCAAAAAAAAAAAATATATATATATATTTTTGGATTCTGATAATAAAATTAAACACAATTTGATCCTAGTCAACAATAAGACCACCTTAAAAACATTACACCACCTATTCACTCTGTTGCTTAACAATTGGAAGCAGAATTAAACTCAGAAAAAAAAGTTGACAGGTAAATATTTTATGACCGAAGAGACTTTATTGGTCCCTTATGTTATAACTGCCTCACCCTGCCTGAAAGTGTTTAATGTATGCTGAGCCACACATGCGCATTTCAGCATATGTTTATGGCACCACCCTGTGCCATGATATCGTGACTCTTGTGTGCATACGTGGGCGTTATGTCATTGTAGTTCAGCCAATCAAGTAGCCAAAGAGCCCAAACCCCGAAGGAAGACTAGAAGAGGATGGAAGCACCTGTGACCGCTAGGAGCGATGACATCTCAGCGCTGGAGGGGATTGCTTGGAAGGTAAGTGTGCCATAGTGTGCAAATATGTGGCACATATGAGAACTTAAAGCTTCTGGGGGCCATTTAAAAAAAAAAAAATGCCCAGGTTTAATTCCACATTAATTGATGATGCAAAACACTCAAATGCTTTCTCTACAATGTAACCCAACTCTCAAAGTTTGAAACATTTCAATAAAAATACACTGTTTACTCATTTCATCTTCTATCAGTGTTGCAATTACTTGTCAGCTGGAGAACAGTTTTAATCAGGGATAATAGGTCTGAATTGTATATGCCTAATTCTTATTTTATCCATAGGAAAACGGTGGCGCAATGAATTTACACTACCTAGGTTTATTATTAGAAAAATGTTACACCATCGAGTTTTATTTTTTTTTTACACAAAGTTGGCAATTTAATAGGATATTTCTCACGCACAGCATGGGTTTACTTCGAATTACACCTCAAAACACATGGGAATGTGGGATGCACCTCTCCCTCCCCGAATACCCCAACAGAAACAATTAGACACTCGACAACTTCGTTTGGCATATAATTGGCCACAGCACGTTTATTGGTGTAATAAATTAACATAATTTTAATCATTTTAATTCATGAAAATTCTTAACTTGTAAATAAGTACAAAAACAGCTCAGTCTTAAAGGACTCGAGCAATACAGAATATCTCATAAACACAAGTCCCCCCTTTAAATATAATGGGTGACGAACCACATATACCTGCCTGCAACAAGGGTGGGAGCTTGTTGCCGACTCTGACCAACTGGCGAAAAAATTCCCACGGGCCAACTTTATATACTGAGCGCCTTTCTGGAGTGTTCTACCAGGTCAGGTGACACTCTAGAACATTCCTCAGTGGTCATATAACATTCCAGAAGGTTCTCCAATGTCACATGACCCTGCTTTTTTTATTTTTCCCGCCTAAACTTTATTTACATTTTTTTAAAGGGACTTTTTTTTTTTTGGATAGAGTGCAGAGATATTAAAATGCTTGTCAGTTTTTTTTTTTTTTTTTTTTTTATTGCTGTCAGTGCCCCCGTCAAAGTGTTACTAAACTCGCAACCATAAAATCAGTCTGTATATGCAGTAAAGCATGCTTGTTATACTCGCTGTGGAACCTAAGGGGGTTAATCCTCTGCATTTTGTAAAAAGGCTGTTTGATCCTGTATGCGCAGATCCTCCTCTTCCACTGACTCCAGAACCTTTCCTGATAAGGCAGCCTTTGGAGTCAAGGCTGCACATGCTGGTGTGTATTGCTAGAGAGATTTCTTCTTTTTTTTTCTTGGTGCATGTGATCAGCATAGGGCCCTTAAGCCAGACAGAGGGTCAGGGGTCCTGGATCCAGGGAATCAACTTCTCTATTTGTCCTGTTTACCATCCCATGGGGACACTAATTCTGGTGACCTGGGGGTCCCCAAGGAATTCCATTAATTTGCAGGGATTTCTACTCGCTTCCTGTTTTGGCTATGGAACAGGAAGTGGAACGAAATCTCCTTAATGGAACACCGATAACGAAAACAAAATCTGGTTCTAACCCTCCCTTATTCTATCCAAAATGGAATAAAAAAAGTGATTTGTATACGATCACCTTGTAAAACAACCAATTTAGTATTTTTTAAATACACTTTTGATCACATTCCCTCTGTTCTCTGCTGCATAAGAGCTGGGGGGAGGAGAAGCAGCAGCACCCTGAGCTTGCCAGTGAATGGCTGTGCAGGTGGGGCATGTCGGGACAAGTCTAATCATTGGGGGAGAGTACACTAGCTAACGAACTGACCATGCTTTGCTCTCCTGCTTAGTGTGGTTAGTTTCTAACCACTTCAGCCCTGGAAGAATTTACCTTCCAGGGCTGACCAGGCCATTTTTTGCTATACGGCACTGCGTTACTTTAACTGACAATTGCGCGGTCGTGCGATGATGTACCCAAATAAAATGGATGTCCTTTTTTTTCCCCCCACATAGAGCTTTCTTTATGTGGTATTTGATTGCCTCTGTTTTTTTTTTTTTTTTTTTTTTTTTTTTTGCGCTATAAACAAACTTTTTGCTACATTACATTTCCAATAAACAAAAAAAAAATCAGTTTAGGCCAATATGTATTCTATATATTTGATAAAAAAAAATCGAAATAAGCGTATATACATTGTATTTTTTATTTTTGCAAAAGTTATAGCGACTACAAAATAGGGGATCAATTTATGGCTATTATTATTATTTATTATTACTAGTAATGGCGGTGATCAGCGATTTTTAGCTGGATTGCGGCAGACAAATCGGCCACTTTTGCCACTTTTTTGGGACCAGTGACATTATTACAGTGATCAGAGCTAAAAATATGCACTGATCACTGTATAAATGACACTGGCAGGGAAGGGGTGATCCCCCTGTGAGAACACAATAGCAAAGCAGGGCAGATAGCTGTATTAACATCGGATTGTTAGTACAGCGGCTCCGACCTGAGCTGTCAGTTTTTGTTTTTTTTTGTTGTTTTTTTTTCATTCAACCCACTGGGTTGAAAGAAAAAAAAACTGGTAGTGTGTACGAGGCTTTAGGAAGTAACAATCTCTCAACCTGTGGACAAACAATGATTGAATTGCTGCATATTGCAAGACTAATCCTGTGAATTGCTGCCCCGCGACTCACTATCCATTGTCTTCTGATACGTGGTCTACTATGATCCATTGTCTTCCCATTACATTTTATTCATTCTCTGTCTCCAGAATAGCAGAAGAAAAGCCGTGTGTGTGAGAATGAGTCAGTGCTCTGCCTCTCCTAATAATCCTGATTAATGGAGAGTTTGTCTCCCAAAGAAAGTGTCTGGGAATTAGAGCTTTCACAATGAATTACACTCATGCCTTATCAGCCCTGCAATCTGCATAACATTTTATTTGGGTGACTTTTCTATTCTTTTCCTATCAAGGTGGCCTTGGGAGAATGAATTTGTCATTTTATGGAGCCAGAGTGTACGCAAATGTCAGCTCAATGCTGGTCAAAATCTTCTCTGCGAATACGGCTTTATTCAGACACAAACATTTAGAATAAAGAATTCAGATCATGGAGTTAAAGAGAAATGTGTGGATCATAAATCTGTAATGTTCAAGTAAAACAAAAAAAATCCCAAGCTTGCACCCTGTGGTCTTGTAGCCAAATTTAGCTTGTTCTAATGATACTGTATTCAAATGTATCCAAACCACATTTCTGCATACGATTGCCCTTTTGGTGGACTATTGTAAGATTTGTTTGGAAGGTCATTATACTGGAGTTCAAGGACAGTGGCCAAATTTTTAGTTTTTTATAAAAAAATAAAATAAATTTTAGCTGTTTAAATATGTATTTTTAAAAATGTCTGTGATCCAGATGCCTTAATAAAGGAAAAAAGGGCTCTATTGCCTTTAGCATCTAGTAGGTTGTTAGAGGTTTTTTATACAGCATATGCTAGAACCCCAAAATTTAGAATATGATTGGCTACATTCCTTCATACAGTGGGGGCATAGAGAATGAACATAGTCACCCATATAGTGACACACAGCTGCTGCTCCCAAGTTGAAATTCGTATGGGTGCGTGTCCCAGAAAACACGCTTTTACAGGAAAAAAAAAGTCTGTGCCTATCAGTGCTGCCCATTAGTGCCACCTATTATTGCTCATCCATGCTGTATATCAGTGCTGCCTCGTAAGTGCCCATCATTGCAGGAGAAAAATTACTTATTTAAAACATTTGCTGACAAAAACTAAGAAAAAAAGAAAAATAAACCCAGTGGTAATTAACCACCACCAAAAGAAAGCTCTATTTGTGTGAAGAAAATTATAAAAAAATAATTTGTGTGCAGTGTTGCATGACCACGCAATTGTCGATCAAAGTGCGACAGCACTGAAAGCTGAAAATTTGCCTGGGCAGGAAGGGGGTGAAAGTGCCCGGTATTGAAGTAGTTAAACATGGCTATGTCGGGTCTTCTTTCTTCAGTTTTGTACTGTCAGCATCTCTTAGCTGCAGGAACAGCAAGATGGTGGAAGACATCCTTACCAGACACCTTTTTGGTTCCCGGGACCTGTTCTCGTACAATACCCGGATAGATAAACATCTGTTTTTTGGGTCTGACTATCCTTGAAGTAAGATATGTGGACAATCTGTATGGTATTTCTCAGTGCAGATTCTGACCAATGGTGGATTTTTATTTTCATTAGGCATTTCCTCCACTTCTTAGCAGCAAATCGGAGGAAGGCCTCATGGCATCAAGATTTATTCTCGATTCGGACCTATTCAGCTAAGCCATGCAAAAGTGCAAACGTAAATTCCTACACAATCATCTAATCACAATAATGGGGGCAGTGAGGCTTGCATTCACACCTGAGCATAGCATCTTTGAGGTTTTTTTCTGTTTTTTTTTTTTTTTTTTTTGAACGTTTTTGGTGCATTTTTTTATACAGCGTTTTTGAGCTTTGGTGTTTTTTTTTTTTTTTTTATTAGCCAATAGAGAAAACCGTTATCTGTATCATTTTGTTGCTTTTTTATCTTTTCATTAGCTTTTATTTTTACTTATTTTTTTCCCCTTAGGGTAAGGGGTTAGGATTAGGGGGTTGGGGTTTATTTTTTGTTAGGGCGTTAATACTACTATTTATTATTATTATTATTATTATTATTATTATTATTATTAAAGTCCACAAATAAAATTATAAATAATAAATTCAATAAATGAATACTAAGTAATAAATAAATACATTGATAAATAATCCCTAACCTTAACCCCTAACCCTTTAAAAAAAAAAAAAAAAAGATAAAACGCCCTAACACAAAATACATGATTAATCAATTTTGAGTGTTTATTATTTTATTTAATTTTTAAGGTTAGGGGTTAATTATGCATTACATATTCATTTTATTTATGATGATTTTTAGTTATTTGTGTATTTTACATTTATTCATATATTACTAATAATTTTTAATTTTTTTTATACATTTTTTCATTTGAGCAGAAAGTCGTGCAAAAACGTGGAACAAATTGTGTGAATGTGCACAGAAATGTGCCAATGACACAGTTCTATGGGAATAAAAATGCGCCCAAAATGCTCTAATCTGCCCGATTCGAGCTACAAAAAAAGCTCCAGACCTTTTTGCACTTCAGGAGACTTGTAGCAGAGATGTGAACCATCTCCATAGAGAATGATTGTTTCTCCTCCAGTGTTTTAGAGCTTCGAGCTTCAAGCTACAAAATGCTGAGGTGTGAATGGGGCCTGATTATTGATAAATATGACAGAGAATCTGACTAAATGCATGACGCATACAATAGTCCAGTCAGATCTACTAAAACACAAGAAAATGGTAATACAACAAAGCAATGTATAAATATATAAAATATTTACAGTATTGTGCCTATCCCACTGCCCCCCCCCCCCCCCTTTATTGAGGTTAAGCTGTGGTACAATAAGAGTTGACTTCTTTTGAGTATGAATGGCCACACACTGATAAGTTGGCCGGTCTCTGCTGAACAGTTTGAAATTCAATACATTTGTGGCCAGCTTTAGCCAAGTCCTATCTAATGCTGGCCATACACTATATGAAAAATCATCCAAACTCATTTTCGAAAACGACTTGAGCTCAAACGATGGTGCCATCATGTAATGACTGAGAAATCGTTCAGTGGACATAAATTAATGCATTTTTGTTTGTTTTTTTTTACACATACCTAGTGCAGACAGTTTGGACAGGAAACACATTAACCTTTCAATTTATCGTTCAGCAGAAAATTTCCAAAATTGTCCTGTTTTTTCGGCTCAAACGTCCCAACGATAATCAACTGTGTGCCCATTAACTGGCCGAAAAACGAATGAACTGTCTAAATGACCGAATTTTGGCCGATTTTTCGTATAGTGTATGGCCAGCATAAGTCTGCTAGTGCGTCTAACACTCCCTTCTCCCCCAGATACAGTGCTGCTATCTAAAGGTGTAACTGTTGCTCCTCAATCCTTAAGGAAACACCCTAAAGATGGCCATGCCGTTTTTGTTTATGTTCAGCTAGTGGGCTGGAAAGAGAAAAAAATCTAATTCTTTTATCCACACAAATGAGGTGAATGGAGGAATCCCCCCTCGGGACACCTGATCAGTGGCTGCAGCCACTAATCAACAAACTTTGAAGGGACAAGCAGGAGAACCCACACACACGCTCAAATTTGGATCAGTGTGCAGCCAGCTTGAGACAGGAAGTGTTACTGGACGGATCACCAGGGGGAAAGGGGGGAAAAAGAAAACTAAAGCAGCTGCCACATTTAAAGATTGGCAAGCTACAATATACAGTAAAACCTTGGATTGCGACTTGCGAGCATAATTCGTTCTGGAAACTTGTAATCCAAAGCCCTTCTCTTTGTATATCAAAGCAAATTTCCCCATAGGTACTAATGGAAAGTCAAATGATTTGTTCCACAACCATTTTTTCATAAATCCTTCCGTTTTTATAGTCCATATAAAAAGATTATAGCAATGTGATTGTGTAATCCTAAAATGTCCATCCACAAGGGGATTAGAAGCAAAATCCAGCAGGAGCTACAGAGTATAAAAGAGAAGAGAGGTGCCTCCTAAGTGTAGCATAATGGTTACATTTAATGTAGGTAAAACATTTAGCAACTCATTTTGGTTTATGTTTAAAAGAGGCACATCCTAAGTATGTAGGCATCCGGGGTAAGGCTGACCATCCTCCGCACCGCCGGCTCTCAGCGCTGTCTACAATCGTGACCGGGAAGACTACCCTGCAGTAGAGTGATTTGAAAGTGAGGCTTGATGTGGACAGCTTTAAGCCACTTTTACACACTGTGGGGGGGCATCGGTCGGTAAAGCGTCACTTTTTTTAGTGGTGCCTTACCCTTATATTAAGCGGTGCCAATTGGCCGCTAGCAGGGCGCTTTTAACCCTCGTTGGCAGCCGAAGAAGGGTTTAATAGTGCCTGCAAAGCGCTTTAGCCGAATCGTTTTACAGGCTCTTCGGCAGCGCTGCCCTTGCATTCCAATGGGCAGGGGCGGTAGAGGAGCGGTGTACACTGCTTCTAAACCGCCCCAAAAATGCGGTCTGCAGGACTTTTTGCAACGTCCTGCCAGCGCACCGCTCCAGTGTGAAAGCACTCGGGCTCTCGCACTGGAGTGACAGAGGAGCTTCAAAGCGCCTCAGTGTGAAAGTAGCCTTACCCCGAATGCCTGCATACTTAGATGTGCCTGTTTTAATCATCAACCATGTGAGTTGCTAAATGTTGTGCCTTCATTAAATGTAACCATATTGTTACACTCAGAGGCGCCTCTCTTCTCTTCTCTTTTATACTTTATATATTTAAAAATGTTGCTTGTCTTGCAAAATGCTCTCAAACCAAGGTTTTGCTGTATTACATTTCTGTTTTTGGGTTTACCACTGTAACTGGATAAAGAAATCTGCTGGAGGGCCACTATTGGCATCACTTTTATGCAGGGATTTTTTATTGTATGACCAGACGAGTCCACAGTTTCATTTTCACAGGTCTGCGAAGATAAAATGACATCTGTGATCTGTGGTGAATTAGGAGAACAGGGCCTTGTTTCTGAACATTTCATTCCTCCGTTCTCCAGAAAGCCGCCGCTGTCTTTAATTTGCTGTTGTGCATGTTGAACTTCTTGCATGTATAAATAATGCAGTGTTTCTAAGAGAGGAGATGTAACCTAGTTACACACAGCCTAATGCTTTACAAGCTGTGTATATGGTGTAATGTAAGACCCGGCATAGTGGATGAATGATCCATCTATAATTGGGACGATTGACAAGGGATTGTACATTCAAGGCCTTGGAAAGGCAACTATCTAAACCGTTCACTTCCATAGAAATATCTCGCTTGGTTGTTTGGCCCATGTTGTATGTCTGTCTGATTTTAGCAGGCCATCACTGTATCCACTATCGGGTCAAACATTTCTCATAGCGATTTTCAATTAAGCTGCTAAGGCTTAGTAAATCGTACCTCATGCATGATCTTCAGTACCGTGTATTTTATGAGTATTTTCCAAGGATTTAGTCAACTCAGCAGAATGTGTTTTTTTTTTTTTTTTTTTTTGCCCAATTTTTTTTATAATCCACTTGTCCAAGTAAGCGCCAGCCATATATATAGAGCACATTTTTTTCCTGCACCACAGAAAGTGCTGACAGTCTAATCCCCCTCCCCTCCCCACTGAGCCATTGTATCCTCCCGGCGGGGGAAGCTGTCCCCACCGGGAGAACACAGTGATTTCTAGCGGCTAGAAAAATAATTGCATGTAAAATCCAGCAGGCTGGTTGTACCCAAGTTGATTGATCGATCAACTTGGGTACATTCAGCCTGCCCATTCATAGTTTGAAGCAGCAGGATTTAAACCATCTGTGGCCAGATTAACACAGTGTTCTGTTCTTGCAGAAGTTGTTTAGCATAACAAATGACACAAACCTATTTTTTTGTTGCACACCTTTGTCTATTTCTCTTTGGGATGGGGCTTCCTCCCTACTGAAATAATTACATCAGTCACCAGACTGCACCTGTTGTCTGCTCCCATACAAACTGCTCCTTGCTTGGCTCAAACACACCGGTCTGTCTATGTTGGCCTGGACATGTGCTCCATGTGCTCCCCACATGTCGGCCTTCAAGCTGCTCTTGCAGCACATAGGAGCAATGACTCTCTTTTTTTTTTTTTTTTTGTGAACACCCGCCTATCTGCAATTAGTCTAACACCTGTTCAGGGACCCTTTCCCTTCTGCACTATCTGCATCTTTACACAGTCCATTAGGCCGGGTTCACACTGGTACGACAAACGCTCCAACATTGGGAGCTAATGCCGCATTATGTGTGAAAATCAATGTTTCCCTATGGGAGCCATCTTAAGTGGTCCGACGCAAGTCGTCCTGACTTTGAAAATGCTCCCTGCACTACTTTGGTCTGACTTGAATAGCACTGAAGTCGGATCACCGTCTTGACTGATCTGACTTTGGCATGCTCTAAACTTGAATGGAACTCCACGCCAAATAAGAAAAAAAAACAAAAAACGCCATGGGTTCCCCATCCAAGAGCATACCAGTCTGCTATGGATTTTAAGGGGGACCCCCACGCCGAAAAAAAAAACGCCATTGGGGTCCACCCAAAGTCCATACCAGACCCTTATCCGAGCACACAGCCCGGCAGGTCAGGAAAGGGGGTGGGGCAAGTGAGGCCCTGCGCCACCCCCACCCCAAAGCGCCATGTCCCCATGTTGATGTGGACAAGGGTCTCTGTCTGACAACCCTGGCCGTTGGTTGCCGGGGTCTGCGGGCAGGGAGCTTGTCAAAATCTGGAAGCCCCATTTAACAAGGGGGCCCCCCAACCTATGTGAATGGGGTACATTGTGCCCCTACCCATTCACCTAAAAAAAAAGTGTCAAATAAAACTCATTACAAATGTTTTTAAAGTAATTTATTATGGCAGCTCCGTCTCTTCTGATCTCTTCTCCCCTCTCTGGCTCTTGTGTCCTCCGCCGACGTCTTCTGCCTCTGTCGGTGGCTCTCCCCTCTCTCTCCGGTTCTTCTCCCACTTTCCGCTGTCTTCTGCCAGGTCTCCTCCGCTGTCTTCTCGCTCTTTTGCCCGGTCTTCTCCCCTGTCTTCTCCCTCTGTTCTGTTCTTCTTCCAATATTGATTCAACGCTCTCTCCCGCTCTAATGCCGGGTGCTCGGTGTGCCACTACTTATACATGGGGCGGGGTCTCTGTGTGACATCATACGGAGCCCATCCCCTTATGACATTGCCCGGGGCATTATGGGCCATGACGTCATAAGAGGCGTGCCTCCGGTGACCCCGCCCCATGCCAATATAAGTAGCGGCACACTGTGCAATGGGCCCCCCCTGCTCCTAAAGGTCTGGTATGGATTTGGGGGGGGGGGCGCCCAACGCTGTTTTTTTCAGTGTTTCAGTGTGGGGGGGGGGGGGTTCCCCTGAAAATCCATGAGACTGAAGGGCCTGTATGCTCTTGGAGGGGGAACCCATGCCTTTTTTTTCCCAAATCCCTGTTCATTGAAGTCGGACTTCAATTCGCAGGGCAAAGTCGGATCCAAAGTGGTACAGGCATATGTTCAGACACAAGTCCAAACCTCCTACCTAAGCTAAGAAGGAAACTGTCAAAGCCAAAAACTCCTAAGCAGTGGAGGCATGCCTCACAGCCAAACATACACCCCCCTTGCATATGTTTGGCTGCAGGGTCTGAATTACCTGTGCTGCCAATGATTGGCTGTCAGCTTTGACTCGTGCTGAACACACCCAAGCTCATCCTACTGTCCATCCACCCCAGCCCTATGAAAAGCGATCCATGCAGCAACACAAGCATAAACAGGCCTTTTAAAGTTAGTTTAAAAAACGTATTGCAAAAGTTTTTGCTTCTTTTAAAGTGGACAAAAAATGTAGGGGGGGGGACAAATATTCAGTACATCTCTCCTATACATGCATATTTCTCCATGTTTTTTGTCTCTTTTAAAAAATGCTACAAGTACAGAAAAATACCTGTTGTTGTTCTACCATAAATCGGGAAAGCTTGCAGCTTCCTCTCTGCCTGTATAGAACTGAAACTCCAAGTTATCAGCACTTCCCAGATCAGTTCCAAGCACTACAGTACCCTCCCTTCATGTTTCGGGGAGGTGTTCTGTAGTCCCAAACCACTTCTTGTCCTTAGATGATGTTGTTCCTCCATAGATAAAGTAGCAATGAGTGAGTGATGTTATCTTAGGACAGGAAGGTTGTTACTGTCTGGGTCATCGGGTTAAACCCGATGGGTAGTATAATCTCTCACATTTAAAATGATCGCTGTTAATTATGAGATTCTTTGTGCTGGCTGGAGCTAAAATCTAACATGAGAAGTATTTCTGATTCATGATAAAATTTAAGCCTTGCATTGAGAACTATTTCATGCAATATTTATGTATGTAAATTGAGCATACTAATACCAAAATTATCCTGCGAGAAATAATGAACACAGCCAAAATAACAATTAGAGTTTAGTGCTCTGGTGCCAGACATGCGGTCCGCAGCCACATGCCACTCTTCATTGCTTAGCTCAGTGCAGGTCTAGAGCACTGGGTTTAATGCATGTACAAGTGCCACTCTTAGCAGTCCTGTAGAAGTGTAAATAAAGCAAACTGGTTTATGGAGTTAGGAGCGAAGAAAACCGCTCCTCTCACAAATGTTTCCCCATCCAGTAATCATGCTCCTGGGTACTTCTCCTCCTTTTCCCAGTCTTCTAACCCTCCCCCAGTCAAAGTGCCCTTCCTCTACCTGTATCACCCCCAGTTTGATAGCTTCCGCTCAGCTGTTCGACTTTTTTTTTTTTTTTTTTAAACTACGAGTATACAATGGTGGGCAATGCGCATCTTATGCCCAGCGTGGTTCCCCTCGCTTACCAGACTTGCCTTAAGATCCAGCATTGCTCATCTTTCAGGTTGAATGACCGTCAGCATCTTTATAACCGGCTTCCTTTTGGCCTCAGGCTGTCATGGTCACACCCTCATGGGTGAGTCAGCAGATGGCAGATGAAAACATGCAATTGTGCAGCCCTTTCCACAAGTGGGGGGGGGGACTGCCCTTGAGGTATATAGTGTATATCCACTTGCTTACTGCGCTATAGTAGATTTACTGCTACAGGACTGCCGTTCTGTGCAGAATCACGTGTATCCTGTGTTTCTGCACTTCCGGGTAGGGGGCACATGCGTGAGCCACTTCTGCTGTGGTTAGTCACAGCAGAAACCGATCATCAGGTGGTGGCTAATGGGTGTCCACCGGCACCCCTTCCCCTTTTGCCTGCTTACTCTGGTGGAACTGGTGTGTGCTCGCTCCCAAGCCGGCTCTGCATCCATAAGACAGAGAGCGGCTCTGCCCTGCCCCTCGCTCCCGCCTCACTGGTTGTGATTGACATCAGCAGATGCCAATGACTCCTGCATCTCAGCCAGTCAGGAGGGAGAGCCTAAGGTCTCATGCACATCAGTGGATTGGGATCAGGCTTGGGTAAGTATTAGGGGAAGCTGAGGGGGGCTGCCGCACACCAAAGGTTTATTACCTTCATGCATATAATGCATTTAGGTTTATGTTGCTTATGTTTTTGCTGGGTTTGCTTGTGAGTGTAGAACAGGTGTGGCTGTAAAGTCAATTTATTCACACGATAGACTACAGTACTGGCAACAGTAAGGGCAAACCTAGTTTTAAACTTATGTCATAAAAAGAAAAAATCCTATTACTAGCCAATCAAAAATAATGATCATTGTCCTTTTCATTGCTGCGGAGAAAGTGATGGTTTTACATAATACCTTTTATATTAATTAAATGTATAACAAAGAGAATATGAGCACTAACCTTACCATTTCTCTCCCTTGTTTACTAGGAATGTGAGTTCAGATGGCGCAGAAGCTCGTAGGAGGCTTCGGGAGTGTGATGGGCTGGTGGACGCTTTACTACATGCGTTACAATCTGCTGTTAGTAAAAAGGACACAGACAACAAGGTGACCCATTTCTCCTGGTATTGATGGTACATTACATGGGAGGGTTAGAAAGGGAAAGTAGTGATGTATTTTTAGAGGGCATATTTTGAGTTGTTACTGTTGTTTTCCTGGTAGCTATACAGTGTTTCTCACTTTACTTCCTTTACTTGCCTTTTCTTTGCTTCACCACCACTCCATTCAGGTGACATGAACAGGAGAAGCCACCCTGTGTAAGTAATCAGTTGTGCAAACTGTAGCTTACTCAGACCTATGGACTCTCACCCTGTGTGACAATGCTGGTCCTTAGTGATGGCCCCAGTGCTGTCAAGTGGTGTAAATCATATTCTCCTCCATACTGGGTATTTTTTTCTTTTTCCCTTTTAGCTGAATGGAGTGGTGGAGGAGTGAAGGAACGGTGTGTCTATGCTGTGGGAACAGGGGTATTTAAATCTGTTCCTTTTTTGCTCTACATTTTTTTTTTTTTTTTCACGTGTTGAATTATTATATATTTAAGTTTACTGTTCAGTATCGTTACATTTAATGCAATAATTTGTAGATTAGCCAATGGAGGCTGGACAAATATTGCATTACTATTATTCTTCATTGCTACTTCGCAACTTCTGAGATAAGATATCAGAAACACTGGGTGTGCCCTGTTTAAAGAGTAAGCAGACTCATAAATAGGTGAGGCTATTAATGAAAAATATATTTTTTGTAGACTTGAGAAAACCATAAGATCTTCTTGGGACACCATGAACTTTGGTATTGTAAAAAGCATAGGCTGAAATGGCCCACATAAGTTCATATCAAGCCATACAACATCCTTTAGTCTTTGTTTCTCCCAAATTCCAAAGCTGATATATTGCCAGCATGGGTCTGAATTACCGAGAGTATAGAACCTTCTACTATGTTTCTGGATAGTGAAAGAATGGAGCATTAAGAGAAAATTCACTGACCTGAAGAGATTATAAAGTGCATGATTATAGTGTCTTCATTATACCATACCCGAGAGCCAAGTGCTTCCATTGTGCTTCCTAACTCTTTTCTGCTCTTTAAAAGTTTGTAATGCCGGAGGTTTTACATGGGTTTCCTGGTCGTGTGACCACTGTGATTGGCTGTCATGGTGATCATGTGATTGAGAGATCATCCCAGTGCCTCCAATTCGTAAACAGCTACTGGGAGTTGTTGGTGACTGTGCAGTCAGTGATGAGGGTGCAGAGGGTGCACACTCAAAGCAAAGCACGTACTTCGATGCGAGTTCCTCTTGTACTTCGTTATAGAATAATTACATGCTATGAATGGCAACAGCCACTGTACAGTTGCGCGCAAAATCGCTCTTCATCAGGCTATCTCTGGCTTGTGTGTGTGTATGTGTATATGTGTGTATGTATGTATATGTATGTGTATATATGTGTATATATATATATATATATATATATATATATATATATATATATATATATATATATATATATATATATATATATATATATATATGTGTGTGTATGTATGTGTATATATATATATATATATATATATATATATATATATATATTTATTTAGCTGTGCTATTCTATTCTGGAAGAGGATAGACTTTCCTGCCATCAGAATACACTGACTATAGCGGGTGGCGCTGGTTGTACATCGTTTGAATTTCAAACCCATGTATGGCTGGCTTAAGTGTTGTATGCCCTGGGGAAAAAAAAAACTTGTAAGGCAAAGGCATAATGAGCTAGTATGCACCACATACTAGCTCCTTATGAAATAGTTACCTTAGAACCAAGTGCCCGCACCACCACCTAGTCACCACTGAGGGAGCTAACATGTTCCCTCTGCATTTCTTCCGGGTTTGCGGCTCTGGCCAGTCACTCCCATGCATGCGTGCGGGAGTCCCCATTACAGCAAGCTCTGAAATTCCGGCAGCATCTGCTGACGTCAGCGTCTGCATGCAAGGTGAATATCTCCTAAACCATAAAGGTTAAGGAGATATTCATTTTACCTACAGGTAAGCCTTATTATAGGCTTACCTGTAGGTAAAAATGTGCAAGCCGGGTGTATAACCGCTTTAAGTAGAAATCCTGAACCTTAGCTTTCAGCACTGATTAACACATAATAATAATAATTATTTATTCAGAATTTATGCAGCACTTTACAATATAAATAACAGTGTAGCAGGAAGAATAGTATACAATAATTCTAGCGGTTATATTGCAGTAGTTTCCAGTTCATTGTGATATGAGCCTTGGTAATGATGAAAATAGATACTTGTATGTAATACTGTATTCATAGGCCCTAGGGATAATTGCGCACAATGTGTTTGAACTAAACTGTGTTGGCATAAGCATTTTAGAATGAAACTGAGCAGATTTTAACAATTGATATGTGTTGCCTGTTGTGTTTTTCACATTTCATTACTTAAAAAAGGTGTTCCGTATATAATGTTGTTTTTATCCTTTGCTTCCAGTCTGTGGAAAACTGTGTGTGTATCATGCGCAACCTTTCTTATCACGTCCACAAAGAAGTGCCGGGAGCAGACAGATTCCACGACTTGGACAGTACAATGCAAAGCGGGATTGGCGGACAGCAAAAGAAAAAGAAAGATGATGCTGGTTGCTTTGGAGGCAAAAAAGCTAAAGGTAACTGAGGGGTAACCGTGTAAGCTGACTTTTCAAACTCATGAGCATCATATCCTGCATTCCCAACACATGCAATACTGTCATTTCCATGCATTGTTCTTGTTGATCCCCGTTTGCTAAAGGTTTTAGCACATGGCTCTGCAGAATTTATCATAATACATATTGTCATGTTATATTGTCAATTGTAGCACTATGCTGTATGCCAGTTCACATTGTTATCACATAAAAAGAAAAATATAATTAGCTACTGTCCATTATGGGGTAGTGCGAACGGCTACCACTGAGACTGAATATCAATTCATAAGAAATAGAGGCATACATGTGGAAATGTATTATTTAAACTTTTGATGCAACAAAAAAGTTAAAAATTAATTCAGGTAAAATAACCTATGCAGGTTTATGAATTGACTTGTAGGGTCTTATATGAATTAATGGCAGGTGGGTATGTGTGTTTAGAGTGTTCATATGTACAGACTTGTCCCCTTACCGAATAAGCTCTGCTGTGTCCCTTTACAATGCAGATTTATGCTTGTATAAATGATGTACCTTACTGTACATTTTTAGACTGTTAAAGCACGCTCAGTTGTTATACAGAATAGTATTTAGACAGCAATGAACTATGGAGCTGATAAGGATCTATTTGCTCACAAGTTAAACAGAAGGGCATGCCTGCCTCTTTTGTCTGTCACCCACCCCTAACTTGTTATCACCAAAACTTGGCCAAAGTCTGGCCTGTTTGGGCTTGCTCTGCCCGTGTTTGTAGAGGCCGCATTCCAGCTACATTCCTTGCCATGCTCTGTCGCAAGTGTGTTATGGCTCCTGTGTCTGTCTGCGGGTCTTGCCCCAGCCCCATTATAATGAATGACAGCACGTTCACACAACTTAACATAGTGCAGTCTGTAGGACTCTACCAGTGTAATAATGGGGAAAAGGCAAGTACCATTTTCTGTAATGGAAGCTTGATGCAGGCTAGAAATTTGATTTACATGCTGTGCCCCAGCTATTTACTCAAATTGTAAATGACCATGGCTTGTTTTATTTATTTTGGTTACATTCATTTTTTGATCTTTTTCAATAGCATGTTTGTTACTTAAAATAACACCACAGCAAAGAAAAAAAATAGGGATTGGCAGTGTAGTATAGATTAATACATGGTGCATGAAGCTGTGCAGCATTTTTTTTCTTCTGTTATAAAATCTAGTTGTGAAACCAAAACTTGATTTCTAAAAGTTAACATTTCCTGAACGTGTAAAGAGCGGTGTTTATAGAAAGTTTACAAAATGACTACAATAGGCGGTTTTTATACATTGGTGCATAAATGGAAGTATAACTTAAATCAACCCTTTTTTTTATTTTATTATTATTTAGATATACCTGGGTAAAGTTAGAACCTGTCTGGGTCCTTTTTTTGCAGCTTTTAGGAGACGTTAAAAGAAATCTCCCCAACAGGGGCGCAGACAGCAATAACAGCCAAACACTTTCCAACTCTACTAGAAAAAAAAAAAATGATTGCTCTTTGTGAGCTCCCAAAGCAGAGATTTCACCGTATTTGCTGTCTATGTGACCACCACAGTGGTTTTACAATCTGATAATTGCTATACAGTAAAATACCTTTTAAATACCGGTATGTCGGCTAATGACGAAAGCAACACTAAAGACATTGAAAGCATTTTAAACCAAATGTTACTAAACTAATGATGAATGCAATTGGCATAAGTAAAACCGGCCATGGATGGATTTAATCTCAGCCGGTACAGTAGGGACCAGCCAAGATTTGATTCATCTAGGTCTATGGACAGGCTGATTATATCCAAGTTGGTCATTAGATCAGTATGTCAGACTTTTAGCATACAATTATTGCCAGCGGCTATAGTCAATAGCAGTAATCGCTGTTCTCCCGACAGGGAGAGTCATCCACCAATAGAAGAATGGATCCTCTATAACACTTTTGTTACTAAGCTGAGTACATTTACACCTAAACTTTCAACTGGTAAAGCCATAGACGGTTCGAAATTTGTCTGGTTCAGCAGGAAGCAGCCGAATTTCGATCCATCTATGGGCAGGCTGGTTGTAGTGAAGTTGATCCATCAGTTGACTTCAGTACAACCCGCCTGTTGGGTTAGCTTTCACCCAATCACTGCTGGTGACTATAGCTGTGAACAGAGATCGTTGTATTGGGGGAAAAGCTCCCTGGGGGCAGAACACAATAGCGCCACGGGACGGATTCCCCCATCAATGCTGACGGTTGATGGGGGAATCATGCAATTTTCTTTCCTTCAGCCTGTGTTTGAAGGAAGGATAATGGCATATTGTATGGCCTGCTTAACTTTACAGAGTAGAAATCGGCTACTCCAACATCACCTTGCATAACAGAACATGGAACTTGTACTGGCTTTTTTGTTTTTACTTTTTTACTGGTCTAGTATAGATCTCTTATAGATGAGTAAGCCATGCATGCCAGCCATGACACTGTTTATGAAGGAACTTTAGCAGTCTGACAGTTGAGCTTTTGTCTGAACTAATTTTTAGTTCTACTATTTGCATTATAGAAAACCCAGCTGTAGTGTAAAGCTACCCATACGCTAGTAGAATTTCAAACAAATGTTTGTACCAGCATTCGTACTAAAGTTCTTAGTACATTTGACTTGCCAAATGTTTTGACAGTAATTTGACATTTTTGTTTGCTTTTAACATTCAGTTTTGGAAAGAATTGACTTTACCAAATGAAAATCACATTCACTGTTGGAAATTCATTTGTTCGCGAAAATGTTTTCATTCTGCTGCTTTAATTTTCCTGTTGATTCGATCGAAACCAACGTTGATTTGACCCCACTAATGATTGGAAAAAACATTCTTGAAATTAAAAATTTCTAATAATTTCTACTAGTGTATGGCCAGCTTAATGCCTCAGGTGTAGAGTCTACAGGTTTATAGATCTGCATTGTTGTGATTCATCTGCCTACTTTTCTCTGTCCCTCCTGTAATTCACCTTTCTTCTCTTGCTTTCCTGCTTAATAGAGGAATGGTTTAACCAAGGTGAGTCTGTAGCTTCTTCTGCTTTACCCCACCTTCACCTTGCGTGTCTCTGTGATTTTATAGATGATTCGATTTGGATTTATTTCCCAGGTCTGCTTGTTTACAGAACCGGTCATTTAATGTTTTTATTTTATTTTTTTTGTTTTGTTGGGTTATACACCATAATTCAACTGGCAGTTTCTTTTTATATAGAAAGACCTGCTTGTCTCTACTGACTTAATTTATTGTTCCAGGTGACAGGCCTGCACAGGCGCCAGAAAAATTCTGTTGCTAAGTCGCTGTTGCTAAAATCCTGTTATTCTAGAATCCAGCTAAGACACAACTCTGGCACACTTTATTTCTTTTTATTTTTATTTTTTATTTTTTTTTTCTATTCTGATATTTATACAACAATGAATTGAAACAATGATATGGCTTCTAGGCAGTACACATGGGCATTTTTACTTGATCGTTTGTAAAAGTGGTATAAACCCAAAACCAAAAATGTAAAATATTGTAGCTTACCAATCCTTAGATGTGGTGGTTGCATCTGTGGTTTTTTTTTTTCCTTTGGCTTATTTTCCTCTGGTTTTACCTGATGGTCTAGCCAGTAACACACCTCCCTGTATTAGAGTGCTCCCACTCTGGATGAATGAGCATAGGGGGCACCTTTTGGATAACAGCATTGTCCGTCTGGTGGAGGGGAGTGTTAGATGTACTAGCATATTTAAGTACACTAAACAAATTGAAGCCAAACTCCAAATCCAAATACTTTATAAGCAGTTACAGCAACAGTTTTTCCCAAAACGTCTTTCAGGACAGCACCCAAGAGATCATGGCTCCTCCTCCAACAGGCAACGCCTCATCATTCCAAGCTTTAACAGGAGGCCTCCACGCAGCTTCCTTCAGTTTTTTGTGTTTCCTTCAGCCAGAGAAACACTTCTGGTGGGAGCCATGATCTCTCAGGGCTTTTCCTGGGAGACAAACGGTTCTCACCTGTTAGTTTTTTTTCTGTTTAGGAGAGTGATCCTCCCACTTGCCTCTTGCTGGATGGTCCCATGGGCTCCCTCTTCCGTGCTCAGGGAGAGCCTGTACTGCCTGGGGGTGCTGCCCTTTTTTTGCTTCAGATGGAGCTGTTGCGGTGGTTCCCTGCTGGCCAACCGCATCACGGGACATCGGCGGTACAAGCCGAGCAGCTGCCACTGTTCTGGTGGCTGAGGAAAGCCACATCCTGTACAGGAAGAGGCCGCACTTCTGGGTCGGGCGCAGCATCATTTCCAGCCGCAAAGCGTAGGGGGTGAGGAGGGCAGGGTCACCTGGCGCTCCTAACTTCCAGTTCTGGGTCGGCGCAGCAGTGTTTTCGAATCTCTGAACTGGCCTTCTTTCAGCCACACAACCGCAGTGCTCTCTGCAATGGAGGATGCAGCGGTTAAGGGGGCAAGCCAAGGCACCAGCAAGGCCAAGGTAAGGGACCGTGTTCCTTTTTTTTTACTCCAGATGGATCAGATTCAGAAGAGGAGCAAAATGAAGCAGATGCCGCCTCTAAATACAAGTTGTCACTAGAAGAGGTAGGAGGACTCTTGAAAGTAATCCACGCTACCTTAGGGATAGAGGAGGAAAAGGAGCTCTCACTGCAGGACCACATGTACGCTGGGCTAGGAGACCCAAAAGGCCTTACTTTTCCAGTACATTCTATTATCCCAGACATGACTAAAAAAGAATGGCTGGAACCACAAGAGAAGATTCCCCTTTTTGAGGAAAATCCTGACTCTATCTGGAACAAGGTTCCAAAACTGGATTCTGCTTTCTCGCAGGTCTCAAAATCAACTGACCTTGCCTTTGAAGATATGGGCATGCAAAAGGAGCCCATGGATAAAAGAATGGACCTACTTCTTGAAAGGGCCTGGCAATTGGTGATGAACAATCTGAATCCGGCAATGGCAACATGTGTTGCCAGGAATTTAGAGCATTGGATTAAATAAATGAAGGCCCACGTTACTGTGGAGTCCCCAAAACGAAAGATTTTGGACTCCTTTACAACCTTATCTGCAGCAGTGTCATATATTGCAGATGCCTCGGCAGAGTCCATGCGCATGTCGGCTAGGTCCGAAGCATTAACAAACTCTGTTAGGAGGGCTTTATGGCTAAAAATCTGGCCCGGGGACACAGCATCAAAAAACAGGCTGTGTAGCATTCCCTTTGCAGGGGATTTGCTGTTTGAATCCATTATTGACGGCCGATAAAAAGAAAGGTAATGGCTGAAGCATTGGCACCTTTGCATCTAGAAGGGATTTCAGTGATTTCCTTATCTGGACTACCTTTTGTTTTTTTGCTCCAACCAGAGAAAAGCTTCAGCAAAACTTGATCAGAGCTCGTACCCACATAGAGTTCATAGGTTGGATCTTAAACCTCCAGAAGTCTAATCTGATTCCCTCGCAGGAGTTGTTATTCTTGGGGGACCGGATCAACTCAGTGGAGCAAAAGATCGATCTTCCAGAAGAAAAGTAAACGCTGGTGGAAGTAGTGTCATTGTTGCAGTCCAATCAACTCCTGTCCATCAGGAACGTCATGTCAGTATTGGGAACCTTGACCTTTTCCATACCTACAATTCAGTGGGCAAGACTTCACTTCAGACCCCTGCAAGGTTTCTTGTTAAGTCTGGGATCAACAGCAAGATTTGTTGGATTTGCTACTGAGGATCCCCACCTCAGTGAAAAGGAGTCTTTGGTGGTGGAAGAACCAGACAAGATTTTTATCAGGTCTGTTATGGTCCTTTCCAGTCCAGTTAAGGTTAACAGATGCCAGCTCCTGGGGTTGGGGGGCTTACATGAGTGGTCAGTGGGCTCAAGGCTCATAGTCCACAAGAGAAGCAGTAAGATCCTCGAATTGCAGGGAACTAAAAGCAATAGAAATGGCTTTGCTGACGTTTGTGAGAGCAGTGCGGGGACTTTCTATACATTTCCTGTCAGACAAAACCCCAGCAGTGGCCTACATAAACAGACAGGGGGGCACCAGAAGCAGTGCCTAGCAGGAAGTATTTGAAGATGGGCAGAGCTCCATATCCTATTCTTGTCTGCGGTCCATCTAAAAGGGACTCTAAATAGGGTAGCGGACTTCCTCAGCAGAAACCAGGTGTACGAAGCAGAGTCAAAGACTGCACATTTCAGATACTCAGCCACCCAGTGAATCCAGCGTTGTCCAGCTAAGATCCTCTTTTCTTTTGGTAGTGCTCAATCCCACATTGCCATGTTTTTGGTGTGATGTCATAGAGAGGCTTCCGGCTCTTGTGGATTCAGCTGTTGTGCCTCCCGATGACATTTTGCTAATCCCACCCCCTCCTTCACTGAATGAAAGGCTATGGCTCCAGGGATATGTGACCTGTATATCCCAGGAGGCAGAGGGAGCACAGTGCACGTAATTTGCCTAGGTGGTTAACATGCAAGGGGAATGGGGCCGGATAATTTTGTAAATAAAATATTGCTATTCGTGAACCAGAGGAGGGGCGGAGAGGAGGGATAATCTTTTTGAGGGTGAAGATCTGCTTTTACACATCTTCAACAATCGTTCAATTCGATTGGAACCGTTTTTACATTTTTCACTCACGATAAAATTAACATTTTTGCTTGAAAATTTAAAAACCCCCAAACAATTTTATATTTTTTCTAAAAGCAGAGGCCCTGTAGAATAAAATTATGGCAGTTCCATATTTTTGGGGCATTTTTTTGGCGCATTACATTTGTGCAACTGTTTATGGCTTCACAGTCGGGCACGCACTGAGCATGTGCGAGGCGCGCACCGTGACTGGCCGGGCAATCATCTGTGACGTGTCCCAGATGATTGCCGAGAGGGAGGGGGGGGAGGTTTAACCTTGCTTCCAGCGCCGCAGTGCTCCGGGAGGAGGTAAGAGCTGTAACCCTCTAAAAAGAGGGTTTCCGTCCCCCCCCCCAAAAAGAAAACTACATGCGAAAAGTTAAATTTTTGGGTGGAACCATTAATTGTGAACCCAGAATTATTGCTCTCACTCTGTTTACATACAGGCCCTACGTTTGCATTCATATGTGTTCGCAGAGGGGGGATTCTTTTGAATTTTATTTTCTTTTTATTTATTTTATTACAATTACATTATTTGTACTTATTTTTCTTTTTAAAATGGTTGCTGTCACAAGGGGGCTAACGAGCATAGCATGAGCAGCTGAGAGTTCCCCTTTATGGACACATCAGGGGTCCAACAGGTGCATTTATCAGGAGGTAGCCTGCAGGAACATTTCATTCCTCTTTGCTATGACTGAATGCCAGCTCATTCTGAACTGTCAAAGCTCTGCCACTGCCTGGGAGTGAGGAAGCCTGTTTTTTCCCCCCTGTACGCTCCACACATTCCCATTGGCCAGTAAGGTAGCCAATCATAGTGATGCACCAATAGGAATTTGTCTCTTGGGCAAGGGAGGAGTGTTGGGGGAGGATGTTCGGTGAGAGTGGCAGTCTGAGGCTGCCTAAGGCCCCTTTCACACTTATACGACTTGTGACTGCAAAGTAGCATGACAAGTCGTTCCCCATGATTTCCAATGACAGCCATTCATATTAGTACAACTTCAAGTCGTTCCTTCAAAGTAGTCCCTGCACTACTTTGGTCCGATTTTTTTTTTATGCCACTTACACAGGCATTCCTTGAAATCGCAGAAAAAATTGCGGCCGCGAATCGCGGTAAAATCGCGTGACTTTGAAGTCACGCAAGTGTCGGAAACTTTTGTCTTTTTAGAGTGGCCCAGCACTTGGACAAAGAAAATTGCTTCTGAGTGCCTGGACTTTTATACCTTCTACTTTTCTACCACTGTCTTTAATATGACTACTTGCATAAATGGGAGTTCCTTATATACTTCATGTGCTCCATAATCTTTAGGTTCTTGACTGCAATGAATTAAGAGCAATTGGCAGTGGAAGGATTAATTGAAAATGGAGATTGATGCAAGTAAATAAACAAATGCCTTTTTAAATTTGAGTGAAAAAAAAGGTGAATCTATCCTCGCGATATAAATAATGTACATAGTAAAAATGAATGTTGCCTGAATGTTAATGCAGCTAATCAAGCACAGATTATGCTTGATTATATGTATACCTGGCTACAGCAGCCTAGGAATGACTGCTGTGAACCTGAAAGTAATGAAATGCTTATTGTTTCTGTGCTCATTTATTGTGTTTGATCGGGGAATGGATATTCCTTGAGCCTACTCCTGCTTGGCATTCTGTATCATGAAGCATCGGGTGAGCAATACCTTCTCAGTACTGTAAAAGCGATCAAGCAGCTCTACAACATCACTTTTACATAACGGCCAATTGCTGGCTAAATATTTTTTTTCGAGCTTCCAGCAGCTATTTTTAACCCATTGAATACCAGGAAAAAAATGTACCTTGGTAAAAAGGGGTTAAACAATCATTGTTTCCGATTGCTGTCGTGCTTACAAAAATAAATATTTGCAGTAGAAATTGAGAGCTCAGCTTTGTTAATGTGCTAAGCAAAGATTGCCACTAGCATTAGCATCCAGCTAAAGTGAACAATGACACCCTTTTGTAAAATGTAACGCACGTTCATTAATCACTTTATTACCACTGGGATTACCCCGTTCACAACAAAAATCATTTTCCAGGTTTGGATTTGTAGCAGTATGACAACTACTTCTTTGTACTTTTAAGTCTTTGTAAAAGCATTTGATATTATGCTTTAGCGCAGCTGGTTCTCTTTTCTTACCATGGATTTAAAAATAGATATTTTTTTTGCCATGTGACTAACATATGAACAAAGAAAATTGCACTTTCTTGGTCCCACCATAAATATATAATGAAACCAGCAGAACTGTGTGTTTGCTTCCCTGCAGCAAATGCCTAAATGGCTCCTAGGCATAAGATGACAGTTCCTGATGGAGCCAGACTGGATAACAATCTCATGTCTATGGTGGAAGGCAGATATCCTCTAGGAATCCTCTGTCATGAATAATGTTGATGGGAAAACATTTTCCCAAATGCTACGGTTTTCCCCACATTTGGGCTGAATATGCATTTATTAAATTTTCAATGGAGATACAATAGAAGAGAGAGATTTGAAGATGGTAATCATCAACTCTGCAGTAACAAAGGTGTACAGCAATATAATCGTGAAAAAAAAGTAGCCATACAATGTGTGTGTGTAATAAATATAAATATATATATATATATATATATATATATATATATATATATATATATATATATATATATATATATATATATATATATATATATATATATATATATAAATAATGTATGTGTGTGTGTGTATCTATCTATCTATCTATCTATCTATCTATCTATCTATCTATCATCATATTTATCGGTGTATAACACGCACCCCAAGTTTAGGAGGGAAGTTTAAGGGGAAAGAAAAACTTAAATTTAAATGCCCATCAATGCAGCCTTGTCATTGCAGACTTGTCAGTGTAGCATTGCTCCAGTGTCATTGCAGCTTGCCTGTTTAAAAATGGCGCCTCCAAGATACAAAGCCAGATGTCCTGGGTATCTCGTGGCTCTCGACGGCTCTCGGCTGCTCTCGCAGTCCCGCCCTATGATGGACATAACACAGGTTCAATGGTGGGAATGGGCGTGACTGTGAGCGGAGCCGAGATCATAGCCGAGTGTACTCGGCTCCGCTCACAGTCACGCCCAGTCCCTGTGTTATGTCCATCATAAGGCGTGACTATATATATATATATATATATATATATATATATATATATATATATATATATATATATATATATATATTTCAATATTTCTCTATCTCAACAATCATGGGAAGGTGTAGTCGGGTCCCCAGAACTGTGATCACGCATCTGGTAGGACAAAATTGGCAAACAGTAATTAACATTGGGCCCACTAGGGGCCTATCAGGCAGTCAAAGGGGTTCTCCCCAAATGAATTGGCATTGGAGGAGTTAGCCTGCACCAGCCTACTCCTTTCACCTGCATTGACATAAACATACATAAACGTGGCAAAAGTACCCTTACATATGTATAAAGCACTGCACAGTACTCTAGAGATTTGCTGCCCTGAGGTTGGTAGTATCATTCCACCATATGTGACCACTATCTAATATCCATGGTTATCCAAAGTAAAAATCGTTTTATCAAAGGCAAACGTAAATTAAAAGGAAGAGTGAGGCAAAATGGGGTGGCTGTCCCAGATGTCAAGTCACACTCTGACCACAAAATTCTGGTGAATATTTGGAAACGCACAACCAAAAGCAGCAGCGGCTTGATTGTATGTTCTGTAAAGACATTAGTAATTTTATGACTTGGATCTACAGCAAGAAAGTGGTAAGAGACACTACTGCATCTTATACTAGTAATTATTGATAATTTTAGAAGGGGCATTCTGCTACTGTATATAGAACAAATATATAGAAAACGCACCTTTTTTAACATATTTCTGATAGCTTTTTTTTTTTAACAAAGATAATTCAGGAACAATTGAATTCTGTTGGCATTTTATTGGCATAGAATCTGTTTAAGTTAGCTTGCTATGTACAGACTCATGCATAACTTGAAATTGAATATTTAATTAAAGCTAAATTCAAGGCTCCCTTGAAATGAACTGCTTATAGGCACTGGGCAGTAATATTAAATCTGTAGGATTACATTATCTGAAGTGCAGTTTACAAGTATATTTACCTTTTTATCAAACTTTTAGTCGCACACGCTACATCAGCTCCAAAATGCAAAATAAAACACTGACTCAGAAAAAGTCGGTAAATGTTCCTGCTGGCGATGTCACCGCAGTTTCCTGGACCGCCTCTCCCTGAAGCCTTAGTTAAATTATCATGTGGTCATACATTGGTGTTTTAATGGATGACGTTTAGGTACAGACATGAAGACAAAACTGAGTGAGGCCAGACTCCTTTGTGGGAGATTTGCTTAAACTGGTGTAGCTGTGCATAGTAACCAATAAGCTTCTAGGTTTTAGCCCAGGTTCACACTGATGCGGGTTTGAAATTGTGTGAG
The DNA here is from genome assembly GCA_028564925.1 of Lithobates sylvaticus. Classification (NCBI taxonomy): domain Eukaryota; kingdom Metazoa; phylum Chordata; class Amphibia; order Anura; family Ranidae; genus Lithobates; species Lithobates sylvaticus. The sequence continues at coordinate 222,891,511 of CM053026.1, forward strand.
TTGACATGAACTTGCACGATTTCAAACCAACAATGCAGTCCGACTTAGGGGGCTATTTGACAGACATCTGTGCGGGTTCCTGAACAGATGTCTATTCAAATCGCCACCAAAGTCGCCAAAAGTAGTGCAGGAACTACTTTTGGGAATCTGTGCGGCGCTGCAAAGTTGGCGTTGCACCAATTCAGACGGCGCCATTGCAAGCAATAGCTGCCGATTGACATGTCAAACCGCATGCCAAATCAGCCCAGTGTGAACGTGGGCTAAGTTTCAAAGCTTAATTGAATAAGCTGAAGTGAGATGATTGGTTACTATGCACAGCTTCACCAGTTTTAGTAAATCTCCCCACTCGTGTCACTTGATAGGCCTTGGTTGAATAGAATATATAGCTATTCTTGGGTGCTCTTCATAAACCGCCATGGTGGAGAACCATAGGTCAGGCTTAAAATGGCCTAGAGGTAGTCTACCACATGGCAGGGCAATAGAAGGTAGCTTCTGCTCTTCTTCATTTTCAGTTTTCTTAAAGACCAATACATCAATTTATCAAGTGAGTCCCATCTTTGATCGTTGCATGGGGCCCACACTCTACACTGGCAGGTTTTCATCCCCAGACTTCCATATCAAAGTGACTGTTTTTAATAAGAGCGCTTCCAACTGGTGTATACACATCACTTATCGGGAGGTAGCCTGCAGCAGCTTTTGTACTTTGCTATGATTGAATTCCTGCTGATTGTGACCTGTCAAAGCTCTGCTAGTGTTGAAGCTTGCTGCCCTCCACACCCGTCACACATTCCTATTGGCCAGTAAGGCAGTCCATCATATTGAAGCTCCAATAGGTATGCGTGTCTGCTTGGGGGAAGGGAGGAGTGTTGAGGGGAATGTTAGAGGATGGTGTTGGGTGATGGTGGCAGTCTGAGACTACCTGAATGGGGGTCATACCTTTTTGTCTTGGACATAGAAAATTGCTTTTGGGTGCCTGACCTTTATACCTTCCACTTTTCTACAATTGCCTTACTATGAATACTTACATGGGAGTTCATTATACACTTCATGTGCTCCATATTCTGTAGGTTCTTGACTGCAATGAATTGAGAGCAATTAGCAGTGGAAGGATTAATTGAATTGTACGTAGGCACTTGAAAATTGAGATTGATGCAAGTAAATGAAACAAATGCCTTTTTAAATTTATGAGTGCAAAATGAAAAGGTGAATTTATCCTAATGATATAAATATTGTACATGGTAAAAATGCAAAGACAAAGTACATAATGTAATTTAATAATGAGGTGATATTAATCCTATTCTGCATCATAATAAAGATGCTGAAGTTCATTGCACACATTTGCCAGTATAAAATGTTCCATGAATAACGCCCTTTATATAACAGCTACAATTATTTTTTTTTCTCAATCAACAACCCTTCATATATCATCTCAGTTGGGTAATGCTGTAATTATTGAATGAATTTGCTGAATATTTGATTAATTCTGCTGGTACACACAGTAATGTGTATGTCCCAGCTTCACTGCTAGTCATTCATTCCTGAGACAATTGTCTGCATAGCATTTGTCGATTTAAAAAAAAAAATGGAAAGACACCATTGAAATTGATTGGTTTGAGCTCCAATTTGTTTTTACACATCCCTGCGGGGCTGCTTTGCTTTACTACAAAATAACATACAGCTTTGTGCTTTCAGGAAAAAAGAATGGAGACCTGGACAAGAACTTTGACACCCTTGACTTGCCAAAGCGTTCTGAAAATGCAAAAGGTACAGTACTTATCTCATCCCGAATCATCCAGTGCTTGAGTTTAAAAGTACACATGGTCTTTTAGAAGACTGGTTTGTCTTACCAAATTCTGCATAATGTCTGAGCAACCAATGGCCGTCACAGTGCTGTTAACATTGAAAGAGCCCAGCAACTTTATAGATATTTTAAATAAGGCAAACACATGTAATTGAGCTTTTATGTTTTTTTTTTTTTTTGTTTTTTTTTCGGGGGGGGGGGGGTCCAACCCAAATTTCTTAAGCAGGAATAGGTGCAGGTACTTCATAATCCTGTGTGATTTTTGCCACATTGAATGTTCTATGTTGCATCTCTCTGTCCCTTTCAGCATTGAAGGTTTTGTTGGTGATATGCAATCTGTTGGTTGCGGATGGTGCTATCCATCTGGACACTACAACCCCTGCATTATGGATCCGAGGTCTCTTATATGCAGCTAAAGTCCTGTTGCCTGTGACTATCCCCAAGACAATTAAAGATTGACTGTAAACAATCACCTTGTAAAACAACCCATTCAGTTTAAAATGGAAATAAGAGGCAAAACATTTGTGTAGATATAGAAAAGGGGGGGGGGAAGGTATTTTATAATGTTTTTTTAATTTAATTTTTTTTAGAAGTGATGACATACCCTCTGTCCACAGCTGCATAAGAGCTGGGGGATAAGCAACAGCGCATTAAGCTTCCAAATCAAAGGCTAAGCAGGGGGGGGGGGGGGTGTGTCAGGACAAGTCTGATTATTGGAGGAGAGCACGCTGTGTTCCCAGCACAGCTAGAGAACGGACCATGCTTTGCTCTCATGCCTGGTGTGGTCAGGAACACAAGGGATTTCACACAAAGGAAGCAATGCGAATACAGGATACTTTGTCATACAAGTGCATATCAGGAGGAATATGAAAGGTTTAAAATTTTAAAGAGCACAATAGGTGGTTCAAAAAATCCAGCCTATCCATTGGTCTTTTTTTTTTCATAACAATGGTAACCTAAGGATGTATTCGAAGTCTAAGGTATCCCAAAGATAGCCCAGTTGAAGCCCTGTCCTGAAGACCTCCCAGGTATTGGGTGCTGATCATTTGAAGTCTATGGATACATTTAAGCCCCGTACACATGGGCATTTGCCGGTACAAAAAATACTGGCTGACATTCTGTCCATGTGTATGTCGGTCTGTCTAACAGAAGCTGGCCATGCATGATGGAAAACCAGCATGTGACCTTCTCCCGATCAGCGCTCTCAACCAATGGCAGAGAGTGCTGATTGGAGTGTTCTGGCGTGGGCGTCTCCCTGTCGGAACACAACAGCTCCGCGGGGGGGGGGGGGGGGAGATTGCTGAACTAACCTTGCATGGTTAGTACAGCGGCTCCTGACCAAATCTGACTGTAGTGTGTACCAGACTTTAGTCTATACTGTTACATTTCTTGTTGGAGCTTTGTATATTCAGCATTAGCTGATCATTAACTTGCCTCACTGGAGAACCATTTAGAAATGATTATGAGTTTTTCTTGTACTCAGGTTTATTCATCCTGATTGCGTTGTTGATCAGAGAAACAATGGAGGTTTACTCCTCATTGCTTGTGTTTGTTTGTAAAGATTAAACTGTACTTGTTTTGTATAGAGCGATTCTCTAGAGGCCCCATACTATGCACCTAACTCATTTGTTAAACTGTTTCTTTCTGGATCATTATCGCTTTGATTTTGTTTTGATTGTTGCACAAGCCAGTCATTATTGCTCAGCTGAGGCAGTACTAGACTGGAAGGGAAATTTCCCCTCGGCCTATTTATTTGTCAGGTGAGAAGTACGTCAGTCACTAATCTTCAATGAGGCAAGGTCACTCGCATTGCGTGCATAGTTATCCAGTACATTCACCTGGGCTGGTGCTTTTACCTAGGCTAAAAGGAAGAAATTCAGCTTTCAGTTTTATTATGATTCATGCGATATTCACAGTCTAGCCTGTCTACAATCTTTGGTTTTATATTGTTGCATTGCTTTGTGCCTAGTGCATCCTGTGCAATCGATCGGTTTCAGTATGGACAGTGAGCTCTGGATGATCTTACATTCTTCTTTTTTTTTTATTGATCGTATCTGAAGAATGCCTGCGGATCTCGTATTACAGAGCCTACATGTATCAAAACAGATGTCTATAGATTGCCGTAACCCTTCAGCAATCACAAGTATGTATGTGGAGATGATCATTAACATTGAACACATCCATACTGCATCTGGAGTTGGCAGTACTGAATCTCAACGTGTTAGGGAGGCATTTAAAATGTAACTTCATATTTTATTGGCCTTTGTAAATAAACATAAAATATAAATGTAAAGAGCTGAAATAATGAGCTACCTGTTGGTTTTAAAGTAATCCAGTTAGAAAAAAATGTCATGTTAAATCATTTTTCATTTGTAATATTTTTAAACTTTTCAACATTTATGACCAAAAACAGCCATTTCATGTATACAATATTCAAGTTTTCCCACATTTACATCTGTCTATTAATCTTTTAAAACCACATCCTTTTAGAACATGGGTTTGCGGCCCTCCAGCTATTGCGGAACTACAAGTCCCATCATGTCTCTGTCTTTGGGAGTCATGCTTGCAATTGTCAGCCTTTTAATGCATCATGGGACTTGCCTTTCAATGCCTCATGGGTTCTGTAGATCCGCAACAACACTGAAGAAATGGCTGCACTCCTGGATCCATCAAAATTCTTGTTTAATAAACGAACATCCCAAGTGTTACAAACCGTTCAAATGGTAGACGCGTTCCGCACACTAACAGGTGCGCTTATTCATTGCGGTTCCGCAACAGCTGGAGGGCACAGGTTGGACACCCATGCTTTAGAACATTTAAACAGTGAATAAAAAAAAAAGCGGGAAACTGAACTTATTATTTGAACTTGATGACAAAGCCAGTACCTGGGTTTTTTTAGGTCTTGAATTTTTTCACAACGGACTGTTTCGATTGATCTTGGAGTTTTGGGTGGTCCTGACCACCTGTCCTATCCTTGTATACAGCTTCTCTTGTTGCATTCTTAATGATTAAAAAAAATGGCAAGCAGAGGGGGAGCCCCTCATTATGGGCACATAAGGTCTGCAGACCCAGAAACTGATCTTGTCAATAAAGACCCTGGGGCACATAAAAACTGTCAGTTTAATTCTCCATCATCTACTAAAACCTGAATTATCAGTTTTTGGTAGACGTGCCCATTAAATGAAATGTATGATAAAGGATCACTTATGGCATTTTAAAAAAGATTGTGTAGCATTTGTTGTAAGACTGCACATTACTGTAAAATCGGCAGTGACACTTCTATATATATATATATATATATATATATATATATATATATATATATATATATATATATATATATTTTAAAGCTGTACTTAACACGGTGATCTGTGCACAGATCAGATGGAGCACCACCCTGCTTTGACTTGCGATGGCCAACTGTAATGTTTGGAAGCCAGCCATGTGTCTTCCCTGAGCAAACTACTGATATGACTTCATGCGCTTACTGCTGCGACTAGCCCCATACTGTGCAATTAAAAAGAACATATTTTGGCCACTTCAGTTTTGGATTACGACCGCTATATAGTTTATGGAATGGACAGTGATCGATTTTGCTGGGAGTGTCCATGTGACTTGAATCTTTTCCTTTTTCTATAGAACAGTGAAACAATCATGTTACTTTACTGTGTATATGACACACATTATTAGTAGAAATGATTGCTGAAGTGCTTCAAAAAAAGATGACCTGCCTGTGTACTGCCTCCAGTGTAGAAATCTGAGGGTTATTTTTAATTTGGTTGGCATCTGTTCCCATTAGGAGAACTTTAAGAAGTCCCAGTATGGCCCCCTCTTGATGACAGGCACTAAGAAAATTTGGTGCAAGTTTGATAGAAGTTTGAGGGACTACAAGTCCCAGCCTGCCCTGTGCTCCTTGATATGTACCAGGAGAACTTGGCATGACGGGGCTCTAGGAGAACAAAGTGCGAATTTGATGGACTACAAGTCCCAGCATGGCCCCTTTGACCCATAGTGTAGAAAGTCATGTACTTTTGGCACTAAAAGCCTCAGCATGACCTCCAGTGTAGAAAGCTGAGCGTTATTTTTATTTAGGTTGAGGCACTAAAAGTGAAGGCTTGCCCTTCTACTTCAGGCTGGGGAATGCTCAGTGATAGTCTAACAGCTGAGTTGTATGATGAACTACTGGTCCCAGCATGCCCCCTACTCCCTGGCAGGTCACTATGCAACCTGTTGCAGGTTTGCTGGAATTCCATAGACGTGTGAGGAACTACAAGTCTCAGCATGGCCCCTCTGACCTCCAGCAAAGGAAGCTGAGTCTTCTGTAACTCCGGGATATATTTACTGCACTACAGATACCAGTGTGCCAGCTAATGCTCACAGGTAGTCTGATGTTTGGAGAACTATAGGCCCCAGCATACTTTATACTTTCTGTCAGCATACTCTCAGACTTGGAATTAGAATTTGCAGGCACTACAAGTAGTAGCATGACCTTCCATCCAGTGCCAGAGAGTGCTCAGAGCTGCTCTAACTATGTTGCTTGGGGAACAACACTTTGCAGCATGCTTTCTGCCTTGCCAGCACAGTCATCAGCATGGCCACCAGGCTTTATTCCAGCACAGAATCTTCCGTTTGTCTCACTTAATTTGGCAGTTTGAAAACTAAATGTCCCAGCATGCTCTCTGACAGAACACTATGGGACTTGATGCAAGCGTGGTCAAAGTTTGAGGGACTAAAAGTTCCAGGTCCCTCTAGTGTTGAAGGCTTTGAGGCACTACAAGTCCCAGCATGCCAATGGCTGTTGTTTAGAATCACGGTAGTGGTTGTAAGATCTTTGGGGAACTGCAAGTCTCAGCGTGTCCCTGTTTAGTTGGGAAGAAAATGCTGAGCGTTGCTGTTAAAAAGTTGTTGGAAGGACCACAATTCCCATCATGCCTTCTGTTCTAGAAGTGTCCTCATTCTGCAGCTAGACACAAAATGATGATGCGCTGCAAGTTTGGTACATTTTTGATGCACTGCAAGTCCCAGCATCGCTCCTGTCTTTCATTGGGCCATTGCGAGGTCAGGCACTGATGTTGGATGAGAACGCCTGGCTCAGTCTCCACTCCAATTTATCCCAAAGGTGCTCCATTGGGTTGAGGTCAGGACTCTGTGCAGGCCAGTCAAGTTCCTCCACCCCAAACGCGCTCATTAATATCACATATCCGTTGTGTACAGCCAATAATGAAATGCACAGTTGCAACACTATGGCAATATACGATATACAATTTCCTCTCCTGTACATGGCAAACTTCTGTAAATGTGGCCATCCCCCAGCACTAGATTGTCAATTACCTTTAAAAAATGTCAGATCCTTTGAATCTTATGTCCTAATGTGCTATCACTGTGGCATTTTGAGTGTAGGGGGATGAAAAAGTATCTAGAGGAGATGATGTACCACTTGGTCTGTTAACGTGGCACTGTATGGTTGGCTTCAACTTCGGAATGGTGCAGTACATTTGTGGACCGATGTGTGGCAGTGGTAGACAGGGCCAGGTATAGCCCAAGCTGCCCTGAATATAGCTTTCTATTTTTCTCTCCAAGTGTAGACCGTTGCAGTAATGAACATTGCTCCAAATAACATTAAGGAAGATGAAAAGAATATATAATAAAAAAAAAGCTATCCGTGACTTCAGCCTGTCTGAAATAATGTATCCAAAATGGATTTTATCTGTGCATTTATATAAAGCTCAAATTTAGATATTTAAATGGTACATACCGTTATATCATTCCGTTTATATTTAAAGTCACTAGTATGCAACAGACGTGTAATATGCAAATGGCAGCAGTTTGTAACTTCATTAGCTAAAGTGCATTGCATACAGTAAAAGCACAATTGTGACAGCACAGCAGTACTAGCAACATGAATGCCTTTGTAGTAGTAAGTAGCTAGGGGTAAATGATGGGGAAGACTATTGTGAAGAGGGTATGTTCCTTGTCATAGGTGTGCGTAGCCTCTTGCATTAGGGTGTGCACCCCAAAACTCAAATGTGTATGAGTGTGTGTATATATGTGTGTGTATGTATGTATATGTATGTATATGTGTGTGTGTGTGTGTGTATGTGTGTGTATATGTATATATATATATATATATATATATATATATATATATATATATATATATATATATATGTATATGTATGTATATGTATGTATATATATATATATTATAAAGTCTATGGAACCAAAAACAAAACACAACCTGCTGGTCCCTGGCCCTTTCCATAAAATGCACAGATGTGAACTACATCCATAGGAAACCATGTTAAATGGACCATAGTGTTTCTGCAAAACTGAAAATGCACAAGGTGTGAACCAGGCCTAAAGTTGCTATACATGCACAGGTATTTTTGTTCAGCTGACAGGTGCTTGCATCTACACAACGATGCTGGGGCACTGTATTCTGACGAGGGGACTCGCCACTGTCAGAATACACTGATTAGTGCTGTAGCCGATTGGCTGCAAGCTACTGATTGAACAAGGTTCTGTCTAACAGGGAGGGCTACACCCAAACTGAAATTTAGGCCATGCATGCTCAACTGGACTTGCTCCAGCAGGCCCCCTCCACTACTGCGACTTGTCCCCTTAGCTTTTAGACCCCTTTCACACTGGGGCACGGGCTACGTTAGTGGTAAAGCGCGGCTAGTTTTACCGCTGTTTAAGTGGTGCTTCTCAGCTGCTAGTGGGGCGCTAGCGGCTGAAGAAAAGGTTAAAACCAGCCGTGTATTGCTGCTGCCGAAACGCTTTGCAGGGGCTTCGGCAGCGCTGCCCAGTCATTTCAATGGGCAGGGGCGGTTTGGGAGCGCTGTATATAGTGCTCCCAAATCGCCCCAAAGATGCTGTTTGCAGAAATTTTTGAACGTCCTGCAAGCGCGCACAGCCCCAGTGTGAAAGTACTCGGGCTCTCACACTGGAGAGGCATGGGAGGCCATTTTCAGGCACTAGTTTTAGCTCTCACACTGGAGAGGCATGGGAGGCCATTTTCAGGCACTAGTTTTAGCTCTAAAACCCCTGAAAAATGCCTTCAGTGGGAAAGGGGTCTTATGTTACTGGCTGTGGTCACACTCCAGCCTCCCCATCATACCATAATGTCCCGTATGTGATGTCAAGGCTTTGGGTGATGGAAGAGAGATTAGAATCAGGTAAATGAAAGAGGTCCCCCTCCCCCACACACTGCAAAGATGGACTTTTTTTACTTTCCTGGAGTTGGGCTGTATTATAAGATTTTTTGATAGGTTAGGAATTCCTGGGACTTCTGAGGTGCTACATAGATGTATTCCATATACACTCACTCACACACACACACGCACACACACTATGTGATTAAAAACATTTTTTTAACAGGATATAATGTGTATATGGAATACAATTATGTAGAAGCTCAGAAGTCCCAGAAATTCCTAACCTGTTCAAGAATGTTACTTTCTCTTTCAGTAAACCGGCCCTGCACAGAATTGTATAGTGGAAAAGGCAGGGAAGGTGAGTAGTCACAGGTGAAGACGGCTATCTGTCCTGTTCAGTCATGCCCATGGAGATCTGTGCTATGTGCTGGACAGGATCGGGGGGGCACTGTGATGATCACTTCCTGCTCCGCCCACTTGTACTGGAGCTGTGAAAGCCCCGACTCAGCCAGACAAAAACCTGAGGAGCGAGACCGTTTCCCCCAAATGCTGCATCAGAGAGGAGATCGGTAAGCTGTCTCCTGGCAACACAGGGCTTAAGATGGTGGGCAACTCTTGTGAGGTCTGCAGCCACAGCTGTGGTGTAAGCAGTCAGGAATTATCTGATGCTGTCTCTGAAGTTCACATGCTATATCCCTGACAGCGAGCGGAGTGATATTTAGCTGTCGGGACGCTGTAGCTGGAACTACAGAGTCGGCATTGGAAAATGCCTCAGACTGCCTGCTTACTCCGCGACCAGTCGCTGCAGTTCCCACAGGAGTTACACATCCACATGACAAATGGTCCCACTTGCAGCGACCAGTGTCAATTAGCAGAGGTGAGGGAAAGTTTTCACACATTTTGACAGCAAAAAAGCTGGGGTGTGTTGGGGGTGCCCGGGAATTAGGGTGTGCCCACGCCTATGTTCCTTGTAAACCTTTACAGTTTGGGGTGACTCAAGGCCTCATTAAAACTCGGTGAAAGAGTGACATATTGTTCTCATTGCCGTCTCCTATTCTGATGAGAACTGAGATCATACTAATCTCACACCTCATTCACAGAATTAAAAGACTTTTAACTGGTTTTATTGTTATCAATTTCCAACCAGCTAGCCGATATTCCACCTCATAACTCTACTATACAGTACGATTCTTTCTAGATACCAAATCTTCATTAAAAGACTTGTGCTACAGAAATCTACTTGTTAGTTTTATTCCAAAATGAACTCAATTTGTTCCATTTAGGTAAAATTTATAGAAGCATTTTTACTGAGCAGGGTTCCACACCTAGATATCTTGCCCATAAATCACATTCTATTGGTGTACAGCCTTTGAGAGAGACACTAAGTTGGGTCCTACAATTTTATTAATCATAGTGATATTAGGACTTGACCATGTATAGGTCCAGTCTGTTAAATCAGTATGGGAAATGTAAATGGGTTTTCTTATTCAAGCACTAAATTTATTCTCACTGAGAAGAGACGCTTGAGAGGAGATATAGCAAAATACAAATCTGTCAACAGTGATCCCAGCGCAAGTATGAAACTAACACGATGAGACTGGAAGAGAAGCGGTTTAACATTAAGCTGCGTAGGGGTTTTTTCACTGTCAGGGCTGTAGGGATGTGGAACTCTCTTCCACAATCGGTGGTGTTGGCAGGAAGTATGGATAGTTTTAAAAGACTCTTGGACGTGCTTCCTAGCGAAAGCGATATGGGAAATTATTTCCTACATTCGCGCACACCAACACAGGTTGAACTGGATGGACTGTTGTCTTTATTCAACCTTAACAACTATGTAAGATCTGCAAGTCAGAGCTGGAGTGTTTTTATTTTTTTTTAGTACCTAGAAAATAGTTTTAGATTTTGTATTGTTGCCCATCTTGAAAAGTTCCCCATTTCGACAGGACATTTTGTAAAGAAGACATTTTGGTTCAGCCAAAAGTGCAATAAACATTTGCATCACTGTGATTTGAATATGTGCAAATATTATTTGTACCTGCTGAGATCTTCCTTAGTCAAGAATAAGGTTCATCTGGCAAATGTGACAATTGCATTACATTGTTGTTGGCATATGACTTACTGCAGTGCATCAAGGGAGGGATGTAAATAAATAATGTAAATTCTGTGATCCTCTGCATTTCTATTACAAGGTCATTTGGTGGTGCCTCTCGTCATTTACCTGCTATACACAAAACCATCTGGTATTTGAAGGAAAGCAGCATAGCCTAGTAACGTCATTTTTTGTATGACACAAACCTGCAGTAGAGAAGGTGGAGAAGCTACACAGAATTTATATATTTTTTTTTTTAATGCAATTTTTCAGCATCTGTTAAAATCATGTGGACCTCCGAAACTGCGCCATGCCGCCCATGAGCTAAGTTAAGTTTTCTGCCTCAGGCAGCAATCGTAGAGGCATGGGAGGGTAGAAAGGCAGCTCTGAGGCCAAAGTGTTTTATACCAGTCACACAGAGTTGCAGTTTTCTTAATTTGCAGCGATTTTAGTTTTTATATTGCCTTAAAACTGGAGACAGACAAAAAAGAAGATTCTTGGTCTTTTCAAGCTGCTCTGCACACAGCTTTGCCTAAGGCTGCTTCCACACTGATCAGTTTTTCTTCCGTTTTTGTGTTAGAAAAGCAGAAGAAAAATGCATGACCATTAAATTCTATGGAACTCGTTACACCGGTTAGGTGCGTTTTTAAAAGTCCTGCATGCTGCATTTTTGGTGCATGTTTAAAACTGCACTAAGAACTCACCTCCCCATTGAAATGCATTGAAAATGCATCAAATGCACCAGATATTGGGTTTTTGGTGCCATTTTTGAGTCGAATGTAATTTTTTTCACAGGTGCAGGCTGTTGTCAAGCAACCAGAAATGAGGCAAAAATGTGCATGCGTTTTTGCAACAGAGCAGTGTGAAAGCAGCCTGAATGAACAGTAGAAGACCCTAAACCAGATGCATGTGTTTGCAGTCCAAATCAAACTGCACGGCATAAGACACTAGTTTGAGCTGTCCTATAATCCTTACTGTTTTTGAATACATACAGCACACATTACCCAATACAGCGAAGAACCTAACAAGTCTGTTCAACTCACTAAGACACAACAGTGCCCTGTCCTAGGAGTTAGTGTGCAGAAGGGGTGGGCTCTGCACTAACACTCATCCAGATGAAAGTGGTTTAACCACTTCAGCCCCGGAAGGATTTACCCCCTTCCTGACCAGAGCACTTTTTGCGATTCGGCACTGCGTCGCTTTAACTGACAATTGGGCGGTCGTGCGACGTGGCTCCCAAACAAAATTGACATTCTTTTTTTTCCCCCACAAATGGAGCTTTCTTTTGGTGGTATTTGATCCCCCCCCCCCCCCTGCGGTTTTTATTTTTTTGCGCTATAAACAAAAAAAGAGCAACAACTTTTAAGATGACGCATTTTTTATTTTTTGCTATAATAAATATCCCCCAAAAATGGGGGATACGTATTCTTCTACATATTTTTGCTAAAAAAAATCGCAATAAGCGAATATTGATTGGTTTGCGCAAAAGTTATAGCGTTTACAAAATATGGGATATTTTTATAAAAAATATTTTTTTACTAGTAATGGTGGCGATCAGTGATTTTTATCATGACTGCGACATTATGGCGGACACATCAGACAATTTTGACACATTTTTGGGACCATTGTCATTAATGCAGCAATCGATGATATAAAATTGCATTGATTACTGTAAAAATTTTACTGGCAGTGAGGGGGTTAAGTGTTCCTAGGGGCGTTTTTCTAACTTGGGGCGTGGCTGTGTGTGACACCACACTGATCGCTGCTCCCGATGACAGGGAGCCAAAGATCAGTGTGCTGTCACTATTCGGAATGGGGGGATGCTGTTTACATTGGCATCTCCCTGTTCTTGAGCTCCGTGACACGATCACGGGCACGGCGGGACATTCAAAGCAACGTACGGGTATGTTACTTTGCCCAGCCGTGCCATTCTGCCATCGTATTTATACAGGAGTCGATCGGGAACCGGTTAATGGAAATTGTATGCGTAGGATGCAGCCACAACGGTTGACAGCCCCTTAAGTCCAGGAGGTGTGTCTAATCTAATCAGTGGGGTCTTGTGTAAAAATCCTTTCAATTAAAATTTGGATGCACACTGTGGGGAGAGGCGATGGGGGATTTAAAAGCTAAGTTCACTTTTTGGAGCATGTTACACCCGTATTAAGGGTGTAACATGCTCCAGCACCTGTCGCCGCAACTTGACCCGTCCCCCTGATCCTCCCCTCCCTGTGGCATCAGGTGGGGGGTTCCTCTCCCGCATCGACTGCCACATTTGAAGTGCGGCAGTACATATCTGTGCCTGCACAGCTGTGTCATCCATTGACAGGAGTCTGACCTCCAGCTTTATAACAGCCTGTACAGAGGTACGGGCAAGAAAGCTAGAAGATATGTCTGCAGGAGCCTGATATTGCACCCTCGATCCACTGATCGGGTGCAATGCTCTGCAGGCTCCTGTGCAAGAAGTAATATATGCACTATTTTATTGTTTGTGCCTGCAAAAATATGTGAATTTTTTTATTTCTTGCAGAAAGATGAACTTGGCCTTTGAAAGAGCGGTGTACCCATGGGTTTCATTCAGGTGACCGCAGTGTGAAAGTGCTCTTAAAAGCATTAATATAGTGGTTTCCACTGGATAGTTAGCGGTTTGCTTGGAGTTAATCTTTAAAGAATCAGAATGGTCATGGCTTTGGGGAAGGGGAGTAAATGTTTCACATATCATGTGCTAGGCAGGAATGTTTGTAAGTGGAAGCCAAGAGTTTTTACATACATTGATTTCAAAGGTGTAAAGGTACATTTTGTAAAAGTAAAAAAAAAAGGCAGAATAAATTCTGTTCAGTAAGTAGGTTTTTATGAAATTGCATCACGTTGTATAAATATTTTACATAGAAATAAACTTTAAAGTTGCTCCTGTACTGGTATGCGAATTGCTGTCGGGCTCCTTAAAACCGCCTTGACAGTACGACAACACATAATTTTGAGGATTTGTGTCCATTCCTTCCTGTTCCCAAATATATTTACAGGGCACGAGAAGCCATGGATTAGGATGTCTGACAGAGTTATGGAAAGGTCTTTTAGTGTTCTTGCTCATTCCTCGCTGAATGGTTTTAACCACAAGAATTTCCTTCTAAAAATAATCTGTAAATCACAGAGAGGCGGCTGCGGGGACAGAATATGGCAAGAATCGACTGTGGCTGCTCTTTCTCCATGCTAGGAATCTGCAGGGATGGCCTTTCAAGCCTCCTCAGCCCAGCCTGACGCCCCACAGTGTGGTGCCCACTGCTCATGGTGCCAGTTAGTACTTAATGACATTTTCTAAAGTGCTACTGTTTTCTCCTTGAATTCCATAGAAATGTATGGTTAGTGCAGGCTCATCAGCTGAACAGCTGGAAGGTTTTAGCAGTTCTTCACCCTCAACAGACCTTGAAAAATGTAGCCGTTTCTTTCAATACCATGTTAAAGAGGACCTAAACTATAAGCGTTCACTTTATTTTACTTTTTGTCAACTGAATTACCTTTTTTAAAATATGTTTTCTTCCGACGTGGAAGAAATGTCATCAGGAAATTTTGTGTGTTTTTTTCTATTTCTCTAATAATGTACAGATAGTGTGGGTGGTCAATTCAGGAACAAGAATTGTACTGTCCATGCATAGAGTCGTAATTTTTTTGATTTTTGCTTGGAAAACTGTGTGTTTACAGGTGGTGTAACGTTCATATGAAGAATTGAGGATCCTGTTTGACTGGCAAAAGGGCATAATTGCTTGGTCTGGAGCCCAGGAAATGTTAGTTTAGTGCTTCCCTTGCTGCTCAGGCATCTTTGATCTTTTCGCTATGAAGCTATTCATTTTGCAAAAATTACTTTCATTTTAAAGACTAACTCTATCTAAAATTTTGTTTGGACAGAGTCTGGAAATGGATAATGTGTCAATCTGTCTGTGTGTCCATTTGGGGGGGAGCTTTTACCTCACCTCCTGTCAAGGAATTGACAAGGAAATCTCTCCAAAAGGGCCACAGGCGGCGAGATAAACTTGTCCGAGGTATTAGAAGCCTGGTATTTGCTTTGCTTGGAGTTAAATATGATCACTCATTTTTTTTGTGCTTGGATTTAGCATTCCAAAATCGAAATATAGTCAGTGATTGTACAGCCCCTTTCCTAAACAAAACCCTTTCTATGTCTCTTTGATCTCGTATAATGTAAAGCAGGGAAACTACAAAAAGTAATTAACCGTTTCTGGGATGTCTATATTCGCCACTCGGGTAGTATTGACTGCTGAGTCCCATAGAAATACTGCACAGGAAATGATTGCTCCCAGAACTAATTTGTCCGGTAATGTAACTGAGGTGTTAACCTTGTTTACAAAGTGTATATAATTATTCCCAAATGGTAATATGCTGGTAAATCTGCAGTACCGGGGCATACAATATAACACACTGTTAGAGAAGAAAAAGGCCCCTTCTCCAAAGGGCAGTGTTCTGCAGTATAAGGCCATAAATCTGAATTGGTGCTTCATAAAATGAAAGTGGATTTAGTCCTCCAGCCTGAGGTGGGAACCAGTATCTGTGAGTTACTCATCTGTTACAGAAACTACTATATAAAGAAATGCCTTTGCTTTTGTCCACCTCAGTGGAATGACATTCTGTGCTTGCTGTTAACTTAATTTTTAGGATTCTCTAGAACAAAATAGTAATTTGTGGGATTTTTTTCTTTGTGAATTTGATCATCTGAAGCAGACCTTGAACCAAAAATTAAAGGTCCAATTTTAAATGTTCCCCTTTGTTAAAACTCTGATTACATGTGTTTAAAAAAAAACTGTATAGAGGGGAACAACTGTTAACCAATATACTCACATTTCTGGCCATACGCTACATTTTTAAACAAGTGCTCATTCCAAAAATCTAGGCAGTACGTTCGATGATTCCAACAGACTTGACAAATGTCATGCAAAGAACTTTATTTCCATTTACCAGTCTATTTTAGTAGGAGTTGAATTACCCTAACAAAAGCCACATACACTGTTAGAATTTTTTGTTCCATTTGAGAAAAAAAAAAACTACCCTGCTCCTTCCAATTTTGTGATCACTGCTGTCAAACGACCCTGCTACTCATTAGTAAATCAAACAGATGTTTTGAAAAGGATTTTTTAAAAAAAATTAAATTCATAGCCAGCTTTAGGTTTCTGCCTGCAGTGAGTGCCTGGATGAAGGCAACATCATTCTCCTTCTAGAAAGATCTGTGTAATGTAGAGTATCCTAAATATCTCAGAAAAGGCACTGCCATCACTGTGCTGCATTATCTTCTTGCTATGTTTTAGAGTAGTTGCAATGCCCCTGGACCTCATCAGCATAGAGCAAACGCCAATGGAATCCAAGCCACTGTAGCAGTCAATCATATTTCCATTTTTAATTCATTTAATATTGTAATCTGAGTAACAAAACCAGCCTTTCATTTCTGTATATGCATTGCTGTTGCAAATGTTTTAAAGTGCAATTCCACTTTGGCAGTCAAATTTGAGGCAGCCACACTATATATGCTTTGTGTGTTTTTCATTCACACAGCAAACCTAAAGTGTTTTAAAAGTATTCCCTACCTTTTGGCTGGGTTCACAGCAGTGCGAATTCCGCATCCAATTCGCATGTCAGGAGATTGTGCCTGGCTCTCTATGGAGTGAATTGGAGGAGCGTTTTCTGGTCCGTTTTCAGGTCCAAATTTAGCCAAAAATGCAGGCTGAAATCGGACCTGAAATGGTGAATGGAGACGCACCGGACCCCTACTGTGTGACGCTCCGTTCCTCAATGTAAACCCAGCCTTAATGTTTCTTAGGAGAAGGTGTCATGGCTGACTGTAAGCATTTCGCAAAAAGTTTAGTATCATCTGTCAACCCTTAAGTCGACCATACATGGATCAAAATGTGGCTGCTTCAGCAGGGATTAATTGGCTGATCCTGAATGGCCAGTGCTGCCAGCTATAGTGAACAATATAGCTCAGCAGGAGTGATTTTCGCCATCCACCTCAAATGTGTGGATGGGGGAATCGGCACTTTTTTTTTTTTTTTTCTTTCATTTAATCCAATGGTTCAATGAAAAACTGTATGATGTATGGGCCTGCATTAGGATGAGTTGAGCTTCCTTTCATTTACATACAATCAAGAGGCTCAGCTTGTAAATCTTTGACCCTTTTGTTAGGCGATCAAATGGAACGTATTGGAACAGAACTGGACCAAAGGAAGCCAGAGTGATAAAAGGGTGAAATCGAAACTGTTGGGTCAGTGTTCAAATCTAGTTTACAACTGAGATAGGATCTGCCAGCACAGTACAAACAGGGTAATTAAGGCACGCACAGCTCTCTATCCCCCTCATGAAGGAGAACCAAGTTGGATTTTTCCTTGATGCCGTTTCCAGAAAAGCGCATCTAAAAAAAGTAATTGCTAAATTTTAATATTGAAGTCAATGGGGACATGTAACAAATACGAAGTAGAGCTGGCCATATATGGATAAAAATATGGTCAACTCAGCCAATTTTCAATCCATGTATGGCCCCTGTGGTTGAACTGAAATCTATCTACAAATCGACTTTTGTTTAACCACCCTGTCCGACTTTAGCCTCTCGCTTAGAGAGGCAGGCTATAGCCTGCAGTGGTGATGTGTGTATTCTGATGGCGTGTGGGTCTTCCTGCTGTCAAATCTAAACGTCAAAAATCTGACAGGGTGGTAGTACAACCACCTTGTTAATACATGGATTGAAATTTGGTTGGTCCCTGCTAAACCGGCTGAGTTTCGATCCATGTATTGCTGGCTTAAGACACCACTCTAAAAATTCAGGGATGGAGTGGATTGATCTGTGGCGATGTGGGCAACTTGTTTTTTTGCTAATGTGTAATGGACTGGTTAATGGAAGATCCTGCATTAGTGTATGCAGAGATGATATTGCACCTTAAGTTGTATTAGATGTCCTGCATTATACACATAGGATATAATTATTGTATTAACCTAACTCTTATTCTTATCAATAAATAATTCTAAGTATGCAATAGGCATAAGCAGTCATTTGGTTTTCTCTCCCGAGTACGAGATCCATGCTTTAGTGTCACTATAAATATAAACAGGCTGCCATTACATTATCATGGCAAATCACCCTGAAAAGCATTAAGTACTACTTGTCAAGAGCATAAAGTTCATCTCGTCATACGTTATTCATAATTCATAGCAATATGGCATATTCTGCTGACATGCTGTAAGATGACTCGTTACCTAAGCTGTGATTTTTCCCAGTGGCTCTTCTTCGATACACAGGCTTTTACATTGCAGCCCATTTGACTTCATTGCTGGCATTATCTCTCGCTCTCGCGCTCGCTCTCTCCAACATATTGTCTTCTGTGCATCATGGAAGAGGAGTTGACCTAAGCAAATGGCAAAAAAATTGGCACTTTTTACAGACTTTCCTGAAACAATTGTATAAATCCTGCATTTGTGAGGTCAGGTGGTGATGGTCGTGAATACCTGGCTCACAGTGGGTGTTCTATTTCATTCTATGGGTGTTCAGTTGAGTGCTGTGTGTAGGCCACTCAAGTTCCTCCACAACAAACTGATGTAACCATGTCAAAAAGCTAGCTTTGTGCACTGGGGCACAGTCATGCTGAAACAAAATAGGGCCTTCCCCAAACTGTTCACACGGTGCACAGTTTTCTAAAGGGTATTAGTATGCTGTAGTAACGGTACCCTTTAGTCGACATTCCTGAACCCAATAATTTAAAGAGGGTGTCAGAATACTTTTGGCAATTTAGTGTATCTGTATGCAAAAATCATTGCCATTGGCATAACCACCCTGAAATGTTACTGCCTGGGCATTGGAGAGGGAAACAGTCAGAGGCTTTACTAGCCAGCCCTAAGCTTCATGTAGTCACGTGTACAGGATCTAGAAGAAGAAAATTAGTAAAATCTGTTCTCTAGTTATGTGAATATCTACCATAGATAAACCGCTTTTGTATTTGTTTGGCAAATGATAATATATACTGTAGGTGATCAGTCTGCATGGCAAGGAAAACGGTGAGAGTACTTAAAGAGAAAAATTAGGTAGATTATCATGAATCATTTGTGGAAGTCAGAGGTTAAGCTTTTCCTAATGTGTCAGATGTATATTTTGGAGACTTACTACTCCAATGTGGTAGTTGGAAACACATTTATATGTATATATTTATAAAGGATTTAAATGGTGTCAACAGTTTGTGCGGTGCATCACAAAATGAAGACACAGTAGTACAGTTACAATACAATGCGAAGAGGAATCCGAGGGCCCTACTTGTTAGAGTTTACAATAGTTAAAAAACGTGTGTGTGTGTGTGTGTGTGTGTGTGTGTGTGTGTGTGTGTGTGTGTGTATATATGTATATATGTATATATATATATATATATATATAATGTATATGTACATATGTGCCCCTTCAGTGCGCATGCGCCAATTCTATCAGAGCAAGCATATATGGTAAATATATCCTAAACCGTTGTTATAGGCTTACCTGTAGGTTAAAGTGGTGTAACTAGGTTTACAATTACTTTAATAGACCGATTTATGCCCACAGAAAAGCAATTACAGAGCAACAAAAGTCCTGCTAAGAGGTGTTGTCTCTTTTTGGGCTTTGTATATACCTTTTTCTGTCTGATCTTGCCTTGTTCTCTTTTTAAGTTACAGCGGCATCCTTCAAAGACCTGAAACCTCAGTTTCAAGTGTCAGAGATCCAGCTTTTACTTTTAGAGTCTATTGGTCTTTTGGGTGGGGCCATAAAATCACGATGGTATGTTGGCGGTTGTAACTTACAACCTGGTCAAGCAGTAAAAATGCAATGCTCCACAGATGTTCAATCAAGCTGGCATTAGCATGATTTAACTGCCAGCAAGGGAAAGCAAAGCACCGAGGCCTTGCATATTTAAGCACGGAATATGCTGCCTTTGAAGTTGAAGGTGGAAAACCTTTTGAAGTATGCAGCTGTACACCTATTTCACCGCCACTTTTGTGTTACAGCCACATTACTCTAATGAGCATATATTCAGAATTCCTTTTATTTTTGATGCCAGAATGTCCTTTTACTTTGCTGAGACATGTGTTCAAAGGCTCCACTTGTGTGTTTACATATAGATACATGCATCTATTTAGGATTTCTAATAGTTTTCTGCGAAGATGTCTGAGTGCTCCTTCTGTTTTTTTTTTACCCCCGATGAGCTACAGCAAATGTGTGGCCTGTCTGGATGACGATTGTGGTGTCCCCGTTTGACTCTCTGTAAATCAATGTACAATTATTAAGCATTAGGGATGGGCCCGGTGCTCGATGCGAACCCACGTTCGCATCGAGCACCGGGCGTTCGCTCGCTCGGCGAGCCCAGAACTATTTTGGCCGCTCGCATCACGTTCGTGTGATGCGAGCGGCCCCGCAATGCATTGAGGCCGGCGCAGCGCATTGCTGGCTGATGATTGGCCAAGCATGCACTGTGACCCCGCATGCTTGGCCAATCACAGCCCCGGAATTTCGAAGAGCCATAATTGGCTACAGGCAGGACGCCTGTAGCCAATTACAGCTCAGGGGCTGTAGTACACGCCCCCCCCTATAAAAGGCCGCCACGCCGTCTGCGCCGGTCACATGCTGTTCCGGCGCAGATTGAGCAGGCTAGATCTGTGACACTCTGCTGCATTTAGTTAGTTAGAGAGATTTACTTACAGAGATTGAGTTAGATAGATTCAGTTACAAAGATTGATTAAGAAAGAGGGGCTTGTAGTGTGTTCGTGGCAGGCAGGCAGAGCTCCTATATTTTGTTCCCAGAAGCACCTATAGGACTTGTAGTGTGTTCGTGGCAGGCAGGCAGAGCTCCTATATTTTGTTCCCAGAAGCACCTATAGGACTTGTAGTGTGTTAGTGGCAGGCAGGCAGAGCTCCTATATTTTGTTACCAGAAGCACCTATAGGACTTGTAGTGTGTTCGTGGCAGGCAGGCAGAGCTCCTATATTTTGTTACCAGAAGCACCTATAGGACTTGTAGTGTGTTCGTGGCAGGCAGGCAGAGCTCCTATATTTTGTTCCCAGAAGCACCTATAGGACTTGTAGTGTGTTCGTGGCAGGCAGGCAGAGCTCCTATATTTTGTTCCCAGAAGCACCTATAGGACTTGTAGTGTGTTCGTGGCAGGCAGGCAGAGCTCCTATATTTTGTTCCCAGAAGCACCTATAGGACTTGAAGTGTGTTAGTCCCATCACACAGACCTACATTTTCTTCCCAGAAGCACCTATAGGACTTGAAGTGTGTTAGTCCCATCACACAGAGATCATATATTTTGTTCCCAGAAGCACCTATAGGACTTGAAGTGTGTTAGTCCCATTACACACAGACCTACATTTTCTTCCCAGAAGCACCTATAGGACTTGAAGTGTGTTAGTCCCATTACACACAGACCTACATTTTCTTCCCAGAAGCACCTATAGGACTTGAAGTGTGTTAGTCCCATTACACACAGACCTACATTTTCTTCCCAGAAGCACCTATAGGACTTGAAGTGTGTTAGTCCCATTACACACAGACCTACATTTTCTTCCCAGAAGCACCTATAGGACTTGAAGTGTGTTAGTCCCATCACACAGAGATCATATATTTTGTTCCCAGAAGCACCTATAGGACTTGAAGTGTGTTAGTCCCATTACACACAGACCTACATTTTCTTCCCAGAAGCACCTATAGGACTTGAAGTGTGTTAGTCCCATCACACAGAGATCATATATTTTGTTCCCAGAAGCACCTATAGGACTTGAAGTGTGTTAGTCCCATTACACACAGACCTACATTTTCTTCCCAGAAGCACCTATAGGACTTGTAGTGTGTTCGTGGCAGGCAGGCAGAGCTCCTATATTTTGTTCCCAGAAGCACCTATAGGACTTGTAGTGTGTTTGTGGCAGGCAGGCAGAGCTCCTATATTTTGTTCCCAGAAGCACCTATAGGACTTGAAGTGTGTTAGTCCCATCACACAGACCTACATTTTGTTCCCAGAAGCACCTATAGGACTTGAAGTGTGTTAGTCCCATCACACAGAGATCATATATTTTGTTCCCAGAAGCACCTATAGGACTTGAAGTGTGTTAGTCCCATTACACACAGACCTACATTTTCTTCCCAGAAGCACCTATAGGACTTGAAGTGTGTTAGTCCCATTACACACAGACCTACATTTTCTTCCCAGAAGCACCTATAGGACTTGAAGTGTGTTAGTCCCATCACACAGACCTTTATTTCCTTCCCAGAAGCACCTATAGGACTTGAAGTGTGTTAGTCCCATTACACACAGACCTACATTTTCTTCCCAGAAGCACCTATAGGACTTGAAGTGTGTTAGTCCCATTACACACAGACCTACATTTTCTTCCCAGAAGCACCTATAGGACTTGAAGTGTGTTAGTCCCATCACACACAGACCTTTATTTCCTTCCCAGAAGCACCTATAGGTTACTTGAAGTGTGTTAGTCCCATTACACACAGACCTACATTTTCTTCCCAGAAGCACCTATAGGACTTGAAGTGTGTTAGTCCCATTACACACAGACCTACATTTTCTTCTCAGAAGCACCTATAGGACTTGAAGTGTGTTAGTCCCATCGCACAGAGCTCCTCTATTTTCTTCTCAGCAGCACCCACAGGACTTCTAGTGTGTTAGTGGCATCACACAGAGCTCCTCTATTTTCTTTGCAGAAGCACCCACAGGACTTCTAGTGCGTTAGTGGCATCACACAGAGCTCCTCTATTTTCTTTGCATAAGCACCCACAGGACTTCTAGTGTGTTAGTGGCATCACACAGAGTTCCTCTATTTTCTTTGCATAAGCACCCACAGGACTTCTAGTGTGTTAGTGGCATCACACAGAGCTCCTCTATTTTCTTTGCAGAAGCACCCACAGGACTTCTAGTGTGTTAGTGGCATCACACAGAGCTCCTCTATTTTCTTTGCAGAAGCACCCATAGGACTTCTAGTGTGTTAGTGGCATCACACAGAGCTCCTATATTTTCTTCTCAGCAGCACCCACAGGACTTCTAGTGTGTTAGTGGCATCACACAGAGCTCCTCTATTTTCTTTGCAGAAGCACCCACAGGACTTCTAGTGTGTTAGTGGCATCACACAGAGCTCCTCTATTTTCTTTGCAGAAGCACCCACAGGACTTCTCGTGTGTTAGTGGCATCACACAGAGCTCCTCTATTTTCTTTGCAGAAGCACCCATAGGACTTCTAGTGTGTTAGTGGCATCACACAGAGCTCCTATATTTTCTTCTCAGCAGCACCCACAGGACTTCTAGTGTGTTAGTGGCATCACACAGAGCTCCTCTATTTTCTTTGCAGAAGCACCCACAGGACTTCTAGTGTGTTAGTGGCATCACACAGAGCTCCTCTATTTTCTTTGCATAAGTACCCACAGGACTTCTAGTGTGTTAGTGGCATCACACAGAGCTCCTCTATTTTCTTTGCAGAAGCACCCACAGGACTTCTAGTGTGTTAGTGGCATCACACAGAGCTCCTCTATTTTCTTTGCATAAGCACCCACAGGACTTCTAGTGTGTTAGTGGCATCACACAGAGCTCCTCTATTTTCTTTGCAGAAGCACCCATAGGACTTCTAGTGTGTTAGTGGCATCACACAGAGCTCCTATATTTTCTTCTCAGCAGCACCCACAGGACTTCTAGTGTGTTAGTGGCATCACACAGAGCTCCTCTATTTTCTTTGCAGAAGCACCCACAGGACTTCTAGTGTGTTAGTGGCATCACACAGAGCTCCTCTATTTTCTTTGCAGAAGCACCCACAGGACTTCTAGTGTGTTAGTGGCATCACACAGAGCTCCTCTATTTTCTTTGCAGAAGCACCCATAGGACTTCTAGTGTGTTAGTGGCATCACACAGAGCTCCTATATTTTCTTCTCAGCAGCACCCACAGGACTTCTAGTGTGTTAGTGGCATCACACAGAGCTCCTCTATTTTCTTTGCAGAAGCACCCACAGGACTTCTAGTGTGTTAGTGGCATCACACAGAGCTCCTCTATTTTCTTTGCATAAGCACCCACAGGACTTCTAGTGTGTTAGTGGCATCACACAGAGCTCCTCTATTTTCTTTGCAGAAGCACCCACAGGACTTCTAGTGTGTTAGTGGCATCACACAGAGCTCCTCTATTTTCTTTGCATAAGCACCCACAGGACTTCTAGTGTGTTAGTGGCATCACACAGAGCTCCTCTATTTTCTTTGCAGAAGCACCCATAGGACTTCTAGTGTGTTAGTGGCATCACACAGAGCTCCTATATTTTCTTCTCAGCAGCACCCACAGGACTTCTAGTGTGTTAGTGGCATCACACAGAGCTCCTCTATTTTCTTTGCAGAAGCACCCACAGGACTTCTAGTGTGTTAGTGGCATCACACAGAGCTCCTCTATTTTCTTTGCAGAAGCACCCATAGGACTTCTAGTGTGTTAGTGGCATCACACAGAGCTCCTCTATTTTCTTTGCAGAAGCACCCACAGGACTTCTAGTGTGTTAGTGGCATCACACAGAGCTCCTCTATTTTCTTTGCATAAGCACCCACAGGACTTCTAGTGTGTTAGTGGCATCACACAGAGCTCCTCTATTTTCTTTGCAGAAGCACCCACAGGACTTCTAGTGTGTTAGTGGCATCACACAGAGCTCCTCTATTTTCTTTGCATAAGCACCCACAGGACTTCTAGTGTGTTAGTGGCATCACACAGAGCTCCTATATTTTCTTCTCAGCAGCACCCACAGGACTTCTAGTGTGTTAGTGGCATCACACAGAGCTCCTATATATTCTTCTCAGCAGCACCCACAGGACTACCGACTACAATGGCTGGAAGACCACCAAGGGGAGGCAGAGCATGCAGAGCCAAGAACACAGGGCAGGCAGGCTCTGTTTCTAGTGGACGTGGCCGTGGACGTGGACGTGGTCGTGCATCGTCATCAGCACGTGGCCATGGGACACGCGCGTCTTTGTTTTCGGCAGCTGGACATGTGGAGCCGCATCATGCTGAAGGCTTGGTAGAATGGATGACCAAGCCCTCCTCATCCTCATCATCCTCATCCTCTCTCACCCAGGCTCAGGGTACTGACAGAGCATCATCAGCCACCCCTTCCCTAGACCCACCATGTCCTCCTGAGGAGTCCCCCGAACTCTTTGAGCACAGTGTTGGGTACATGCTCCAGGAGGATGCCCAACGATTCGAAGGCTCGGATGATGATACCCAGCTTGAGGAATCTGGCAGTACTGTTCCACCAGCTGCAGCTTACTGCCAGGTTTGCTCTAGTGGTGAAGAGGGAGGGGATGATGAGGTCACTGACTCCACGTGGGTGCCTGAAGGGAGAGAGGATGAGGAGGAGGACGAGGAGGAGGAGGATGCGGCGTCACATGTCCAACGAGGCAGGATGCCCCCTGGAGGCCAGGTAGAGGCCAGCACAGCAACTGTACAACACCGCAGAGCTCCGCCTGTGCAGGGCGCTGCCTCTGCACGTTATCAGAAAAGTTCTTTGGTGTGGGCCTTTTTTGAGACGAGTGCAGCAGATCGCACCACTGCTATTTGCAATATTTGTCTCAAGCGTATCTCGCGTGGCCAAAACATCAGCCGCTTGGGCACCACAAGCATGACCAGACATATGGCGACCTGCCATGCAGCTCGTTGGCAGGCACACATAAAAGACCCACACCAAAGAACTAAGCGGACCTCTCCTTGCTCCTCCTCAGCTGGGATCTCCATCCCCACTACACCTTCAGTCCTCTCTGAAAGCTGCTCTGAGAGGACTGAAGGTGTAGAATTAGGTGTGTCACAACCAAGTACTTGCAGTACACCGACGTCCGATTGCAGCAGGCAAATTTCCCTGCCCCAGCTGCTGGACCGTAGAAAGAAGTACACTCCCAGCCATCCACATGCCCAGCGGTTGAATGCTAGCCTGGCTAAATTGCTAGCACTTCAACTGCTGCCTTTTCAGTTGGTAGACTCGGCCCCCTTCCGTGAGTTTGTTCAATGTGCGGTT
This sequence comes from Lithobates sylvaticus, assembly GCA_028564925.1. NCBI lineage: Eukaryota > Metazoa > Chordata > Amphibia > Anura > Ranidae > Lithobates > Lithobates sylvaticus. Next base: position 222,917,591 of record CM053026.1, read on the forward strand.
CCTCAGTGGCAGGTTCCCAAACGCCACTTTTTCTCGCGGAAGGCGATTCCGTCTCTCTACTGGCATGTGGAGGGCAATGTCCATGCCTCGCTGGACAGGGCGGTCAGCGGTAAGGTGCATATTACCGCTGACTCATGGTCCAGCAGGCATGGACAGGGACGGTACCTTTCTTTCACGGCCCATTGGGTCACTCTATTGGCAGCTGGGAGGGATGCAGGACAAGGTGCAGTAGTGTTGGAGGTTGTTCCGCCACCACGCCTCCAAAACGCGACTACTGCTACTGGTTGTGACACACCTCTCTCCTCCACCCCCTCCTCTTCTTCTTCCTCCAGTGCTCTGTCCTTGGAACCAGCGGTGCTCCGTAGGCGTACAAGGGGCTACGCAAGTACGCAGGCAAAAAGATGCCATGCCGTGCTTGCGCTGGTGTGTTTGGGGGACAGGAGCCACACTGGGCCAGAGGTTCTGGCAGCTCTGCAGGGGCAGGCCGAGAGGTGGTTGACGCCACGTCAGCTTAAGCCAGGAATGGTCGTTTCTGACAATGGCACCAACCTCCTCTCCGCCCTGCGACAGGGGCAGCTCACCCATGTGCCCTGCATGGCTCACGTCCTCAACCTGGTGGTGCAGCGGTTCTTGGGCAGGTTCCCAGGCTTACAGGATGTCCTGAGGCAGGCCAGGAAAGTCTGTGTGCATTTCCGCCGATCTTATAATGCCAGTGCTCGGCTGACTGAGCTGCAAAAGGAGCTGAACCTGCCCAAGAACCGCCTAATATGTGACATGCCCACCAGGTGGAACTCAACGTTGGCCATGCTGCAGCGACTGCACACGCAGCAGAGGGCCATCAATGAGTACCTTTGCGACTACGGCACCAGGACAGGGTCAGGGGAGCTTGTTTTTTTTTTCCCCACGTCAGTGGAGCATGATCAGGGATGCATGCACTGTCCTCTCACCATTTGAGGAGGCCACGAGGATGGTGAGCAGTGACAGTGCATGCATCAGTGACACTGTCCCTCTTGTCCACCTGTTGGAGCATACGCTGCGTGGGATAATGGACAGGGCACTTGAGGCAGAACAGAGGCAGGAAGAGGAGGACTTCCTTGCCTCTCAAGGCCCCCTTTATCCGGACAGTGTTCCTTCTGTCCCACCCATCACACAGGAAGAGGATGAGGAGGAGGAGGAGGAGGAGGATTGTGTGAGCATGGAGGTGGAGCCTGGCACTCAGCAGCAGCAGTCTTTTAGGGATGATGTACAGTCCCAACAAACCAGTGGACTTGTACGTGGCTGGGAGGAGGTGGCTGGCGATCATGTCATCCTCAGTGACCCAGAAGACTCCGGACCGAATGCCTCAGCTAACCTACGCTGCATGGCCTCCCTGATCCTGCAAAGCCTGCGGAAGGATCCTCGTGTTCTTCGGATCAAGGAGAGGGACCATTACTGGCTGGCCACTCTCCTTGATCCACGGTACAAGGGTAAGGTTGCGGACCTTATCTTGCCGTCGCAGAGGGAGCAGAGGATGAGACCTCTCAGGGAGGCCTTGCAGAAAGGTCTGTGCAACGCGTTCCCAGAAACTGGGAGGCTACAAACTCCTGGTCCTGGGCGACGAGTTGCTGAGGCTTCGGTCAGTGGCAGAAGGAGCGGTGGGGAAGGTGGACGTCTGACCGATGCGTTCAGACAATTTTTTAGTCCGCAGCCCCAAGGTATGATCGGTTCCAGCAACCATCGCCAGCGTCTGATATACATGGTGCAGGAATACCTTGGGGCAAGGTCAGACTTGGACACCTTTCCCACCGAAAATCCTCTGGCTTACTGGGTCCTGAGGATGGATCACTGGCCAGAGCTTGCACAGTATGCAATTGAGCTACTGGCCTGTCCTGCCTCCAGCGTTCTTTCCGAACGCACATTCAGTGCTGCTGGAGGATTTGTGACTGATCATAGGGTGCGCCTGTCCACCGCCTCGGTTGATCGACTGACATTCATCAAAATGAATCAGTCTTGGATCACCACCAGCTACCAGGCACCTGAGGCGGATATAACCGAATAATTTTTAATGTCACATCCCTTCAAGACTGCCTATGCTGATGCTGAGTGACTGTCCTCTTATGTTCACTGACTATCCTCTTCCTCCTCCTCAATGATCCATGCCACCACACCAGTGCCTAAGGCACAATTTTTCAGCCCCTGTTTAACAGGGGCGTGTACTTACAATTTTTTAAAAAAATGCTTCGCAACACGTGTGACTGCTGTGCTCCAAGTACAGTCTCTGTGAGGGCCGTGTTGCAGTGTTGTGGCACCAGCACCAGTGCCTAAGGCACAATTTTTCAGCCCCTGTTTAACAGGGGCGGGTACTTACAATTTTTAAAAAAAATGCTTCGCAACACGTGTGACTGCTGTGCTCCAAGTACAGTCTCTGTGAGGGCCGTGTTGCAGTGTTGTGGCACCAGCACCAGTGCCTAAGGCACAATTTTTCAGCCCCTGTTTAACAGGGGCGGGTACTTACAATTTTTTAAAAAAAATGCTTCGCAACACGTGTGACTGCTGTGCTCCAAGTACAGTCTCTGTGAGGGGTTGCAGTGTTGTGGCACCAGCACCAGTGCCTAAGGCACAATTTTTCAGCCCCTGTTTAACAGGGGCGGGTAATTACAAATCTTGATCTAATAGTTCACAGCAGGGCCCATTCCTGCGCCCACCAAGAGTAACTATGAGGGCCTGCAGTCTTGTGGCAACACCGTCCACCACCACCGCCAAAGGCCCAATTTTTCTGCCCTGTTCATCAGGTGCTTGCAATTACAAATCTTGATCTAATAACTCACAGCAGGGCCCATTCCTGCGCCCACCAAGAGTAACTATGAGGGCCTACAGTCTTGTGGCAACACCGTCCACCACCACCGCCAAAGGCCCAATTTTTCTGCCCTGTTCATCAGGTGCTTGCAATTACAAATCTTGATCTAATAACTCACAGCAGGGCCCATTCCTGCGCCCACCAAGAGTAACTGTGAGAGCTTACAGTCTTGTGGCAAAACCGTCCACCACCACCACCACCACCCCCAATTTTTCTGCCCTGTTCAACAGGTGCATGCAATTACAAATCTTGATCTATTAACTCACAGCAGGGCCCATTCCTGTGCCCACCAGTCTTGTGGCTACACCAACATCTAATAGGGCAAATTTCTGCAGAGTATATACGCCAGGCCCCTACTTTCAAACATCCAACTTACAAACGACTCCTACTTGCAAATGGAAAGAGAAAACAGGAAGTGAGAGGAAATCTACCCATAGGAAGGGAAATTCTATCCTGTTAGATTTAATTTGGGAAAAAGGTATCTCCTCTCTACTGATACTTTATCACCAATCCTTGTTTCAATTAAAACCCCACTTTTTCCAAAAACATTTGTCATTGGGACGGAAAGTTAGGTGACATGTTCTGAACAGATGTGCAAAGACAGCAAATGTTACAGGGGTGATAACCCCTCCCTATGTTCTCCAAAAAGCTTAAAAATAGATTTTTTTGGGATGGAGCTACACTTCATAATGTACCTGTTCAGATTCTACTTAAGAACAAACCTAAAGCCGCAAGTGGTTTTAAATGGCTTCTTTTTTTCCTTTACAAATGTCATTTTGTGCAAGGACAGTTCTAAACACGGGAAACACATGCCACTTCACAGGCATACTTTAGACACCCCCCAGGTACCATATTTAAAGGAAAATTTCACTTTTTTTTTTTCACTTTATGCATCATTAAAATGACTGCTCCCGAAAAAACGTTAGTTTTTAAAAGTTCTTTTTGCATTGATATATGTCCCCTGGGGCAGGACCCGGGTCCCCAAACCTGTTTTATGACATTAACATGCATATTGGCCGTTGTAATTAGCACTTTTGATTTTGAACGTTCGCGTCCATTATAACGTATAGGGTTCGAAAATTCGCGCAAACTTTCGGTCGGTTCGAAGGTTCTGGTGCGAACCGAACCCGGGGGTGTTCGGCTCATCCCTATTAAGCATATTATATTAAGCCCTTCTTTGGTTCATAAATACATACAGAATTTCCCCCGTCCAGGGATGCTAGATGGCGTGTTGATTCAGATTGTGATTTATAAAGGTAAAAAAAAAAAAGCAGTAAATTTTCTGTACGCAGACGTGGTGCCTGTAAGCAGGTGTCTGATATGCTTCTATTGAATATTTCTTCTATTTCTGCAATATTCCCTGAGCTCTTACTAACTTGCGCTGTTAGTGAATTCTCTTAACTACATATACAGCTTTGAGTTCTATCTTGTTACAGGTGCGGAGGTAGCCATAGTAACTGTGTGTTCAGGGGACCCCGCTGACCGACACGGGAGGTAGTGCTGTTCCTGCAAGCCTGACCCCGGGTTTTCTTAACCAGGTTATTCATGCCCTTGGGTATTTATCCATATTACTTATTTCCAGCATTGTGCATCGCATTCATGTGATTTGGTTGTTCTCTAGTGGTGTGATATGAAGGGAGGATTTCTTTACATCCTTCTGCAATGGTTGCTAGAGGAATTAATAAGTCTACGTGTCATATGTGGTCTTGTCTGTTGTAAATGTAAAGAAAGCAGTGATGTCTTTCTGCAGAACTACAGCAACAATCTTTCAGCTAATTGAACCGATTCTCGGTATATTTAAAGTGACCCAATTTTTTTTTTTTTTTGGACATCTCGGCTGCAGAGGTCCATGCTTAACCCTCTCTTGTGAAGCTTTTCTTTCTTTTTTTTTTGGTTCTATTGCCACTACCTCCACCTTCCTGTTTTTGAGTGGCTCCTTGCACTTGCAGGGTGCTAAGGAGTCACCTTTTAGGCTGTAGTCCTACTACGGGACAGTGTGCTAATGTAGGCTACGAAAACGAAATCTAGAGTACACATCCTTGCTCTGACAGGTAGCAACTGGCTGTAGGAAAGGATGATCTTTTTGAACGAAGGAGCATGTATGCCCAGTGAGTGTTGGAACATGTAGTCCGTTGACTGTTAGTGACATCAGAAATGTGCGCTTCCCGAGCAGAACTTATTAGAAGCTGTATAATGCAGCCATAAAGTTATCAAACAAGTTGCGCAGCTTGATATAATATTTTATTGTGCATTATACAGATGTGTTTGTGGAGAAAAAAAATTCTACATTGGACATTTTAGGCAACTTGATAGAGATCAAAAAAAAAATATATATATATATATATATAGAAAAATTAACAATTTATTGAGGCAATATTAAAAACTACTGGGTGCATACATCACCAAATACGACATAAAATAGAAAGAGAAAACAATACAGTTGGTATGGTTGAGAACTGTTGGTCTCCTTAGTGGTTCTCTGACGCATTTCAGTATTGATCCCTTCATCGGGGTGTTTCTTTCAGGAGAAATAAAACAAATGACAATCTAATAAAACACAATAAAGGTCTGAGTATGTAAAACCATAGAACAGAGAATGAGCATTGTTGGGGACGGAAAAGGGAAAGGAAACTCGCCAATCAACCAGATACTGCACTTTTGCACTGCCAATGTTTTTTAGTGTGTGTGTACATATATAGATGAATGTACACTGATGTGTAAGACTTGTACATATGGATCAGTACTGAAGGGACCCCCAGTTTGATAATTCAAACAACCAGATCAAAGACTTTTATGGGTATGGTGTTTGGCTCTGTGGAGAAAAAAATGCCAGCAAACTACTTTTTTAAAAAACAATTTTTATTTTTCCCATTGTAAAACAAGTGTAACATCATTTGCAATGTTAAGGCCTCATGCACACAGGACGTTTTGCCAACTCTCCTAGACTCCTTTCCTCCTGGCAGCAGAGTTTTGGCAGAAAAAACACTTGACAGTTGTAAACTCGTGTAACCCGTTTAGGCGCTTTGGCGTCCATTTGGCAAGAATAATAATTAAGGCTTTTGAAAAAACGTAACACCCACGTGCTTAACGCACCTAACACTTAAGCACGTCAAACTTTTTGTCTGCCAAAACTCTGCTGCTCCTGGATGCACTGGCTATGGGTTTTTTTCTGCCTCTAATCAACTATATGAGCATGGACGCCAGCTAACATGCAGGGGCATTTAGAGGCAGGGGACAAAACGCTTAACGCGCCTAGAAGCAGCAGAAAAATGTCCAGTGTTCATGAAACCTAATGGTCATTGGGCAAGCTGCAGGTCATTAAAAAAAGGGAACTTTACTCTTAATAGACATTGACTATTTTTTATTCTTTAGGCAAGCCATACATGGTATGAAATTCACACGATTCCCCCATCAACACAGACAGTGCTAACAGGAGAATCCCTCCCGGCGCAAAGGGAAGCCATACACGCTAGGAGAAGACAGTGATTATTATTATAGCAGCCGCTAGCGATAATCGCAAGAGAATCTGGCAGGCTGGTTGCACCCAAGTTGATCGATCAACTTAGTACATTCAAAAAAATGGCAGCAAACAACTTTTTTAAAGGGCAATTTTAATTTTTTCTATTAACGGTTCGTATCTCGGCCGGTTAAGATTCAAACCGTTTTTGGCCTGCCTTCTGCTGCTAGCACTTGTAAAAAGATAGGAAAGGTATATCATATTTGCTTTTTTTTTTTTTTTTTTTTTTTAATTTACATTTCCTCAGTTACTTCTTGGTTTCCATGCCTAGGCAAATGATGTCGTAGAGGGGTTTTCTTAACAGCAGACCTGCCTGTCTGCTTGCCTGAGCTAAGGGCAGATGGATTTCCAGGAAGTAAATGCTACATGAATCATCTGCCCTTAGTCAAGCTGACCACAGCCAGAAATGCTGGAGGGGTGTTTTCCAAAGGTATTTCTCAGCAAATTTAAAGCATAGAGACATGGATGGATGAACTTGCTTTGTATATTAAAAATGTATTAAATTAGCTTTTTGGTTTGTGGCACTCGGCGTGTAGTTCCGCTTTAAAACCATCTATTCTATAAATACAATGACTAAAACCTGTATCGATCAGTTATGACACTCAGCTGTGTACTGAGGATAGCCCCAGATGGAGCACTCGTCACTAGCTGCTAGCACATTCTGATTCCATGGCCCAATGCCCTGGAGAAGTGTAAAGATGAAGAGGCTAGTAGAAATCATGAGAATACATAGGAAGTTGAAGGGCCCATGTCTTCCTGGTGTGATCGGGGGTGCCCTCGCTATCAGTTTTAGCAGCCAGGTATTTCACACAGTGCAAATAAAACTGGATTTTTTTTTTTTTTTTTTATACAGGTACATGGTAACACAAGCGTTTTATCCGAAACATGAATTTTTTTTATAACATACACTTTAAGGCAGCTTTAACAAAAAACAGAATAAGCAGAAGGTAGTGTTGGCAAAACACTGCCCCATTTTAGATTTTATTCTTGGTATACAAGCCTCTTCGACACTTAAATGAGGCCTATTTTATGTGCACCTTTTTTTTTTCCGGGGTTCTGCTTGCTAAAAAAAATGTCCTGGCCAGATAAGTTAATAATTGACTATACAAAATATATGTTGCGGCATTTTGTCTGACATATTTATTGTCACTGCAAAGTTAGCCATCTCTTCAGCAGCTATGAAATATTCATTAGTATTAATGAGAATATTAACCTCGTATATGCTAGCATCAGCATGCCCACTGTGCTTCTGAGGAGCACGGTGACATGGTCAGGCTGTGGGGAATGTTCGCTCCCAATTCTAGCTTGCAGGTTAGCTCTAAAGCAGGGGTCTCCAATATTTCTTACCCAAGGGGCAGTTTATTGTCCTTCTGACTTTAGGGGGGGGGGGGGGCTGGACAGCGGCCAGCAGTAGTAGAAAGTTTCCTGGCATCAGTGGGAGTAAACTTTACCTTTGGTATAAGGTGTAGAAATAGTGCCCCATCATCGAGGTGGTCAATTGTTGAGAAATGTTGTTGGGAGAATAGTAAATGCACGTATTCGCCAGCACACCAAGGATCCTCCAAATGTCGTCCAAAGGTCTTTATTGCAGAATGATCACATCTCGAGAGTCCAACTTTTCGGAGCCTCACAGGACCCCTTCATCAGGCATGTGATGAGTTGGCAGAGAATAGTGTCTCGTATCACTGGGAGAATAGTGCCTCAAGGGCCAGATAATCGCAAGCAAAGGGCCGCAGTTTGGAGACCACTGCTCAGCACTTGACCTTGCATGGACAGGACTGTAATTACCAACAGGAAATGTATAACTAAACTCCAAGCAAATATCAAGTCCACAGATACCTTTATAAGTACTAGTATATACTAGAGCAGCGCTATTGTCATTTCGCCATATGACAAGCTTTCATATGATTATAAGCACATAAAATATTGATGACAGCTGGTGACACAAAAGACACAGGCTGTGGTCCTAATGCTGGAAAATACTAGTGCACCTCACACCAAGATCCTCCAAAACGTGCATCACACTCCCCTTAGGGGTTCTCACTCACCAGATGCAAGCATAAAATCAGCCTTCAATATTCCAAGAGATACCCCATCCACATCTTAAGCTGGATCAGAACCGCCAATCACCTCCGCAGGTACTCGGATAAATAGGAATTAAACTCCACATAGCGTAATTCCGTTTACCTTTTTATTATAGTCACCAACTTCATAGCATAGCAGTTTCCAAAATTTTCCAGTGGATATAACGTTCAATAAATTGCACTCTATAGCGTTACCAGCAGCCCTTGTTAGCAGTAAGACATACACCTTGGAAGAACAGCGTCTGCTGGTTACTTCCGGTTTTCTCTTACTGGCTGTGGAATGCAAAACGTCACTTCTGGTTGTCTTAAGGTCACGCCCTGACACGTTTTGTCATCATGACTTTATCAAAGGGCGTGGCCTTACGACACGGCGTCCCAATATTTATACCAAAACATCACAGCTGGAATTTTACCCTCCGATGGTGCAACCTCACCGTTCTCTAGAGGTGCACATAGATGGTGATCAGTACACCACTTTAGAGGTCAATACATTCCCAGCAGCTAGCGTTAGTAATCTTTAACATTTAGCCATACATGGCCAGATTAATATTAAAAACTCCACTTTACTAAAGTGCATTACCATATTAAAAGCAATCCTAATACAAATCTACCACTTTTGATTTTACCACAAAATACAGGTTAATCATTAATAACGTGATATTAAAATTTTATGTAAACAACATATATTAACCGCTTCAGCCACAGAAGATTTTACCCCCTTTCTGACCAGAGCACTTTTTGCGATTCAGCACTACGTCGCTTTAACTGACAATTGCGTGGTCGAGCGACGTTGCACCCAAACAAAATTGACGTCCTTTTTTTCCCACAAATAGAGATTTCTTTTGGAGGTATTTGACCTCTGCGTATTTTTTTATTTTTTGTGCTATAAACAAAAAAAGAGACCAATTTAAAAAAATATATATATTTTTTTTACTTTTTGCTATAATAAATATCCCCCAAAAATATATATAAAAAAAGTTTTTTTTCCGCAATAAGCGTATATTGATTGGTTTGTGCAAAAGTTAAAGCATCTACAAAATAGGGGATAGAATTTATGGCATTTTTATTATTAATTTCTTTTTTTTTTACTAGTAATGGCGGCGATCTGCGACTTTTATCGGGACTGCGACATTATGGCGGACACATCGGACAATTTTTACACATTTTTGGGACCATTGGCATTAATACAGAGATCAATGCTATAAAAATGCATTGATTGCTGTAAAAATGTCACTGGCAGGGAAGGGGTTAACACTAGGGGGTGATCAAGGGGTTAGTGTGTTCTAACTGAAGGACTGTGCAGGGAAGATGACAGATCGCTTTTCAAACTCTGTATGAACAGACGATCTGTCTTTTCTCCCCTTCGGAGAACTGGAAACTGTTTACACACACAGATCCTGGTTCTCCGTGTGTCAGCGGCAATTGCGGGAGCCCGGCGGTGATCGTGACCGCCGGGCACTCGCATGGGCTCCGGGGTGACATTGCATAATGTCGTTTCGCCCAGCCATGCCATTCTGCTGCAGTACAACTGTGGCGGCTGGTTGGCAAGTGGTTAAATTAGTACATAATAAATGGTTAAAAATCCTATACAAATTCAACTACATTTTTAAAAATACCAAAAAATTCATAATATACAAATTGATAAGAATTACGTTTTAATAGTCACTAATAAAACAATTGATATCTAGGTCCATGTTTAACCCATTGGGGCTAAGTTTCTGTCAAAAAAATCTCTCACCATATTTGAACCTCTCCATACTGGTTTTATATGGTCTACACCCTAAAACTTTAAACCAGAGGGCTCTTGGTTATGGTGAAGTTTAAAGTGCAACGATACACTATGGTCCTTATAGCCCAATTTAATGATCTGAATATGTTCTGCTATGCGGATCCTCAAAAGCCTTTTGGTGTGGCTTACATACATTAACCCACATGGGCACTCCAGAACGTACACCACATGTGTGGTGGTACATGTAATGAATTGCTTAATCAGCAATTCTTTATTATTTTAAGCGGACGTAAATCTATCTATACCTCTATGGGCTTTAAGACTTCTCTGCACGCCCCACATTTGCTACATGCAAAAAAAAATAAAAATCTCTGTCCCAAAAAGATGGTCTGGTGGGAGGGTCCAAGACTTTCTTGACCACCATGCCCCCAAAACTTGCGTTGCGTCACTAGACACGTGACTTTCTCAAGGGTCACCCCACCCTTATATGCAATCTAACTGCGGGATATGTGTGAGTGTAATCACCCAAAACCTTAAGTTTGTAATTCTATCTGCGCAATGATTTTGTCCTATTTCTTTTAAGAATTGCAGCATATTATCGAGGCTTGAAACAGTCCAGCGCATGTGAATTTGTTGATGTTTTGTTTTATTGGACACTCATTTTATGTTTTATTTCATTTAAATATTTTATTTAAATAGCTTGTTGGTGCACTGTGCAATATTAGAAGGTTGATATTAGCGCATTACTATATATATATATATATATATATATATATATATATATATATATATATATATATATATATATAAATAAACCTTTGTTGTGATATCAGTATACTAGACAACAATTGCAGCAATTATCATTTGATTATCTTTTAATATTCTTCACTTTTTCTAGTTGCATCACAATTTTCACATCAGCACTTTAGTAACATTGCAACAATAACTTTCTATAAATAAACTTAGGCGTAGACGGCAGTACAGGTTTCCATATTTTATCGAGACAAAGGATGTGCCAAATGGTTTTAAAAATTGTCTCTACTTCTTTATATTGTGAGTAAAAGGAGGAGATACATCCCCATTCGTGGTTCATATTATTCCTCACTGGTGTATTGTTTTTTAGACATTCTGTTTGTGGGATGGCCAATATCTCCTCTACAATTGTGTTCAGATGTTTGGGGGTTATAACCTTTCTCTACAAATCTGCCCTTTAACACTTCAGACTGGATAACAAAATCATCTGTAGTGGAACAATTTCTCCTTTCCCTTTATTATTTGGCCTTTTGGGTATATTCCTCAACCACAGAGGGTGGTGACCACTCTGTCTTGGCAGAAAGCTATTCCGATCAGTTGGCTTGAAATATACCTTGGTCTCTAATACATCATTAAGTCTAAAAATATTAACATCTAAAAAATTGATTTGGTCTTTACTCCAGTAACTGGTCAATTTAATGTTTTCATTACTATTCAATTACTCCAAATACATAGTTAGGGAAATTTCTGAAAACGTGAACTGTAAGAATAGATCTGAGCATCATAAAGGCCAAGGAATACACCTACAGGTCAGGGATAAAGTTGTGGAGAAGTTTAAAGCAGGGTTAAGTTATTAAAAAATATCCCATGCTTTGAACATCTCTCAGGGCACTGTACAATCTATCATCCGAAAATGGAGTATGGCACAACTGCAAACCTACCAAGACCTGGCCGTCCACCTATACTGACAGGCCGGGCAAGGATAGCATTAATCAGAGAAGCAGCCAAGAGGCCCATAGTAACTCTCTGGAGGAGCTGCGGAAATCCACAGCTCAGGTTGGAGAATTTATCTACATGACAACTATTAGTCCTGTACTCCCACAAATCTGGCCTTTATGGAAGAGTGGCCAGAAGAAGGCCAGAAGAAGTCTAGTTTGCAAGAAGCCATGTAGGGGACACAACAAACACGTAAAAGGTGCTCTGGTCAGATAAGACCAAAACTGAACTTTTTTGGCCTAAAAGCAAAACACTACATGTGGCGGAATACTAACACTGCACATCACCCTGAGCACACCATCCCCACTGTGAAACATTGTGGTGGCAGCATCATGTGGGGATGCTTTTCTTCAGCAGGGATAGAAAAACTGGTCAAAATTGATGGGAAGATAGATGGAGCCAAATATAGGGCAATCTTAGATGAAAACCTGTTAGTCTGCAAAAGACTTGAGACTGGGACTGGGGCAGAGGTTCACCTTCCAGCAGGACAACGACCCTAAACATACAACCAGAGTTGCAATGGAATGGTTTAGATCAAAGCATATTGAGGCCTCATGCACACTGGACGTTAAAATAATGTTATATAAACGACAGTGAGTTTTTCAAAGTTTTTAACGTTTTTGTAATGACGTTTATTAGTGTTTTTCTGCGTTGGTGTTTAAAGTTTTTGATCCATTAAAAAAAAAAAATAACGCTGGTGAGCTTTGCGTTTATTGAAGTTTATCAGCGTTTATGCGCGTTTAACGTTTTAAACATTTTTTGTGGTCAGAAAAAACAGCTCCTGAACGCGATTTTAGGTCCTTTCAGACAACAGCCCATAAACTCCACTGCTGATAAATGGCCAAAAACGTTCATGTGTGCATGGACACATAGGATAACATAGAAGGGAGTTTATGGGCTATTAAAATGCCCAAACTCCCAAAAACGACTATTTATGAGCTTTTTTGTGCATGAAACCTCATGTGGTAGAATGGCCCAGTCAAAGTCCAGACCTAAATCCAATTGAGAATCTGTGGCAAGACTTGAAAATTGCTGTTCAGACGCTCTCGATCCAATTTGACAGAGCTGGACTCAAGTGGACGCTACATTTTTCACATGTATTTTGTAAAAACTGAAAACCTATTTACAATTTTCCTTCCACTTCACAATTATGTGCCACTTTGTGTTGGTCTATCACATAAAATCCCAATAAAATACATTTACGTTTTTGGTTGTAACATGACAAGATGTGGAAAATTTCAAGGGGTGTGAATACTTTTTCAAGGCACTGTATATGTTATTTATTTGCTTTAAACTTTAATATTCTGTCAGTTACTTCCTGGTTTCCAGGCCTAGGCAAATGTCAAGTCACAGGAGTCTTCAGGGGGGAGGAGGTTTTTTCAGATACACGCACTCTCCTGCTTGCATGCCTGTGCCAAGGGCAGATGGATTCCAGGAAGTAAATGCTGCTTCAATCAACTGCTGTTACTCAAGATGGCCATGGGCAGAAATGCTAAGGGGGTTTCTCAGCAAAATAAATCATGGAGCCATAATTGGATGGGTGAGTTTGTTAAATATTAAAAATTTATTAAATAGCGATTTTGGTTTGTGGTGCTTAAATGCAGTGTAGTTCCACTTTTCAGGGAGTGTCTCAATTATATATTAAAGAACTGTATGCTTGAATTTAAAAGCTTACGCTCCCCTTCATACCACGTTTTATGTTCTAAACATACCCCCCCCCCCCAAATACTGCATCCACTTACCTCAATCACAGGGTTTTTCTCCCTGTAGGCTTTTGTTTGCCTTTTGGATTAGTGCAGCTGTGTGCTGCTCCTCCTGCACAACCATATCAACCATGTCATCCATTCACAAGGAATGGAAGACTAAGTCCCTTCTGCTAACACAGCAGAGAAACTCTTGGATCTCCCTGGAGAACAAGTGTGGTGACGTCTGCACTTGTATTCCATTGATAACTTCTTCCATCCCATAGAGCTACGGTGATGACTTTAGGCTGAGGAAGAGTCTGCAGGACCCTGTGTGTGTTACACCGATGATAAAGTGATAGTGCTTATAATACTAGGCACGTTCAAATGCAAAAAAAGGTGTTAACTACACAATTTATTTTTTACGTCATTGCAATTATTGTTGTGTTTTTTTTTTTTGTTTTTTTTTTAAGGTGGACTATGCCTTTTAGGCTTTACATGATTTTATAAACCTTTTTATACCTGCTTATCAAAACTGGAGATGTTTCAGCATGCGATAAGAAATATTAGTGCCTCTGGAAAGGGAAGTGTTACATGGCACTCTGCCCATGGTGTGTGTAATCCTGTAGATGATGCTGTGAAGATGTTCTCTGTGCTGTTCAGACTCCTTGTCCTCTCCTAAGTACCCATCGGGATTTGTGCACAGGGGTGGGTGGGACTTGTGGAGATGGGTGTGTAGTGGGTGTGGAGAAGACGGCTCAATGTGATGAGTTTTATGTCTGGGAAATTGTGGACCATTAAAGCACATACTTTCTACGAGCCTTCTGGTATTTGGATCTAAGTTTTTCAACAGCTGGTACATTAACCCATTTACTTCCTCATGAGTTGTAGGGCGTCTGAGTTCCTGCTGCAAACAATATTGTTTGGTGGCTGCGTGCCCAAGAATGCAGGGTCTGGGGCTCTGGGTCCTTGTCTAAATACATAAACAATAGCAGGGGGCTGCTTGCAGACAGAGTGAATAGGAAGCAGCAAGTCCTAAAATACAGCGCCTCCCAGGATGTGTACGTGCAGATTGTGTTTTCATTATCATTCCGTTTTTAGCCTCAGGTTACCTCCTCTTAAAGTCGTGCCTTGTGAGAGGGAATGGTCATGGAGAAGATGAGGAAAAGGGCAAAGAGATGCAGGATTTTTTTGCTGTGTTTACATTGGTTTCCTTGTATGTCAGACTCAAAACTAGTTCTGTGATCAAACCATCCATATTAATGCGGGGGCATACCTACCCAGATTCCGGTTATCATGAGGTGTATATAGACCAGAAATACACCCCTATTTATGTGAAACCACCAAGAATTGATATGCAAAAAAATGATTGGTTAAACCTACAAGTACCTATTTTTACCACTACCTTTCCTTTTTGCATTTAATAATAATGTGTTCATTTAGTGTAGTATAAGGCTAGTGTAGTAGTAGTGCAATAGTACGTTTAATAGCTGTCTATACAGTAGACCAACAAGATGAACACCTTGGTAGAAAAGAGGGACTGAAATTCGAGTTTTGGTACCAAAAGGACCATCCCTTCAAATCTGGTACAGTTTGGAGTGATGTAGAGGATTTATCTTATTACCTCTTACAATTGTTTAGATCAGGGTTTCTCAACTAGGGTTCCTCCAGAGGTTGCTAGGGGTTCCTTTTGTGCCTGTCAGATAAGTTCCTACTAACATTACAGATCTTTTTAGCTATCTCCAAGTGGGTAATTCTTCTAATTGACAAGTGTAAGGAGCATTCTTCCCACTAATGTACCAAAAGTTGTAGATGTGGTATTTTTTATAAGGGGCTCCCTGAGACCAAAAAGTTATTTTAAGGGTTCCTCTGTGCCTCAGTAGCTTGGCCATAGATGGATAGGTAGCAAACTCTGTTTGGTGGAAAGAATCCTCGCCAATCCCTCACTGACCCACACTTTGCTGCATCACTGCCCTCTCAGGAGCTGCTGCAATAGGTTTTCCCTGGTTGGCCATTCGTTAAATGCAGTGTGTGGACAGTGCATATCTTTTCTTTATACAAGTCAGCATCCACACGTGTATTATCCATGTTGTGTGACTTATTTGTGTCTGTCTATGGTTTGTCTGCTTACTTTCACTATAAAAGCCTGATTACCTCTATCTTCATGATGTACTTTTGTCATGTATAGGCATGTTAAGAGGCAAGTCTGCATTTGAGATCATCTTTTTTTTTTTTTTTTTAACCTGCTTTGTTTGTTGGATGGATTGTTGACCCTTTTGTGTGTATACAATTTTTTTGTCTCTTTTTTGACAATAACGTAAGCTAATGTAGACAATTTGCTCTGTATCACAGATCGGCAACCTTTTCCACATCAAGTGTCAATTTATTAAGCATTAGATAACTGGCATGTCGGGGAACAGCATGCTGTAGTCATATAATTTGTGTTCAGTTTTTGCCGTTAACAGTTGTACTGCAAATGGCAAGTTGCACCTTCAGACCTTGAATCCGCTCCAATATCTGTATCTTCAAACCTCAAATTTGCTCCAATATCTGTACCTTCAGACCTGAGATTAGCCCCAATGTCTGCGCCTTCAGGTCCCAGATTAGCCCCAATGTCTGCGCCTTTAGACTTCTGATCCTCCACAATGTCTGCACTTTCAGAAAAACCAAATTCCTGTATTTCAAACCTCAGATCAGCCAGTTCCTGAAAATTAGTGGCGTCAGAGTTCGGTATGAGGCTCCAGATGCAGAAAGCCAGGCCAGGCTTTAAGTGACAGCCTAGTGAGCTATCGGTTACAGCCTGTGGCAGCTTTGCTTCCAGGTGTCACTGAAAGGCTTTGCTGCCTGTTCAGACACCCGTGCTGTGCTTTGCTGCTGGTCTATATTAGGGATGTCATATTTTGCAATGGGTTTCAGGAAAACACCAATATTATAGACATCAATCTCCGTATGTTAAGCAAAATTTAAACCTTTAAAAACAGTCCTTTGACAGACTGATAAGCGAATTCCCACTGATACCAGACTTGAAGGTCTGACTTCACCTAGGGACCTAATGTGTGTGTGTGAGTGCCTTCATGCTATCATTTGTTTTCATTACTGAACACAGTAATTTTTCTCTCATTTTGTGCTACAAATACCTTGTTTTGTCATATGCAAGTTTTTAGATTTGTTCTGTATTGGCTCTTTTTCGGGAAGCAGAACCAACAGTTGCACAGGATAGATGACACGCATAAATAAATGACAGGACAAATCGCATAGTATACTATTTTCAGTCAACCTGTGCAATAAGTTTGTACTGAGGGGAATAAACCATAAAACACAATTACCATGGAGAGCCAAAGCACTGCTCACATATTTAAAGTGAGATTTTGAATGGTACTTGCTGGCATGTTGGGAAGGTTAGGTCAGTGGTGACCACTCCTATTATTTCCAAGAGACTCCTGTCAGCCATTCTGACAAGCAAATAGTCAACACCAGGTAGTGTCTGTTTGCCCTCTCCTTCCACCCCCCACACATTTCTTTTTGCCCATTCATATAATGAGCTGCCACACTGGCCAATAGGAGTATGAGTAAGAGGCAGACCAGCTTCAGCACCAAAAGAAGAGTTCTACTAAGGGGGAGGTAAAAGGGTAACGCTGAGAAGTATGTTGATTACCATTACTGACAATTGAAAAAAAAAAACATCTTGTCCTGATAGTTACTCAGTTCTAAAGCCATTGGATCAGCATCACATCTAATCAACTAGCAATTCTGGGAGAGCACAGCAATGTTGGCATCAACAGTTTCCACCATCAATGTCAAGATTTAGGCCAACCTAATATGGTCAATAACTATGATAACATAAAGCCTGCAGAAACTGCTACACTCCTGAACACATTTTTGTATCCACTTCCAATTACTTGTAGAGCATCTGCAAGCAAGGCCGATCCGCATCTGCCCATCTTGATGGGTGACAAAGTTGCATTCCATTGTCCAGAGGTCTCAGTAGTTTTGTATTTTGCTAGAAATTCTTTGCAGGGTTGGATCCAAGAGTTTATCTTGCGCAAAGATAAGATCATGGTTAGGTTGCGTTTGGCTCCAGAGGGTCAGTTGCTGTATTTAAAAAAGCTTTTTTTTTTGTGTTCGTGTGAACCCAATGAATAAATACCTCCCAACAGGCATTCATTTGGAGGGACTTGCCCCTCTTTTGGAACCAACACTCTCACTTTTCTTTCTCAGTTGGCCCGATGTAAGGATTTTTACCAAATGTTGTTTAGCTATCAATTGTTTTACTGAACTAAACCTTTATCTACTTGAAAAGTCAAAATAAAGGAAATGTAGTGATTAAAAAAAAAAGTTAAACTATTTTTGGGGGCATTCATCCTCTTGGCCTGTGTTACTGAAGGTGTGGCAGGAACATGTCAGTGCGTGATACGTGTCCCTCTATCCCATCTTACAAAGTTTGTAGGTATGCCTATATAACCTTTTGCACGTTAATGCGCTTTCACATTATTTTCTGTCTTTTCTGCAGCCTTTAATTAAAATGAATACCTGGCTATCTTGCCATGAAGGTCCTTGCTCAAATGTTGGGGGAGGTTTACTAAAACTGGAGCACTCAGAATCTGGTGCAGGTGTGCACGGTAGCCAATCTAACTTAAATATGTTCAGTTAAGCTTTGCCTATTAAAACCTGGAAGCTCATTGGTTTTTATCCAGAGCTGCACCAGATTTTGCATGCTCCAAATTTAGTGAATCCCCCACTTTGTGTTTTACAATACCGTTCTAGCCTCCTGCATTGTCCCACTCCAGATAGAGATTACAAGTGGCCATGCCATATTGTTCAGGCTTGGTTTAGTGTTGTCACCGCCGTGAAACTCACTCTGAGAAATGCTGTGCATGCATGTAAACATAAAGTTGCTGTAAAAACTGCAGGAGAGCTGCAACACTGGAATTCAACAATTCATCAAGATAGTATTCCATTAAAATACAAAATGCCAATTGTTTGATACACAGTGCTTTAGTAAACAGAGTTTACATATTCTTTAACTCATATGCTGAGTTAAACTAAGTGAGGCTGATTTTACCATGCGCTGGTTCCTATGACGATAGAAATACTGGGATATTAGATGTGCACAAGATTCCTTGGTTGTGACCTTGAGATGATGCATAGGAATGTCTTTACTGCCCTCTAGTGACTGCATTGCATGTCTCACTAACCATAGGTGAATTCAGTGGGGCAGTACTTTGACAGCTTGTGTACTATATTCTGCACAAATAATTGGAGGACTTAAATGTTGATGTTTCAGTTAAAATGAGATTGATACCGTTTTAGTTTCCCTTTATCTTGTATAAAGTTTTTTAATGTAAATTAAATATCTGCTCTGGTCAGAGCAACCACAATTTAGTTGTTAATTTAATCTGCGCTAAAGACTAGTGACTAGAATCTGGTTTCAATGGAACGTTTTTTCTAAATGTAGAAAAGGCCAGCTGACCTATGTATACACTGTGCACCATTTTCCCAGGATCTGACCTGCTCTCCATCAGTTTGCCCTATCTATTCCAGGACCCAATTTTTAAAACCGTACTATTGGAAAACCGTTTATCTAAATCTCGTATTTGTCTTCTCCATTTTTAACCAGCACAGATAAATACAACACATTGTGGGTTATTTACTAAAGGCAAATCCACTTTGCACTACAAGTGCAAAGTGCGGTCGCTGTAGATCCGAGGGGACATGCAAGGAAAATAAAGAACAGCATTTTAGCTTGCGCATGATTGGATATTAAAATCAGCAGTGCTTCCCCTCATTTCAGATCTACCCCTCAGATTTACAGCGACTGCACTTCCAGTGCAATTTCAAGTGGATTTTGAACTTGTAGTGCAAAGTGGATTTGCCTTTCGTATATAACCCCCATTGCCTTATAAATTACCTAACATTGCCATTTTGTAATGCCAGTACTTTGGGGTAATTTAACATCTACATAATTGCTTTCTCTTGAGGGATAACACAGAACTGTAATCAATTTTTTTCTGTTTCTGTGTGTTTTAGGTTTTGAACTTTTGTACCAGCCAGAGGTTGTACGACTATATCTGTCTATCTTGACTGAAAGCCAAAACTACAACACACTGGAGGCGGCAGCAGGAGCTCTGCAGAATCTGAGCGCTGGGAACTGGACTGTAAGTAGGCACCAACTGGCTTCAAAGGAAAGCCTCTCATTCAGGAACATTTCATGCTGACCTTCCTGCCTTCCAACACACAATAAATTACTTTTAAATCACATTGTTCGTTTTTATGTACCAGTATGTCAAAACTGCTGACCATTCTGAATCCTCAATATTTTTGTGTTTTATTTGTTTACATACTGATTTTCCTTGTACTCTAGAAATGTATGTTAAACCAAAAACCTGGTGGGGAAGTTTAGAACCCTTGCTATCTGGTAATCCATTAGAGAGATTTCTTCCTACTTTCTGTCCTGCTAAAAATGATTTCACTAGACAAAGTGAGGAAGATCTGCAACAGGGACACAAACAAAATAAAAAGCTGACAGTTGTTGAGCCTCCTTCTACTTTATAAATGTTTTTTTTTTTTTTTTTTGGTCTGTGTTGGTATTGGAGATTTCCTCACACTTCCTGTTTAAGCTGTCAGCAGGACAGGTAGTGAGGATAAATCTATTTAATGAAGTTCCAAATAGCAGTCAAAACCTGTAGGGGAGGTTCTAATCCTTCCCCACTCTATCCAAAACTAAAAAAATAGTTTTGCTTGGATTTACACTTTAAAGCCCAATTAAGTTTTACATTATACTTGGGAAAAGTAAGTACTTTCATTTCAATTTTTTAAATTTTTTCTGTCCATGAGTGTTGACAGGAGATTTTACATTACTTCCTGTCCCTCGGACAGTTTGCGTCCCTACATATTTAAAAGGGTGTATAGTGTTTGGCAGTATTTCCCAACATCACAGATTTTTGCTTAAGGAAAAACATGGAGAAGACAACTACCAATTACAAGTTTGTTGCCTAGTTTTTCTGACCGCTGGCTTGAGAGCTGTACATCAAAGCTGCATAACTGACAGTATTTCATACATAGTTGTCAACCTTGTCAGTAGCTTTGACGTGAAATGTATTTATAATGTAATTCCAGGTTTGCTAACATGTACATAAGTATGATGCTTAGAAATAGATACAGGATACCTTCTAGTAGGATATAAGCAGCATTTTGGATACAAGGCATACTTTTGTTGGAATGTATTTCTCGTCACCCCAAAAATACAGAAGAAAACTCTTCTCAGAAGGGACATTCCGAAACGTATTTTTCACAATCGAGCTCGGGGTTCCCCCCCCCCCCCCCCTTTTTATACTTTTTTTTTAACAATTTCAATTTGTTCTTCCTTAAGTCAGTCACATTTGCCTCACACTTACTCAGCTCAGGAGTTTTACTGCTGAAGGTTCAGGTTCAGCTTGATGATCCATCGCATATAAAAATGCCCTCAGAGAAATAGAGGAAGGAAATTGTTAGGCAGAAGAAACAGTCTGTCATACTTTTAGCTGTACGAACTGTAATGGATTTTTTTTTCCATAGTGTACATTTGCATTAATTATCAGTACAAATTGCTGCTCATGCACTGACTTTGCCTCACTGGCCTTATTAACATTTGATTTGCCAGATATTGTATGTCCTGCAACACTTTTCTGAGTTGTAAGTTTGTGGTTTTTAGTAGGCATTTAGGATTCATCAACCAAACATATTCCTGCAGGGCAGCCAATTAAAATGGTGAAACGTTTAAGTTAAAACTGGCTGCTTAAAGTGTATGGTATGGTATGGTGTAGGCATTTAGGTCTGGATAGGTAAGACAGGTTTTTTTTTTTTTTTGTTTGGTAGATATCCCCTTTTTTGTCCTGGTAAAATCCACAGTTGACAAATGGACAGGGTTAGAGGAGTTCTTCCACTTGGGACTTTTTTTTTACTGATAAGTGGGATTGGGCCTTTGAAGAGATTTAATCTTCCTATTGCATCTTCAAGACACGAAGGAAAGTGATATCTCCTCAATGTGGCAGATGGATAAATAAAAAAACAGGGTTTTAACCATTACCTTTTACTATTCAAAACTAGAAGACTATAGAGATTGTTTAGGGACTGCAGGGAAATCCTGTTTTACCTCCAATGGTTGTTAAAGTGTAGCGTAGTATGACCTTTTCTTACTACATCCACACTGGGACATCAGATTCAGCCTTGGTAAGCATAGTACTGTTAAATTGCACACATTATTCCTAGCACACCTTTCGCAACATGCAGGCCCTGTGTTCTCCTTTGTAGAAGAAATAACTTGTTTGTAGCACTGTCTATCAGGCTGTTGGCTGATGTACAACATTTATAATTTATCAAATTCTGCTTTCCCATATCATGTCATGAATAATATTGCTTGAGGTAGAGTAGTAGCATATGCAGTGTGAAAGATAATTAGCAATTCTTAGGTAATACACCACACAAACACACTTCTCACAGCTAAATGGAACAAATCATTATAGAAAGACAGTAGCATTCTTATTAGATATTACACCATCCTATGGCCCTCTTACATTTTATAAAAGTTAATTTAATAAGAACTCTATTCTGCCTTTCAGTGGTCAACCTATATCCGCGCTACAGTCCGCAAAGAAAGAGGCTTACCGGTGCTTGTGGAACTGCTTCAGTCAGATTCAGACAAAGTGGTTAGAGCTGTGGCTATAGCTCTGAGGAATCTTTCTATGGACAGACGCAACAAAGACTTAATCGGTGAGTCCCTTTTTATTGTCAATTTAAAAAGTAATTATTTTTTTTAAACTTTATCCCCTTGCCTACCAATGTACATTTTTAAACATCCTGGTATTCAAGGAGATAAAGCAATCTTGGTATGGAAAAGTGCAGCCAGCGATTTAGTTTTCATGAGAAAATAACTCTGGTGTCTCTAGAGCTGACTAAATCACTATTGGTGCTCTGAAAGTGCACCCTCTGCAGCTGGCACCCATGGAGATCCCCTTTTGCAGATAATTAACCCATCAGCAATATACATTACATCACTTCTGGTTTCAAGGGAGTCATTCTGCAGTTACTGTAGCTGTGTGCTTAATTAGCTTCAGTTGAGGGCAGGGGAGACATTGGGGATCTAACTGACCCCTGATGTCTTTATAAAGAGGATCAGTCACCTGACCATGCTATCATATAAGAGGCTCCTATCCTTGTGATAGCAGTAAATTTAAATGGAGAAAGTGTTAAATTGGGAAAACGTATTGACTCGAGTATAAGCCTAGGGTGAGAAATGCGCAGCTACTGTAAGTGGAAAAGAGGGTCAACAATGCCCATTTGCAGCCTCACTGTGGCCATTTACATGCCTCACTGTGCCTATTTGCAGCCATAGGTCCCCCAAACTTCAAACTTGGTAGTTAAGGGTTCCTAGATGCAGCCAAAATTTGGGGTCTCTGGACCCAAAGGGTCCCAAAATGACATTGCTGCAGATGGACACAGTTGACCGACTTTGGACGTATCTCGGGGCCACTAGGAACCACAAATTTGGTGTGCAAACCCAGTGGAACTAGCACTACAACATATCCAAAGATGGGGTTCATAGCACCAAGTGGCCCGAGATACGGGGCCCCAAAGTCTGTTAGGAAAATGTCAAGCACTTTTCTGCAGCAGAGAATGAAATTTTCCGAACTGACTTTGGGGCCCTGTATCTCGGGCCACTTGGTGCTATGAACCCCATCTTTGGATATGTTGTAGTGCTAGTTCCACTGGGTTTGCACACCAAATTTTGCCAAGTGGCCCAGAGAGACGGGGCCCCAAAATCGGGTCAGAAAATGTCATTCTTTGCTGCAGAAAAGTGCTTGACTCGAGTATAAGCCGAGGGGGGCATTTTCAGCACAAAAAAATGTGCTGAAAAACTCGGCTTATACTCGGCTTTTAAGTACTATAGTTTTTTGCAATTTTACAAGCATGCACAGTTTTAGGATTATCCATTTACTTTTTGCAACACCATATTTTTATAAATATTGGGTATAATATTGTTTACACTAAAATTCATGTTAGTATATTGTTTCTGTAAATATGCCTTTGATAAACAGCTGCGCAAATATCTTTTGACCTAATACATTGCAACTGCAACTATTTTATTCTCAAGGATCTTTGCTTTCAGAAAATTGTTATTGTCTTGCAAACAATGCAGGTACATGACAATATTGTCTGTATTGGACATGCATTGCCACCAGTCACCTACTGTATATACTTTGATTCCTGCTGTCATTTCCCTTGTTAGACTTTGATCTGAGTGGGGGAGGCAGAGCATTCAACTTTTAGCACTGTTACTTTAATGCTTGGTGGAGACCTAAATTGTCCTGAAGAATATGATCAGGTCAATCTGTTGAATCCCTGACATTTGGTCTCGGGTTTTGAGGTCCATTTCTCTTTAGCGATGGTGCTGATCAGCTAGACTTGGCAAAATATATCAAAATGCCTCTCAATTAACATGTTTTCTAACTTTCCACCTCCTGCATCACTGGATCACATATACAAAGACTAAAATATAGATGAAGCTTCTGGTAGCTTTCAGATCTAAATTCAGTATGGTTTCTATGGGTATCCTCTTATGTAGTGTTCTAATATGTCTTATTCTCCTGTGTGTGTGTGTGTGTGTGTGTGTGTGTATGTATATATGTATATGTGTATGTGTATGTATATGTGTATGTATATGTGTGTGTGTATGTGTATGTGTGTGTGTGTGTGTGTGTGTGTATATATATATATATATATATATATATATATATATATATATATATATATATATATATATATATATATATATATATATATATATATATATATATATATATATAATAGAGCAGCCTTCATTAGAATTTATTTTTGTGTAAGTATAAAACTGTAAGGTATGGTTCAAGCAATAATAAATAGATGAGATTTAAGCCATGGCTTTGGCCATTGATGTATTTGTCTGTGCCCTTCACAGAGATGAAAAGCGCTGGTTTCCAAGCAACAATATAGAAACTGGAGCTGAAATATCTAAATATTTTAAACTGGTGGGCTTGGGAAGGGAGTTTTTATTAAATCATTGTTTTATAATTTGGTAAATATTTAATTTGGTAATTCAGGCTGCAGTGGCTGTAATATTCATCTACAATAATTCAGCATATTACATGGTAAATCGCAACTAAATTTCTTTTTAAAATCAAAATTTCATATAAATGCAAGGTACAACAGGATTGAACACTCTAGAGATGGGCCATGGTCCAGTTACCTCCACACTCGTTGGTCCTCCAATTCACAGTACTTCAGAACAGAACTGTCACTGAATAAAACACTTCTTTTATTACAGGTCTTTAAAATTTATAATAGAAATAGTATAAAATGGTAGTCTTCAGTGTTTTAATGCCATGAGTAATAAACTGATGTAATAGTGTTTTTATTTGAAAATGATGCTGGTCTGACGTGTATAAAGACTTTGATCTATTACAGTATGCTGTGAATAATAACATCTCTTTCTACCTCAGGCAATTATGCCATGGGTCAATTGGTGCGAAACTTGCCCGGGGGGCAGCAGCGTCCTGCCAAGAACTTGGAAGAAGACACTGTGGTAGCTGTGCTTAATACCATCCATGAGATAGTTACAGACAGCTCAGAAAATGCACGCTCTCTCATCCAGACACAAGGAATTGAAAAACTGATCACAATTAACAAATCAAGGTAATCAGACTGCATTAAGCTTACGCTAGATATTCAAATGATTTTTAACAGCAGTGGGGACACAGTATTGGGAACCATTTTAGAATGAAGAGTGCAGTATCTGGTTAGATACTTTATTATATAACCAATGGTGGATTTGCTGGCTCTTGATCTTCAAGATCTTAAACTCTTGTCTAAGTATGTTTGTAAAGCACACCACTGTGTGTTCATTTGGGACTGTACCTACTATAAGTAAACATTGGCCTTTCTAGTGGCAGCATTTTAAAGTGTATGTTAACCCAAAATAAATAAATGTATCCTGCTCCTTTTAGAGCATGTTATGACACAGTGCTAGTGCTGTGTCATTTGGACACCTGTAACACCTAAAAAACCTGGCTGATCCTGCCAGTTTCCCCCCTCCCCTATGTAAACTGACCGCGGTAATCATGGCTGCTGAGCCCTGACATCCTGGTCAGTTTGTGAGCCTCCGTCACCCGCAGCCTGATGTCTCTCCTCTGCTATTGTGTCCTCCCCCTCCCTGCCTTTCAGCTCCTGTGGCCCCCTCCACCCTGCTGCTGCTTTAATAACATGTCTTACTTTATATAATTTGCTCTGTCTTCTAAGGATATATGTCCCCCTGTATGTGTGTGTGTGTTGTTATAAAAAAAAAAAAAGTTGTATATACTTTATCTGTGATTAACGGTCACGTGATGTGCTGGCTCGCTCCACCTCTCCTTCTCCCCTACAGACTGATGTCAGCGGGGGAATCTCAGCCCCTCCCGCTACATCTGTCAGACGGGGAGGGGAGAATTGCGACGCATCATGTGACCACTGATCAGTGCTCACAGATAAGGTATATACACATCACGTGACCGTTGATCACAAAGTATATACAACTTTATTTTTTTTATATACAACACACACACAAGGGGACATATCCTTAGGAGACCAAGCATATTATATAAAGTAAGACATGTGTGTTAACAATATATATGGACTTTTTACTTGTGTGTGTATATATAATCATTGTTAATTGATGAACACATGCATCATTTAACCATTTAGTAGCACAACACTGTTTGTGATTTAGTATGTAGAATGATATCTGCTGTTGAGAGTTTAAGTTAGACATTTCACAAATTATTCATATTTATAAACTTCTTAGTTAAAATGTGTAGTAGTTTCTTCCCTAGGGTACACACCGCGTGTGTTTGTGAGCATTGCATAACATGTTTTATGTATGTCATCCTTTGTTTTATTGGTTCCCTGATAACAAAAATGTGTCTTCTCTTGTCCTCTTATTCAGTCAGTCACCAAGAGAGGTAAAGGCTGCTTCCCATGTCCTACAAATGATATGGAGCTACAAGGAACTTCGAAGCGCTCTTCAGAAAGAAGGGTGGAACAAGGCAAACTTTCAGGTATGGGCTGCAGATCTCTTAATTACCCAGTATTTTGTGTGTGTGTGTAATAATGGTTACCTGGAGGCTTATTCATCCCAATCTAATTAAAATCCATGCTTCCCATTCTACATATACTCATAGTAAGGTGTAAAATATACCTCTGCCCAGCAGATGTTACTGGGTTGTGATTGTTGTAACGATGAGCCTGGTTTATGTTCTGCGTTTTCACTGTGATCCTTTTTCATTCAGCCTTTGTAATGCTGGGTTGAACAATAAAACAAGCTGCACATTACATTTCCATTTGCTACCCTGCTTCATAAAGACTACATTTAAAACACAAGGTAAGAGGAGCAAACCTTACCACTTTCTGGGAAGTGAGTGTGCTAGCTACATGCACATTGAGTCAGCACTGAACGGAAGAGGGTGTTGAGGTCACTGTGTTGATTTATACCACATAGTGTTGGACTGTGAAGCTTGGTGCTGTACACATAATGGACATGGTTGGTCTCCTTCACATTCTGTGAACTCTATAGTCAACACCCACCCCTCTGTGCTTGATGTGTTTGACATACTGTAGGCTGATGCTTATAAATCCAAGCGACTCCCATTGCTGCTTCAACCAGACCATGAGAATGACGTCAGAGCAACTACCATTTTAAGAAGATCGGCAAGGCAACCCTCCCAATTCTCTCCTGACTGATTTTTGCCTAGCTTCAGCTTGTCCAGGTTATGAATTGGTATACATCATTAATACGGTATCTGTTAATCTTAGCCTGGCCATAGACAGTGCAAAATAAATTTGCACGATTCCCCCATCAACACACACAGTGTAAACAGGGAAATTCACAATCGTCTTCTGCTGGCAGGGGGGTGGGGGGCGGGTGAAGCCATTGCTGCTTGCGCATTTAGTAGCTGCTAGCAATAATCGCAAGAGAATCCAGCAGGCTGGTTGTACCCAAGGCGATCGATTTGGTACATTCAGCCTGCCCATTAATGGTTTGAATCTCAGCCAATTCCTGCTGATCCCGCCGAGATTCAAACCATGTATGGCCGGCCTTAGTGTGTCAATGTGACATACTGTGTAAATACATTGCTTAAAATATTTAATGTTAAATTTACTGGTGATCTTTCCCTTTTGTGCCAGATGATTACAAAGCAGCCAATAAAGACCATAGTTCTGTGATAATCTTCTACTTGTTTACATCTTACTGAGAGAGTAATGTGAAGAAATTCAGCATCCTGCTGTTTATCATTATGTCTTGCTCTTCTTTTAGAAAAACTGTGCAGCACCGAGGAGCGTTGCATCATATAAGCTTTTCAGTCTCAGAGGGCATCTTTATCAGATAGAGACTTGCCTTCAGATATTCATAACCAAGGCACAATTTGGCCCACTATCAGTGTTTTCTCAGAGGCAACATTTAGAATGTTATTACGGTGGGGAAGCTACTATTATATTCTGCATTGCCGCACAGGATTAGAATGGTTTACTTTGCTCATAAGCAAGGTGGTGCTATAAAGCATTTTGTCTTCATGCTGTGTACAGACTGAAGTGTATACACAGCTGGCTGCTTACTCCAAGGCTCACACTGTGGTCTAAATCTCATTCTTTTTTTTTTATCCATCCATCACTCTGAAGCAAGACATTTTAATACAGAATTTACTTTTGTATGAATTGGGCTGTTTAATTTATTTAAGAAACATAAAAAAAAAAAACTTGTACCTAAACAGAACATAAATTCATAATCCTATATAAGGTTTATTAATAGGCGAGTGCAGCTTCTCTTGAGCCTAAGATCTGGGAGCAAAACCCATATTTACCGGCTATGTTATATCTTGTACAGGGTAAAGTTGTTTTTTCCTCATTTACACTTAATTCCCACCTTTTGACCTGCTACTTGTGGCTTTCTTTAGTTTAGGTTCTCTAAGAAATGTGGGCTTCTAAGTGTTTGTAACCCTAAAAAAAAATCCTGTTCCTTTTTAAAGCAGTGCTTGTGCTGTGTAATTTGGCTCCCTGTATAACTTGAAATACCTGGCTAAGCCTGCCTGGTTCTGCCCTCCCCCCTGTAAACTGACCATGGTGTATCATGGCTGCTGAGCCCTGACACCGTGGTTAGTTTACCTGCCTCCGTCATCCGCAGCTCTCCTCTGTCCTCCTCCCCCCTTCCCTCCCTGCCTGTCAGCCCCGACTGCTGCTATCATTTGAGTTTCATTTTTATAATTCCCTCTATTACATTAACTGGTGTGCCCCAGTGTATGTGGTTTTGTATAAAACAAATAAGCCGCTCTATACTGTTTATGATCGGCGCTCGCGTGACCGGCTGCCTCTCTCCCCTCCTCCTCCCATCTGACATAAGTGTTTTTCTTTTTTCTTTTTCAACCCCTCCCACTGTAGCCATCAGACTGGGATAGGAGAGAGGCAGTCGGTCACGTGAGTATCGAGTGGCGCTCAGAAATACAGTATAGAACAGCTTTTTTTTTTTTTTTAACAAAAGCACATACACTGGGCACATCTGTTAATGTAATAGAGGGGATTGTAGAAATTAACAGCCACTTAAAATTGCCAAATGGCCCTGTGGCTTTTGTATAGAACTATAAATCTGTATCATGAAAAGACCTAGACAAATTTATTTATGTATCTAAATCACCAAATTAAAACCAACCATTTTTTTTTTTTTTTTATTCTCTCTTTAACAATACACAATACACTCTCTCTTGATCCACTTCCCCCCTGACAATTGTTGCTATGATGAGTGACAGAACCCTGCTTGGTGATGGTTTTAGCTGACAAACATTAAGCAGTCAAACCATGTAAACTATTTTCAAAGGATGACTAGTATCGGTTTCAAGAGACAACTTAAGCTGACCATTGATCAAAATTCGGCCTGTTCAGAAGGAACTGGCTCAATTGTGATCCATTTGTACAAAAGGAGATGTACGGCTAGGTTGATTTCCCCTTTTGTAGGCAGAACAACAGTGCAACAAAGCTCACATTGTCTTCCCGACACTTTAAACAGCATTAAAGTATAAAAGTGTGAAGCGCTGGCAACTCAGCCTCCCGATAAAAAAAAAAAATGATTTGAGGGTTCAGTGTGCAAGTTACAGTAACTTGCGCATTTTGATAAAACGCCTTAATCCTAGCCTTCGTGGCTATGATTAAGAGTTTTTACCGAAACGTGTAAGCTGCTGTAACTTGCACAAGGTACACTTTACTAATAAAACTGTTATTGGGAGGACGAGTTGCAGGCTCTTCACCTCATACTTTCATGCGATCCACGGGTGACCGCTCTAGCTTGACAGAAGTCTATCGAACGATCAAATTCTGCCGAGCTGGCTTATTAGAAATTTTTTCTCAGTCGGTGGCTGCAGCCCGTAGGAGAGTCCCTGCTGTCAGAATACATTGTCTCAGCAGAGAGGATTCCTCTCGCCCCTCAGTTGTGTGGATGGAGAAATCCCATGTTCGTGTTTTTTTTTTTTTTCTTTCAGCCCACTGGCTGAATGGAAAAAAAAGTACAGTATCTATGGCCAGCCTTGGCAGATGGCAGGAAAAAAATGTGTAGCAAAGAATCCTCATTACTTCCTAGTTTTTATAAAGCAATTTTAATTAATTATTGTAATGTTTTTCAGTCTGCGACATCAACATTACCTAAGGGATCGAAAGGTAATGGGAAATCTGGATTTGATGACAGTACACTCCCTCTGGTGGATAAAAGCCAAAGTAAGAACTTGCTTTCCCAGATAGGTGACAGCTGACTGTGAATTTATGGTGTATATATACATTTTTGTATTTACTTTATAATAACCCTTAGATACCTTGTTAAACCCATAACAGCCTCTTGCTGGTGTAAATATGCAATACAGTTTTCATTTATTTGCTAGTGTCATGATGCCATGAGGTATTACCCTGTTGTTACCAAGCCTTGCCCAGTAAAGGAGACACAATGAGTGAAAAAAAAAAGCTAACGCTTGGTCATGCACATCTGGAGAATGTGTAAGAGCTCTCATTCCTGCCAACGAGTTAGAACAGTGATGGATAATATAAAATCTCAATGATCATAAAAATGCTTGTAAAAGGTACAGGATATAGAATAGGCTTTCTGAATAAAATAAACCTTTTCTTGCATTGCAGCAAACAAGAAGTCTGGGAGCCGTGACATGATCCCCATGGGTGAGCTTGGTCCTGGTAAGGAAACGAACAATCCTTTTCGCTTGATGTTCAGTCTTAGAAAAAGCAATCAAAATAGAAGTGTTGGAGCAGCTAGCACTGACTTGTTTTCAAAGACTCCGGGGCTGTCAACCTCACTGCTTGGTCACTGCTCTAGAAAAAGTATAGATCGAGTTTGATGAGTATGACTTCAGCCCCAGTTCTTCCATCTTCAAACACAACTAAGTAACGGCAGCTTCATATTTCTGGCCAGATTCTTTTAAAGAAGAATGTCAGTCAAATAAAAAAAATGGGACGTTGCCTTAAAATTACACTTTTCTTACTTTACACTTACTCGTTAATACTTTTACCACCGTTTCTTCCAATAGGAGAGCAGCTAATGTGTCCGACACCTTGAGAAATGTTGTGCCTGTGCACAACTCCTCTACTGCATCTTGATAACTCACTGAACAGGGTTAGCAGCTTTAGGACAATAGATTTTTATTTATTTATTTTTTTAAACTGGTTCAGACCCACTCAGTCCCCACATGGGTCCTCTTTGTAATGTGTATCCCAACTATGAGGCACAGGGACCCTTTAAATACTTGTTATTTTAAGAATGTTCTTTTTCTTAAAAAAAAAAAAAAACGGAATTCATCTTTCAGCCAGATCAGCATCCTTTTTTTTTTTAAGTGAAAATATATATATATATATATGTATGTATATATATATATATATATATATATATATATATAATTAATATAAATTTTTTATTTTATTTTTTTAAGTATCTGAACCACAGAAATGAAGCCTGAAACTGTACTGAAGCCTTATGTAGCTTTTAAGAGTTGGGCCAGGCCTAAATGACAGTGGAACTTCATTTGTGAATCCAATGCATTTGAGTTAATTTGCTTTAAACAAAACTTGAACTATTTTTCCTCCCTCTATTAGATGGCTATTCCACTATTGACCACAGGGATAAGGAACGCAAGTACAGGTCAAATGAAAACATGGTAGATCTATCAGAAAAGGAGCCCTTGAAGGTATTTTGACAATGAGAAGAGAATAAGAGTGGCTGTGCGTAGCAGTCTGTGTATTGGTGAAGGAGAGTGATCTGTTCTTGCAAATACATTCTAAATCATAAGCATGAATCAAAAACATTTGATTGTTCCCAAGTTTTTTTTATTCACAATTGAAATGGTGTACATTAAACATTCCCTCAATTCATGTAGGCCTCACAGATGATCCACCCTAGAAAACGTCTAAATATAGATGATTCTGTGATTACTCATGATAACCAATCAGACATTTCCATAACTGACCAACTTACTAGATCTATTGACAGGGCTTTTACCACAAGGCACTTATGGACCATTGGTAGTATAGCTCGTGAGGGCAGCACCAAGCCACAAAATATCCAAACTTTTCCTCATCTGGCCTTTCCTGGAAGTTTCTGGATAAATTCAGCCAAAAGACTATTAATGCATACGCTACCAAGGGAGTGAAACTTGTGCAAAAATGTTATTTATTATTTAGCTTTCATCAACGTCAATATGATATTTAACTATAGGTCTATCTCTTCATTTAACTCTCATTGAAGTAGATTTATCAAAACTGGAGCAGCCAGCATTTGGAGCAGCTGTGCATGGCAACCAAGCCACTTCTATCTTTCCTTTTCAAACTGAACAAGCTGTAGATAAAAGCACCATGCACAGCTGCTCCAGATTCTGTCTTCTCCCATTTGGATATCTTCACCCTCTCAGCGTACATGATAAAGCAAGGCAAGCTTCCTGATGTATTCTGTATGTTGGCCACTAGGTGGTGCCATGTAATTGAACTTATGAATGTTATATTGCTTGTAACCTGTCATTTTTATTATACCTACTGTATCTACTGAATTGGTAATTTCAGTGGAAAAATTTGATAGCCTTAAAATAGTGACTCAGATGTTGGTTTTTTTTATTTATTTTTTTTAATGTATTACACTTTTTTTTTTTTTTTTTTTTATGCGCAAGTTTTTTTTTATAAATATCATTCCTCACAAAGTAGTACTAATAACTTTTTTCTTTAACTTTTAAACACCATGATGTCATACATTTAATACCCTTTTTAGGCCTTTTTTGAATATTTATTTCCGATTTGTCTTCAGACCACCTTATAACATAATACAAACTACTGTTAGACCAATGCAAATTAAGCATGGCATGAAAAATTAGCGTATAATAGAGGAAATACCATTATAAATTAAGCTAGGCATACCAGTGTTTAGCACGTGGTGTGTGTGTGTGTGTATATAAAATGTGTTCTAATCCCCATCTAAGTCACAACAATAGACAAACACATGCTTAAAGGAGTTGTAAACCCTTGTGTTTTTTTCACTTTAATGCATCCCCAGGCCCCGCCTCCCCCCCATTCGTTCCCCCTTTTAAGCATGTCTTTATTGAACACATTCATTAAACATTCACAATGCTGGAGGAAAAAGTAAAGCCGGCCATCAACAGGGACCAGCCAAGATTTGAACCGTGTATGTGCAGGCTGAATGTGCCCAAGTTGATAGATCAATCAACTTGGGTACAAATAGCCTGTCGGCACTTTCATGCGATTTTTGCCAGCGGCTACAGATGCTAGTAATAATCAATTTGTGTTCAGGGACAGCTTCCGCTAACCCCCATCCCCCTGGTCTATGGCTTGCTTAAAAGGGTTGTTAAGGCAGTGCTCACAATCACTGCCAGCCCCTCTGCTAGGTTAACATGGAGGGAGGGGCCCAGATCTCCCCCTGACATCTGCCAGGCAGTCACATTACCTCCCTCTGTAGTACATACATTGGAGGATGAGAGCGACATGAGGTCACGTGACTGCTGATGGGCAAGGAGAAATTGGGTATTTAGAAGATGATGAATTTTAAAAAACGACAT
Organism: Lithobates sylvaticus; assembly: GCA_028564925.1. Classification (NCBI taxonomy): domain Eukaryota; kingdom Metazoa; phylum Chordata; class Amphibia; order Anura; family Ranidae; genus Lithobates; species Lithobates sylvaticus. Next base: position 222,951,329 of record CM053026.1, read on the forward strand.
CCACTATAAACTACATGTTATCCTAGCAGAGGGGCTGGCAGTGATTGCGAGTAGTAATCTTTACACTGCTCAGAACGGTGCTAGAAAGGGAGGGGTGGCTCACACACAGAGCTGACATGAAGGGAGGGGAGGGGGAGAGGAGAGCTGTGGATGATGGAGGCATGTAAACTGACCACGGTGTCGGCTCAGCAGCCAGGATAAACCGTGGTCCGTTTACAGGGGGAGGGCAGAACCAGGGAAGATCAGCCAGGTTTTCTAAGTGATAGAAGGAGCGAAATTACACAGCACTGTGCTGTTCATGCTTTAAAGGAACAGGATCCTTGGGTAGCAAATGCTTTAAGTGAACCCGTAGACTAATTCAAGGAAAGCTAATTGGAGTCAGTAGTTTCAAAAACCTCCAATAGTAAAATGAGTTTGAAGGTGTGACTTATAGCCACTTTGCTAAGATGTTCAAACATTTTGATTGCTGTTCATAAGAAGCATCAGTTGATGTGAACCATGTCTCCCAAAAAGGAGCTTTTTGAAGACCTACAATCAAGAGTAGTTGATCTGCATAAGACTGGAAAGGGATATAAAACCATCTCAAAGTGTTTAGGCATCTGTCAGTCGTCGGTTAGACAAATTGTCTATAAATGGATACAGGGTAGTACTGAGGCTACTCTTCCTAGAAGTGGGCGCCCAGCCAAGATGACTCCCAACGCACAACTCAGAATCCTCAATTAGGTAATGAAGAACCAACGAGTAACAGCTAAAGGCTTGAAGACATGGCTGGAACTAGAAAACATCCCTGTTCATGAGTCTACCATACTCAAATCTTTAAACGGGCAGGATGTCCATGCCACGAAGGAAGCCGCTGCTCTTAAAAAAAAAAAAAAAAAAAACTGCTGTGCGCCTGAAGTTTGCCACAGTTCACCCTGCAAACCGCAATGCTACTGGAAAAATGTTTTGTGGACTGATTTTACAAAGGCTGAATTGTTGGGGGTAGCACACTGAGCACTATTCATTGTGCATAAAGGGCACAAGTTACCAACATTAAAACATCATCCTATCGATGAAGTATGGTGGTGGGAACATTATGATTTGGGCTTGCTTTGGGCAGGATCTGAACCACTTGCTATCATCAAGAGAAAAATACATTTCTAAGTTTACCAAAATATCTTGCAGGATAATGGTAGGGTTGCTGTCTGCCATTTGAAGCTTGGTAGAAGTTGGGTGATGCAGTAGGACAATGACCCTTAGCATAAAAGTAAATCCTCTACAGACTTCAGAAAAAATGCACCATTTGGAGTGGCACAGTCATATTCCAGACTTTAACCCCATAGATGCTGTAGAGTGACCTCGAGAGCTGTTCACACCAGCCATCCTACAAATGTTTCTGAGCTGACGCAGTTTTGTAAAGAGGAATGTTTAGAAATTCCTCCTGAACGTTGTACTGGTCTGATCCAGAGCTACTGAAAACAGTCATTGCTATCAACGGAAGTTCGAACACCTATTTCCTCCAGCACTGAATGTTTAATATGTGTGTTTAATATAAACATGACAAATTTTTTTTTTTAATATTAGTACATTTACCTGTCTAGAGATCCAGCGCAGTCCTCAACTAGGCTAAATCGTCACCGGTCTTCGGGCCCCAGCACCAGCATGTTTTTTTAAGGAAGATGGCTGTAACGCCTTGCGGCTTCAGACTACTTCCCACTGCACATGCGTGACCTGTACTGCACTTTGAAGGGTCACAACACATCACAGGTCTCAGAATGCTGGGGGCAAAGAGGGGAGCTGAACTCCCGCTCAGGTTGCCTAGGTGATCTGAGTGGGTACTTGTCAAAACCAGATTCCCTGCTACCCAAAAAAAGGTCCAAGTATGGTAGAGGAGTGGGGAGACGGTAAAGCTAAACTTTCCTGTTTGGGTGAAGTTTCACTTTAGGCTCCTTGAATTTGTCTATTGCGACTTAGATGAGAATCAGATCACATTTTATGGCAAATTGCTGCAGGAAACCTTTTTATTTTATCTTTTCAAAAAAAAAAAAATCAGGATACTAAGGCTGAGAAGTTTTAAAGGGGAAAGCTACAGGGATGTCATCCCATTCCTCATTTAGCTACCAGCAAGTCACTAACCTGAAACAAGTATGCATAATAAAAGTAAGAATAAGAACTCCCATCTGTCATGCCTATTCCAGGTCATTGACTTGCTGGACAGTAAAAATTTGATTATGCTGAGCTTGTACATCCAGCTGTGAAAGTTCTTTATCTTTGTTCTCACAGGTACCCTTAAACATTTAAAAGGGGTGGGGTGAATATGGCATTGCATTGGTTTTAGACCATCAATACACGGCGCAAATTTCTTTCTTGCAACCATGGGTTGCAGTAAAGAAATTAGCTTGATTCCACCAACACAGATAGTGTTGATGCAGAAATCCCTCTTGCCGGGCCATCCCTGCCAGGAGAAGACGGTAATTATCGCTAGCAGCTATAGCGGCCACTAGCGATCATTGCAAGAGAATCGAGCAGACTGGTTTGTACCCAAGTTGCTTGATTGATCAACTTGGTGCATTCAGCCTACCCACTAACTGTTGGAATCTTGGCCTGTTCAGCAGGATTCAAGCGGTGTATGGCCGACCTAAGTTGAAAGTAGTCTGTAAACTCTCTTGCAATTCTGTTCACAGTTGTGACTCCTACTGCACTGTTTCTTACATGCCTAACCTACAGTTTAATGGTCTTTTTATTCTGTTTTATGTTTTTAAGTCACACCACCTCTGGTTTACTCCTTAAACCAGACCTTAATTGGAAATGAATCTGAGAGCAAACTGGCATAGTGCAAGATCCTGAAAAGAAAATAGTTGTTTGAAATAAACATATTGTACTAACAAATACCCACAAGTGGTATAAAGGCACATTTCTCACATCATTTCCATATGTAACATCTCATCCTCTCAGTGTTTCATTCGAAGTCTGACCTCTAATATCCTGGCTAACATTTAGAGGCTGCACCTTTTCATCAGATCCAACTCTGAGTTGGCTCTGATGAAGAGGTGCTGCCTTGAAACATGTTAGGCAGAATTTTAGAGGCCAGTCTTAGAATAAAGCACGAACGTGTTGCGCGCTGACTTTATTATTTTTAAATGGAAAAGTGTTCATTTTTGAGAGTTTTTATCATCACTTGGGTAACAGATTCTTAATGACAAATGATGGTCTGGGTTTGTAATATGAAATTTTGCACTAGCCTACTGTTTTTTGTTTCTCTTTTTGCTTGTTTTGCAACTCCTATAACCCCTCACTGTATAAACTAATTCCTTTTCTTACAAGCCTTGTCTGGTGTTGCTCCTTTCCTGGCATTAATATCTGTTTTACTCTCTTCTCCTTTTCTGCTGCTGCAGAATGACTCAAATAAGAAACACATTACCCGGAGTAACAGGCCTACTGTCAATCTGGTGGATGCACGCGACACTAAACCGCAGCCTGTTGACTCCTGGGTCTAGATTTGCATGCATGGTAGGTCTGTCTCTTGTGTCTCTGGGACCTTGCTTATGTAACTTGTTGCACTGGAGTTATCAATTTAACCCACCAACAATAATCTTTGAAGATAATTTCTCGTAGGGCATTAAAATTCTGCTACTCTTAAGAAAATCCCCAAATGCACAAATTTCTGCTCTTCCGCCTACACCTCTTTTAACTGCAGATGTTTCAGTTTGCCTGCACTGCCAATACTGAAATTCTAGCTTTGTAATTCACAGTGTATCTGTGCCTATTCAGTGATGTCTGGGGAAAACAATATGCCACAACCATTGTTTACTCATTCTTTTAGCACATTTGTGTTGGATTACAGTGCATAGGCTTTGTTCTGCTAAAACCTTTTCATCATATAAAATCTTCCATCTTCAAATAGAAAAAGCTACACATCCGCCACAGTTTTTTTTTTTTTTTCTGTCAAAAAGTATTTACAACATCAAGTCCAAACTGCTCTCTGCCTGATCTTGTTCTTTCTCCGGGGCCTAATTATAAAGGTGAAGAGTTTAGTGTTGGGCAGAGTATTTCTACTTTTTAATGTCTCACAATGTAAATACCCTTTAGGAAATGTAGCACTGATTTTCCAGCCATCCGATCTGTTCAGTTATAGTAGCCCAACTCCAAGAAGAAAAAAAAAAACTGCAAGGGTTAACTTAACTCATCAATTCAAGAATTAGAGGGTAATACTTAATTACTCCTCCTGTAGGCTCTTTCCAGCCATCCAACCCATCCCACAAAGTCTTCACGGTGGTCGTACGCCTGCCTACCCCATTTACAAAGCATGGTTTTGTTTGTAATAAACTGGGATATATTTTTCAAAATTTAAAAAAAAAAAAAAATACATATTTGTCAAAATATTGCAACTGCAACCAGTGGCTTGTTGGTGTAATGCCAGGCTCCCACAAACTCTATTTCAGCTCCCTGTCCATACGAGCTACAGTCTTTCAGTTATAGAGCTTGAGAAAGTGTCCATGCACAATGAGTGTGGTAATTACTGCACTTCTATTTAATCAAGAACTAAAAGTCCATCTGCCACTGTGGCAAAAACTGAACTTGTATGGAAATGTAAGTGGTGTTGCACTATTCCTCAGTGAATAATACAGTGAAATGAACAATCAATATAAAGGTGTGCAATAAATGTTCAAACAATCCAAGAAGCAAGGGTGATAATTATGACAAAAGTAATGTCCAATAAACTGATAAAGAACTGAGCACTTGATACTTAATCTTTCTCAGGGGAAATAGATTGGTTGTCTACCCATTCTATTTATAATTTTGGTTGATTGCTGGATTTTACCTAGCTTCTCTAACATCTTGGAAGAGAAGATGATGAGGGTAGTGTTCTTTGCAGTGTAGGAGTGCTCTCCGTATGCTACAATAAAAATGTACAATCAGCCCCCCCCCCCCTCTTCACCCTGAATGAAGGGGGGTGCTGATTGTACATTTTTATTGTAGCATACGGAGAGTACTCCTACATTCCGAAGAAAACACTACCATCCTCATCGTCTCCAAGATGTTAGAGCTAGGTAAAATCCAGCAATCATCCAAAATTATAAATGGAGTGGGTAGACAACCAATCTGGTTCCCCTGAGGAAGTCATGAGACGTAAGCTAACATTTAGGACGTAGACGGCGGACCGGAAGTGATGCGACAGGTGGAAAACGCAGCTGGTTTTATTTGTTTGTTTCACCTCCACATATGGAACTGGAGCCCTAGGTTCCTATATTCCATACAGAGGAGCTGAGGAGAAGGATATTGGGAGGAAGAATCACCGGCTCCTTATTGGAACCTGATCACAGGGCTCTTTATATGTGGCTATGAGGTGAGAGTTCTGTGAGCACTGAGGTGTTGGTGGAAGCACAGAGAACCTGTTGGATTGGTTTAACTGCTTCCTGACCAGCCGCCGCAGTTGTACTGTGGCAGAATGGCACGGGCAGGGGATTTGCCGTTATGTTATGTCGCTCCTTCTGGTGCCCACTAGGGGCGTGCACCCGCAGCTCGCCCCCGGAGCTTATGCGACCGCCGGGTTCCCGCAATCGCTCGGAACATGGCAAAACTGGGATCTCTGTGTGTAAACACAGAGATCCCGGTTCTCTGAGGGGAGAAGTGACAGATCATCTGTGCATACAAAGTATGAACAGTGATCTGTCATCTCCCCTAGTCAGTCCCCTCCCCCCTTCAGTTAGAACACAAACTAGGGAACACAACCCCTTGATCGCCCCCTAGTGTTACCCTTTCACTGCCAGTGGCATTTTTACTAGGAGTGCACCGAATGGGTTTTTTGGTGCCAATACTGAAAATGAAAAATACACTAGGCCGAAACCGATACCGAAAATGACCGATACTGAAAATGACTGTTTTTAAAAAATATTTTTATACAGGAGATGGTCAGAGACTGGGGACATGGTACTGGAGATGGTCAGAGACTGGGGACATGGTACTGGAGATGGTCAGAGACTGGGGACATGGTACTGGAGATGGTCAGAGACTGGGGACATGGTACTGGAGATGGTCAGAGACTGGGGGACATGGTACAGGAGATCAGTGCAGTCTCACCAGTCCCCGTCAGATGCAGCCTCGCCTGTGCGTCCCCAATGCAGCCTCGCCTGTGCGTCCCCAGTGCAGCCTCGCCTGTGCGTCCCCAGTGCAGCCCGCCTTTGCAGAAAGGAGAGCCGCCGCCTGGTTGGTTAGAGAGCCGGGAACATCACAGATTTCATTTCAATAGCCGCGTGTTCCCCGCCACGTGCCGTCACATACAGCCCCTCCCCCTTGTTTAGGGAAATTTGATTGACAGATCACCCGTCCAATCCTGGGACGGCTGATCTATCTAAGTGCCCGGACAAGGGGCAGGGGCTGTATGTGACAGGGCACGGCGGGGAACACACAGCTATTGAAATGAAAGCTGTGATGATCCTAATCATCCAGGCCGCGGCCTCTTCTGCACTATGACACTATAGTAATAGCCGGCACCAGGGGCGGGGGGCAGAGCCCCGCCCAGGCCCTGCCCCATTTTCGGCTCCATTATCAGCCTTTTTTTCTCTTTCGGCAAACTGCCGAAAAGGCCATTTTCAGACGATATGTTTCGGCGCATTCCTAATTTACCAAAAATATTTAGAAGAATACATATCAGCCTAAACTGAGAAAAAATTAGCTTTTAAAAAAAAAAAAAAATGGGGATATTTATTATAGCAAAAAGTACAAAATATTGTTTTTTTTTTTGTTTTTTAAATTGTCGCTCTTTTTTTGTTTATAGTGCAAAAAATAAATACGCAGAGATGATCAAATGCCACCAAAAGAAAGCTCTATTTGTGGGAAAAAAAGGACGTCAATTTTGTTTGGGTAAAGCGTCGCACGACCACGCAATTGTCAGTTAAAGCGACAGTGCCGAATCGCAAAAACTGCTCTGGTCAGGAAGGGGGTAAAATCTTCCGGGCTAAAGCGGTTAAAGAAGAACCGAGCACTGTTTATAACTGAGCACTTGATACTTATCAGTTTATTGGACATTTTTATACTTTGTGATAATTATCACCCTTGCTTTTTGGCTTGTTTAAACATTTATTGCTCATTATGGCACACCTTTATATTGATCATTTCACTGTATTATTCACTGATATATAGTGCAACACCACTTACATTTCATTTATTGCATGTATAAATGTGATCAGGTATTGCAGCAATTTATTTGAGTCACATATTTTTGTTTACACATTATTATTATAATTATTATTATTATTATTATTATTATTATACACGATTATTTATATAGCGCCAACAGTTTATGCACGCTTTACAATGTAGAGGGGGGAGAGCACAATTACAGTACAGTTCAATACAGAAGGGACAGGAGGGCCCTGCTCGTAGAGCTTGCATTCTAAAGGGAGGGGGTGGTGGTACAAAAGGTTTATAAATGCAAGGAATGATTTGATGGGGGTCACCATAGTTGTATTTACTTTTTTCAGTTTCGCTTGTTTAATGCACGAGGGATCACATACACTTAACAAACTGTACTTGTAGTTCATACACAAAACCCCAATTTTGTGTAGCGGATAACTTTAAAGGGCATATAGATACCGTATTGGCACCACATCAATATTTCTATAAAAACATAATTTTTATTATACAAATATAAAAAAAACGCATGTAACATATATCCAATACTTTCACACAGGGTTCACAGGACTACATAGTAAAGGACAACATTCCAACACATTCCACATATTCCAAATAATCCTACATCTTCTTTAGGAGCACATGTGAATGAGATCCATGTGATTGAACTTGGCCACATTAATCGCTCTGCTAGAGCGCGATTAATGTAGATCATAATTTCCAAAAGGGGCAAGGAGGAGCAACAAAGGACCAAATCACAGCAAGTCTTTACACAGGGATGCCATAAAAACCGCCAGGCCCAAAATGGCTTTCCAGTTTCAAAGGGGAGGGGTGGGGCAGCTCACAAATCTCCTTTTTGGTCCAAAAAAAAGTCCTATATAGAAACCCAGGCCCCATGATGTTATCAATCTCATTTTGTGTATAGTGATCCAGCCTACATGTTCAACAGCCCCCAGCAAAGAATAGGAGTTTGCTCCAGCTGACATCTGTAGCTGCTAAACTGTAGAGGAGTGGAGCTTTTTATCCAGATAAGCCCTTGTTTATATTGTAAACACCAGGATTAATGGTGATTTAAAGAGTGTTCTTGTGCTACACATGTAACCCAAAGTTTGGGACCTACTTGTAGGTTTCAGATTTTTGCGCCCAACCATGTTATAAATGTCTTTTGTGCTTATTTGGGAAATTGAAAGGTCAGTCTCTATGAACCTGTGAAATTTATAAAGACTGCTATTTAATTAAATGGTTCATGCTATGCTGCCAACAAGTTGTTGATGGAATTATACATTCTTTCAGTAATTTACGGCTCTGTTCACATGCATGCCAAAAGGGGGCATTTTCCATGTGTTGTCAGCACCTGCCAAGTGCTCCCAGCCACTGGCTTTGTTACTGTGAACTTAGTCGTACAACTTCTTAAACAATTCTGCATTTGTGGGACACCAAGTCATGCTGTGCCAACTCAAATGTTGAGTGCAGCATTTTGAGCCACACTATTCCATAAATTTTAATTTTTTCTACCAGTTAAATAGTGTCTGCAAAATGCTGACAAGAATGATCTGCTTACATTGGTTATGGTAACTTCTCTCTTAAATATATGTTTAGGGCTCTTCACACCATTGTGTTGTGGTAACAAACCGAACATGGAATAATGTGTGGCATGTGTGGCCATTTTGCATGTGAACGGACCCTTATCCTAACATGGTCATCAACTAAGCTTTAACTGCATCAGCTGTTTTTGAGATGGCTACGCTTAGGTCAAACGCCTATATAAAGCATCCAATTTCTAAGCTACACTGAATTTAATACACTTTGCACCCCAATATTGCAGTTTCAATGAGTAATTATTTAATGTATAGTTGAATTGTGATGTCACACATGCTATGGTTTGCATAATCTTTCCTCCTCAACATAGATTAACGTGAATCCTTCTACTCAAAATTGACCTTTTCTAATAGATATTTATCATGAATTCTAAGTAGTTGCACCACTTGTCTATAGATGTGTTTTGAACATTAACTTGCTCACCTCGATTTTCTGCTTACTATTGTTTTTTTGTTTTTTTTGTTTATGCAGGGATAAACGTGCAGTCATTCTCTTCGGGAAGACATTTTTTTATGTTATAATTTTTATTTTTAAACCAAGAATCACAAATTTGAATACATGTAGGAGGTATCATTGCCCACCACTGCCATGATGTTTTCACAGGAGGACCATTTTGGTAAAATAAGACTGGATGAAAACTGCCATCTGCTGTATCTGAAAACTAAACTTTTTGATCATCGCCAAAAATCGCTGTTGCTTAATTTTACTTAAGAATTGACACTTTTTTAGAACATATATGTATAGTATATATTCATAAAGCAACATTCCCTTTCAAGCATCCTGCACCATTTTGAAAAAATTGTCTTACTCGTGGGGAGCAAGGCTGGTGCAGATTATGGGACTAGGAAGTGGAAAGAAGGGGAATGTTTATATTGGACATCTTCCTGCACGGAAAAAGCCACAAAACGTTTCAAAATGTTGGATAAAAGGAATATGAGCACTTTTTCTTTTTACTGGCTTTGTGTTTGCAACCTCAGTGTGAACTGTGAAGAAAGAAAGAAAAAAATATAATATTGAAGTTTTGTGGCCTGAGGTGCATAGAATTTTATTTTCCCATCAAAGAGTAATGGGATTATCATTAGGTTTGCAGTTTTTAACAAGGTGGAGTAAATTGTATGTTGCCGCGTAGAAGAAGAAAGTGGAGACAACAGAAAAAAGCCACAAAGAAAAAAGGAACTTCTTTTGCTGTAGACCCCACGCGTTTCCTCTTTTGAGAAAGGTGGAATGTGATATGTGAGGCTTCATTTACCGACAGTAGATCATTTCCCTAGGTCACTTTTTTTTTTTTTTTTTTACCTGTCTACGGAATGCGCAAAAGATCAACTCGGTTCGGCCAGATTGTCAAGACATTCACAGGACTTTTGCGCCAAGTGTGCATGTCATCAACCGGAATACATTTACATCATTTTGTAAACATTCTAAAGTTTACATAAAAAATTATATATATATATATATATATATATATATATATATATATATATAATTATGTCTCATGCCTTACACCATTTAGTGGGCTCATACAGTAACCTACCCCGAGTAAGAGCTTGCAGTCACAGTACATTTGTAAATTTCAATTTGTGTGCAGGCAATTCTGCTGTAAAAATACTTTTGCCTTTTAACTTGTGCTCTTTCTTCATTCACATTGCAAATGACTCCTTGGAAGGTGACTTTCTACTTTGCGAACTGTCTGGGAGTCTTTGCTGAACAGTTTTCTCATTTGGCCATTACCACAACCGTTTTATGACCTTTTATCATTGAACCATTGCTGCAATCTTTTGATTAAAATAAGAAATTACAGTCACAGTTGAATTTTAATGTATTTTCAGTAGGTGCTCAAACATACATTCTACAAAAGGGTTAGGTGTTACTTGTATTTCTTTTTTTTTTTTGTTGGGGGTGGTTGGTGGATGGGTTAAGTTTTGTAATGATGATTTTCATGATGTACTCGTGTGTGTAGGTACACTATAAGGCGCAGTTAATGCCCATACATTTTAGTGGTGCATTGTGAAAGGAAGCCACTCATCAGAGAAACAGGGAGTCCCTTTCACCTCTCCTCCTAATATATTCTTTAGAGTGCTAGTTGCCTGGATTTTAGGCTGGCGCTTTCTTTTAATACTGTAAATTCCAGACTTGGAACAATGCAGATTAAGAAAACTCAGAGTAAAGTCAGAACTCCTAACCCACATACTTCAGAGTCAGTGACTATTAAGGTATAGGTGAACCCTCACCTTGTAAAACAACCCATTTCGTTTCAAATAGAAAGTCAAGGTAAAATGTTTAGTGCGTGTGTGTTTTTTTTATTTTTTATAAATGATCATATAACCTCTGTTCTCAAATGTATAAGGAATTTGGAGAGGTGGAGTATGCAGTGGGGCATATCAGCAGGAGCTAGGAGTAGGTAGTACACTGATCTTCCCAGTGAAGAACTGTAAAGGGGGGTGCATGTCGGCACAAGTCTTGGCCATTGGAGGACAGGCAGGCTATCCTCCCAGCACAGTCACTTTGAGAAGGATGTGTTGTGATGCCTAGTGTGGTCAGTTTGAAATAGGTAAGCAAGGGGACTTGCAGGATCACCAGGTATTTCATGCAAGGTAAGAAAAACAAAGATAACAGGTTACAAGTACATAGTAACACATACACCTATCCAGAATATGAAATGGTGGGCTAACATAACACTTTAAGTTTTGACGTAAGAGCAGCCAACTGAGATCATTTTGAAGTGGGATTGATTGCTCTTTGTAATGTAAAGGCTGTTGCCAGACTCTGGACCAAAGTTAATTACTTCATTAATTTTCATTTTCAAATTTTAAACTATGTGCACACTTGCAGCCCTACACAGTCTCCCAGATCCTGTAATGTTAGGATTCATGGAGCAGTACAGTGCTTTTGAGGTGTATGCTTACGCTCGACTGTTTTTGTCAAATGTCAGAATGTTTCTATTAAGGCATTTTACGCCACACATGGCAGAAAAGTTAAGCGCCAGTGTCCACGTTGGGGGTAGAAGAGGTTTAGGCAGCTTCTGATCCCAGGAAGTGTATGCATCTATTTTAGTTGCACATACAGTTGAGCTGATAAGTTTACATACCCTGGCAGAATTAGATTTCTTGGCCATTTTTCAGAGAATATGAATAACACAAACTTTTCTTGTAATTAGTGTGTGTGTGTGTGTGTGTGTGTGTGTAAAAGGTCAATGAGTTTCTGGACTCCTGACAGACCCTTGCATCTTTCATCCAGTGCTGCACTGATGTTTCTGGATTCTGAGTCATGGGGAAAGAAAAATAATCGTTAAAGGATCTGCGGGAAAAGGTAGTTGAACTGTATAAAACAGGAAAGGGATATTAAAAGATATCCAAGAAATTTAGAGTGCCAATCAACATTGTTCACACTCTAATCAAGAAGTAAAAAAATAGGGGTTCTGTTGAAACCAAACCACGGTCGGGTAGACCAACGAAAATTTCAGCCACAACTGACAGGAAAATTGTTCGAGATGCAAAGTAAAACCCACAAATAACTTCAGATGAAATACAGGACTCTGAATACATGTGGTGTGGCTGTTTCAAGATGCACAATAAGGAGGCACTTGAAGAAAGATGGGCTGCATGGTCGAGTCGCCAGAAGAAAGCCATTACTATGCAAATACCACAAAGTATCCCGCTTACAATATACCAAACAGCACAGAGACAAGCCTCAAACCTTCTGGCACAAAGTCATTTGGAGTTATGAGACTAAAATTTAGCTTTTTGGCCACATCCATAAATGCTTAGTTTGGAGAGGAGTCAACAAGGCCTATGATGAAAGGTACACCATTCCTACTGTGAAACATGGAGGTGGATCGTTGATGTTTTGGGGATGTGTGAGCTACAAAGGCTCAGGAAATTTGGTCAAAATTGATGGCAAGATGAATGTAGTAGGTTATCAAAAAATACTGGAGAAACATTTGCATTTATCACCCAGGAAGCTGCGCATGGAATGTACTTGGACATGACAATGATCCAAAACGCAAGGCCAAGTTTACCTGTCATTGACTACAGCAGTATAAAGTGAAGGTTCTGGAGTGGCCATCTCGGTTTCCTGACCTCAATATCATTGAGCCACTCTGGGGAGATCTAAAATGTGCCCGAGAATTTACAGGAACCTGTAGGCTTTTTGCTAAGAGGAAGATAAAGAGCCTCATCCACAAATACCACACAATACTTCAAAGCTGTCATTGATGTTAAAAAGGGGGCAAAACACGGTATTAAAGCGGAAGTAAACCCATCGATCTAGCAGTTTGAAAAAACAGTTACATCCCCGGTATGCCGGAAATGCTAACTGTCACATTCATATTCTCTTAAAAAAAAAAAATGGCCAAGAAACCATAAATTCTGCCAGGGTAAGTAAACTTGTGAGGTCAACTGTATTTCTCTGTTCCAGCAGTTAAGGCATTGTCAGTGGGTACAGCTTGATGTGCTGTGAACGTGCATCATCTCTGAATATATGAGCATGAGTCTTCTATTTTCTGTGGCAGTGTAATTGGGAAGGGGGGAAATGGCATTAATTACTGTCCATTCCTCCCCCGGGCCAGTGTATTGAAAAGAGTGATCATTAATAGCAAAATAAATTTCACAATGTTGTTTTCTCAGCAATGCTTCAGGTCTTGCTGTATCGCAGTAACATTTTCTGTGCACCAACCCACTGTACTGAAGCACATATACATTTGTAATATCCGTTAAACCACAGGTGTAATTACTATGTGTTGGTCACACAAAATGCATAACACATTCTGTTATTTTGTATGTCACTCTTCTGCAAGATTTTACCATTTTATGATATCCCAATTTCCTTACTGGCATCAACTCTGTGGGTGATGTACCAAAGACAGTACATGAGGTCATATCTGTGTATTCTTCTTGCACCTATTTGGACTGCGTTTTTTGTTTTTTTCTTGTTTGCAATTTAACTCCTGCCTTTTGACTTTTCTATATTACCATACAAAGCATGCCTTCAAGGATATGGCCTGTTTGTAGGTCATTTTCTATAGCCGATGTGCACAGCCTGTTGCCTGGAATCGCATTGGCAGCCCCCGGTTTTTGTATTTTTTGTCCTTTGCTTGGAACAATGACTTGCGATTCCAGAGGAATTGCTTAGATGTTTTGGGATACCAACTGCAGGGGGGAAAAAAAAAAAAACGGAGAACAGTGTTTCTTCTTTCTAGTCTTTGATGTTTTCATGGTGCCAGGTGAGCTGCCTAACAGGTCTATATGTAGTGAATACATATATTGTTAGCCGGCCATGAGCATTAGAGTTCAGAAACCCTTACTCTTAGCCATAATAATGTTTTTGTTATATTAGATAATTATAACACAAAGATATCTAAAGTAAAATGGAAAGAATGCTGCATAAAAGGACTGCATATCTACATGATGTACCCTCTGATCCCAAATGTCTTCTCTAATCTTTTAGTCAGCAGTCTTTTTTGTATTTGATATTTATAAACCCTGCATACATTTTTTTGGAATAAAATTTTGGATCAATTCTGACAATTACTCAGCGATCCAAAAAATATAGCTAGTGCCCAACAAGTTCTCTAAAATAAAAATAAAAAAGCACCTGCTCAGTGTCGGCAACTACTGTGAGAGGGCTGTGATGTTTCTCAGCAAACATTACATATAAATATGTAAATAGATTTCTTATGTCAGTTGTAGATTCTCATCATCAAGTGATTAGTGTCTGACGCTCGTATACAGTGCAGGAAAATTGTTTGCCACGTTCAGTAAACCAGTTCAAAGGGACTTTGACATCAATGGACACAGGGATTCCCAGGCTTACTCAGTATCGAGCAGTGACGTTGTGAAAAGCGCAGCTCACAGAAGACATTTCAGTTAATCATAACCAGTGGAAGATTAATTCTGCTTGGTTATTGTGCATTACTACACCTGTACTACTGAGTAACGTCAGTTTTGTTGTGCAGTGGTGTTACAAGCTCCTATTGGCTGGATTTTCCAAAGTATGTTCCAGCATGTAAAGGGGCTGATTTACTGTTGCTGTAATATTTATAGTCTGGGCTCACTTTAGTTGTCTCAACACGCTTTGGGAATTTTTTTTCTTTTTTTTTTTTTAAGATTCCCTATTGGCTATTTGAAATACAGGTTAGGGTGAACATTACGCCTGCAGTAAATCGCACCCAAAATGCTTCTGCCGTGGATTTTGCAGCAGTACCTCATTCTTCGTGCATTTTATGTGATTTTTCCTGTCATCGGCAAGTGTCATATGGCAGTAGCATGTTGAATCTATATATAGTCTACAATAGATCATTTTAACATAATATGAGTGGTAGAGATATAAGTGCCAAACTCGCGGTGAATCAAACCCAGGCATAGCTTGTTACTCAGAGAGGAAAATGAAACATGTAGATCTGTCATAAATACATTGACTGTAATCTGACTATAAACACTGTTATATATATATTTATATTATCTCTGGTGCTGAAAATTTTGAGTGACTTCGATATTTTTTTTTAATAATGGATTTTACATTGTTACGCAGCTGATGGAACCTGATAATTGTAGGTAGCCCACATGGTAATAATTGTGTAAATGGTATTGATCCTATGGTGTTTACTGGATTGTAAGATTGTGCATTTAGATTTTTTTAAAGGATATATCAACACAGTGATTTACTATACAAAAATTCCTGTATTTCTAGTCGACATTCATCTGCCCAGCTAGAAATTCCATGTACGTCGCCATCCTGTACCTGAATAGAGCCAATTATAGGAAAAACATCCATAGGAAAGGCTATGTTTAGAAGTATTTGTTGGTACATGTAATACATACATTAGAAATATATTGCACATTTCTTCCACCAATATATCACACATTGGACTATCCAGCTCCAGTGTCCAAATATTACATGCAGGCAAGGATTTGTGGACAGATGTGGTATTGCTTAGTGACTTGCACTTTAATTTCATAGTTAATAATTGAAATCCTAAAACTGTGTGAAAATATTGGTCCTTTAGAGCGGAGTTGGACAACCCTGTTCATTTGTACATGATAGTTGTGCAGAAATATGGCTGAAAAATACCTGTTTGTTTTGACACTCATATATTATGCTTTTATTTATAACACATTTTTTTGATTTTAATTTAGTCAATAATAATATATTTTATCAGACAACAATATTTGCAATATGCTGTAATATATTCTTGCTTCATTGATTCTTTAAGTGTTCATTACACAAAACATGGAGTAAATCTATATCATGCGAACAGCAGTTGCCTTACCACAGTGCATTGCTGTTGCCATTTGGGAAGTATTTCACTAAATAAGTAAAAAAAAAAACCTTCACATAAGAACAAACTTGCTGCATCCTTAGATTTTTGTACGTTAGTTTGTAGGCCAACATAACATTAATCTGAACTCTGGGCTAGTTACGAATAGTTACCCACACTTCCTTGTCCCTTCCTATAAATGTTAGAGGAGTTCCACCCCAAAAAAAAAAAAAATAAAAAATTAATGTGCTTAAAAAAAAAAAATTGGAGAACATTTTTACTCACCTCTAAATGCCTGTTTCTAGGGGGTCCCTCGTAGTCTGCCTCCTCTGGCGCCTGGGCTCCTGACGTCACTTCCCTTTGGCGCAGGAAGAGAGATCGCCTCTCCCCCTCCTCCTTGTCAATCATCTGGGACACGTGACCGGTCCCAGATGATTGCGCGGCCAGTGACAGCTTGTGCAGTGGCTGCCCGGCTGTGAAGCCACAGCCGGGCACCCACAGTTAAGATGCCGGCACCGCCGAGCGGAGGGGGGCGGCAAGCGGGGCTTCGATACCCTGCATCGCTGGACCCTGAGACAGGTAAGTGTCCGATTTTTAAGTCAGCAGCTGCAGTATTTGACTTTTTTTTTTTTTAAGTGGGAACCCCGCTTTAAACATGCATACCCTCCTCTTTATAATCTCTGCAATATCAATGCTTCCATTTAGAAATCTAAGCTATGGCTGGGCTTCAGAAGGGAAGCACTGACCCCACTTACTGTGAGGATGCATGGCTGCTATAACAAACTACAGTTCCCCTGATGCATTGGGAAGGGATCTTTAGTGTGCCTCTCAAAGCTGGGTGGAAAAAAGCAGGGGTTTTCTGGCCTGTCTATCAGACTTTCATGTCCTTCTATTACAGCTATAGGCTGCAACGCTTTACTGGGAATGTTATAAGATTTGGTGAGATCCATAGTAAGTTCAAGCAGGCAATTTACTGTAGTCTGCAAAATCTGAATCTTTATTGGCTACATACTAAAACGCACTGGTAACAAGCTGAAATGCGTTAGTTTGTTACCAGTGATTTGGATTTTACAGACTACACCAAGTTGCCAACTTGAACTTGCTGTTGATCTCATCATCTGAGTGGCGACACACTGTAGTCAGAGTACCAGTCTTCATCCACAATAAGCTGAACTTGCAGTTGAGCTTGGGTATTGTTCATCGGTGGTCCAGAAAATAGAGGACACAGCAGCCGCTAGTTTTATAAAATCAATATAAATGAGAATGACTTTTGTTACATTATCAAAGGCTGGATTGCTGAATCAAGTTAATCAAAGATTGATTGAAGGTAACAAACCTATATAAATATTTGAAACCATTTCTGCCTGAAGTTTAGCTTTAATGATAGTGGTGCTTTTCAGTTCACAAGAATCTAGTATTGTTGGGTTCCATTAAGTTGATGGCTAAGCATTCCATTCTGCCTGCACTCTTGCAGACATTTGGAAACATCCATCCAAAACAATATTCCTTGTCCTTCAATACAAGACATGAAGCCACCTTATGTACTCTAATTACCTCCATCATAAGAACATTCAGCAGGCACATCTCAAATGTATGTTTTAAGATTTTTTTTTTTTTTTAACACATTTTGCATTTCTATCTATTGGTATATTCAGATGTTTTATACTTTTTCATTTTTATACTTTTTTTTTTTTTTTTGTACAGTTTGTGAAGTTTTGCTGTGAAATCCCAATGGGAGCTAGTCATTTCAGTGTATCTCATGAATTACATCTTAACAAGTTTATGAAGTGTTTAAGGGAATGAATCTCCACTGCCTGCATCACAGTGACACTGTAGGTTATCTGGGCTGCATTAACTTGGAAAGTGTCACTAAGCTGCACTTGCTCAGAAAATGGACCTCCTCTTTGAGGTTGGTATTAAAATAAAGGATTGGTTATATCCATTTCAAATAACAGTGTGGGTCTTGCATAGCCTTATGGCAGCACCATTCATCATCCAGTCCTAGGCTTTTAAGTCTTGGCTAAAACTTAATAACCGCTGGATTTAGTTAATAACAATGTTATGTGCAAAGCAACGCAAAACACTTTACTGTCACAATAATAAACACAAAGTTGTAAGAATGTTTCAACACATCTCTAAAAGCATGGCAGTCAAAGGTGTAAAATGCAATATGAAGACCGTTTGATTAGTAACTACAAGTAAAACATGTTTGTAACTATCATGTGCCTTAAACACATCTTCATGATAGATATAAGCAGAATGGAAAAAAATCTTCTATTGGAAAGTTCCCACAATTATCATCTGCTACACTTTCATATTAAGTTAAGCCAATGGGATTTCTGAATTGTATTTAGACTGTAATATAATAATTATAAAGAAAGAAACAGTTCTGGTTTTACAGTGATTGTTAGGTGAACAGTTTTGATTTTTTTTTCTTTTCCCCTTCAAAGTGATCTATTCAAACTCAAACATGTTTGAAATAACATTGTGTAATATATACTGATGTTTTACTAATCTGGATAGACAGAATGCCTGTACAGTGCCAGGTGTGAACAGATGACAAGCTTGACCTGTTTTCAATAAACCATGCCTGGACGAAAAACTGCCTCTTCCCTTGTGTTCTCTCCCTTTAGTAGCAGATAGTGAAGAGCAAATCCCTTCACAAACCATCACATTTTATATGCTCCTGACAATACATATGCAGGTTTGTCCAGTCTTTGGCATACAATACAGTTTTTACAATTCAGTCACCCATAATCCTGAATTGTGTGCCTCTCCATAGATCAGCATGTAAATGCTCAGATTCAACTAAACCTTGCAATTTTGTATGGCCTTTTTCATCCATTTCCAGTAGGGATGCCATAAAATGTTTGTAAGAGATACTCTATAACAGGGGTCTTAAAACTACAGCCCTCCAGTTGTTTAGGAACTACAATTTCCATCATGCCTAGTCATGTCTGTGAATGTCAGGGTTTTACAATGCCTCATGGGATCTGTAGTTCCGCAACAGCTGGAGGGCTGTAGTTTGAGGATACCTGCTCTATAACACTTTCAGTTGGGAGGACTGACCAATTCTTTCCGTGAATTTAACAACCCAAAAGTGCTTAGCACATGCAAACGTTTTATGCTGAACAGACATGTATTTGGTTTCAGATTTAAAACTGTGGATTGAGGGGCTTCCTAAATGTATAGGTGCTATATCATCTAGTTGGACCCTCAAACTAGCACCTTACTATAGTCTGTTACGTTAAGGGATATTGTTATTGTGTCTCTAAATGTTGTTTGGATTTATGTACCCTAGATAATAATCAAACAAAAAAACTGAGATTTATTTAAAACTACTGAATGTTTCATTTATATTTACGTTGTTAGATTAGGTCATTAATTTCCACTCTGACCTCATCATTGACGTGATTCTAAAAGCTTTTTTTAATTTAAATGACAAAGCTGTCATTCTTACCTGCTCTATGCAGTGGTTTTGCCCAAAGCAGCCCCAACCCTCCTCTTCCTGGGTCCCCTGCTGGTGCTCCTGGCTCCTCCCTCTTGACCAGTGCCCTCAATAGCAAGCCGCTTGCTATTGGTGCATGCTCGCCTGAAGCACCACTCTATGCTTCCATAAGACAGTCGTGGTCTGGCTCCACTCTCTCGTCATTGGCTCACTGGCTGTGATTGACTCCCGCTGCTGTGCCTCAGTCAATGAAAAACATTGCTGGTTGGAGAGGGGCTCGGGTATGTGTGGGGGGGGGGGGGCGGAGGTTAGCAACACACACTTTTTTACCTTCACGCATAGAATGCATGAAAGTAAAAAACCTTCAGCCTTTGCAACCACTTTAGGCTGGGTTTCTCCACATCCAATTCACATGACAGGAGAGTGTGACTGGCTCTCAATAGAGCTGGTTCACACATCTCCGGGGTGGCCACAGAGCACACGACAGAAGAGTCCTGTGCATCTTTGGCCCCGTTTTCAGGTTCAAATTCAGACCTGAAACGGTGAACGGGAATGCACCGGACCCCCTGCTGTGCCCCGTGGCTGCACATAGTGTGAACCCAGCCTTAAAGTGAGTCTGTGACAAAGCATAGAACTGGTTCAACCACTGTACTACGATTAGTATGGGGCTCAAGAGTTCCTAAAAAGGCTTCTGAGACGAGTATTATGTGGGGTGGAAATGAAGGAACATTGGGATACTGTAGCAAACATTTTACAAATATCCTAAATCTTTGATTTTTAACTTGCCATTACACACAGTAACTATGGCTACTGAGGTTCCCAAAACCACCTTTCATTATGTTCTGTTTAAGTGGTGCTGTTAACTAGAACTACCTCTTGCAGGCAAGTGTAACCAGCAGCCATCATCTCACTGCCCCTGGTTCCCTATGATGATTTTTGTATGGTGGAGGGGAAAAAGAAATCCATACAACAGTGAACATTTAAGGTTCAGATTTTAATTGCATAACTAGTGAACATGTTCATCATTTATTCTGAACTGTGAGGAGATCAGATATAGTGAGTTGGTCATATACCTATTGATATTAATGGAAGAAGAATTAATGATTTTTTTCAACTGTTAATTCAGTAGCTTTCACTAACCGGGCAATTCTGACAATGAACAATAATTTATCATCAGAGTAATGTTATTCTTTGTGTTAAACATTTTACTTGTGCAAAAGAGCATTTGAAACCATCAAATCAAGAGATGTTTTAAGTATATGGCCGGTGTTCTGTCAGATGAGCAAACTTGGTAGCGGTGGAACGCATGCACAGCTGACTGACCGTCACTTCCTAATCTGACGGGTTGCCGATTCTGACAGGTCAGCTGTGCATGCGTTCCACCGCTACCAAGTTTACTCATCTGACAAAACATTTGCAGTCAGAAGAAGGCTACGGACATCTTGCTACACCCACTTACGTCTTGAATTTCACAGTAATTTTAGCACTTAAGTTAGCATATATAAATAAATATAGACATCTGTGATGCTGTTTGCACGTTTAATTTTGAAAGCCAAAAGGTTTGGCCCTGAGCGGTGTGGGGTGTACCAACATGGCCTCCGCCACCTTCCTACTGCTGGTGTCCATCTTCTTTCAAAATGTAACATCCAAACAGCATCAGACATGTCAACCTACTATATTTATATGTGTGCACTTTATTGCTAAAATGACTGTTAAATTCAAGACGAAGCTGGGTGTAGTAAGATGTTGCCAGCAATACAGTCTCCTTGTTAATTCCTGGGAGGTGAAAAGCGCACACATCCTTTATCTATCTTGTTTAAACTATCAGTTCCCCATGTAATGAAGGTGAACGAAAGCACATATGTTTGAAGTCCAGCATGTGTGACAACTATGGAATTTCCATAGATACAATGGAGTGTAGACACCCAGAAATAGTGTTTATTTTGTCAGGATCACCAAATAAACATTCAGAAAAACCAAGTCTAATAAAAATAAAATGTAGACGCCACATCTAAGACCGATAATCTTCAATATATTAAATTCTTGTTTTTGGGTTTAGATATGCTTTCAGGCCTTTGCATTGTGTTTGGCCTCACTTTATAAGATATTTGTGAAAACCTTTCTTTAAAATGTTACTTTCAGATGACATCTGTCAGAGTATTTAGGATGCTTTTTGTTAACAGGTTCCATTGCGTGGATGACCACTACCCCTTAAACACTGCCTTTTCCAGGGCATCTGGCTTTTTAGAGTATTCTATGTGAGATGGGTAGTTGGTACAGTCATAGCGACCACTTGTCCTTACATATTCCAGGAAATCTGGAGCACCAGGATACACAACGTTGTCTGCTAATACCACCGATCCTTTCTTGAGTAGCCCGCAATCCTGCATATAGTGAAGAAGAAAGTTAACTATCTATACAGTGGCTGCAAACATTCCAGGTTTTAATTATGCACCATCATAAGGAAAAAAAAAAAAAAAAAAGTTAAGGCTAACACTGAAAATTGCTCACACAGACAAGCCTTTGTTAACATTTTTATGAAAAATTGTGTACATGTGAGCGATGTTGCATCAAATAGACCTTCAGAAGCTTGGCTTGAGTGGCGGTACTCTGAGCCCATCACTTACAGAAGGGTAAAGTGAATAACAGTGATTGTCTTGTTACAATGGCATCTGAAAGTGGGTGGGATTTATTAGACAGTAAGTGAACATGGTCTCCCTAAAGTTGATATGTTGAAAGCAGGAAAAAA
Source organism: Lithobates sylvaticus (assembly GCA_028564925.1). Classification (NCBI taxonomy): domain Eukaryota; kingdom Metazoa; phylum Chordata; class Amphibia; order Anura; family Ranidae; genus Lithobates; species Lithobates sylvaticus. Next base: position 222,973,490 of record CM053026.1, read on the forward strand.
ATGGGCAAATGTAAGGATTTGCATGACTTTGACAAGAGCAAATATGTAATGGCAAGACAACTGGGACAGAGAAACTCCAAAACTGCAGCTCTTGTGGGATGTTCCCAGCCTGTCATAGTCAGGACCTACCAAAAAAGGTTTAAGGAACGCAAACTGGCAACAGGGTAATGGGGGGGCCAGGACTCATTGATGCACATACACTGAACCATATTCCTGCAAAATCCTTTGGGGGGGGGGGGGGCACCATTTACACCTTAGCATATCAGAATCATGCTATTCTGCCTGCGAGTCTAGATCAAGTTGAAATTGAAACAATAGTGCATCATGTGTTTTGGTGCCATTAATTCCTAATGGCACCCCATATATTGTTAGCAGATTTGCAACGCTCGGAAAGGTTCTGAAGCATGCATTTGTCGTGCATAGGGCATCCCGTTCAAGTGAATGGGCTTGCCCAATGCCCTGCCTGCAGTGCAGCAACAGCACTCAAACAAGTTGCAGATTGCAATGTCATCAGCCTGCCTCTCTGACTCTGCCAATCAGAGGAAGAGCTGTATTCATTGATAGAATACATTAATGCCTATAAATGGCACCCCTCAGCCAGACTCTTTTGTCAACTTTGATCAAGTGTAACATGAAGGATTGATGGTGCTTTAAAGGCAAAGTGTGTACACACCAATAATTTGATTTAGGTTACTGTTTATGCGCCTTGTAGTTTTTAATTGAAAAAAAAAAATAAAAAAACTCTTCCTAATAGATGAACACTATTTTTATGTATCCTCATTTTATAGCATTATATAAGTGACACATGCACCACACTTGTAAAGAAGTGATTCCTCCAAAAGGTGCTGGATGAGCAAAAGAACAAAGTGGATCAGTAAAACAGGATTTTAGTTTACCAGACATTCAGCTATGCTATAAAGCGTCGCATCTGGCATGAGTGGTCAGTTGGTGTACTCGGGTTAAGGTAAAGCCATGGTAGGAATAGCACAAGAACACACTCGGGTACCATGATACTTTATACACCTGACTTTTGGGGCCATGTTTAAGGTCATATCTTTGACTTTCTCCTTGTCAACTCTTTTCACCACACTCTTCTCTTATGATGAATCTTAGAATTTATATCTGGAACTTCCAGATATAAACACTACGCTCTTCCTTTGAAAGCAGGTACATTTTGACTCCTAAACTTTGTGACGTTCAGGGAATGTTTTTATTGCTGTCAGCTAAGACCCTCCTCATGGCATCCTGGAAGAACACCTAGTCAGTGATTAGTCAGTATTCTATTAAGAACAGTATTTGGGCTATGTACCCCGGTGCAGCTTAAATTTCATCAAATGTTTTCCAAGATAATTCTTCTGCAGTGGTCTTAATTAAGATACTTACTTCAAGTAATTTGGTGTCAGCAGTGTATCGCTCCTTAAAATGATCAATAAATACAAAGTCGACATTCTCCACACCATAATCAGTTCTCAGCCCTGGAATGATATGTTCTGTGGAGCCTTCTATTATCTTGATCTGGAGACATGAAATGCAGTGTTATATAATGTTGTTTCATATTGACACAGTTACAGCAAAAGGACAGCAGCTGTTCCACCATCAGAAAAACACAAGTGCAAGGCACATCATTGTATACCCAATAGCAAATATAGATGACATGAGCAACTGATTCCTGTGACAACACATGGAGTTTACTTGACTATAAAATATAGTGGAGTTGAAAAGCGGGCAAAGATACATTTACTACTACAGTTTTCTAGTATTGGAGTGTATTTACTAAAGCAGAGGTCTCCAAACTTTTCACTTCAAGGGGCACATTATATATTTTACACATATTGACATAAAAATAATTTGTAAAGAAATCTGAAGCATTGGAATAGAATAAAAGTTGACAGGCTGACCGGTATTATGTTGTGTTTGTGTGCATTAGAATTTGTGTATTTTGCTAATTTTCTAGCAAAAAAATACTGCTTTTAACGTGTGTGAAAATGTAAAATTTGCCTTGGACTGCAAATGGTTAAAGAGGAAGTAAATTCTTCCTGTTTAATTGTACCTATAGGTAAGCCTATAGTCAGGCTTGCCTGTAGGTACTATAAATATCTCCTAAACTTGCCCTGTTTAGGAGATCTTTACTATACACACTGCCGCCAACATCATCGCTGCATGTGCGCTGAAGGAACGGCCCGCTCCTGCCATTTCTTCAGGACCTGTGCCGTGACCGGTGGCACTTGCGCCCATGCGTGGGAGCGACCTCATTGCCGCTCCGGGCAATCACCGCGCCAGCGCCTGGGAACCGGAAGTAACTACGGGAGAGATGCCGGCTGTGTGAGCGGAGTGCAGGTGGCACTGGAGTGCATCGTTCTAAGGTAAGTATTTCATAATTGGCTAGTATGCGATGAATACCAGCTCATTATGCCTTTATCATGCAGGTTGGTGTTTTTTTTTTGGGGGGAATTTTTCCAAAATAGGGAAAAAATAGTGTTGTGGAATAGGGAACATAAAGCACTGTGTATGGAATGAGGTATTGTGGAAAAGGAAAGGCACAGTGTGGCATAGGGAACAAGGGGGTGTGGAATAAGGAATGTACAGCATGGCATATAAAATATGAGGCATAATGGCATAGAAAATGTACATTGTGTAAAGAATGAGGCGGTGTTGAACAGCAAATGTAGAGCATACAGAAAGAGGAGGTACAGAACATGGAATGTACAATATGGCATACACAACAAGCTGTTGTGGAAAAGGGAGCGTACATCTGAATTTTTAACATTGTCGAATAATTACATAACACCCTAAAGAAAATGCTTAGATCTGTTGCTCAGACTGGCCCCATCAATCAGAGAGTGGATGGTGAGGGAAAGGTGGTTAGGGGAGTCAGAACACAAGGGATAAGATGAGAAGTGTTGGGTAGATCTCTTATTCTGCGAGTTCTACTGGGCTGCTGGACCCCCTCCAGATTTCTATTGGTGTGAGATTCACACAAGATTTAACAGCTTACCAGATCGCTGTTGTCAAGCTGGCAGAGGAAGGCTTTCATTACTTGCTTTCTCTTACACACTCTTCAATAGAAGGCATCTATCAGAGGAATTCTTGCAGCTTTTGTGCTTATAAATAGCTTTTGTTATTATAAATGGGTAAGCTGTCAATATTATGTGCAGTCCCATGCTGGAGGAGAATTGAATAGGGTCAGGTGGCAAACGGCACCCCCATTCCACTTGACACTGCACTTGGAAAAGCTGACCGTCCTGCCCACTATTGTCCCTCCCCTTCCCCAGCTTCATTGTTGACGACTACAGTGCAGTTTACGCTGCCACCAATAAAGCTGGGGAAAAGAGGGGTCATAATTACATTGTTTCCAATGAAGCAAGGGAAAGGACATATTTACAAAGTGTAGTTGTAAAACCAACCTTTCCCCAGCTTCATTAATGGCAGTGTTAACATCTCTCATCTAGTTTTTGCCACGGGTTGAGAATTCACAAGTGTATGGATTGTGTAAAGATTTACTTAAATTATCCAATCATATGAAAGGCAAATCTCTATTTCTTATTTGCACAAAACTGGTAAACTGAAATGAATATGAAAAAATACCAATTCCTACACAGGACTACCACTTTCACAAATGATGGTCAGTGTGACTACACAAACTACAATACTGCTGTATTGTATTAAGACATTTCAAAACACACAAACACCTCAATTATTAAAAATACATATACATATTCCATATATTATTTCACTAGTAGGCACTTTGAAAGTTTTGGGAGTTCCCAAAACCCTGTGGTGTTCACACTAGTGCAAATTAAGTTGAATTCACTGTGTCAGGAATAATAAAATGGCCAAAAGAAAACCCTTGCAAAAGAATGGTGTCAATTCTTGTCTTTCTGAACGTATGCTGTTTCAAGAGGTCTGCTGAAATCTTCTGCAGAAGCCATCATTTCTTGGTAGTGCCAGTCTCCAGGTACCCTGCTACACTCACCGGTTCTTATTGTCAACTTCCAAGTCACTATTGTGTTTAACGTGTAGATTGGCAGTTGGAACCAATAAGTGCAGAAATGTTGGTTCTGCAGAAGGTTTCAACAAAAAAATTCCTCTTGAATGGAGTGGCCTTTAGTGGCATAGGTAGCAGAAAAGATATTTCCTTTTGTATAATATTTGCAATTGTTTTAATACTCCTAAAAGGGTCACTTTCAATTCAGCCAAGAGAGTGGGGCATCCTCATGCATCAGATGTGCAGACCACCAATTTGAATTGGTTCTAAATGCAAAAGTTATTATTACCTTTTCAAAGCATTCTCTGCATTAAGGTAAAAACAAAAACTTTCCATGCCAGTTCCCCCCAGCCTCCTCCTAAAGACTTGCCTGAGTCTGATCTCGACCCAGCACTGTGCCCATCTGTAACAGAACTGCTCTTTACTCTCCTCTCTCAAAGGAGGATCATCATTGGTTCCGGTTGCTGTCAATGAAACCTGTAAGCAAAGGGGGGGGTGCGGTGCCAAGCCACGTTGCATGTGTCAATGGACGCACACAGCTCAGCTTGGGAGCAAGCCTGCAAGGGTGTACCCCCATAGCAAAAGGCTTGACCGATTTTAATCCAGCACTGTGCCCATCTGTAGCAACACTGCTCTTCACTCCCCTCTCTGAGGAGCCATTGGTTCCTGCTGCTGTTAAACCTGTGAGAAAAGAGCGCGGGCACTGTTGAGCTGTTCTGCATGTGTGTCAGTGGACGCACACAGCTCAGCTTGGGATCGAGCCCACAGACGTGACCCATAGTAAGACGCTTAGGAGCACACTCCGAAGAGTAGGAGCCTGGAGGGCTGTCAGGAACCCCAAAAGAGCAGGTTTGGGGCCACTCTATGCAATATCATTGCACAAAGCAGGCTTTTTTTTTATTAAAAAAATACCTTTACGGTCATTTTCACTAAGCGAGAGCTAAGAATCCTGAGAAATACAAGGAACTCTAAGGTTGTTTACCGCTTCAGCATCTACCAAATGTTTTAGCAGTTTTTGAGTCATCTAATGCTGTCAATACATTTCTTAAGCTGATCAAGTTTTTTTTATATTGTGTGTGTGTGTGTGTGTGTGTATATATACCTTATCCTTGAGTCCAGCAAATTCAATCATCTCCCTGGCCACAGCAGCATAAACTGCTTTCTCCTCAATGGTGATTAGGCAAGCATTAGGCTTTAGTATCTGGGCTATGCGAAGCGCAGAATACCCACAGTATGTGCCCAGCTCCAGAACCAGGGATGGGTCGGTTTCTTTGACTACATTATCCAGAATTAGACCTGTTACACAAATATTCAATATAAATGTTGAGACACATTTACCACAAAAATACAGTAGTTAGTTGAGAAACTAAGAGGTATAAAAAAAGTTAGGCTGTAGTAACTTAAGCTAGATGAATGAACAGGTTTACATGTGTATCTGTATACCATATTGTGCCCATGTTTACCTTAATTTTTTTATGAGATGCAGAATGCAGTTTGGAGCCTCTAAAGTGCTCTCTGTGTTCCCATAATGCAGAGAACAGTCCCAGATAACAGGATAGCCCTATCACGTCATGTCAAAAATCACAGGACAGATTTCCTCTTCCTGGCAATTATTCTCATGCATTAGTAGTGTAGTATTAAACCGCGCTTGGTGTTCAAAATGTGAAAATAATAGCTAGTGCAAAGTAGCCAGCACTACAAGGGACAATTTGTGCAAAAGAAATATGTAGAAACAGTGCAGCGCTAAACATAAAATTATATAGGTATAAATAATGAGTGGTGAATCATTACGTGAAAAAAAGAGGATAATAACACAATAATAAGAGACCTCATAAACCGTTCATATATGAAATTAGTGAGTCCATAAAGTTTGTGATCCAAATAATTATAATCACCCAAGAGAGAGGAATCACTGCTGTGAAGACTTCTGCCACCAAATATGATATAAGGAGGCTTACCGGAACATATGGACCCTATTTAGCGTATACCAAATGGGTCAAACATGCAGTGGTGTCTCAACACCTGGATATGGACAATTCAATGGAATCTTCTCCGATAGACCTTATAAAGTTAGGAAGATTTACCAACCATCACCGGAGACGATATAATAATGTGTGTAGATATATAGGGTCTTTCAGAGTCAAAACTGGAATCGTCTCGTACTCCGTTAGGACATAGATTGTGGAACCTAAGGGGTTAATCCTCTGCATTGTGTAAAAACACTGTTTTATCCTGTATGCACAGATCCTCCTCCTTCTGCACAGGCAATAGTATGTTAGCTGGCCTTCCACAGGTAGTTTTTTTACAGGATAAAACAGTGTTTTTACACAATGCAGAGGATTAACCCCTTAGGTTTCACAATCTATGTCCTAACGGAGTACGAGACGATTCCAGTTTTGACTCTGAAAGACCCTCTATATCTACACACATTATATCGTCTCCGGTGATGGTTGGTAAATCTTCCTAACCTCATAAGATCTATCGGAGAAGATTCCATATCCAGGTGTTGAGACACCACTGCATGTTTGACCTATTTGGTATAAGCTGAATAGGGTCCATATGTTCCGGTAAGCCTCCTTATATCATATTGGTGGCAGAAGTCTTCAGATCGGCGATTCCTCTCACTTGGGTGATTGATCACTATTTGGATCACGATCTTTAAGGACTCACTAATTTCAGATATGAACTGTTTGAGTTCTCTTATTATTGTGGTGTTATGCTCTTTTTTCACATATCACCACTCATTATTTATACCTATATGATTTTATGTTTAGCGCTGCACTGTTTATACCTAATTCTTATGCATTAGAATAAATGGGGTTTCAATTGCTTCAGAGTTCCAAAACAGCTAGGCACATTCTCTTAAGACAATAATAATATAAGTCCACTATGTGTATAAGTATATGATATATGTGATAACTTCAGTCTCCTGACCATTTTACGCAGATAATAACCTTTTATGTTCTAGAATAGACACATTTTTATTGAGAATGCTATTTTATTTTGCCCGTCTCTGAACCCAGATTTTAGCTATGCGAATACGAATGTTTCTATGATAACTGAATAGTGTTTAGCAGGTACTATGACAGTTTACCAGATAAACTTTGAAGCTTTTCAGTCATATAATAAATAAAATCAGTCATTTTAAACAGTATTAGCCATTTGTAATATTTAAAAGCTATATTAAAGCTATTAAAAGCTGGTGCGGATGTTTCACAGATCAGAATATGTTGGATTTAGAAAGTTGTATATGTATTGTCCTGACGAGCTGAAAACCATCTTCATCTCCCTGTGTGTAAGGTTAGGTTCACATCTATGCAAATTGGATGCGGGTTTCCCCACATCCAATTCGCATAGCAGGAGATTTTGACCGGCTCTCTTTGGAGCCAGTTCACACATCTCTGCAGCGGCTCCAGTGCTAATTGCACAGGAGTCCTGTGCATCTTTTGGTCCGTTTCAAGTCTGCATTCAGCCCAAAATCGGACCTGAAACGGTGAATGGAGACGCACTGGACTCCTGCTGTGAGCTGCATGCGGCTTAGATGTGAACCCAGCCTCAAACGCATGTATTGCATTATAATAAAACTCAGTTCTGCATTGGATATTCTACCTTTTCTTGCTCTCTTGTAAACATACCCATCTTAAAGGAGGAGTATTTTGCTAATTTGGCTATACTTTTCCTATGAATCACAAGAGTGCACTTCGTTCTGCACTTCTGTGACCCTTTTTCAGCCGACAGCAGGCTAAAACCTCTGTTGGCTGACGTCACTGAGCCGGTCTAGGCTCTGGAGAGACTTTAAAGTTGGAAACCACCCAGATGCCTGGACCGGCAGCTGGCTCAGCCTCTCAGCTGAGTGCTGGAGGGGCAGAGCAGTGAGCGAGTCGCTCAGTATGTAGACTTAAAAGAGGTGGGGGAAAGATGCAGCATCGATCCTACGTGAGTTTGAATATTTGTTTTTTTTAGCATTCCCAAACTTCCCTTTTAGCAGAATGTCTTTTAAAGCTATACAACTTTTTTATAATTTTTCTACATTGCAGTTCTCTTCACACCTGAGTGGTTTTAGGTGTGTGGGGAGGTATAGCATGGCGGCAGTAAACATTCAGAGTCCAGTTCGACAAATTAGAACTAGCCCTGTGGGATAGCAACCCGACCGGGCACGTAACAGAATGTTCCTCTATGAGTTTAGCAGTGGGTCCCAGGTGTGCTGACAGCTTCTGTCTCAAGGGGCGGAATGTGGCCTTGCCAGTCCAAACCCAAGTGTGGATTCTTCCAGGAAGGATGGCATGCCCCTCTCCCTGTCCCTGCCCTACCTGTACTTCTAGAACCTCTCTCTGCTGCTAAGCCAAAAACAGAGAGCACACAAACACCCTAGTGTAAAATCATTTATTAATTGGGCAAAGTTAAAATTCTATCCAATACACTCACATGAACCAAGATTTAACAGACTTATCACAATGTTCCTTACTGCCTCTGGAGGGTATATCCTATAGTCTGGTCCGATTAAACAGCTCAGGTGTATAGGGGCCACTGCGCATGCGCCCAGCCAAGCCGGCACCAGGCAAGAACACGGACAGCAGTGTCAGAGGCAGGGAGGGGGGTAGAGGGGGAGGAACAAGGCGACGTGGTTCCTATAATGATGATGCGTTACAGAGGCATGACCTCCTTTATTTCCCTTAGTTGGACTTAAGAAAAGCCATGCCTCTTAAACACGTCATCATAGCAACCACATCGCCTTGTTCTTGCCCCTCCTCGCCCCCTGCTTCTGAAACTGTTGCCCATGTCCATGCCTGGCTCCGGCTTGGCCAGGCATTTGTGCAGCAGCCCCTGTACGCCAGGTTGACTGCTGGTGGCTCCACTGGGAGTGATTGTGCAGGGATCAATCTTTGGGTTCCTGCCGGGACATTTTTAAAGTCCCTAACACCTGGGCTGTTTACTTTTACATCTCTCACCTGGACAATAGTATATCACCTCCAGAGAGGCAGTGAGGAACATTGTGATAAGCCTGTTACATCTTGGTTCCTGTGAGTGTATTGGATGGAATTTTAACGTTGCCCACTTAATAAATGATTTTTACATTAGGGCATTCGCGCATGCTCTGTTTTTGTTTTTGGCTTAGATATGTTCCTGTGGAATTTGAGACCTGCAGAGCCCCAGTGTTATCAAGATTGGATGATAAAGCTTTTTTTTAGACTGACCAGCTAAGGTGACATGTGAAGATCAGCTCACACACACTAGTGTTTCTTGTGTGTGTTCCCTGCTTCTAAGCATAGTTTCTGACACATGGGTTAAGTGTCCCTGTGCTATCCACGTGTGAAATGCATGCCAAACGCGAGAGCTAGGGTCTTAAATAGACCTCAGATGGCCACTAAAGTGACATGGGACACCAGCATCCAATCAGATGCTTATTCTCTGTGACCAAGGGGATCCTAAAGGAACGAGGTTCCTAGACTTCCACCTGTATCACTGCTGTGCATGAGTGCCACCTGCAGTGGAGAAAACAGACTGCACCTGCCTACAGCTGCAGTGCATTAAAATAAAAAAATGTATATAGAGTTCAATGGTAACTCATCAAAAATTCAAGGAAAACACACTACACAGAAGTGAGCCAGCCCTACAGTACATGCTGCTATGAGTTTATGCTTATAGAACATAACCTATAATATCCTGTTGCATATTACCTTTTTCATCTCCCACATTCATGGCCCATTCCTTCTGGCTGCAATATTTATCAATATGATCCACCACACTTTGAGGGTCGCCTCTCACTGCATTCTGCTTCACAAATTCCAGGATCCTCTGTTCCTTCTCTCCAGCCATAGCTGCTACAGAGCTTCTGTTCACTGACTTTGATCTGTCATATAAACAGACATATCACCGAAACACATTTAAGTTTCTGTTAAGGAAAATAAGTCAAGGCTGGGTACCAAATAAAACGTACCAGAAACATATTTATTAATATATATATATAAATATACATAATGTATCCTACATGTCAAAACTAGAGAGTACAGGCCTACTGAACGCTGGTAAGAAGCCCTTCCTTGAAGACCTCTGATTACCCACAAACTCTCACTATTATACATCACATCTGTATACAAATCAGCCCGACATGCCTTCTACTCAGATTGAGCTTTGCTGATTGCAGCACTGTAGCTCTCTCTCATCTAGGCTTCAGTTTTAGGGGGTTAGGGAAATGGGCAGGTAAAAAATATAAATATATGGCTTAAGTTAAATTTCAGCTTTAAAGTGGTTCTAAAGGCAAAAGGCTTTTTACCTTGATGCAAGGTAAAAAAAACTTTCTGCATGTAGCTTCACTCCCCCCCCTTATACTTACCTGAGGCCGATGTTGATCCCGCACTGTGCCCAAGAGCAGCAGAGCTGCTATCTCTTTCTCTCTCTCTCCCCATTGGCTCAGAGGTTCCTGCTGCTGTCAATCACAGCCATTGAGAATGGAGCAGGGGGTGGGGCCCGAGCTCCACTGTGTGCATCAAGGGACAAACAGAGTGCGGCTCAAGAGTAAGCCCATATGAGTCCCCCCATAGCAAGCGGCTTGCTTAGGGGGCATTCAATGGGGGAAGAGGAGTCAGGAGTGATGGTGGGGTCCCTGAGAAGAGGAGGATCATGCTGCTCTGTGCAGAACTATTGATGTTTGTTATTTTAAAATAAAAAAATATTACATATACATACATACATTATATATATATATATATATATATATATATATATATATATATATATATATATATATATATATATGTATATATTGTATGTATATATATTTTATATATTTTTTTTTTTATTTATAATCCCTTTCAAGCACCAGGCAGATTTAAAGACACCATATATTAAAATTTTGGACTAATAATCATGAAATGAATGTAATCTGAGCCTGGGAAAGAAAAGGTGAGTAAAGCAATCACTGTACAATGCCTGCCATCAAACACTAAGGCCACTTTTACACTATTGTGTTATGGAAAACAGTTGCATTGTGGGGACATTCATTTTAAAAAGCACTCCAATACAGTTACAACACACCTGCACTGCAACACACTTTTTTATTTTGGGTAGAGTAAAGCTGGATTAGAAGCCATGTCAGGTTTTTATTGATATCTGTGTCCCCACTGGGGAGATTTACCTCTCTAAATGGTCCTTGTGACCATTGTCATCAGGACTGAATGTGATGGGAAAACAGAATATTGCTTGTTGTCACTGTAATTGCAAGAGGGGGAATCTCCCAATGGGAAACTTGTTCCAGGGACAACTGTCTACAAAAAAGGAAAGTGGTTTAACCCTCTCCTACACAATACTAAACGTTAGGACAAAGGTGACCCTAGAACCAATCAGTTAATGTTTATGAAAATCCAACACAAAAAAAAAAAATTGTACAGAGTTTAAAGGTACCTTTTAGAGACAATACTTTTTACATAAAGATATAAGTTTATTAACAACCAGATTCAAATTTATATGAATTCAACATGGATCCAAAAATGCTGCATGGTTCTAATAAGAAACTCTTATGCCACGTACACACGATCGGAATTCTGGCCAGAAAAATACAGATGGGAGCTTTTCATCGGAAAATGCGACCGTGTGTAAGTTCCATTGGATTTGCACTACAGAACGTGTTCCACAGGAAACCATGTTATTTGGACTGTAGTGCAAATCTGAAAAATGCAAAAAGCACTAAAAATGCATCGGTGTGAATCAGGCCTTATAGGCTGCTGCATTTTTTAAACAAGCTAAAGGTTTACTCAACAAGCATGTACAATACCGTTTACTATCTTTCAAATAATATACAATGTATACATTATGTTTTTTTTATTACAAATATATCTTTCAGGTTTGACTAAATCTATTATGATACTGACCATCCTGTCTGTGAAATACGTCAAGGTGAAAACATGCTTTAACAGTAGTTACGATCTGTTTTATACTTGATTAATATACGGTTACAATATTGTGAATATGTATTAGGTTGTTATTGGCATTTTGCGCATTTCCTCTTAGTGAAAGGATATTTTCTTTAATACCTGATTGATATCTATGATAAGAACCATGTAGCATTTTAGGATACATGTTTGATTTATATACAGTCATAAAATGTGATCTGATCCTCATCTAGGTTACAATAGACAAACACAGTGTGCTTTAGCTGATAACACACAAACAATTCTTGTGTCTTTATTGAAAACACCCACTAACCATTCACAGTGCTGGAGGAAAAAAGTAAGTAACCTCCTTTTCCAGCGATGACTTCAAGCAAGCGCTTTCAGTAGCTCTTGATCAGACCTGAACAACGTTCAGGAGGAATTAATGACCATTCCTCATTACAAAACTGCTTTGGCTCGGACGCATTTGTAGGATGTCTGGTGTGAATGTCTCTCTTGAGGTCATTCCACAGCATCTCTATGGGCAGGGCCATCTTATCAAGTGGGCACAGCCCAGGGGCCCCAGATGCACATGGGGCCCCATCAGGGCTGGTTAGATCTACAATAGAGCAATGCTACTGACACTGCTAGGGTGGCAGTGAAGCGGTGTGCACCTTCTGCCTGCAGTCCTCAGGTGGTCACCATGGCTGATTGCTGGTGTAGCCGGATCGACCTGCCGCCCAGCCCAGAATCCTGGGAGTTTGTGGCTGGGAGCGGGTATACTGTCACTGTGCCGTGCCATTCCTGTTACTCATTATGTCACTTGCACAAAACCTGTCAGATAATGAGAGACACGGGAATAGGAGTGCACAACGCAGTGTGTTGAACGGGCCAGTGACTCTGTGGTAGATCCTGGCTGGAGAATTGGTGAGTGTCTCTAAACACCCCCCCCCCCCCCTTGTTAATTGCAGATGGCCCTACCTCTGCTCTACTCTACTCGGGTCTCTGATTGAGGCCTAGGGTTACATTCACATTGGCGATTAGGGACAGTGTGCATTGTAGCAGCAGTTCCTCCTGCGGCTGTCAGTGGGTACATGCGGCCGCTGACCCTGTTCACTATAGTGACCACTGCTGCATGCACTTTGATTATCTGTGGTGATTGTTGCTGGACACAGACAATCACTAGCTGTGCAGAGAGCCATGATTAGGTTCAGCCACCGATGATCTGTCGTTATAGTGAACAGGGCTGGTGGCTGCACCTCAGTGGCGGTGCGTCCATTAAGGGTACATTCATCCTGCCCAGACATGGCTCGAATCTTGGCCAGTTCCTGCTGAACGGATGAGATTCAAACAGTTTATGGTCACCCTTATGCCACGTACACACGAGCGGACTATCCCACGGGATTGTCCGCTGGACTGAAGTCCACCGGACAATCCCCTCGTGTGTGGGCGCCGGCGGACTTTTTGTCGCCAAAAGTCCGGCGGACTAGGTTTTAAGTTTTGTTTTAAAATTGTCCGCTGGACTTGGTAGTCCGGCGGACAATCCCGCCGTTAGTAGGCTAGTCCGCCGGACTTTTGAAATGAACGGACTTGCCGCTCATAGGAAGTCCGTTCATTTAGCACGTGACTTCAGGTAGACGGAGCTAGCGAAGGCAGTGAATGCCGCCGTGCTAGCCCCGTCACCTGGCATGGATTTAAAGGGACTCCCCACGCCGAAAAAACGGCGTGGGGGTCCTCCCCAAATCCATCTCAGACCCTTATCCGAGCACGCTGCCCGGCAGGCCAGGAAAGGGGTGGGGACGAGCGAGCGCCCCCCCCCTCCTGAGCCATACCAGGCCGCGTGCCCTCAACATGGGGGGTGCCCTGGGGAAAGGGGGGCCGTGCGGCTCCCCCACTCCGGATTGTCCACCGAAAAAGTCCGGGCGTGTGTGGGCAAGTCACACGCTCGGAAGTCCGGGCGTGTGTGGGGAAGTCCCGCCGGACTGGGTCCGGCGGACAAAGTCCGAACGTGTGTACGCGGCATTTGATTGACTCCTTCTGGAAGACCTTGAGATGGGGAAACCGCTTAGAATGAACAACCTAACTGTATGTTTCCCATTATAACAGAAACATTATTGCCAATTTCTGTGTGCCGCTTTTATTTCCAAATTTTTCATTGAAGAATTTTAACAAGGTAAACAGAGTACGAACAAAGTTAGTCCCAAATTTGCAGATGCGTAGTTGAAATGTAAGTAATGGTGTGGTCCATGATGAAGTCCTGAGGAACTTTAACCCCCCCCCCCCTCCCCTTTCATATTTCTTTCCCGTCTTACCTTATTCGCTATGAAAAAACATGCACCCTCAACAAATCTAGCAGTGTTGTAAAGGAATTCGCCCCTACACAAGTGGTCCTATGCTGCTATCTTTATCTCGAAGGTCTCCTCTTACTAAAATTGGTGAACACAGAATCGGGTGCAGTGGTGCATAGAAACCAATCAGCTTCTAGTTTTTTTTTCTTTAGCCAAAGCCTAATTGAACAAGCTGAAGTTAGAAGCTAATTGGTCACTATGCACAGTTGCACCAGATTCTGTGTACACCAGGATTAGTAAATCTCTGCCATAATGTCTGCACACTATTGCTTTATGGTTTCTTTGCTCTACTTGAAAACTATAAAAATTCAATAACAATGATTTGAAAACAAAAAATCAATGTCTGATTGTAAGAGAGGAAGTAAGCGTGAAATAACATGAAATGAAAGTGGATTCGAAGGCTGAAGTGAAGGTAAATTTAAAAATAAAATCTGCCAAAATAAGAATAAAATAAGGAACATAGGGGGGTTACATTCTCCACCATGTTGTGCAGTACATCCAAATAAATCAGACACAGTCCCTTCCATTGTCCATACTGACCTCATTAAGGTGCTTCACCTTCATTGTTTAAAATCAGACCTGGCTGAACGACATGGATAAAAGTGAGGATACAGACACTGACTGGAAGAGGGGGCCCTATACCAAGAGGGGTGACCAATGTATGTGAACTGTTGGAACTGCCAAGAGATTTGTACAAGTCAGTACTGCTGGAGACCATTTTCTATCCTGTAACGTGCAGAGCTGGAATCTGTAACTGTTATACAGCAGTCATAAATTGATAGAAATGCTACAATAAAATTTGAAATCATCGCTATAAAGGTGGCTGAAGTCCTCTGTGAGTGCATACATTCTCTGCAGTCTATACGCTGTCTGGAATTTCCTGACATGCAATCACACCTAAAGTTTCTATACATACATATCTAAACTATAGACATACATGATTAGACACACATAGGTTCCAGGTCCAGGCACTGCAGAGCTGTGCTGTCCATAAGGAGTACACCCGGGATATAGGAGCACTGAGCTGAACACTCACAGGCTGCATTGAGCAGTTATACTGTTTATGAGTTCTCTCACCTTTTATTATCTCTATGTACTCTCCTCTGTAGTCTGGAAGAACTGGTTGCCCTATTGCACCACAAGTGTGCTATTTATCTTTTCCACAAAGCAGCCTACACTATGCATGACTAAGTAGAATGGGTGTGTGTGTGTAGTCCAGAGTACAGTGTTCTACCAGACAATGAGCAGGCTTGGACAGTGGCGGGAAAGCTCATTGTGAACTGTGTGCTCCATTCCATTCACAAATATTCCTCCCGACACTAATAAACAAGCCACTATATTAGCCTCAGACCTGTAATAAAGGGAGAGTATTTGTGCTGTGGGTATTGGGGGGAGAAGAGGATTTGTACTAGAAGATAGATTTAGTGAGTAAGCGAGGATTTGTGCTAGGAGGGGAGATTTGGGGAGTGGAAGAGGATATGTGCTAGAAGGGCGGATGATTTGTGCTGAGGGGGATTTGGAGGGAAAGAGTATTTGTACTAAAAGGGGCATGGGGGGGGGGGGGGGTTTCTTCTGGGAGAGGAAGAGATTTTATGCCGGGAGGGGGTGGTTGGGGTTTGTGCTAGAAGGGGGAGATGACATGTGCTGGGAGGGTGAGTTGGGGGGACAGTTTAAAGGGGAAGAACATTTGTAATAGAAGGGGGATTTGGGGAGGTGGAGAGAATTTGTGCTGGGAGTGGAAGAGGATTTATGGTGGAGAGGGAGTTGGGATGGAGAAGATGTGTGATAGAAGAGGGGAGAGGATTTGTGCTGGTAGGGGAGACTGGAGGGCGGGGGGGGGGGATTTGTACTAGGAGAGATTTGAGAGGGTGGAAGAGGGTTTGTGCTAGGAGGGAGAATTTGTGGGGGGTTCTGTTAGGGGGGATTTATGCTGGGAGGAGGATTGGTATGGAGAAGACTTGTTCTGGGAAGAGAGATTTTGGAGGGAGGGAGGCTGAACGCTTTTCGTTTTGTGCTCTTGATCCCAGTTAAGCATTACACACACCTGTCCCCTGCTCTCTCTGTGTTAAATACCCTTAAACCTGGAATTACTGCAGCACTCTATGCGTTACATACTCATGACTCTTCAATTTAGATGAGCCGAACACCCCCCGGGTCGGTTCGCAGCAAAACATTTGTTCAAACGCGAACACCGTTAAAGTCTATGGGACACGAATGTGAAAAATCAAAAGTGCTAATTTTAAAGGCTTATATGCAAGTTATTGCCATAAAAAGTGTTTGGGGACCCATGTCCTGCCCCAGGGGACATGTATCAATGCAAATAAAAGTTTTAAAAATGTCAGTTTTTTTCAGGTGCAGTGATTTTAATACTGCTTAAAGTGAAACAATAAAAATATAATATTCCTTTAAATATCGTGCCTGGGGGGTGTCCTTAGTATGCCTGTAAAGTAGTGAATTTTTCCCGTATTTAGAACAATACCACAGCAAAATGACATTTCTAAAGGAAAAAATGTCATTTAAAACTACTCGCTGCTGTAATGTATTGTTGGGTCCCAGCAATATAGATGAAACTCATTGAAAAAAAACGGCATGGGTCCCCCCCCCCTTTGGGTCTGGTATGGATATTAATGGGAACCCTGCACCCAAATGTAAAAAAAAAATGGCGTGGGGGTCCCCCAGGCACTATATACTCTGAACAGCAGTATATATACTATATGGCCTTCCCTATATACTCTGCAGAAAATTTGGCCTTAGGTGTTGGTGGTACAACAACACTGTAAGCCCTCAGTTACACTTGTTGGGCGCAGGAACGGGCCCTGTTGTGAAATATTAGAACAAAAATTGTAATTACATGCCCCTGTTAAACAAGGGCATACAAATTGGGCCTTGGGTGGTGGTGCCTTAAATCAAAAATAATGTTGGAAGCTAGCATTAAGATTGAGGAGGAATAGCATAGTCAGCATAGGCAGTCTTCAAGGGATCCCACATCCATGGAAAATTCAATCACTTACATCAGCATCAGGTGCTTGATAGCTGCTGATCCAAGACTGATTCACTTTTTTGAATGTGAGCCTATCAATGGAGTCTGTGGACAGGTGCATTCTTTGATTTGTTATAAACCCTCCAGCAGCACTGAATGTGCGTTCAGAAAGCACAATGGATGCAGGACAGGCCAGTAGCTCAATTGCATATAGAGAAAGTTCTGGCCAGTGGTCCATCCTCAAGACCTAGTAGATGCTCTGTTGGAAAAGTCTCTAAGTCTGCTCTTGCCACTAGATATTCCTGCACCATGTAATGCAGACACTGGCGATGGTAACTTGAACAGATCAGACCTTGGCGCTGAGGACTGAAATATTGTTTAAAGGCATCGGTCAGCCGGCCACCTTCTTCACCGCTCTTCCTCTGACTTAAAGAAGCCTCAGCAACATGTTGTCCAGCACCAGTAAATTGTAACCTCCCAGGGTCTGGAAATGCATTGCACAAACGTTTCTTCAAGGCCTCCTAAAGAGGTTTCATCCTCTGCGAAGGCAGGATGAGTTCTGCAAATTTACCGTTGTAACGTGGATCAAGAAGGGTTGCCAGCCAGTAATGATTCCTCTCCTTGAAAGCACAAATCCTAGGGTCCTTTCGCTGGCTTTGCAGAATCAGGGAGGCCATGCAATGTAAGTTTGCAGAGGCATTCAATTCTGAGTCCTCTGGGTCACTAAGGATCACATGATCCATAACTACCTCCTCCCAGCCACGTACAACTCCTTGGGTTTCTGGGGGACTGAAAACCATCCCTTGAAGACTGCTGCTGAGTGTTATCCTCTACATCCATGCTGACACAATCCTCTTCCTCCTCCTCCTCCTCCTCCTTTTCTTCCTGTGGGTTTGGTGGGCCCGCAGGAATGCTATCTGGATAAAGGGGGCCTTGAGAGGTAAGGAAGTCCCCCTCTTCCTCCCACTGTTCTGCCCCAAGTGCCCTGTCCATGATTCCACAAATTGTGTGCTCCAACAGGAAGACTAGAGGAACAGCATCACTGATGCATGCATTGTCACTGCTCACCATCCTTGTGGCCTCCTCAAATGGTGGCAGGACAGTGCATGTATCCTTGATCAGTAGCCACTGACGTGGTGAAAAGAAGCCAAGCTCCCCTGACCCTGTCCTGATGCCATACTCGCACAGGTACTCATTGATGGCCCTCTGCTGTGTGTACAGCCGCTGCAGCATTGCCAATGTTGAGTTCCACCTGGTGGGCATGTCACAAATGAGGCAGTTGGTGGGCAGGTTGCAATCCCTTTGAATGTCAGCCAGCCAAGACCGGTATTGTATGACTGGCAGAAATGACCACAGACTTTTCTGGCCTGCCTCAGGAGATCCTGTAAGCCTAGGTACCTGCTCAAGAACCGCTGCACCACCAAATTCAGGACGTGTGCCGAACATGGGTCAAGTGTCCCTGTCGGAGGGCGGAGAGAAGGTGCCATTGTCACATACAACCATTCCTGGCTGAAGCTGGCGTAGCGTCAACCACCTCTGAGCCTGCCCCTGCAGAACTGACAGAATCTCTGCCCCAGTGTGTCCCAAGGTGATGGACTGGCCAAGCATGTCTCCAGACCTAAACCCTATTGAGCATCTGTGGGGCATCCTCAAATGGAAAGGGGAGGAGCGCAAGGTCTCTAACATCCACCAGCTCTGTGATGTCGTCATGGGGAGTGGAAGAGGACTCCAGTGGCAATCTGTGAATCTCTGGTGAACTCCATGCCCAAGAGGGTTAAGGCATTGCTGGCCACACAAAATATTGACACTTTGGGCCTAATTTGGAAATTTTCACTTAGGGGTGTACTCACTTTTGTTGCCAGCGGTTTAGACATTAACGGCTAAGTGTTGAGTTATTTTGAGGGGACAGCAAATTTTACACTGTTATACAAGTTGTACACTCACTACTTTACATTGTAGCAAAGTGACATTTCTTCAGTGTTATCACCTGAAAAGATATAATAAAATATTTAAAAAAATGTGAGGGGTATACTCACTTTTGTGAGATACTGTGTGTGTGTCTGTATATATATATATATATATATATATATATATATATAAAAATAAATATATATATCAAATACACTGCCACTAACTGAATAACCTGCCTGCTTAATCTTAATCAAGCTATATCTCTGTCCACACCAACAACACTAACCACAGCCGCTGTGTAAGCAGCCTTATATAGTGTGGGGCTTGGACTTAGTCCCCCTGAGCTATGATTGGCCAAAGGCACCCTGCCTTTGGCCAATTATGGCTCTCTTAGCAGAGTGCGCTGTGATTGGCCAAAGCATGCAGGTCAGGTGCATGCTTTGGCCAGTCATCATACAGCAATGCACTGCGATATCGCAGTGCATAATGGGGCACGCGCTCGAATTTGCTGCAAACCCCCCATTTCTAGTACATCCTTCCTGAGGACTGGTGCCCAGCACTGGACAGCATACTCTAGGTGTAGCCGCACCAGAGTCTTGTAGAGCGGGAGAATTATCGTTTTACATCTGGAGTTGAGCCCCTTTTTAATGCATGCCAATATTCTGTTTGCTTTGTTCTACATTAAACCTCCTTTGCCATGTAGTTGCCCACCCCATTAATTTGTTCAGATCTTCTTGCAAGGTTTCCACATCCTGCAGAGAAATTATTGCCCTGCTTAGCTTAGTATCATCCGCAAATACTGTGTTTGAGCTGTTTATCCCATCCTCCAGATCGTTTATGAATTACCGTATATACTCGAATATAAGCCGAGATTTTCAGACCCTTTTTTAGGTCTGAAAGTCCACCCCTCGGCTTATATTCGAGTCACAGCCGTCTGCCTACATGAACAGCTTGTCATGCAGACAGACGGCAGTTTCAAAAGCTGCGCCGCCTCCTCCCGCCCGTCCGTGATAGGCGGACACTAATTTTCCCAGCAGTACAGTGTTCCGCCTATCACGGATGGCCTGTCATTCTCATCTCATGGACGAGGATGAGAGAATGTCCGTGATAGGCGGAACACTGCACACTGACTGCTGGGAAAAAAGTGTTCCTCCTATCACGGACGAGGAGGAGGAGGAGGAGGCGCGGCTTTTAACTTTGTAATGGCGCCGTACACCGTACACGCTGTGGGGGGGACAGAGCGGGACCTCATCGGCTGCACGGACCCCGGACCCACGGACCGGCGGATCGGCACAGGTAGGCTGCAATGGGGACACGGGGGTCTGTGCAGGGGACATGCAGATGGGCATTGCTGACCCTTTTTCCACTTACAGTAGCTGCTGCATTGTTGCCCCTCGGCTTATACACGGGTCAATATGTTTCCCCATTTTTTTGTGGTGATTTAGGGGCCTCGGCTTATACTCCGGATGGCCTATACTCGAGTATATACGGTAAATAGGATTAACCCCAGGACAGGACCCTGGGGGAAACCACTTTCCACACCAGACCATTCCGAGTACTCCCCATTAATCACCACCCTCTGAACTCGCCCTTGTAGCCAGTTTTCAATCCATGTACTCGCCCTATGGTCCATGCCAACGGACCTTATTTTGTACAGTAAACGTTTATGGAGAACTGTGTCAAATGCTTTGGCAAAATCCAGATACACATCTACGGGCCTTCCTTTATCTAGATGGCAACTCGCCTCCTCATAGAAGGTTAATAGATTGGTTTGGCAAGAACGATTCTTCATGAATCCGTGCTGATTACTGCTAATGATACAATTGTCGTTACTAAAATCTTGTATAAATAGTCCCTTATCATCCCCTCCAAGAGCTTGCATACTATTGATGTTAGGTTAACTGGTCTGTAATTCCCAGGGATGTATTTTGGGCCCTTTTTAAATATTGGTGATACATTTGCTTTTCTCCAATCACCTGGTACCATTCCAGTCAGTAAAAAATAGGAACAATGGTCTGGCAATTACTTGACTGAGTTCCCCAAGTACCCTCGGATGCAAGCCATCTGGTCCAGGTGATTTATTAATGTTAAGTTTTCCAAGTCTAATTTTAATTCTGTCCTCCGTTAACCATGGAGGTGCTTCTTGTGATTTTTGGTTACTGAAGACCCCCCCCCCCCCCCGATTCCCTCGTGAAGACTGAGGAGAAGAATACATTTCAATACCTTTGCCATCTCCCCATCCTTTGTAACCAGAGGTCCATCCTCATTCTTTATGAGGCCAATATGGTCTGTCCTCCCTTTTTTACTGTTTACATACTTAAAGAATTTCTTGGGATTTCTTTTGCTCTCCTCCGCTATGTGTCTTTCGTGTTCTATCTTAGCCGCCCTAATTGCACCCTTACATTTCTTGTTGCATTCTTTGTGACATAGCAATAATTAGGTTTTGTTTACCTATGGTCCTACATCACCCCCGCTGTGAACAGTTTGACCACACTCAATGTTTACTGCAGCATGCACAGCACACATTACTGCTCTCCTTGGGGTGCCCAAAGGTGTTCCAGGTCTGCTACAATCCTAGCGGTGCCCCCTGTGCCGTTTCCTGTACCTCCCCTTCTCTTGCTCCTCACTGAGAGAAGTGACTGTAGTCCCACAGCTGTCAGAAGGAGCAGGGATATGTTAGCTGCCGGAGGGAGGATTTTGCTCTCCTCCCTCCAATAGCAACCTACTGTGGGCAGCAAAGAGCACACGCTGACAACACACCTCAGTCTCAGTGGAGTGTGGCTGGGGCATGAGGGCAGACTGACCTTCTTTTCTCCCCTTGTTATGTGACATATCACATGACCTGAGATGGGAAGAAGGAGGAGAAGCTGCCTTCTTTTCTGGCAGGTGTCATGCTCAGGTGTGAACTGTGGGTACAGAGAGGGTGGGGGACAAGTCAGCCTCAGACCTCCCCTCTCTGCCTCAGAAATCCCTTCCCCTAGCCTCTAACTTAGAGCTTGTTTATACTTGTGGTAGTGGTAGCCCTTTGAAGAGCGATCTGCAGTGTTTGCCTTTTTCAGAGGGCATGTGACAGGCACTGAGGAGACACTATGTCACCTCCTCGCCACCTGTTTTAACCCCTAAAATCCAATTTTGCTGCACATGCCACAATTAGCCCCATCCCTCCTCCACGTAACGGGGTGTAGTCTACCATCTTTGCCCTGGGCACTGGGTGACCTTATCTCAGTACTGCATGTACTTTTTTTTTTAAGTATAACTTCTTTTGTTATTTTATCTGCTCTGTGCAATGATATTGTACAGAGTGACTCCTCTTTGGCAGTCCCCCACCAGTGCTCTCCACTCCTTTTTTCTGAGAGTGCCCCTTCAGCAAGCCAGATGCTGAAGGGGCACCTGCACAGGCATGTGCCTGAGCTGGGCTGTGTGCATCCATGGACACACAAAGTGCAGCTCAGCCACGCCCCCACTCCCTCCTCACAGGATTTGACTGACAGACAGCGGCAGGGGCCTATGGCTCCCACTGCCCCCAGTGTCTCCAGTGAGACCAAAAAGAGGGTGCAGCAGATGGGACAGCGTTGGGTGGGTGAAGGAGTCAGGCAAGTGTTTAGGGAGAGGGGCACAACAATTAGCGGGACATTTTTTACCTTAAGGCAGGCAATGAATTTAGTGGTGCTCCAACTAGAATTGCCTCTTGCAGGCAAGTGTATCCACTGCCTGGTTCCTATGAGGATTTTCATATGGAAAAAAAACAGTACAACAACAGTGAACATTTAGGGGTCAGGCTTTAATTACATAACTGGTCAACGAGTTCATCATTTATTCTGAAGTGTAATAGGATCAGATACATTGGTCATATACTGTATTGGCCATATACTATACACAATGTTACAATGGACTAAAACTAAAGAGAAAAAAAGATTTTTCCATATAGTTAATTTAGTAGCCTTCATTAGATGTGCAATTTATTCAATGAACAGAGATTTTTCAGAGTAATGCTATTTTGTGTGTTAAACAAATCAGACCATTTGAAACAATCAAAGATATTGTATAATCAAGAGATTTAAGTGTTTGGCTGAAATTACTGAACATCCACTGCTTTTAAAGTATCTAAACCCAAAAACAAAAGTGTAATATAATATTACAGATTACCATTTCATAGATGCCATGGCCGCATTCGTTTTCTTTTTTCAGGCCAAGAACACTTTCTTAAAGCAAGTACAGAAACTACCTTTTGGTCTTGCCAGAAATACCGTTCTCTTGTTACTTCCTGGGCAGGTGAAAAATACAAAATCCCTATCCTTCTTGTCTAAACTATTAGTTCCATCAATCCACCATGTAATGAACAGGAACAAAATGTAGACGTGTTTGAAGTCCAGCTTGTGTGATAACCATGTGACTTCCATAGATGCAATGAAAAATATAAGTAAAGCATCAGGATTAACAGATAAAAAAAAAAAAAAAAAAATCAGCCACCACATCTAAGGACTGGTAAGCTGCAATATATTCAATTCTTGTTTCTGGGTTTAGATATCCTTTCAGGTCTTTGGTAATTTTACAAAATTCATTTTCGTTGTGCTTGACCTTAGTTCACGATATTTGTGCAAACCTTTAGAATTGTACATTACTTTCAGATGTCAATTACTTTTGTCCAATGTTCCATTCCTTCAACATTTTACTTTAGAGTATTTAGGATGCTTTTTGTTAACCGGTTCCGTTGGATGGATGATTACTATCCCCTAAATACAGCTTTTTCCAAAGCATCTGGCTTGTCTGAGTATTCTACGTGAGCCGGGTAGTTGGTACAGTCATAGCGACTACTTGTCCTTACATATTTTAGAAATTCTGGAGCACCAGGATACACAACATTGTCTGCTAATAGCACTGATCCTTTCTTGAGTAAACTGGAGTCCTGCAGAGAGTGAAGAAGACAGTTACCCATCTAATGGCTACAAACATTCCAGGTTTCAATTATTTACCATTATAATAAAAAAAACAAAAAAAGGTGATACCACCACCACTGAAAATTGCATAAACACACACAGGCAGGCCTTTTATGTTAATATTATAAATTAAAAAATAACCTGTAGTACATACAGCAGCTTGCTAAGGCCTAATATGTATATATGTGAGCCAAGCTGCATCAAAGTAGATCTTCAGAAACTCGGCATGGTAAGCGATGTGCTCTGAGCACATCAGTTACAAAAGGTCCTCAATAGAGGAGGTAAATAGTAAGGGCAGTCCTAATGTGCCGACATAGCTCAGAATAGGCCCCATTCACACTTGCGAATTAGATGCAGGAGACCCAGCAGGGTTCCCTGCGATCAGCTGCAGGTGGAAGGCCCATGGAAAACAATGGGAGGCCAACTGCTCCCAGAGCTATTCGTGGCCTTTCCCATGTAATCCCTCAAACAGTGTTTACCTGTGAATGACCGCCCTTGGTCCCAGAGGGGGATTCACCACACTTTTATGGGCGGCGGGAGAGGTGTCCCCTCCTGCAGCTTCCCGGTCATTTCTGCCGCTTACCAGAGAGATCGGAAGTGGCAGAAACTATAAGATCCCATGTACAGATGGGCAGGTAGTCGAGTGAGAGCAAGATGGCCCCCACTCGACTATGCCCTTGAAGGACCGGAGTGACGTCAAACGTCACTTCTGCCCTCCAGTCTTATTTTTTATTGTTTTTAAGTGTAAATGTGAGATCTGAGGTCTTTTTGACCCCAGATCTCACATTAAAGAGGCCCTGTCCTGCTTATTTCTATCATAACGGTTGTTTACATTCCTTGTAATAGGAATAAAAGTTATAAAATAAAAAAAAATAAAAAAAAGGGACAGTGTAAAAGTAAAAATAAATAAGAACATTTTTTTAAAGCGCCCCGTCCCTCCAAACTCGCGCACAGAAGTGAACACATATGTAAATGGTGTTCAAACCACACATGTGAGGTTATACCGCAATCGTTAGAGCGAGAGCAATAATTCTAGTACTAGATCTCCTCTAACTCTAAACTGGTAACCTGTAAAAAAATTTAAAGCGTCGCCTATGGAGATTTTTAAGAACCAAGGTTTGTCACCATTCCACTAGCGTGCGCAACTTTAAAGCATGACATTTTAGGTA
Organism: Lithobates sylvaticus; assembly: GCA_028564925.1. Lineage (NCBI taxonomy): Eukaryota > Metazoa > Chordata > Amphibia > Anura > Ranidae > Lithobates > Lithobates sylvaticus. Next base: position 222,998,688 of record CM053026.1, read on the forward strand.
TCGACTTACTCAGCGTAAAATTATCTTTCACATTACAGAAAAAAATTGGGCTAACTTTAGGGCTCTTTCACACATGCGGATCTGTATTCAGCCATCCGCTTTGCTCAGCAGGGATCGCTCCGTTGATCCCCGCTGAGCCGGCGGATGACAAGTCCGTCTCTGCACACTGTGCAGGGACGGACCTGTCAGATCTCCGCTCTTCTCTATGGGGGGATTGGATGATTACGGTCCGCTTGTCAGTTTTCATCCGATCCGATCAACGGATGGAAAATAGGGTCTAGATTTTGACCGCTGACATCCATCGCTCCATAGAGCTGTATGGAGCGACTGTTCAGATCCGCTGAAGAAAACTGACAGGCGGATCTGAATGGTCCGCACGTGTGAAAGAGCCCTAACTGTTTTCCTATTTTTTAATTTTAAAAAGTGTATTTTTTCCCCCAAAAAAATTGCATTTGTAAGACAACTGCGCAAATACGGCGTGACAAAGTATTGCAACGATCTCCATAGTAATAACTCTGGGGTCACTGCTAAAAAAAAACATTAAAAAAATTAAATATATATGTTTGGGGATTCTAAGTAATTTTCTAGCAAAAAAAAAAAATTCAGATTTTAACAAGTGTCAGAAATAGGCTTGGTCCTTAAAGTGGTGTTTCCCCCAAAATGACAACATTGTGTATTTTGACATTAAATCTGGCAATAAAAAATAATTGGATAAAAAAAAAAAAAATTTCAATTACCTATTTCTCCCTGTTGCTAGGTGGTCCCACGAAATCTGCCTCTCCCTCAGCCCGGGCTAGAAACGTCACTTCCCCTTGGCAGTCAGTCATCTGGGACACGTGACAGGTCCCAGATGACAGTGTGGCGTATCACGGTGTGCGGCGCCGCTCGCGCATGCGCAGTGGGTGCCCGGCTGTGAAGCCACAGCCGGGTGCCTACAGTAAGGATGCCGGCGCCGCGAGTGGAGCGGGGAACGAGGGGGGGCTTCGTTCCCCTGCATCGCTGGACCCTGGGACAGGTAAGTGTCCGATTCTTAAAAGTCAGCAGCTGCAGTATTTGTAGCTGATGACTTTTAAAACATTTTTTTTGATGGGCACACCTCTTTAAGTGGTTAAAGTGGAACTAAACACATCGATTTAACGGTTTCAAAAAACAATTACATTCCTGGTATGCCGGGAATGTAACTGTCACATTGGTTGTGTTCTCAACCAAACTGTCAAACCATCCATGGCTGGTGTTAGTTGAAGATCAAACAAGATGGCTGAAAATGATAGGAGGGTTTAGTTTCAAACCATTTTTTTTTAGAAGTACCAGCAGGGATACACACACACACACACACACACACACACACACACACACACACACACACACACACACACACACACAATGTGAATGATACAGCTTTGACCTGGAGCAGAACAAATGTCTTAAAAGGCTTGGCAGAGAAATTCATTTTTATGGCATTTCAGTTTTAAGTTGTTTTGCTGCTGAAACCCAACTAGTGTGAGAACTGCAAGGCCAGCTTCATCCCAGGAAACTTTACATCATGTAATAAGTGTGCAAAGTGAAACCTGTATTTTATGGGCTCATTCAGACCTGCAAGCTGTGTGTGGGATCTGAATGCACAGTGTCTACATTCGGATCCATGAACCCACTCCTGCCTGCATGTCAAGCTTTGACCTGCGACTGCCTGTGCTGCTGCTGTGTCTGCATTTACTTCTATGGGCTGCCTGCATGCAGCTCGAAGGTGGATGCACAGGGCCGTATTTTCCCGCAGGGCAAACAGGGCAGCTGCCCAGGGCCCTGTGACTGTTTGGGGCCCAAAGCAGAGCTGCCCGTTAAGCCCGCGTGCTGCCCGCAAATCAGCGCTGACAGTCTGCGATCCTAGGCAGGTGCAGTGCACCCGGGCGCCACAGAGGTGGGGGCGCTGCAGCACCAGATTGCTCCCCTCCCTCCTTCTTTCCTTGCCGCCTTGTTTCCTGCACAAGCCCGTGCCCCCTCCCTCCTGTCAGAGAAGAGAGCGAAGCATTCCGAAATCGTAGACCAACGGCGCAGTGACGTCGCTGGGGGGGGGGGGGGCGTTCCGTGCCTGACATGTGTTCTCCTCCTCTCAATCTAACTCCTGCCTGCTGCGATCTGTTTTCCACCTGGGCGGCGCGGCTGCACACTGTCCTCTCCAGCTGCCGCCAGGTGTTTCTATGTACCCTAATGGAGGAGGAGGAGGGGGGGTGGTTTTTCCTGGGGGGGATCTGTACTAATGGATGGGGGTTGTCCTGGGGGGATCTGTATTAATGGAGGGGGGCAGTTTGTCCTGGGGGCCTGTACTAATGGAGGGGGGTTGTCCTGGGGGGATCTGTATTAATGGAGGGGAGCAGTTTGTCCTGGGGGCCTGTACTAATGGAGGGGGGGTTGTCCTGGGAGGGATCTGTATTAATGGAGGGGGGCAGTTTGTCCTGGGGGGGCCTGTACTAATGAGGGGGGCAGTTTGTCCTGGGGGGCCTGTACTAATAGAGGGGGGGCGGTTTGTCCTGGGGCGTCTGTACTAAAGGAGGGGGGTGGTTTGTCCTGGGGGGAATCTGTACTAATGGAGGGGGGCGGTTTGTCCTGGGGAGGATCTGTACTAATGGAGGGGGGCGGTTTGTCCTGGTGAGGGATCTATACTAATGGAGGGGGCGGTTTGTCCTGAGGTGGTCTGTACTAAAGGAGGGCGGTGGTTTGTCCTGGGGGGAATCTGTACTAATGGAGGGGGGCGGTATGTCCTGGGGGGGATCTTTACTAATGGAGGGGGGCGGTTTGTCCTGGGGGGCCTGTACTAATGGAGGGGGGGGGTTTGTCCTGGGGGGGGGGGGATCTGTACTAATGGAGGGGGGCGGTTTGTCCTGGGGGGGATCTGTGCTAATGGAGGGGGGTGGTTTGTCCTGGGGGGGATCTGTGCTAATGGAGGGGGGCAGCCCTGCAGTCTATCAATGTCATCGGCGCCGTGTTAACAGTGCAGCAGTGCCAGTGCTGCATTTTCTCGATCGAGGAGCGGGCCACGGGTGGGGGGTTTGAGCTCCACTGACGCTCTCGCCCCACCCCCTGCTATGCGTGCACAGTGTAGCTGATCGGAGGAGCGGAAGCCTCGGTAGGAGGAGTCAGACCGCAGCGCGGAGTGGATTTCTGCTTGGTGCCTGGTCAAGTGAAACTAGCAGTGTTTGTGGAAAATTGATCGGAGCTGAGCTTGCCAGGACAAGGTAGGTCTTCTTTCTCCTCCCCTGGCTCCCGCTCCCCATGCCATGTGTAAAATAGTAGAAAGCTTAAAAATGCTGACCTGCAGTCCAGGCTGAGTGAGTCTGTGGCTGTATTTTTTTACAGAGCACACCGCATAATTTACAGCACATGGCATTACTGTCTGTATTTAACTGTTTGATGGGTTTATTTTGGGCCTGGCTGGTTAACATGTATGTGTTTTGGTGGCCCATATGCGCAGGCACAGCAGCCCATTCATTTGAATCGGCTGCCATGCCTGCATTTCCTGCAAAAAAAAGGTGCATGCATCATGTAATAGGCTGCGCACACCTATGCCCATCAAGCAATGAAATACAGCACTGTCTGTCCATTCTGCTTTTGCACCATGTGACTTACCTGCAGTTCCTGCCCCTGCAAACTTGCTGCATTTTTAGATGTTTAGGCCACTCTTTTAAAAACACAGTGCGTTTGTGTGCGCAGGAACTGCAGGTAAGTCGCATGGTGCAAAAGCAGAATGGATTTCAAGGCCACTGCAATTTTCTTCTGCAGGAAACGCAGGCATGGCAGCCCATTCAAATGAATGGGCTGCCAAAACACATGCATGTAGAGTCGCCACCTCATTCCTTTAAACTCGAACACATATTGATTACACAGGTTCTGTGGCTGATTAAGGTGGTAATTAAACTCACTTGGTGCCTTATCTGCATTAAATTTGCCTCAGAACCTGTGTAATTCATATGTGCTCAGGTTTAAAGGGATGAGGTGGCAACCCTACATACATGTGAATGTGTAATGTGACAATGGCTGCAATGTAATGGGGGCACTGTGATGTTTAAAGGGGCACTATAATGTGAAAACGTCTGCAATGTAATGGGGCACTGTGACATGAAAGGAAACTGAAGGACACTGTGGGACTGCTGTGAAGTTTTTTTTTTTTTTTTTTTTTTTTAGATAATTCTATGTCTGTGTCTGTTTTTTGAGATGTTGGGTTGAAGAGCAAAATTGCATTGGGGGGGGCAAAAAAAAATGTTTGCCCAGGGCCCAAACCATATTAAAGACGGCCCTGTGGATGCAGACACAAAAAAGTGTCTCTACACAGAGGACGGGACTCATTACCGTTCTGAAACAGCCCTAACACACCAGTGCTAAGTTTGTGAAGGGAACCGTAAATTAATTGCTTCCTGGAAGAACACCTAGTCTGAGATTAGTCTGAATTTCAATACGAGCAACACTTGGCCCATGTACCCCATTGCAAATCAAATTCCATCAAATGTTTTCCTAGACTAACCTTGATGAATTTACTTACTTCAAGTAATTTGGTGTCCACAAGGTATCTTTCCTTAAAATGATCAATAAACACAAAGTCTGCATGCTCCACACCATAGTCCATTTTTAATCTTGGAATGATCTTCTCTGTGGATCCTTCTATTATCTCTATCTGGAGAAATAAAATGCAGTGTTACTGATTTCAGATTGACAGTTACGGCCAATTGGTTAGCATCTGTTCCGTCATCAGAGAAACACAAGTGCAAGGAGTATCATTGTATACACAACAGTAAATGTGAATAACATGGACAACTGATATCTGTGACAACACATGGGGTAGACAGCATAAATTATAGTATAGATATAAAGAAGACAAATAAACATTTACCACTGAAGTTTTCACATTGAAGTGTATTTACCAAATTTAACAAAGTGAACAGTCTACTCCTTTTTATTAAAGTGTGTGTAAACCAAAACAATGTAATAACTTGCTTCTTTATGAGTCCTTGCATTAGTTTTATTCTTTAGGCTTTATTTTCACCTGGTAATCCTGCAGACCACTCAGTTCCTGTCTCTGCATGGCTACTTTGCACCTTTATTTTATCTATAGCGGCAACCATGGTTGTCACACTAGGCTGGACTTCAAAAAGGTCTGCCTTTGTTCATCTCCATTACATGAGAGTTGGTGGGATTGGTTGTTTAAACAAGGAAGATAAGATGGTTTTCTGCCTCCAGTTCAACCCACAGGACATGACAATGAAAAACATTTCTGGCAAGATGAATGGGCATTTCTGCCAACACATGTAAGGACTGGTAAGCTGCAATATTAAATTTTTATTAAATCTGCAGAGCAAAGCTCTTGGTCCTTGGTGGTGATCCGGACAGACCTTTGTAAAGCACTACATGCAGAATGAGGCAGAGTGAAATGGGGAATGTATAGCATCATGCACAGAGTGAAACCATGCAGAAAAGAGAATTTACAGCCCATTGTACAGAATGTGGCAGTATAGAATATAATATGTACAACACGCCTACAGAAGAAGCATGTACATCATGACATTCTAAAAGAGGCAGCGTGGAATAGGGAATGTACAGCATGGCATACAGAATGAAGCAGTGTAGAATAGGGAACATACAGCATGGTGTACAGAATGAGATGGCATAGAATAGGAAAAGTAGAGCATGATATTCAAAGTGAGATGGTGTAGCATATGGAGCATAGTATATGGAATGAGGTGTTGCAGAATAGAAAATATAAGCATTGTGGAATAGGGAATGTACAGCATGGTGTACAGAATTAGGTGTTGTGGGATAGGGCAATCAGGCACAGGGAACCTACAGCATGGGGAATTAAAAGAGGGCATGTTGAATAGGTGGCATAGGGAATGTACAGCATTGCATACAGAATGGGGGAGTGTTTAACAGAAAATGTACAGCACTGCATATGGAATGAGGAGGCACACAACAGGGATGGTGCAATATAGCATAAAAAAAGTAGGGCTGTAGAAATTAAAGATTAATTCCTTGATTAATCGTACATTTTTTTGATCGATCAAAATTCTTGTGATCGGTACTCACCTCTCCCGCCGGCTTCCGGGTCTTCAGGGAGTTCTGTCTGAGATCCTGTGACGTCGCGGACATCGATGTCACCGGACTCCTCCCCCTTCCCCAGGTGCCTCTGTCTGCTAACAAAGGGAAGGGTGGAAGGAGTCCGGTGACGTTGAAGTTCTGATTGAACGTAGCGCATACGGGGGAGGAGCTACGCATGATGTCACCCGCTGCTGCCCTACGAAACTAACGCCATTGTCGGCTTTACATGCTGTGTTTTTATCATCTTTATGTGAGTAGTTTGTGTTTGAACACAAAAATTAAATCGTATACTTAAGCGGTGAGCACTTAGATAATTTCTTTCTACCCATGACCTGGCGTCCTTGCTGAGATCTAAGGAAATGTGAGAGAAGTTTATGGTCTATGTTAACCCTTTTGATACCCGCTTGCATGACCACCTGTTTGCACAGGGGTCCATGCCATGAGGTGAGAGTGATTAGTTAGACCGGAGGTGGAGGGATTGTCACGCTACTGTGGAAAAAAAATGACTTACATCAGTGCTACAGTTTGAATTTAAAACGTAATTGTGTGAACTGTGAAGTTAAGTCATGGATTGTGGAAACTAACTAGTGTCGGGTGATTGTATATAGTGTATACCACATTTACCACTGACTAATGCAGAGTTGCAATGCAAGGCGATCAGCTAAAAGTAGTTGGATCTGTATGTGCGTTATTAATCGAAATTAGTCGATTAATTGATTTTTTTTTAATCGAACACAAAAATTTGAATCAGTAACAGCCCTAAAAATATGGTGTTGCGGCAAAGGGAATATACATTAGCGCGAGACAGTGGACAATAACTACAAAGCACCCCAAAAATAGCTTAGAAAACAAAATCTGCAGCTCAGGCTGACCCCATCCGGATTGAAATTTGGAAGTGGATGTGCAGGAATTGGGGGCGGGGTCGCTGGAGTCAGAACCCAAGAGATGATATGAGAACAACAAGAATACAGGGATAACAGTCACATTTACATACATGTGTTAACATATGAGCACACCCTCTTGTCTTTTCTTGAAATATTGGAGACACGAAAGGAGAAACAGAAAGGCTATGATCAGGGGCAACTTACGCTATAAAAGTCAAACATCATCAGGGAAACATTTTGCCTATGTTGAAAGAAGGTAAGAAGAAAACGAGGAAAGGAAAAAAAAAAAGAAAAGGGGGGCGAGAAGCATAGATGAGACAGGAGAGTGAGCGAGTCTGTAATATGTGGAAAATAGACGCTCCGATAGAACTATCTCAGGCTCACTTACACTCAGGAGGGACGCTGATGGGAAGTGACAGGAGGGGTGCAGAAGGTGGAAAGGTTTTCCAGTGGACGGTAGCACGGTTCAGGAGCTAATGCGTTGATCAAAAAAGGGGGAGAGAAATACATTTACCAATGTAATAGAAGGGTTTTCTCAAAATCTGGGGGTAAACAATGCTACACCCATGGTTGCCATTATTTTTCAAACTTACGCATCTTGTCATTTTCAATGGCTTTCATTTTAACATAGACAAGGGCCCTATTCATTCTATGTTAGCCCTGGACACCGTGGACAGTTGTAGTAATAATTGGAATTGGGAATGGGTCAAACTAGGCGATGGGGGGGGGAGGGTCCAGAGATAGGAATAGTCAGCATGGAACATATTCCAGAGGGTAATATTAGGGGCATTAGTGGTAGGGTAACCAAAGCACATAAACCCAAGGTAAGTATAGTAGCAAGTCCTAGTTGCAATCTCGGAACACCCAAGAGGATAGTATGTGACTGGTCAAAATTTAGTAATGCATTAAAGTGTTTGTTCACCAATGCCAGAAGTCTGCCAAGCAAAATAGGTGAGTTGGAAGCTCTGGTGCATCAGGAGAGCTATGATGTAATCGGTATTGCTGAAGCTTGGCTGCAGTCCTCACATGACTGGGCTATAAATATTCCTGGCTTTGCACTCTTTCGGAAAGACAGAGTTAAAAAGGAAAGGTGGAGGGGTCTGTCTGTATGTGAGAAGTGATCTCAAAGCGAGTGTGAAAGAGGACCTGGGGGATGGAGAGTGTGATGAGTCTGAAGCATTATGGGTGGAACTGCATACAGATGTGCGTAGTTCAAAGTTAATCATTGGAGTTTGTTATAGACCACCCAATGTTAATGAGGTGGATACTCAGCTCCTTGCACAGATGGAAAGGGCTGGGACAGTGATAATAATGGGGGATTTTAACTACCCAGAAATTGACTGGAATAATGGCACTGCTGGGACAGTTAAAGGACAAAAATTTATAAACCTATTACAGGACAATTTTATGGTCCAGTTTGTTGAGGCCCCAACCAGGAATGATGCTCTGCTGGATCTGGTAATCGCAAACCATGCAGAGCATATTACTAATGTTCAGATAAAGGAACATCTGGGTAGCAGTGACCATAACATGATTTCATTTGATGTTCGCTGTAAGAAAAAATCACATACGGGAAAGATAAAAAAAAACACTTAATTTCAAGAGAGCAAATTTTCCAAGGATGAGGGCTGCTCTCTAGAACTTAGACTGGGAGAGAATATTGGCAACAATAGGCACAGAACAGAAATGGGGATTCTTCAAAAAGACTGTTTGTGAACTCACTGCAAAGTATATTCCCATGGGCAATAAATTTAAAAGGCTAAAAATAAAAACCTATGTGGCTCACGGCCAAAGTTAAAAAAGCTATAAAACTATAAGAAAAGAGCTTTTAAAAAATATAAAAATGAAGGATCACTAGTGTCATTTAAATGTTACAAAGAATATGTAAAAAGGAAATCAAGGATGCAAAAATTTAAAACGAAAGACAGATTGCAAAAGATAGTAGGACAAACCCCCAAAAATTCTTCAAATATATTAATAGTAAAAAAGTCAAGTCTGAGCATGTAGGCCCTTTACAAAATAATCTAGAGTGGGTGACTGGGGACAAAGAGAAGGCTAATTTATTAAATACTTTCTTCAGCTCTGTGTATACAAAGGAGCATGGGGGAGCTCATGTCCATAATGGGGGTGGTAGTGACACAGCCCCAAATCCACAATGGCTCAAAAGTGATATGGTCCAGAAATATTTAGACAGAATAAAGGTGGATAAAGCACCTGGACCTGTGTGCCTTACCACTACCCCCCAGTAGGACTTTTTGGGAAATGATCCTTCTCGCTGGACTCCTCCGTTCCCCCTTTTCGGGGGGGGGGTGGAGTTCCCCAACCAGGAGACAAGTTGCACTATGTTATGCCCGTAGGGCTGTATGTCTTTTTTTCCTATGCTCTTGTTTCAGTTTTTATGTTTTTTTTTCTACCCCATGTTCTCTATATCTGCTGTAACTGGTTTATCTTCTAGGATCCTGCCTGTGCCTGAGTGTTAGCTGCTATGGGTCTGGTTGGTATCCTCTCCCCTCTGGACCTGGGCCACTGGCTCGACCCTTTAACTCCCCACCATGGCTGATCTAAAGGTCGTATCCTATAATGTACGAGGTCTGGGCTCCCTGGCGAAACGCAGTAAGTTGTGGCTTGAGATGAAACTTATGGGGGCGCATATTGTTTTCTTGCAGGAAACGCATTTTCATGCTGACTCGGTCCCCCGCCTGCCCACACACCTCTATAAGTCATGGTACCTTAGTAACTCCCCACGTCCTAAATCGGGGGGAGTGGCTGTAGCTATCCACAAGCACTGCCCCTTTATTATGACGGACCAAATGCTGGATCCGGAAGGCAGATTCGTATTTGTCAAAGGCACCATTTATAATCAAAGATTCACACTTGCAGCCGTGTACACCCCTAACAGTAAACAGCTTACCTTCCTAGACGCCACATTGGAAGCCCTTGCATCTTTTCGTGAGGGTCAATTAATTTTAGGAGGGGACTTTAACGTTAGCCTGGACCCCCAGATGGATACATCCCAAGGCCGCTCAACCCATTCCTATGCTTTTCTGAAGCACTTTAAGAAGTCTCTACAGATGCATCATTTGGTTGACTGTTGGAGAATTCTCCATCCGACGGACAAGGATTATAGTTACTTCTCATCCACTCACAATGTCTATACACGTATAGACTTTCTGATGATGGATCAGTACTCCCTAGACTCCCTAGCGAAAGCTTCCATTGGCTCCATTACAATCTCCGACCATGCGCCAGTCTCTATTTCCCTGCATCCACTGTTTACGGAGGCACGGACGTGGAGCTGGCGCTTGAACGATGGCATCCTAGACGATGCGGTCGCACTGAAGGGGGTATCAGACACCATCTCCCTGTACTTTAAGGAGAATCCACCGGGTGAAGTAAGCATGGGTTCAGTATGGGAAGGCCACAAAGCGGTGGTTAGGGGAGAACTGATTTCACAGGGGACTCGACTGAAGAAAGCCAGGGAGGGTGAAGTACAGAAACTCTTAGCCAGAATACGCACCGCAGAACTAGTGCACAAAAAGAATGTCACCCCCGCACAGATGACAGAACTACATTCCCTTAGACAGGAACAAGCTGCACTTTTGGACTCTAAAATTAGAGCTCGCTTACGCCACCTGTCGCACAAATTCTATGAGTTTGGCAACAAGTGCGGGAGACTGTTAGCCAGAGCCCTTAAAAAACGCCAGAGAGATACGGGTCACGTACATAAGCTCACTACAACAGCGGGAGCAGCAGTGGCGCACTCCTCGAAGATGGCAAACGTGTTTAGAGACTTTTACGCACAACTATATAACTTACCAGCCACACTACCTGGGTCCTCGGAACCCCAAAGGGTTAACCGCTTCGAGCAATATCTTGAAGAAGCCCAGTTCCCACAGCTGAAGGCCTCAGTTTGCGAACAGCTGGACGACCCAATTACTGTGGCTGAAATACAGGCAGTAGTGAAAGACCTCCCCAACGGGAAGAGTCCTAGCCCGGATGGTTATACCAATACATATTAGACATGTGCACAACAAAAAAGTGTCTTTTTTCGTTTCGTTTTTTTCGTTTCCGTTGATTCGTAACGATTCATACATACGTAAGTCGTCGTTGTTCGTATTTGTAACGATTCATACATTCGTAAGTCGTCGTTGTTCGTATTCGTACATTTGTAAGAGTTATTTTTTGTTTATTCGAAATTCGGACGCATTCGTAGTTATTCGTACATTCGTAATCGGAGCATAATTCATAATTTTATGTAATGTGTATGCTATTACATTTTAATAATTTACGAATCGAAAAAAAAGTTACGAATGTACAAATTTTTTTGTTCAATCCATTCGAAGCACGTTAAGCAGCACCATTGTAAGGGACACGGAAAATTACCAATTCAACAAAAAAAAAAGTTACGAATTTTTTCGTTCATTTTCGTTGTTTGGTTTTTCGGATTTTCGTTGCTTTTCGGATTCGTTCGATTCGAACGATTTGTTAAATCGGATTCGTACGATTCGTTATTCGGATTCGTTCGATTCGAACGATTCGTTCATTCGTACGAAAACGAACGAACTAAAAAAAAAAGAAAAAAAACTTAACGAATTGCACATGTCTAATACATATTACAAGAAGTACTCTGATGTGCTTGCAGGCCACATGTGTAAATACTTTACAGCATTAGCCCAGGGCACAGCAATGCCCTCTGAGGCTCTAATGGCACACATCACGGTACTTCCAAAAGAAGGGAAAGACCATACCTTACCTGGCAACTGTAGGCCTATATCGCTTCTTAATACCGATATTAAGATCTTAGCCAAGGTATTGGCTAATAGACTTAAACCGATCCTTCCAACAGTGATTAAACCCGACCAGACCGGCTTTATCATGGGCAGAGAGGCCAGAGACAATTCTAATAGAGCCCTCCAGTTGATCCACTGGGTAGAATCTCAAGGGGAGGCGCATCCCTGTCTCTTGCTTTCCACCGATGCTGAGAAAGCATTTGACAGGGTGGACTGGACTTGCATGAAAATAGTGCTGACGAGGCTCGGATTGGGACCCAACATGTTAACATGGATATTCTCCCTGTATAGTTCCCCGTCCGCCAAGGTGAAAGTGAATGGACTTTTGTCCGATTCCTTCCCCATTAGTAATGGGACACGCCAGGGTTGCCCATTGTCACCGTTGGTCTTTGCCCTTACCCTCAAACCCCTACTTAATAAAATCCACCTGAACAATGACATCAAGGGATTTAGTTGGCCCGACAGAACATAAATTATCTGCTTACGGTGCCAATTACTTTACCAAAGGCATTCTTCTCAAGCCTCAACAGCATGTTTTCTCAGTACATCTGGAGTGGGAAATGCCCTAGGCTGGCACTCCGTATGTTACAACGCCCCAAGTCTAGGGGAGGTTTGGGGGTACCGGTAATTCGCAGATACTATGAAGCGGTGGCCCTGCAACGCATTTTAGATTGGTACCACAATGTTGCTCATAAACTCTGGGTCCCCTTGGACAAGTTTCTGGCTGGCCGCAACTTGGCACATGCCCCTTGGGTCCCCCGAGAACATAGGGGCTTCTCGGCTCTGGTGTCCCCGCTGGCCTCCCATGTGATGACGATGTGGGATGCCCTAAAAAGGAGAGGAAAGTTGGCACAGCCAACCTCCCCTCTGGCACCACTAAGTGGCTTCCCCTGGTTCACTCCAGGGGAACACCCCTCTTTTTTCCGGACATGGGCAGCGGATGGGGAGTCCAGGTGCGGCAGATTTGTTCAGGACCAAGGCCTACTGTCAATACTGTCAAATGTCTGAGGGCACAGTTTGGCCCCTTTTTAATGTACGACTGGCGCTATAGGCAGCTCCAGCACTTTATAGTTAGTTTACCGCACTGCGTCCGGTCACCCACCCAGGCCTCACCTTTTGAGCAGCTGTGTATGTCAGATTCGGCTACCCCACGCGCCATCTCTGTACTGTATGACTTATTGCAGGCATTTCAGATTGAGGGGACACTGGCCTTTATCAGAGACTGGGAGAGGGACCTTCAGCGCGTCTTCACCCAACCTCAACTCGAGCACATGTATAAACTTACACACTCCAGCACAGTAGATACAAAAATGCAGGAAAATTGTTATAAGCTTCTGACTAGGTGGTACAGAGTGCCAACCAGGCTCCCCAGAATGTATCCATCTTTGTCGGATGCATGCTGGAGAGGCTACGGCCTTAGAGGCTCGTTCCTCCACATATGGTGGGAGTGCCCCATGCTGAGACCCTTTTGGTTGGATGTTCATGCGCAGATCAAACAAGTACTACACCTGGAACTCCCAGACTCCCCATTAGAATCACTACTGCACTTCCCCACCATCCCTCTCAGCCGATATAGCAAATCTGTTTTGCCCCACCTGCTCAATGCTCAATGATTCCAATTTACTGGAAGACATCCAGAATACCCATTCGTGCAGAATGGGTGAAGTTAGTCAATAATATCATGGCTACGGAGGAATGGATGGCGCAGTGCAAAGATAGATATGAAAAGTTCTACGCCACATGGGCTACCTGGACACACTACACCTCCTCGGGACCTTCGCCAGTCGGGACACCCCCTACGTAAGGGGACAGAACGGTAAGGGACAAGAGACACTTGGCTTGGGGAAGCACCAAGTCTGGGTATCAGTAGGCCTATAAAGTTCTTCATTCATTTAGTTCTTCTTTTTGTTATTTTTGTTACCCTACCTATCTTATTACTCCTTTCAGTTATTTTTTCCTTCTTCCCCTCTACCCCCCCTTTTTTGGCATGTTCCTTCTATAGCATTCAAGCTAAGTGTTTGGGCGGGATGCCGGAACCGAGGCATAAAGCTAGCTCTCTGACTGGAGACCCATGTCCCTGACATGGACCACTAGACAGAGAGGCCAGGGGTGACCTAATGTTGTCTGAATTCATATCATGGGTTTGACATGTAGATAACTACCTCCCCTGAGTCAGTTTCTGGTGGACGGATGGCCACATGCACTTTACTCAGCGCCTTATGTTTCGGGCGCAGGCCTTATTTGTCATGTGCTGACCTTGATGCCAAATGTATATGTTGTTTTTCTTGTTTATCTGTTTGCATGTTCAAAACTTTTTACTCTCAAAATAAAGATTATATAAAAAAAAAAAAAGCAACACAATGAAAACTGCCAGCATACCCAATCTAGGTGGACAACGGTCTGTGTTCCTGTAATACTTCCAGTCTAACTGCTGAAAGGAAATTACATTTGCTGGGACTTGTAGTCCTTCAGAATTGTCTCAGAGGATAGCCCAGGCTGTATGGAGTATACCTTAGTTGTATGGAGTATATTCTGATTGTATGGAATATGCACAGAATGTATAGCCTATATCTTGACTGTATGAAGTATACCCTGAGTGTATGGAGCATACCCTGAATGTATACAGCATATGTAGATTGTATGGAGTATATATGGCATATATCCTGATTGTAACTATAGAGTATGCCTAGAATGAATGGAGTATATCCTAATTGTATGGAGCATGTCTTGTATGTATGGATTATATCCGAATTGTATGAAGTATATGCTGATTGTATGGCGCATGTTCTGCATGTATGGCATATGTTCTTTATGTATGGTGTATATCCTGATTGCATGGAGTATGCCTAGAATGTATGGAGTATATCCTGATTGTATGGGGTAGTATTCCGATTGTATGGATTGTATCCTAAATGTATGGGGTAGTATTCTGATTGTATGGCTTATATCCTAATTGTATGGGGTAGTATTCCGATTTGTATGATTTAACCCCTGCTAGAGGTTTGCAAGCACAGAGCTGCCATTGTATAACGTACACACACTCACACAGGCTGACTTCAGTGGCAGCAGTCACACAGCACCTCCAGCCTTTATCAAGTTGAACCCGTCCCTTCCTGCAGCGCTGCTCAGGCCGAAGAACGGAGCTGCCGACGTCACTTCCGGCTTCCGTCTGTTTCACGAAACCCGGAAGCAACGTCTAGATTTTAACAACAATGCTCTCGCCCGTAGAATCACAGTGATTTTACGAGCGGAAGCTACTTGGCGCTTTGTATTGCACCGCAAGGCGGGTTAAGAGCCCGCAAATGAAGCGCCCTGTCTGAAATCTCGTAATTTGAATTGACGTGGCACTTTTCATAGTGCACTGCGTTCGGCACCACAGTGCACTTTGTTAAAAGGACTGTTTTTTTTGTTCTTAAAAGGGGCCTTTTCTAAATTTATTTATTTAAAAAAAAAATTGACTACAGGAGGGGGGGGGGGGGGCAGCGCCCAGGAGCCCCCTATGGACGGGCCGCCACTGCTTAAAATATTACTGTAGCCAAGTCCTAAACCTCTCTAAGCCTAATGATAACCTCTAGAGTTAGGGACAGCTGACATCCTTCTGTGTAGAGTGGGTTACGAGGTGGGTGCAGTGCAAGGTAGATTAATGAGCGCCAGACACTTCTTGAATGCAAAGAGATGTACTGTCTCTTAAACAGAACTGGAAGAGGGGGTTAGGGCCAGTACACCCTTTAGTAGTTGCAATGTTAATTGGCAGATTCCGAAACGTCTATAGGTAAACAGTAGGGATGAGCCAAACACCCCCCCAGTTCGGGTTTGCAGCAGAACATGCGAACAGGCAAAAAATTTGTGCGAATACCGTTAAAGTCTACGGGACACGAATGTGAAAAATCAAAAGTGCTCATTTTAAAGGCTTATATGCAAGTTATTGCCATAAAAAGTGTTTGGGGACCCAGGTCCTGCCCCAGAGGACATGTATCAATGCAAAAAAAAAGTTTTAAAAATGGACGTTTTTTTTCGGGAGCAGTGATTTTAATAATGCTTAACCACTTCAGCCCCGGACCAATTGGCAGCCAAAGGACCAGGCCCCTTTTTGCGATTCGGCACTGCTTCACTTTAACTGACAATTGCGCGGTCGTGCGACGTGGCTCCAAAACAAAATTGGCGTCCTTTTTTTCCCACAAATAGAGCTTTCTTTTGGTGGTATTTGATCGCCCCTGCGGTTTTTATTTTTTTTGCGCTATAAACAAAAATAGAGCGACAATTTTGAAAAAAATGCAATATTTTTTGCTTTTTGCTAGAATATCTCCAAAAAATATATAAAAAAAAATATTTTTTCCTCAGTTTAGGCCGATACGTATTCTTCTACATATTTTTGTTAAAAAAAAAATAAAAAATCGCAATTAGCGATCATTGATTGGTTTGCGCAAAAGTTATAGCGTTTACAAAATAGGGGATAGTTTTATAGCATTTTTATTAATATTTTGTTTTTTACTAGTAATGGCGGCGATCAGCGATTTTTTATTGTGACTGCGACATTATGGCGGACACATCGGACATTTTTGACACATTTTTGGGACCATTGTCATTTATACAGCAATCAATGCTATTTAAATGCATTGATTCCTGTATAAATGACAGTTGTAGTGAAAGAGTTAACCACTAGGGGGAGGGGAGGGGTTATGGGCTCTGACGTGTGTGTTTTTTTACATTAGGGGGTGGGGCTGACGTCTGACGTCATTGATCGGCTTTCCCGATGACCGGGAACAGCCAATCAATGACAGGCAGAGTAGGAAGCGCGGGGAGAGGTTTGTTTACACAAACCTCTCCCCGTTCTTCAGCTCCGTAACCCGATCGCGGGACACCAGCGGCGATCGGGTCCGCTGGTCCCGCGGCCGGGGTCACAGAGCTCCCGACCGGGTCGCAAGTGCGCCGCTGGTGGCGCGCGCGCGCGACCCACGGGCAGGCATTTAAAGGGCCACGTACAGGTACGTGGTTTTGCCTGCCCGTGCCATTCTGTAGACGTATATCTACATGAGGCGGTCGGGAAGCAGTTAAAGTGAAACAATAAAAATTAAATATTCCTTTAAATATTGTGCCTGGGGGTTGTCCTTAGTATGCCTGCAAAGTATTGCATCTTTCCTATGTTTATAACAGTACCACAGCAAAATTACATTTCTAAAAAGAAAAAAATGTCATTTAAAACTGCTCGCGGCTGTAATGCATCTTCAGGTCCTGGCAATATAGATAAAAATCAATCAAAAAAAAAAATGGTGTGGATGTCCCCCACAAAATCCATACCAGGCCCTTCAGGTCTGGTATAGATATTAAGAGGAACCCCACACCAAATTTTTTTTTTTTTTTAATTATGTGGGGGTCCCCCACTCACTATATACTCTGAACAACAGTATATATGCACACTTTACGACCTGCCCTATATACTCTGCAGAAAAACTGGGTCTTAGGTGTTGGTGGCGCCAAAACACTGTAACCCCTCATTTACTCGTTGGGCACAGGAACGGGCCCTGCTGTGAAATATTATATCAAAAATTGTAACTACATGCCTTGGGTGCTGGTGGTGGTGCCATAAATTAAAAATATTGTTGGAAGCTAGCATCAAAATTGGGGAGGACTAGGATAGTCAGCATAAGCAGTCTTCAAGGGATCCCAGATCCATAGCAAATTCAATCAGTTACAGCTGCTGATCCAAGACTGATTCATTTTTATGAATGTGAGCCTATCAATGAAGTCTGGACAGGCGCACTCTTTGATCAATTACAAGCCCTCCAGCAGCACTGAATGTGCGTTCAGAAAGCACGCTGGATGCAGGACAGGCCAGTAGCTCAATTGCATATTGGAGCATGTTCTGGCAAGTGGTTCATCCTTAAGACCCAGTAACCCCATGAATGCTCTGTTGGAAAGGTCTCCAAGTCTGCTCTTGCCCCTAGATATTCCTGCACCATATAATGCGGACGCTGGCGATGGTTGCTTAAACTGATCAGACCTTGGCGCTGAGGACTGAAAAATTGTTTAAAGGCATCGATCAGCCTGCCACCTTCTTCACCGATCTTCCTCTGACTGAATGAAGCCTCAGCAACACGTTGTCCAGCACCAGGAAATGGTAACCATCCAGGTTCTGGAAATGCATTACACAAACCTTTCTTCAAGGCCTCCTGAAGAGGTTTCATCCTCTGCTCCCTCTGCGAAGGCAGGATGAGTTCTGCAACTTTACCCTTCTAACGTGGATCAAGAAGGGTTGCCAGCCAGTAATGTTCCCTCTCCTTGATAACATGAATTCTAGGGTCCTTTTGCAGGCTTTGCAGAATCGGGGAGGCCATGCAGCATAAGTTTGCAGAGGCATTCGATTCTGAGTCCTCTGGGTCACTAAGGATTACATTATCCGTAACTACCTCCTCCCAGCCATATACAACTCCTTGGGGTTCTGGGCACTGAAAACCATCCCTTGAAAACTGCTGCTGAGTGTTATCCTCTACATCCATGCTGACACAATCCTCCTCCTCTTCTTGTGGGTTTGGCGGGCCTGCAGGAATGCTGTCCTTGAAAGGAAAGAAAGCCCTCCTCTTACTCCAGCTGTTCTGCCTCAAGTGCCCTGTCTATGATTCCACAAAGCGTGTGCTCCAGCAGGAAGACTAGAGGGACAGTGTCAGTGATGCATGCATTGTCGCTGCTCACCATCCTTGTGGCATATAAGCAATTGCGACTCCCTTTTGTAATGTCCCCTCCATTTTACAGTTCTCGTTTTTCAGAATGTACGTGCCTCATCTTACACTTCTTGCTTGAGTTAAAGTTTATTAAAGTTCTTGCTTGAGTTGAAGTTTAAATTACCCCCCCCACTCTATGAGTCATTATTGTTAGGCCAATCCTCGGAACAGCATCCTGTGTCCTTGCGAGACAAGCTATCTTTGTTAAATTTCTTTTAGCTGCCTAAACTCGTGATGAAAAAAATCTCTGTAGATGTTTGTATAACCCTTAGAAGCGTTAAAAGCAAGTTTACCCAAGCCTAGTACTTCCACAGGGGGCACCCTAACCTACTTAAAGAAAGCCTGCAAGGGTAGAAATTACACACACAGGAAGACATGCTCCTCATTATCGATGGAATAATCGGACACACAACCGTATGGAATTGGGCAAATGTTAAAACCGTGTCCAAAATACAAGAAAGCAATACCAAAGCAGGAGCTTATGCACTAAACCCTGAACATGGTAGAAAGAAAATGTGAAAGGAGGTAGAAGCTGAGATGAAAAATGCTTTTAAAAATAAGTTTTCGTTTGATAAGATTTGGAAGAATTGGGACAATTCAATATATCCCCTTGACTCAGATACCCCCCCCCTTAACTCCCACTAATTCCAGCTTCTGAACAACCTGTTACTTCATTGTTGCATGGATATAATGCTTGTACTCTGTTTGACTACCCTGGTTAATGTGGTAATAGGTTAATGTAATGGACATCCTATCTCAATGATCCACTTTTGGAAACTGCAGACATTAAACCTTACATTTACCATTGTAGAATCTTACATGTATTCTTATGCCACCTGTTTTCTCTGTTCTTTTTATTGTACTAACCGAAGTTAAAAAGCCATATTTTGTGTAAAATGGGATATGTTGTCATGTATCTGTTGTATTATAAATAAACAATTTAAAAAAAAAAAAAAGTTTTCTCTCCCCACTGCTATAGCGTGTAAACAAAAGTCAAGTGAATCACTATTGGATTTTTGGAAGAGATTCATGGATACCTGGACTCAAGAGGCTGGGATATCCTTGCAGGCAGATATGACTCGTCCAATGATTCAGACTAACATCTAACCTGAAACCACAGACGGGCTTAATGGTCAGGCAAATGATTTCTGAATAGCCAAACAAGTACTTTGGATGTTTTTCAGAAAACATTAACAGAAAAGGATGCTGCAGGATGTTTTGATATGAGAGACAAACCAGTAAGTGCCCATTATCAAGGGGGGCCACAACAAGTGCCTCCCCAAGATAATAGTGGGCAGTGGGGGGAAGAGGTAGAAGCAGAGGAACAGGATTTTCAAGGGGTCCTAAACAGACCAGAATTAGTTGTTTGAACTGTGGTCAGGAGGGCCACTGGAAAAAATTTATGCCCATATGAACCTTTTGACCAACAACATAATAGTCAAGCCCCTGCCCAGATACAGAACCCTCAGCCAAATCAGGGAGTGAAATACCCCATCCCATGGACTCAGCCTAAACCACAACAGCAATGAAGCTGCACAGAAGGTAGTATCCCAGCATTTCCCCCTTGTCTCTCGCTCCTTTGATGAACAACCAATAGTGACTTTGCATGTCCAAGGAAAGCTAATTCCTTTCCTTCTCGATTCAGGCGCGACTAAATTGACCCCAAGTGAGGATTATTACAGAGGAGAGACAATGAGTGCTGAGCCCTCGATGGGAATGAATGGGATACTTACCAAAACTTTCAAAACTGTTGTGGAAATTTTTATTATATGGACTTGTGGACATTTTATTCTAGGATGTGTGTTTTATAGATTGTCCTCGGTCTCCTTGTGTCTGATTTAACAAAGGAGCGCTCTAGCAGAGCGCACTTGGGTTGAATCGGGACCAGCGGTAAAACTGTCAGTATGAAGACCTTCTCATGGGCTTGGAGACATGTTCTCTGTGTGTGCCCTTGCCGGTTTGTAAGTATCAAGTGCAATGCTTGATACTTACAATGCATGCCTTTAAATGTCTATGCACATTAGAGAAGCAAAGTCTGCATAACGAGAGAGACATTTTATCTCTGTGTGGCTACGCTATCCCTTTTGGATACATATCTGCTTTAAGAGGACATTGATATCTGCCTTGTTAATATACTCGTACCATATATCGACAACACCAGTAGCAATGTCCCCGCAGATCTTTTCAAGCCTGTAAGAACAAAGTAGAATGATCTTACTAGATACTGGTTACTCTGAGCAGTATTGAGTGGGATCCGTGCTGACAAAGATGGGCGGAGGGGGCAGTGTAGATGCCTCGAGTGGATGAGACATGTACACTTCTCCCTCCCACTCCTGTGGATGCCCTCCCCTTTAGTGTCATTTCCTGTGATGTCATTTTGCATGGAGGAAGCGATTGGCTGTTGGGGCCATGAGTTTCTATGTTGTCATATCCGTATTTGGTCATATCATGTGTAGAGGTCACATGCTGTTTGTGGCTTCCCGTTTGTGTGTGAATAAAAAGCCAAGAGTCTCTCTGCCCGGCAGAGCAGATGAAGGAATGATGGAGCCGAGATGGTGATTATGGCTGTTTACTGGGGAACAGGGGAGACCTGGGTTATTTAGGGATGCATTAAACCATTATGGTGAAGGGCTGCATGTTAGCGCAGGTGAGATTGGCTATACATAACCAATCTCTCCACCACAGATGGCAAGCCAGGTAGGAGTGAACAGAACCTCCTGCACAATCGGATCATTAGGCTGTGTAATGTGTTAGGTAGGCTCTGCTTTGCAAAAGAACACATTTTTCATCTTTTAGTATAATGCTGGAATTTTCTTTATGTTTGTTTGTGTAAGGAGTCTGTTGTGTGAGTGACTGATGTTGTGTAACAAGTTTGTGATGTATATGAGAAATGTATGAATTGTGTTTGACTATATTGAAGTAGTTTTCAAAGCTTTGAATTTGTTTGTAAAATGCCTGCTGCCATGCGGTGCGGGGGAGAGGTGACCAGGCATGGCTGGTCTATCATATACAATGGGAACTGTTGGCTACTCCCTGTGGACAAAAGAAAGAGGGGAGCTTTTTGTTTTGAGATAAAAGGATCGTGATGCAGGCAGACACTGTGGGGATTTCTGAAATGTTTGGATTCTCATGGGTTGCTGATGCCAGAATAAGTATTGAACTTTGTTTGAGAAAAGAGTGTATGTTTGAGCCGTGTTATTTTGTGCTTTATGTGGCGTTGTGTGATTAGAGAGCCTGTGTTGTTTGGTTGCCCAAGTGTCCTAGTAGTTAGCCTAAAGTGTTTGTCTACGGTTTAAGTGTTCATTTTGATGTCTCAATTGTTTGTCAGTTTTTGTGGGGAGAAGTTTGTGTAGCTAGTGAAGAAATCTTGGTTTGGGCGCCATTTTGACGTGGCCTGGCTTTTGTTGTCTGACATGTGGCCACGGTCGGCCATTTTGAGAGGCGCAGTTTAAGGATTTTGTGCCGTTTGACCTATGGGTCATCCTAGAGGGGAAGCTGCTCCATTTCCTTTGTGTGTATAGCCATGCGGTCTACTTTGCACTGAATGTACTAGCTTGAGTTTTTGTACTTTTAGCAGTGTGTGTTTTTAAATATTTTGGAGTTCCTCAGAGGGCAATTTATTGTTTTGAGGCTCGTATTGTATATCCTGCAGAGGAGGAGTTTCAATTGTGGCTTTTGCTGCACTATTGTGTGGTATTTCGGTCTCAAAACTTGTGGTTTGATTTCCCAGGGGATATGCGAGTCAAGAGGGATTCCCTCCCATTTGCAATATGGGGGTGTATTCCACCCTCTCCTGGACAAAAGTTTTTAAATTGTTGAAATATATATGATGTGAGCCATAGATTTTTGTTAATGTTTTTAATAGACATAAGATGGAAGCTATTCAAGGCTTCCCCTCCCTCTTCCCGTTCATTGATATTTAAATAAACCAGTTAGATGGGTTTTTAGAGCTGAGGTTTGTATTGAATAGCCTGCAGTAGAAACAAGGCTTCCCCTCCCCCTCCCTTTTCCTGTTCAGGTGTGCAACAGGAAGTTGGTGGGAGAAGCTTGTTTTTTTTTTTTTAACTTGTGTTAGACCCGCTGATCCACTGCCACTGGAACTCCTTAGCCCGTCCAATCTTCTCACGAGTATCTTCCTCAAGCATCACCCCCAAATCCCTGCTGGGTCCCTAGCTTGGCACTCAATCCTCAAGCGTCACCCCACTGGCCTGCTCAGTCCCTGGCTTGGCACACAAGACTGCTCTGCAAGCATCACCTCCGCTGGCTGGGTCCCTGGCTTGACACCTGCTGAAGTTTCACAATTCTTCACCGTCCCCGGTTGGTGGAAATACTGCTCTGGTACTTGCTTCAGCTACTCACGGTGGTCCCTGGTAACAAGGTAGATGGTCCCTTAGTGGTGAGAGCTTTCCTTCTACCTCCGACCACGACGGGTTCTCCGGCCGGCAGAACCGTCACTTTGGTTGGACTGCAAGCCGCAGACTGCAAACGCTGCTCTCATGCTTCTGGATAGGCCCTCAGACAGCCTAGCAGCCAGATGTCCCCGGGATAAGCCTCAGGATCTGGCCTAGCAGCCCAGGGCAATACAACACACGTCCACCCAGACAGCCGTCCAGGTGGCACCGAACCCCGATCACCTGACCTTACCCAAATAAATAGGCTCTCCCAGCAGACCAAGGGACCGAAGAAGATCCCTGCCCATTTGGCTGAGACACTCCATCTATTCCTAAACTGTCCTTTGCAATGCCCTTGTCTTATCTAATGCCACAAGATGCCCAGGCCATCTAGTGACAGAAGAGAGAAGTGCAATTCCAGAATTAGGGTGGAATCAATTGATCTATTGATTGGCCAAGGCAACTATACTTGGCAGGTAAATTTACTAGCAACCCTGCCTAAACATCAGGGTGCTACATCACCAACGACACACTCTTCAAAAGATGACATCTATCATAGTCACAATCTGTCAGATAAATTCTGCCAGCTTTTGTGTTTACAATTGACAGTGGCAATTTGGTGAGCTTTCAAAATCTTGTGCAGTCCTGTGCTGGAGGTCTGGATAGGGTCAGGTGGCACACAGAACCCCCACTCCACTTAACACCACTACACCTGGGGAAGCTGACCCTCCTGCCCCCCTTGTTCCAGCCCTGATTATACCCCTGCTTTTCCCCAGCTTCACTGGTGGCAGCAGCAGTGCAAAATATGCTGCCACCAATAAAGCTGGGGAAAGGGCATTGTGTAATTATAACCTACCTTTCCCCCAGCTTCATTGGTGGCAGTGTTAGTATTTATATGTCCAGATTCAGTGATAACATGCATTGCGCTTTGCTAAAACATCTTCTGGCCTCTTAATGTCTCCAGTATAGTGGCATTGGTGGCAACTAAACTGGCAGTACCTTAAGGTCAGCATGCTTGCATACACTTTCTCCTCCCCAACACCTACTACTGTGTTTCCCCCAAAAATAAGACCTAGCGTTATTTTCCAGGAGGGCTGCAATATAAGTCCCACCCCGAAAATAAGCCCTAGCTTAAAATGCTTGTAAAATCCTGTAATCCACTATTACAGTAGTATATAATGTACAATGTTTGTGTTTCTGTAATATAGTTGTGGGGAAGAGAGCTACGGCGGGTCACAGAGGTGCAGGGCAGCGCTATAACGAAGGTATTTGGCACAATTATATTACAGAAACACACATTGTACATTATATGCTACTGTAATAGAGTGAATTCTAGGATTTTACAAGCATTTTAACTCAGTTTACACTGGGGATTCCTGTCAGGCAGTAAGAGAGGGGGAGAAAAAGAGAGCACATTACATCACATTATGAAAAATAAAGCCCTACTGTGTCTTTTGTTGCCAAAATGAATATAAGACCCAGGCTTATTTTTGGGGAAACACTGTAGTTCTGATGTCAGAGCTGACATTTGTCCTGCACTTGACAAGGAGAAGGCAGGAGAGGGGTGGCACAACACCAGCAGCCGTGCAAATAACGGAACAGCAAATGGACACTTCACTCCTCCCAATTCCAACCAGGCCCACATCTGCCCTGGGCTCCATTGCGGTCATGTGGGTGGCTATGACAGTAGCGCTACCACTGGTTGAGAATATTCAAAAATATTTTGTAAAGATTTACTTCAAATATCCAACCGTGAAAAGCAAACCCATATTTACTTATTGCATTTGTGCATTCATAGAAAATTAAAGTGAATATGCACACAATTTATTGTGTAAACATTTTCTACTTCTTTAGTAAATCAGCCTCAGAAAATGAAGCACATGTAGAAAGAATGTAAATCCCTACACTGGCTCTACATACAGTATATGTGTTATGATGTAATGGCCTGCTGTGCTTACTACATCCCATTACGCAGCAGGATCAGGGGTTTGTGGAAGGCAAATGATCTTCAGGATCAGAAAGACAACCTATACATGAAGAGTTCTCTCGTTCATGAGATTGTCAGCTCTACCCTGAGTAACAAGACTGATATTTTTACACATGAAGGTCAGTGTGGCTATCCAGACTACAATACTACTGTATCACTGCATCAACACATTTCAAAATACAGAAACACCTCAATTTTTAAAAAGGCATATTCCATATATTATTTCACTAGTGAGGTTTAGGGGTTCCCATCATCCTGTGGTGTCCACACACTAATACAAAATAAGTTTAATTAACTCTGCCTGGAATTTTAAAATGGCCAGAAGAAAACCCCCTGCAAAAGAATAATGTAAATTCTTATCCTTCCGTAGTGTCATGGAGATGTAGTAATGTTTGTTTGTCAGCTTACCTCTTCATGTGTTCAGCTTAAGAGGCCAGCCACTCTCACCTGGCTGCTTAAGTAATCTCTCCTCAAAGCATGGATCCATCTCAGCCCCTATCGGGGAACTCTATATTAACCTGTGCACTGCAAGCCAGCCCTGCTGATCAATATTGTGTGTTTGGCTTCCGTGTGCTACTTGCTGTATGTTCTACGTCTTGTTCCAGTTACCGATCTTGGCTTGTTCGTGACTATCCTTACCTGTTTGTTGCCCCAACCTCTGGCTCTCTCCTGACTATCCTTTGTTATTGCAGTCAGCTGTTTCCCCTCTACCTCCCTGTAGTCTACCGTGAGTGTGAGCTGGGAGGCCCTAGGGGTCGTGATCTGGAGCCAGACTGCAGCTAAATCCATCCCCACCACTAGGGGCCTCTGGTGAACACCTGCTGGCTCTTAGATTCCGTGCCCTGTGAAATCTCATGCTCTAGCTCCCAGTGTCATCCGTGTTGGTACTACAGAGTACCTGCTCTCCTGTTTCACCTAGAGCTCCATCCGCAGCAGTCAGCCGTAGGGTCCACTATCTTGCGGCGCACTCTAGGCCCCAACGGGGTGCATCTGTCACCTGGACTCAGGTGACCTGACACGCAGCCTGTGCTGCTCCATTTACGAGTTATTGTTTGCTGAAATCTTCTGCAGAGACCATCACTTCTGAGAGTGTCAGTCTCCTGGTTCCCCTGCTACACTCGCTGGTCTTCTTGTCAACTTATAAGTCACTTCTTTGTGTAATGTGGCGATTGGCAGGTGGAACCAATGAGTGCAGACACATCAGTTCTGCAGAACATTTCAACAGACAATCCCTTTTGATTGGAGTGGCCTTTAGTGGCATGGGTAGCAGCAAAAATATTTCCATTTTCTTTTGTGGGATAGTCTTTGTCGTTTAATACTCCTGACAGGGTCTCTGTCCCAAGAGACCCCAAGAGAGTGGGACATAAATCAGCTGTGCATAAAGACCTGCAAGTCCTGAGAAAAACAAGGAACTGTAAGATTGTTCAGCATCTACCAAATGTTTTAACAGGTTTTTGATCAGCCAATGCTTTCATTACATGGCAACATTTATATAATCTTTTAACAGCAAATTTCCTAAACTGATCAAGTTATTGTTTAATGTTTTACAGAGAGTATACCTTGTCCTTCAGTCCAGCAAATTCAATCATCTCCCTTGCCACAGCAGCATTATCTGGGTTCATCTCGATGGTGATCAGGCGAACATTAGGCTTTAGTAACCGGGCTATGCGAAGAGCAGAATACCCACAGTATGTGCCAAGCTCCAGGACCAGGGATGGGTCAGTTTCTTTGAGCACCTTATCCAGAATTAGACCTGTTACACAAATATCAAAATTAATGCTGAGGCACATTCACCATAAAAATAGTAACTTACAGCTAA
Source organism: Lithobates sylvaticus (assembly GCA_028564925.1). Lineage (NCBI taxonomy): Eukaryota > Metazoa > Chordata > Amphibia > Anura > Ranidae > Lithobates > Lithobates sylvaticus. The sequence continues at coordinate 223,025,359 of CM053026.1, forward strand.
GAAACTAAGATGGCAGGTGGACAAAAGTTAGGATGAAATCAACCTAGGTGAATGGCTTTATTTTACATGTTTAGGTTTAAATCTGTACCTGTGTTTAGAATAGAATATTCTCAGGGGCTGATTTAAAATAGAAAGCGATATCCATTTTCCCATATCGTCTTTCAGGACAGCCACCTACGAGATACCTCGGCTCTTCCCTTCTTAGAAAATACCACCCAGCCTAGGTGTAAAAAGGCATGCTTCCCCACTGGCTCCTCAGTTTTTGGCGTTTCCTCCGGCAGGAGACACTGCGAGGAACCGTGGCTAAAGACAGCCAGGGAGGCTGAAGCCTGTATGTCCTGGAAGGAGACAGAGGTCTCTGGGGACTAGTGGCGGTGCAATGCCTCAGAGAGGTTACCTGGCAGCCACACTGTTTTTCCGTTGCCACCCCAGCTCTCCGAAAGTTGTGTCGTGGGATGCTTCGGGGGCCCGCTTTCAGGTTCTCAGTGGAGACTCAGGAGGAGGAAAAGTTGTCCTCCCCTTCGCATTTTTGTTTGCAAGCCGCACGGAGCTCACAGTGGGCCGGGTGACGTCACTTCCGGCGGGGGGTGCACCTCTCCTTGATCCACGGCTTGCGGTCCTAGCCACAGATGCTGAAGGCGGCCAGGCTTTGGCTGATGGGGAGCTAGAAATGTCGCACAGGCAGCTGGAGGTTCCAGAGGCAAGACCCTCCTTTTCACGGCAGGAGCGTGTCAGAGGCAGGGGCCATCCTGGCGCGGCCGACATCAGCCATCATAAAAGGTAAGGAGGACCAGGGGGTTGTGTCCCTTACCTGTCTGTCACTTGCAGCTCCACAGGTGGGGGTCCCTCTTGGTGGTCGGAGGGGAGGAGGCACATAGAACTCGGGGGCTGGTGGTTCTATTTGCTCTCCTGGGGGTGGTCCCTACAGGTCTGGCTGGTGGAGGGGGGGGGGGGGGGAGGTCCCAGGGCTCAGACTGCCTCACAGAAACAGGGGGCAGTGGTAAATCCCACAGCCCTAGACTGTGCCTCACCAGCGGTAGTAGGGTACCGTACCCTTTCCTGCTGGTCACCCCCTCCGGGGGAGGGGGAAAGGGGGCCGGAGGTTTCCATTGTTGGTTACATGCAAAAGCCCCGTGGTGATGTCGGTCCCATAAGCTTGGTCGCATAGGCGGCATGGCAGCGTACTTTCCCCGCCGACAGCATGGCTGGTATGTGTAGGGAAAAGAGAAAACCGCAGCGTGCGAGGGGGGGGGGGGAGCTATTGCGCTCCAAGGTGGCCCACAGGAAGCATCCAGCAGGGTCACTTCCGGGGCCTATGACGTCATCAGCGGGTGCTAGAGAGGTTATAGTCTCCATACGGCCCAAACAGGAATCCAGACTTGCCGGAGGAGCAGTTGGCTCAGTGTTACATGCTCTGGGGGGGGGGGGGGGGTGTGCTGGCTCCATGGGATCATGCCATTATTCCACCAGTCCTAATCCTGAAGAAATAGGATGAACATGCTTTGCTACAAAGGGAGCAGTTGACTTGGTGGTAAGTCCTCTGACTGCTGTGAGTTCAAGCCATTCCTTAGGGCTCTGACTGGTCTGCTGGGGACCTGAGAAACTGTGCGTGTCCTAGGTACTGCACAGCTCCTCCACCTCCTGCTGGTGGAACAGGGCAGTGGGCAAGGTTTTAGGGGCGCTTGTGTTCAAAAAGTGAAGACCCAGCAGAGGCTGTGGACCAAAGGGATGGGATGACTCCTCTGACACCTGAAGGCATTGGAAGCAGGCCCCCAGCACCTCATAGGTAAACCTGAAACGTTTGTTCTTCCATGCACATACTTTGAGAGTTTTCCCCCTTGTAACCAGTAGGGACTGGGTGAAGGGGAAACTTTTTCCCCCTCCTGCACAAGGTGTAAGGGGTATGCGTGGCTGAAATTACACTGTGTGGTAAAATACGAGACTGGCTGCCGAAAGTGAGGCAGTCATAGCTCACAACCAGTGTAGCCATGGGAGTCTTCCTGGAGACATAGGATCTTATCCTTAGGTCAGCTCCTTCTGACCTTTGACAAGTCACTTTATGCAGTGGCAGCAGTTAACTCTTCAGCTCTGGGGTCACTAATTTGATGGGGCTGAGAGTCAGTTCCCTGAGCGGCCTCCTGGGCACTCTGGCGAGGCTATCCGAGGGAGAAGGCCTGGGTGGCTGAAAAGTCTGCCTGGCAGCACTGGGGTGGTTGGTTCAGATCCCCAACATTCCAGTACTTACGTCAAGTTGGGGGTTCTCCCTGTCTTTATGTGAGGTATCCTACATGCCCCAAACACATGCTGGCATTTGATATACCTGGCACATTGGCTGGGTGGCGTGCACTCATGACCAGAAGGGACAGCTCACACAGAGTCTGCACTATAGTCACTGCAGTAGAAACTTTGCCTGTGTAGGAGCAGCAAACCAGCTCACCTAAAATCTTCAGGTAAGGGTCTTCAGGTTCTCCTGGTCGACCCACAAACAGTGAAGAAAAAGAGCTCACATTGAAGGTGTTGCACCTAAACTGTGCCTTAAACACCGAGGTCACGAGTTTGAATCCCATCCAAGCTAACATGTTTCACTATTGTTTTGAGCTTACAGGGTTGCCGGACGGATGGTGCCTAATGGCACATCACCTGTATGCACCCAATATAGGAAACTTAACAGGGGATCTCTGGTGACCAGGGCACGATATCAGAGGGTGGCCCCCTGGGTGGCATCACAGAGGGTTAAAGGCCTTCAGGTGACCAGACCCTAGTAAGATACACAGGTTTCTAGAACACCTGTTAAGAAGTGGGAGAAGGCCTGCATGGCGAATTCTGTAGGCCTCCTCATTAGCCGTGCCACGCATCATTTCAAAGTCACAGGACAGATTGCCTCTTCCTGGCAATTGTTCTCATGAATTCGAATAAATGGTCCTTCACTTGTTTGAGTTCCAAAGCAAGCTAGGCACAGTCTATGCACAGGAATAGACACCTTTGGTTAACTTTAGTCTTCTGACTATTGGACACAAGTAATAACCTTCATTTTCAAGAACAATTGCCTGTTCATATTCTGGAGAAAGCATATTTGATTTTGGGCAGTTCTGAACCCAAAAATGTCAGTACCAGAAAATAAGCTTTAGCTCTATTACAATTACAAATGTTTCTGTGATAACTAGTTATCATTCTAATGCCGCGTACACACTATCGGAACTTTTCGGGCGGACTATCCGGCTGACTTAATCCGGCGGACCATCCGCCGCACTTTCCAGCGGAGGTCCGGCGGATAATTTTGAGTCAAAACTTCTTTCTAAGTCCGCTTGGGAAGAAAAAGTCAGCCGGAGCCCACACACGGTCGGATTGTCCGGCGGACTCTAGTCCATCGGACCAAGTCCGCCGGAAAGTCCGATCGTGTGTACACAGCATAACAGGTACTGTGAAAGTTTGCCAGAAATACTTTGGAAAAATAGCTCTTGAATTTGGAGCATTGCAGTCATGTAATAAATTAGTCATTTTAATTCAAATAATTTTTTGATTTCACACTTGAATGTACAGTAAGGCGATTACAGAATAAAGTCAAAGTACACGTTCTTTTCAATTGTTTCTTAAACTTCAAAATTCACTCTATTTTCGACAACAGTAAGTTAACAATTTTGTTTAGGATTACATATACAAAAAAGGTAGTATGTACAACTAAACCTTAATAGAACTAAAATTTGCCAGTTCCTCATAACTCAAGCACCTTGAGAACTGATGATTACATTTAATCGCTGAGAGACATTGTTTATCTGTGAAGCTCTTACCTAAATCTTTTTCCCCATTTAATTAAGGTATTCAAATTTGAAAAAGGATGATTTGGCATTAATTAGTTCATACATCAGAGAAATACCTTTAGCCTTAGGGTTAGAGGAGTTTAGATGTTTCCATACTTGGGTCAGGATTGGAGTGTGTATTGTATTCAGTTGTTGATACCATGAGGATATCTGTAGGCGAGTTTGAAACTCTAAGGAGGGAATGTTAAATTTGGTTTGCACGTCCTTAAAGAACATTAGTTTGTCTCCTTGCATGAGGTCTTGTAAAAGGGTTATATCCTTTTTCAGCCAGTGAGTCAGGGATATGTTGGGGATCAACCAAAGAAGTGCCTCCAATGATATGTGGACATTCGTAACATGAGTAAATGAGTGGGATGATTCTTTTAGATATGTCCATGCATGTAATGAAGCTTGTATGGTGGGGTGGTCTATCAAGATAATTGTTTGTTGTAAATTGTGGGCTAGCAGGAGGGACCTTGGGGATTTAGGGTGCAACCATGCCTGTTCTAGTTGGCACCAAGGTTTGGTTTCCTTTTGGTCAAACCAGTTTCTGAGCTGATCCAGGATTGATCCAGGATTGCTGCTATGTAATAGTCTTTCAATATTGGGATACCCAGTCCACCCGTCGTTTTGTGTTTCCCTTGCATTTGAGATGGAAACCTAGCTCTTTTGCCAGCCCATATAAAATTGGTGATTTGTTTTTGCATGGAAGTAAAAAAAGATGATGGAAGGTTTGGAAGTAGTATCATCTTATATGCTGCTAGGCGGCCATTCCATGAGATATAGTGTTTGTGGAATCTGGAAATATCCTTTTGGAATTCATTTAATAAAGGGTAGTATAAAATAGTAGTTGGCTTGAAACAGGTTGGAGATAGGAGAAGTTAACGGGATTCCTAAGTAAGATATAGATTTGGGAGACCACAGGTATGGGAAGTCCCTTTGAATGTCGGTTCTAGTGGAGTTGTCAATTGCTGTTCCTAGAATGCTGGATTTGGAAGCATTGACCTTATACTAGGCTACTTTACTAAACAGTAAAAGGGTCTCATGAGCTGCGGTTAGAGAGTCATAGGGGTCAGACAGGGTCAGTATAACGTCGTCTGCAAAGAGTGATATTTTGTGTTTGTCCTGAGATGGGATGCCTTGAATTAATGTGTGCTTTCTGATCTTTTCTGCTAACGGTTTCATAACCATGGCAAAAATTAGTGGTGATAATGGGCACCCCTGTCTCGTCCCATTAGTTATATGGAAATTCCTTGAAAACATACCTTCTGTGAATACATAAGCAGATGGAGAGGAATATAATGCTAGTATTGCCTGTTGGACCAGGCCAGTTAGGCCAAATTTCTCCAAAACCTTGGACAAATATCCCCAGTGAACTCTGTCAAAGGCCTTCTCTGCGTCCAAAGTGAGGCGCAGAGAAGGCCTTCCAGATTTTTCAGCTAAAAGAAGAATATTTATCATTCTTCTAGTTGCGTCATTTGCTTGCCGGCCTTTTACAAAACCCACCTGATCCTGGTTGATGAGCTTCAGTAACAGGGAGGACAGTCTGTTGGCGAGTAGTTTAGCATCGACATTCAATAAGGATATGGGTCTGAAATTCTGTGGAGCTGAGGGTTCTTTACCTGGTTTTGGCAAAGTTATAATAGTTGCTGTTAACTTTTCTTTTGGAAATGAGGTGTTGGACATTGCAGCATCAAAGATCTGCTTTAGGTACGGGGACAGTTCATTTTGGAACAACTGGTAGTATTCGGATGAATATCCATCAGGTCCGGGTGAATTATTTTTTTGATTTCAGGAATTGTAAATGGCATATTAAGTGTTGGTAGTTCTTTTTGGGATACTTTTGGTAGGTGTATTGATGCCAAGAAATCTGATATCATATTGTCAGAGGGTTGAAAGGTGTCTGGATCATCTTTAAGATTATACAAAGCTTCATAGTAATCGCTAAAAGCGTCTGCTATGTCTTTGGCATTTGATGCTACTTTTTTGGATTCAACATATGTTGGATTTTTTGTTTTACTATTTTTTCTTTTCAGCTGATTCGCCCGCAGTTTCCCCGATTTGTTGCTGCATCGGTAGTCATTTGCCTTCAGTATGCGGAAGCGGTTCTCCTGCTGGAAAATCAGGTCTGATCCTAAATCTTGTCTGGCGTAAAACAATAAGTCTCAGATATTTTGTGTGGAATTTTGTTTATGTTGTATGAGCAAACCTCTTATAAAAACTTTGTGAGTGTTCCAGAGTGTGAAGGTCGTCCACCGAAGGGGCATTTAGTTCAAAGAATTCTCTCATAGCATTTCTGATTAATTTTAAAATTTTCAGGTTGCGAGATGGTGAAAATATCATTCCTCCATCTATTTGCTCTCGTTTCAGCACTACGATCCCCCACACTAATGGAAATAGGAGCATGGTCAGACCAAGATATAACATTTATGTCGGATTTAACAATCTTTTGCAGCATGAATTTATCTACCAGGAACAAATCTATGCGTTAATACGTGTACATTGGAAAAAAAAGGTAAAATCCTTTTCAGAAGCATGCTGGCACCTCCATACAGCAAAGAGACCAGAAGATGTGATGAATTGTGCCAGGGTTGGCCTGCAAGTTTTGTGACGCATGGGGTTGGAGAGGTCCAAGTCTTTTTTTGGGATTGCATTAAAGTCCCCACATAGTATTTACATGGTCCTGTTTCATGGATTCTACTTTTTTCCATATATTCTTCAAGAAGCGAATTTGGTTATTGTTCGCTATTGCTACTCCTCCATTCTTTTTAGGGCCACTTGCCATGTATATTTGAGGGAATTTACGGTGACTGAAAGAAGAAGGATTACCTGAAATAAAATGTGTCTCTTGGAAACAGATGAAATCACTTTTAAGCCTGGATGCTTCCCTCCAGGCCATTTGGCGTTTATGTGGGCTGTTCAAACCTTTCACGTTTAGTGAGGATATGTTGAAAGCCATTTTGATAATGTGCAAGGTATGTACCTTGTTGCTATTTGTATTGTTAGAGTTTCGATGGCCCCTTACGTTGGTGCTGTTGACCTTGAAGTAGAGGTAGGTTGAGACAAGGGGTTAGAGAGGGGATGCTCGGATGGCTGTCCTGATCAGTTTGGAAGTCCCGTATATCTGTTCCTGTAACAATGAACAAGAGGAAGAAAACAAAAGGGATAGGGAAACAAATATATAAAAATGACGATTCTGTGAGGAATCTGTGCGGATAAACTACCGCTATAACTTGGGGGGTAGAGCGATCAAAGAACTATGTGGCATTCTCCTGGGTCATCAGGGGATTTAAGGATGAAGTAGTAGAGCAATACGTTTTCAGCCTGTTTCCATAACGGAGCTTGCCTGGGTGGATGGAGGTGAGTGCGGTGTGTCCTTCCCATTGTAGTGCGTGTCTAATATTTACCAGTCTCTCATAAGATGGATGCCTTCTTTGATGCTAGCTACCAAGTGTGATTTGCCATCTTTGGTAATCAGCAGCTTGGCTGGGTATAGGCATCTGGACAGGATGTGATGGTTATTCAATGGTTTGGTTATGGTGGCCAGTTGCCTGCGTTGTTGGATAGTAAATGCAGAGAGATCATCAAAAAAGGATAAATCTTGCATTCCTAGAGGCAGATCTTCACGTCTTTTGGCTGCCAGCATGAACTGGTCCTTAATGGGATAAAAGTGGATCCGAACTATAGTGTCCCTTGGAAGGTGAGACGGGATGTTTCTGGGCCTTGGTAGTCGGTAAATGCGATCAATGACCAGGTCCTCTAGTGGCACTTCTGGAAGCGCAGCCTTCATGAGATTAAGAAAGTATTCTTTCAGCTCTGGGGGTTTGACCGATTCGGGGATCCCCCGTATTTTGACGTTGTTACATCTCGATCTGTCTTCCAAAATCGGCCAATTTTGTTTTAATACTCATAATCTCATCGTCCCTGTCATTGTGGGCATCGACCATGTCATTAAAAGTGTTTGCAAACTCGCCCATTTTAGTTTAAATGTGGGAGACTCTGTTGGATACTGCTGACACCTCTGACTTGAATTGCTGGGTAATGGCCAGTATGTCAGCATGCAGAGTGGAGCGAAGAGACACCAGCATATCTTTAAGAGTAGTGTCCATAACTGGCTGGTTTAGTGTGGGGAAGTCAGTAATGGAGTCTTGTAACTCCCTGGTGTCATCTAGTGAAGAATTAAAACCGCTTACCTCCACAGTGTCTGCCGGGACTATGATGTTTTTTGTCTGCTTTTAGCTGGGCTGGATGAGGCAGAAGGAGGTGGAGGGTATTGGTGTGCTCCTGTTGCAGGTTGTTGTTGCTGCGGCTGCCAGCCTGCTTTATGGCCGGTCCCCGCTGTTTATATGAGCCGTGTGAGTCTCCACTAAGTCTGCCGGTGCCATCTTGGATATGGAGATGGTCCGGCTGTATAAGAAAGTCCGTCATCTTCCCGGGTTTTGTAAACGCTTTTCTCTTGCGGGAAGGCATCAGGCGGTGAGCCCACTGTAGGTGTCAGTCTTTAGCTTGGAACGAGGCTTGTAGTTGCTGTATTTCCCCGTTACGGCCCTGGATAAGACGGAGCTGTCTTAGTGTGCGACCATCTGCTCCGCTGGCTAGCCACGCCCCCCCCCCCCCCCCCCCTAAATCAGGCATTTTAATAATGACCATTTGTAACAATAAAAGCTATATTAAATACTAACACCATTTAGAGATAGTGCATACTTTTCCATGCTCTCTTGTAAACATTAGACTTGTGCAATTAGTTTGGTAACGAATCGGAATTCGGCCGAAATTTGCATCTTTCTGACATTCGGATGCATCCAAATGTTCGAATAAAAAAGTAACGAATTTCAAGTAATAAAGAAATTATAGCGAATGTAACAAATGAATTCGACACTCTACAGAAATAACAAATTATCCGAAAACAAATTAACGTAACATAACGAATATAACAGAACGAAATTATGTATGTTACGAATGACAACGAACTGAAACTAAACAAAATTTTCCGTTGTGCACAAGTCTAGTAAACATACAATGCCCATCTTAACCTAATATTGGGGGAATTCAATAAAGATCTACTGACCTTTAAAATGGCCTTTGCCATTTGCCTAGCAACCAGTGGGCGGAGCCTGATCGGGAAGCTCTGACACTAGTCCCCCATTAGGTTTGCTCCTGTCTTGTAACTGACCGCCGGCAGTGGGCGGATTATATAGCCAATAGCAAGCGGTCTATTGGCTAAGAATCTGCCAACTGCTTGCTGTTGATCACAACGGGAAGTGGACCTGATGGGGAACTAGTGTCTGAATTCCCATTAGGCTCTGCCCCCCACCAGGTGCAAAACACCCCGCTGCTACACTTTTGGACCCATGCAGCAGCAGGGAGGAAGCATCATTCCACTGAGACCAGTCTCAGAGCGCCACCACAATTGGTGTGTGGCCCAGATTTATGCATCTGTCTACAAAAAGGTACATGAATCTGTCACCAGCACTGACATTTGTTTTGTGGAGGCACAATAGAATATTAAAGTGTGTCTTAGACACTCTGAATGCCCCTGTATGTCTTTAACATTCTGAAACATTTTATAATTTTCTACCCTACCGTTATGTTCGCACCTGTGTTTTAGATGCAGTTATTTAAAAATAAATCCTGCTTCCTGCATCTTTGATGTGCTTACATGAAAATGCACATTATATAGAGTTCAATAGTAACACACTTAAAATGCAAGGAAAACACACTACACAGAAGTGAACTGGCCCGACAGTACATGCTGCTATGAGTTTATGCTTATAGAACATAACCTATAATATCCTGTTGCAGATTACCTTTTTCATCGCCCACATTCATGGCCCATTCCTTCTGACTGCAATATTTATCAATATGATCCACCACACTTTGAGGGTCGCCTCTCACTGCATTCTTCTTCACAAACTCCAGGATCCTCTGTTCCTTCTCTCCAGCCATAGCTGCTACAGAGCTTCTGTTCACTGACTTCGATCTGTCAAATAAACAGATATAGCACTAAGTACACTTAAGTTACTGTTAGGGAAAATGTCATGGCTGTGTACCAAATACAATTCATCAGCAACAAATAATATACAAATTAATTTGAAATTGAGTACAGACCTACTGAATGCTGCTAAAAGCCCTTCCTTCAAGACCTCCAATTAACCACAATTAAAATACACATCACAACTATACATATCAGCCTGAGATGCACCCTACTCACACAGAGCTACAGCGCTGTAATCCACAAAGCTTACTCTCACCTAGGCACCAGTTTAGGGGATAAAATTCCAACTGTAGTGCCACCCGCGAAGGAGCCGCTTGGAGATTTTGGGTTCTCTGTTCTACATCTCAACTTCAAGAATGGCCTCAGTCACTCTGGCACACCTGGTTAGTTATAACATTTCTGCAAACACTTTCAAGAATGCAAGTGAAGAAAGTACCAATATCCTGGCTGTGGATTGATATCAGAAACCGACAAACACAACTGGTAGTGAAAAATGAGCTGATATATTATCACGATTTAAAGCATATTGAAACTTACAAACACGTTTAAACCTTGCTGCAAAGAATTTATATATTCGAAAAGATAACCTTCAATGCTTAGCAACTGTAAGTATAGAAAAGGCAGTAATCTATATGCCACTAACGCAGGCACTGAGAGGGAGGAGAGAAGACTGGTCAACTTCTCAACTCCTTCTGGGCTGCAAACACCCTTGAGAGGCAAACATACAAAGAAAAGAAATTGGTTTTCACAAGTACAGTAAGCACAGTTCTGTAATGTTACAGGTCCTGAGGTGAAGATTAGTAGTGTCTTCTGCTAGCAAACGATGGGGCCCTTGTTTTAAGAGTAGGTTTAAACAAGCTCGCGTGGAGCAGTAATCTAGAATGTTCAGAGATTTAAAATGACAAACTACTAGAGATGGCAACTCCAAACAAGCATCCCATGACACTAAAAGGGAAATTGGTGTCTGCATGCAGTGTCCTTATTGTGTCAAGAAGGATGTTGGGTTTGCACCCGCTCACCAGTCCTCTGTGCGATAACACAACGATAATCCCAGGTGCTGGTTCAGGCTCCTGATGCTCCTAACGATGTTGTAAGGCACTGGATCTCTTGCTGATGGCTGATCGAGATGACTGGTAGCGAAACTTGCAAGGTGAACAGGCAGTGATCGACCCGATACCTGGATGGGTATCTCTTCTCCATACTTAGAGTTTTCCTAGGAAACTAGTTTCTCCATCTCGCATTGTAGGTTTAGATCTGCAATCGTATTGGAGATGGAAGGGGGCTCTGTGGTTTTCCAGAGTTTAGCGATATTTAGTTTTGCCGCCAGGTGTATTATTACCACCCGTGATCTGGAGGGGAATTTTTCTATCCCAAGATGAAGTAATGCTAGTGAAGGGTTAGGGGCCGTTGGTGACTGATTCTGAAGATCAAGGCAAATATTTGTTTCCAGTATGAGCAAATGGATCTACAAAACCACATGATGTGTGCTATAGTACCAGTATTCAGTAGTGTATTTAGGCTTTGTGCTGCCCTAGGCCTGACTAAACTTGTGCACCCCTTAATTTAAATATGACCCACCCCTTCCTGTCAAGGCCATGCCCCTTGCTGTTTAAGACCCACCCTGAATTTTTCGAGTGGGGACACTAATTCTGAGGGCCTGGGGGGGGGGGGGGCAATTGATTCTCTTATTGGAAGTAAACACTCATATACTTTTCAGCCAAGGAAGCTGCCATCTTGTCCTCAGTTTAACCTTTAATGCCATGAAGCTGCACATGTGATCAGTTATGACACCAGCCATTGGATTGTTTGACAGTTTGGTTCAGAGTACAACCAATGTGACAGTTAGAATTTCCGGCATGCTGGGGATGTAACAGTTTTTTCAAACTGTTAGATCGAAGGATTTACTTCCGCTTTAATTTGCATATATTTCCTCTCACTTCCTGTTTGGCTATGGGGCAGGAAGTGAAGGGAAATCTCTGCAATGGGATAGGGATGGTAAAAAATAAACCGACAGGGGCTATAACCCTCCCTTATTCTATCCAAAATGAAAAAAAAAAAAAAAAAAAAAAAAAGAAGGGTTGCCTATAGTTCTACTTTAAGCACAAATTTCTGATAATTTTATGGAGAGGACTAAGAAGGTATAACCATGCTAATGGTGCAGCAGAAAACATAACCCAGTGAGGCGCCCCCCACAGTTGCGGAATGCCGGCCATCCGCATACCCGAAGCGGTGTGGCCGCTTTATGGGGCGCTAGACTAATTTGCCTCTCAGCCCAGTCGGCCCCATAAGACAAGCCGGCGGGGACTCTTTCCATGCTGCCCCCCTGTAAAGTGTCGGCTTAGGCCAGGATATAGCATTGCAAGTACTTCCACAGGACCTCCAGCAAGTAGAAGGATGTCCTGGGAAGAATTTGGAGAGTCGGTAAGGTGTCATTGGTATGATTCCCAATGGTTGGAGCAGTGGGAGGCTGTGAAGGTGAATTTAAAGGCTTGTGACCAGGGGGCTGAGTACATTGTGAAGATGCCATGTTTTGGATACCTTGCACAGGTGTAGAATTTGTGGAGTGGTTCTGGTATCTTGATCACAGCGAGAATTTTGGACATCTTGAGAACTGGCAGTAGTAAAGCTGTTTGAGGATAGAAGCGTGATAGTAGGTTTAAATGTGAGGGAGACTTACTCTTCCTTCTTTATGATGTCTAGTTAAGATGTGGTGGGCACACCTTGGGTGGTTTAGTGTCCGACATATCTTGAGATTTGTTTTTGTATTGAGGTAAAGAAAGAATGTGGTATTGGAATCAATAATGTGTGGAATAAGTAGAGGAGTTTGGGGAGGATCAACATCTTGAAGGAGGCAATTCTTCCTAGATTAGGCCATTTGATTTAGTATTTGTGGAAGTAGTTTTTGAAAAGCATGGTAGTTAAGGTCATAGAGTTGGTGTCATGAGGGGGGCCAATTTTATCCCTAGGTATGGGATAGATTGACTCATCAAAGTAAAAGGGACCTTTCCAAGAGGGACATTTGCCTATGTGTGAGGTTTAGCAAAAGGATTTAGAGGAATTGAGTTTGTAGAAGGAGGTGAAAATAAATTGGAGGAGTATGTCTTGGATCGCTGGCATGGACAGGGTTAGTGAGCAAAAGTATGACATTGTTGGCAAAGAGACTTATTTTATGCTCCAGGTCGTTGTGCACAATGCCTGAAATGCGTTTGTCCACTCTAATCTTTGCTGCCAGGGGTTCAATTAGTAGAGCAGAGCAAAAATTAGAGGGGAGAGCGGGCATCCTTGGCAGGTGCCATTGGAGATCCCGAAAGGTTTGGATAAGGTTCCATCAGTCAATACTCTTGCTGAGGGGTTGGAGTATAGTGAGAGTATTGCAGATTAAAACCAGCCTGTGATGCCAAATTTAGAGAGTACTGCTTTCAGGAATCCCCAATGCACCCTATCAAACGCCTTCTCCGCATCCAAGGATAGAAGCAGAGAAGGCGTTTGTAACTGGGTGACTTGATGAATTAGATTGATGACTCTCTTGCATCCAGAGCTTGCCTGTCTGGCATAAAGCCGACTTGGTCCGGGTGCACTAGGGAAGGGAGACATTTCAGCAATCTAGATGCAATGACTTTAGCAAATAATTTTACATCCGTGTTAAGGAGCGATATTGGCCTGTAATTAGTCTTAGAGGTGGAATCTTTCTCCGGTTTGGGGATTGTGGTGATAATTGATTGCAGCATATCAATTGGCAAAGAACCAGAGGTGGCAGCAGAATTGAAGAGTGTTGTGAGGTGGGGGGTGACGAGGCTGGCAAAATTCTTGTAGAATTAGTTTGTGTAGCCATCTTCTCCAGGAGATTTTTGGAGAGGGAGTGTATTGATGGCTATTAGAATTTCGTCATCTGAGAATGGTTGGGAAAGTTCAGCCGATTGGACAGGGGTAATAGTTGGGAGGTCAATTGAGGATAGGAAACTTTGTATACTTGGGTCTGATGGTTAAGGAGTAGCTTTAATCGCTAGTAAGGTTGTAGAGAGAGGAGTAGTAATCGCTAAAAGCATTAGCCATGTCCTGTGGATTAGTGAGGAGTTGGTTGGTGGTAAGGTGGTGGAGGGAGGCGATGTTACACCTAGTTCGTTTAACTTTGACCTGTCGGCTAATAGGGCTCCAGCCTTATTACCTAAGGCATAGTATTTGGCTTTTTTAAATTTAAGGTTGTTTTCAAATGTAACAGTGAGCGGACTTTGTCTTTTGGGCAAAACGCTTGCTGGCTAGTTTGTGGGAGGGGGCCCGTTTGTTTTTGTTTTTTCTCTAAGTGGGCAATTTGGGAAAGTACCTCTTCAACTTGCCTAGACCCCTGTTTTTTAGCATTACTGTAAAGCTTAATTAGGATCCCATGCATGTAGGCTTTATTTGCTGACCAAAGTACAAACCTATCGGTATCCGGTTGGTCATTTAATAAAAAAATTTTTTTTTAAAAAGTAGTGTTCAGTAGTGAGTTTTTGAATGTTGCTAGGATCTGCAATGAGAAGTGTCAAGTCTCCAGAGACGAGATAGTCTTGGTCTACAGTTCCCTATAGTTATGGAGACAGATGCATGGTCCGACCACGTTATGGCTCCGATCTGAGTCTGTCACGTCCTGAAGGATGAGTTTGTCAAGGAGGAAGAAGTCTATAAAAAGGGAGTATGAAAGTTAAGAGGAGGAGGAAAAGTAGGAGAAGTCTTGCTCAGCTCCGTGTTGGCATCTCCATGGATCGAAGAGATCATTTGTTTGAAGAAAGGGATTTAAGGCAGGTCGCTGGTGTTTGGCTGTGGAAGTGGTGTCCATATTTGGGTCTTCAATTATGTTGAAGTTACCTCCGAGAAGAAGTCTTCCTTTTTGGATTTGTTTTTCTTTCTTGTACAGTCTTTTGCAGAATTGTAAGTTGTTTGTTTGGGCTATATAGGTTGACTAGTGTGTAGGTTAATGTCACATGAGGAGTGGGTAGCGGCCTTGAGGGTCTGAAATGGATTGGTGTAGTTTGAACTATAAGAAGACCTGGTTGAAATTTTTCAGGGTGAACCTGGGGGTCTTAGGAGATGCAAAATGGGTTTCTTGCACAAGGAAGACATCAGCTTTTAGATTGTTTGCTTCTTTAATAAGTGCAGATCTTTTTTTGTGGAGAGTTTAAGCCTCTGGCATTTATTGAAACTATTTTGAAGGCCATTTTGAGTAAAGAGAGATAGGATAGATTGTCCCCAGAGAGGGCGGTATGTGATGGGTGCAGTACAGCAGTTTGTTAGAGCGCCTCTATGTAGTGGGAATGTGGATTGTCGCTCGTCCAATGCGAAAGAAATCAGGGAGCAACTTGTTTGGGGGGTGGTTGGAGGTTAGCTGTTGCTGGTTTTAGGTGGGGAATCTGTGGTATAAAAAAAGGGAGAGCCCTGGAACAAGATAAAACACAGGCTCAATGTGCAGAAACTACTGCAAACAATCAGGGGGGGAGTGGTCATCTGTCTATCAGGTGGGTCAGGGACCACTTACAAGGCAGACGGGTACTGAATAGAAGTGCTGCAGTTTCCCAGCCTTTTAGTGGGATGAGTGCAGAGAAGGATATATACTGTAACTTCAGGTGTCTTGATAAGCCCCTCCAGTTTCCATTTGTGTTGAAAGTTGGTCAGAAGGGTTTGTAGCTTCTTCTGGAATGATACGCCAGGTCCTCAGGAGTCCCGCAGGGAGCGTCCTCACTGCATGGGTTTTGTTTTGTTTTGGTGCGTAATAAGCAGTTTAGTGGGGAAACCCCATTTATAGGGAATTTTATTATTCTTAAGAGCTTTGGTTATAGTCGCCAGCTGTCTGCGATTTTCCATGGTCACCTTGGATAGATCAGCATAGAGAGCGATTGTAATGAAAGAGTCGGGAAGTCTCGCCGCATGTTTTTCTGCGTACATGACCCTCTCCTTAAACGTGTAGAAGTGAGTGTGGGCCAGCATGTCCCTGGGTGTGGAAGCTGGGAGGTGTCGTGGCTTGGGGAATCTGTGTGCCCTGTCAATTTCTAGGTCACTGTTTGTTAGGTCAGGCAGCAAGGTACGCATAAGGTATTGCAGGTATTGCACAAGTTCTGATTGTTGGATTGATTCTGGTATATTAAAGGAAATTGACGTTATTTCGCTTCTGCTAAACTGCTAAAATCTGCTGTTAAACCGTTTCTGCTCTGGCTCTTCCGTTCGGAGCCTGGATTTTGCAGGGTTGGATGTAGTGGGTGAGTTAGCGGGAGAGCACTCACCAGTCAGTTCAGGAGATCACAGAGTTCCCTTTGTCAGTGTGAGGCTCTGACTGGCAGGAGAAGAGCCACGCTGTCACTTCACAGCCGCCGCCATCTTGGCCATTTGCCACCAAGCCTGAGGTGAAGAAGGCTGTTTTTGGGAGGTTTTCCGTCCTTCCTCCTTTTGGACATTGCGCCCCTGACCTGCTACGGTGTCTGGGCTGCTGGATGGGTGAGGTATATCCTCTCTGGAGTCGTGGGATATTGTTGCTTAGGCTGAGTTAGCTGCAGAGCTGTGGATCTATGCAGCCATCCACTCGAGCCATCAAGCCACGCCCCCTCCATTGCTCTTGACCATCCATCAGGATTTACGATGCTGGCACTGGTCCTCCCATACCAGGTTTGGCAGAAACAGCATTCTAAAAATGAATGTGCGCTCCCTCCTGTTGTACCTTTTCCAAACCCTCCCTATAGCTGTTCCTTCAAATCTTCAGGTTAGGTGGGAGCTTATACAAATTTCTTTGGGCTGACTACCCTCCAAGAATTAAAAATGACATGCTTGGTTAATCAAAACAATCAAGGGCACTTGGTTTCCCAGATCCTATTCGCTATTACCATGCCACCAACTTGGTCAGGATATTGGACTGGTGCAAACATGCTGTCTCCAAGGGCTGGCTGTCTTTGGAACAGGCTATATCTCCCATTCCCTTGAAGGCTATTCCCTGACTACAAAATACTTGTCCAGTCTCAGTGCGAGACCACCCATCATTGATACCAGGTTTAAACCACTTATTCCCAGATATCAGTCATGGTTGTTAGAGATGTGGCATGGCTAGGGTACTCTATTCCACATCTTTTGGTTGTGTCTGCGGAGCCACCCCTTCTAGCAAAAGGTCTGTGCCTTGATTCATGATCTTGCTAGTTTGTCCCTTGAACAGGACCCAATTGCATGCCTACTACACTTTAGTCTACTATTCAAATGAAAATCTCTCTACTTGCTAGTGAGACAACTCCCGGTGTGGCCAGGGCTTGTATACCAATACAATGGAAATCCCCTCCCCCTCCTACAGTATCACAGTGGATTAATTGGGTGAATGATATGATGCATTTAGAGGAACTTGTTTCATGCCTTAGGAACCATGAGGCCTCCTTCCACAAGACATGGTTTTACTGGACTCAGTTTTCTTTCTCTGAGAGACACTTGGAGCTCTTCGTGCCCAGTCTTGTGTAAGCAGAGATTTGATGGATTTTGAGCAGGAACATTTTCTGCTCCACCGACCTTTCTCAAACACTACCCCCACCTGTGACTTGTATCCTACGTGGGAAGTAAAATTCCAGAAGATCCCAACTGGTCTGCTCCAAGGGTCAGCAATTGGGGCATGTCTGTAATTTGGAGTCATTACTGCTGCTCAAAATGAGTTCCAATTTGGGGGCACTTTTAGCTTCAATGGATTTTTACTGATGCAAAATTCAAGAAAAAAAACAAAATATACAGTGAAAAAGTCTGCAGATTGCACGAGAAATGGTCATAGGCGATGTTTAAATGTTTTTAAATTTAGAGATTCTTGGATCGATAAAAGTGCATTGCAGCAGAGAATGCACTTAGAATGATATTCTTTGTAAGCAGTTGAATATCAAATAACTCTTTCCTACTATTTGTAGTGTTATCAAACAATATGCTGCAAATTTTGGACATAAAAATACAAGTTGTTTTTTTTTTTTATAGGACTATTCACTTCACCTTCCACAACAGCTGATCTTTTAGGCCGCATTCACACCTGAGCGTAGCGGAACGAGCGTTTTTACCAGCGGTTTTACTGGCGTTTTGTCGCGCGAATACGGTAGTTTTTTGCACATTTGCATACGGCATAACAGGCGTTTTTCAACTTCGGCGTTTTTCTTGATAGCCAATAGGAAAAATGATCATCACTGTCATCATTTGTTGCTATGTTCTATGGGGATACAAACGCCCAAATCTGCCCGATTCGCGCGACAAAAAAGGGTCCGGAACTTGTTTGAGCTTCAGGCGTTCGGCTTCAGGCGACATGGAGTGGAGATGTGAACCATCTCCATAGAGAATAATGTATTTTATCCCCTCGAACGTTTTGTAGCTTCAGGCGTAGGGCGGCTTAGGGCGACAAAACGCTCAGGTGTGAATGCAGCCTTAGGGTCAATCATGGCTGGAGACCAGAATATGAAACTGATCTTTATCTCTATTCTGATAATGTCTGTGTTTACTACAGAAAGGTGCCGTTTTTTGTTTTGTTTTTAAAGAAAAAAATAAATAGTTAAAAAAAATTCTGTGGCAAAATATAGAAGTAAACTTGCACTTTGTCCATGCATAGTCACGGTGGCATCACAAACCACACATGTTAAACTTCCCCATGATTTCCAGTAGTGAAATAGAGGAGCAGTGAGGGAAGAAAAAGCCAGTACTCGCTCCCCTTCCTCCCATGTGACAGCACTGGTGCTTGCTCAGCCCAGAGTAAGCACAATGTAGTTTGTCTTTTACATTACAAGTAGAATAAAGAAATATTATTTTGTGCTTAAAACAGTAAAGTGTAAAAATTCAATGATTTATAAAAAAAAAAAAAAAAAGGCAATTGCAAGAAAGGAGGAGGATGGAGTGAAAACATATGTAGCACCCTGGTCCTAAACAGGGCTGCTAATAAATCTAGTTGTGCTAGATGTTAACTAGCCTGGCTAATTGGTAGGTATTCCACTGATTCCTGCCCTAAGTCTGAGTTTGGTGTAGTCTCTCTCTTCTGTCAATAGGTGGCACTGTTGCTTTTGGCATTAGAATGATGGATTACCATAAATTCAGGTAATGGGTAACTAGGTTGTCTCATCCAATCAGCAGGAGTTTCTTTAACCGCTGTGTATGCTGGGATAGGCTTTTTATTTGGGAGGAGTCAGGTGATTGGGTTCTTCCCACCCGAGGCTGCGGCCTGGGTGTGTGTGTTGAGAAGCTCCTAGTTGCTAGGCCACACACACACACACATATACACACACACACACACACACACACACACACATACACACACACACACACACACACACACATACACACACACACACACACACACACAAAAGTGAGTACACCCCTCACATTTTTTGTAAATATTTTATTATATATCTTTTCATGTGACAACACTGAAGTAATGACACTTTGCTACAAAGTAAAGTAGTGAGTGTACAGCTTGTATAACAGTGTAAATTAGCTGTCCCCTCAAACTAACTCATCACACAGCCATTAATGTCTAAACCACTGGCAACAAAAGAGAGTACATCCCTAAGTGAAAATGTCCAAATTGGGCCCGAAGTGTCAATATTTTGTGTGGCCACCATTATTTTCAATGGGGTTCACCAGACCTTCACAGGTTGGCACTGGAGTCCTAATCTACTCCTCTATGACAACATCACTGAGCTGGTGGATGTTAGAGACCTTGGGCTCCTCCACCTTCCATTTGAGGATGCCCCACAGATGCTTAACATGGTTTAGGTCTGGAGACATGCTTGGCCAGTCCATCACTTTTACCCTCAGCTTCTTTAGCAAGGCAGTGGTCGTCTAAGAAGTGTGTTGGGTCATTGTTATGTTATGTTGGAATGCTGCCCTGCGGCCCAGACTCTCAAGGGAGGGGATCATGCGCTGCTTCAGTATGTCACAGTACATGTTGGCATTCATGGTTCCCTCAATGAACTGTAGCTCCCCAGTGCCGGTAGCACTCATGCAGCCCCAGACCATGACACTCCCACCACCATGCTTGACTGTAGGCAAGACACACTTGTCTTTGTTCTCCTCACCTGGTTGCCGGCACACACGCTTGACACCGTCTGAACCAAATATTGGTCTCATCAGACCGCAGGACACGGTTCCAGTAAAGCCATGTCCTTAGTCTGCTTGTCTTCAGCAAACTGTTTGCGGGCTTTCTTGTGCATCATCTTTAGAAGAGTCTTCCTTCTGGGACAACAGCCATGCAGACCAATTTTATGCAGTGTATGGTCTGAGCACTGACAGGCTGACCTCCACCCCTTCAACATCTGCAGCAATGCTGGCAGCACTTATACGGCTATTTCCTCAAAGACAACCTCTAAATCTGGTACTGAGCATGTGCACTCAACCTCTTTGGTCGACCATGGCAAGGCCTGTTCTGAGTGGAACCTGTCCTGTTAAACCACGGTATGGTCTTGGCCACCGTGCTGCAGCTCAGTTTCAGGGTCTTGGCAATGTTCTAATAGCCTAGGCCATCTTTATGTAGAGCAACAGTTATTTTTTTCAGATCCTCGGAGATATTTGCCATGAGGTGCCATGTTGAACTTCCAGTGACCAGTATGAGAGAGTGAGAACGATAACACCAAATTTAACACACCTGCTCCCCATTCACACCTGAGACCTTGTAACACTAACAAGTCACATGACACCGGGGAGGGAGAATGGCTAATTGGCCCCAATTTGGACATTTTCACTTAGGGGTGTACTCCATTTTGTTGCCAGCAGTTTAGAGATTAATAGCTGTGTGTTGAGTTATTTTGAGGGGACAGCAAATTTACACTATTATACAACCTGTACACGCACTACTTTACATTGTAGCAAAGTGTAATTTCTTCAGTGTTGTCACATGAAAAGATAGAATAAAATATTTACAAAAATGTGAGGGGTGTACCTCCTTTTGTGAGATACTGTATATATGCTATATACGTATGCACGCACATGTGTTTGATCTTAGGGATGCACACTCTAATGCGATAGGCTGCGCACACCTATGCCAGTACTGTTGGAAATTATTTTCTATCCTGTCATATGCAGTGCTGGAATCTGTACCTGTATTATAAAGCAATATAATAATGCGACCTGACACAACCTGGTTATGAATGAATGACTTGTATAGCGCTACCTATGCAAACTGAATCGCCTCAGGGCGCTTTTACCACTGATGTCCATCTGATGTCCATCTGTGGTATAGTGCGGTCCTTGCCCCTGTGGGGTCCTGACACGCTTACAAACACATACAACATACACATATTTGGCCAATTTTTTTTATAGACAGGATCTAATTAACCTACCAGCACGTCTTTGGAGTGTGGGAGGAAACCGGAGTACCCGGAGGAAACCCACGCAGGCACAGGGACAACATGCAAACTCCAGGCAGAAGGTGTTGTGGTCGGGATTTGAACCAGCGACCCCATTACTGCTAGGTGAAAGTGCTAACCACTACACCACTGTGCTACCCTTATAGCAGTGGCAAGCCTCCATCCCTAATGTGTGTTAAATAGCAGAAAAGAGAAAGGAATGGGACTTTGTGTGAGGCATGTCACTAAATGGATACCTTATTCATATTAGTCATAGAATTATTTATTAATGTCCAATCACGTTATAAAAAGTGTCAATCTGTGATACAGGACACACTATACTATGATACACTTGTATGAATATATAGTTATTATACAAAATAAAATATAACATAATTAGCGGTACAGTTACATAAAAACACTCATCCATTCATAAAAGTTCAATGAACATAAACAATTGCTCATGGCGAGCCAGACTTGTCTGGGCATCAGTTCGATGTATACTCGACGCACATTTCATGGCTCATGCCAATCATTAGGAGTAAAATGCTCTGATATTAAATCAGTGATATCTCTAAATATCACAGAATAATCAGCTCTCTGGGAGGGAGGGGTTTGCCTGGGTAAACTAAATTTATTTTCCTGTAAAGTCGCTTCAATATAGATGGAGATCCGAATTGGCGGCGACTTCCATTGAATTCTATGGGTACAAGTCTCCTTGAAGTAGTACAGGAACCTTTTCTGAAGTCGGAGCGACTTCAGTAGTGTGCATTAAGATGGCTCTCATTGACTATAATGTAATTCCTAAGGTCAAGCGACTTGGGGCGACTTGAAGTCTGACAAGTCGGATCCCTAGTCGCGGTAGTGTGAACCGAGCCTAACAGTCCACACTGCTCTGCAAGGATATGGAACCATGTGAAATGAATGTATTATTAATGGGATGAACCCATGCCTGCGAGTGAGTGAAGGTGATGAATGGTGTGTTAGCTAAGGGAACTA
This sequence comes from Lithobates sylvaticus, assembly GCA_028564925.1. Classification (NCBI taxonomy): domain Eukaryota; kingdom Metazoa; phylum Chordata; class Amphibia; order Anura; family Ranidae; genus Lithobates; species Lithobates sylvaticus. The sequence goes on from CM053026.1 coordinate 223,047,450, forward strand.
CAGCCAGGTAAAATGTGTATACATATGCCCACAATAGATAAATCCAAAACCAAACCCACCATGTGGTGGTGGACTGTGAAATGTGAAACTGAAATTAACCCAGAAAGTGTTGTAGTAGGTATGAGTGAAACTCAATTATTATATTATAAATCAGTCATAGAGTGACAAACGCTACAATAAAATCTCAAATCATTGCTATTAATGGCAGCTGAAGTCCTCTGCTGTGGCATACATTGTCTATATTCTCTGTACTCTACAATAGCTAGGATTTCCATTGCAATCACACCTGAAAGTTTTTTTCCATACATATTGTAAACTTGGGTATACCCCAGTAGTATTGCAGGCAACATTTTTTTTTTGTAAGAACATTTGTTCATTTAGTGGGGGTCAAATTGACCCACAGTGAGGAGAAAATTTTGAAGGAGCAGGATGGAAAATGTTTCTTGAATGTATGAATTTGTGTGCGATTTTCTTTGGTAAACTAGATTCATGCCAAAATCAAATGTTAAAAGCAAACAAAACCTTTTGTACGACAATGGAATATTCTGAGAATTTCCATCTGAAATTCTACTAGTGTATAGCCAGCCTTAGCTATAGAAATACATGATAACAGGGTAAAGGAAGTCAGACACACACAGGTTCCAGGTGCTGTCCATGAGGAGTACACCCGGGATACAGGAGCACGGAGCCTGCATGGAACACATATACATTCTCTCACCTTGTGTGTTCTGTGTATGCTCTCCTCTGTAGTCAGGAAGGACTGGTTCCCCTATTACACAAGTGTGCTATTTATCTTTTCCACAGAGAGGCCCACACTGAGAATGACTAAGCAGAAGTGTATGTGTAGTACTGAGTACAGTTCTCCCAGACAATGAGGAGGCTGAGGAGGTGGGAGGGAGCTCGTTGGGAGCTGTGTGCTCCATTCCATTCACAAACATTCCTCCTAATACTAACACATAAGCCAGTATATTCCAGTCAGACTTGTAAGGCTGCGTATACACTAGTAGAATTTCATTCAATATTTTTAATTGTGAGACTGTTGATTGTTTTTCTAATCATTAGTAGAATGAAATTGTCTTTTTGACCACAGGGATGAGAAAGTTCCAAGGAGCAAGATATATAAAAAAAATGTCTGCACTGTAAAAGTTTCTAAGGCCCTTTCCACATGGGGCGGGCTCTGTTGGAGTTTGTCTGTTCAGTAGGGAATCTGTCCGCTGGTCCCCACTGAGCAGGCGGGTGGCTGATCCGTGTCCATTCTGTTTACACTCCTCTATGGGTGGTTGGATGTAAACAGACCGTCTGTCCATTTACACCCGACTGCAGTCCAGTCCACCAGACAGATGTGGAATAAATCCCCATCCGTTTTTAACAAATTGAAATCGGATTGGACGTCTGCGGGTGTCAGACAGACACATGTCAGTTGACACCCGCCACTCCACAGAAAAGACTGGAGAGCCCGTTTGGATCCGCTTGAAAAACTGACAGCTGGACCTAATCGGTCCGCTAGTGTAAAAGGTTCCTAACAGGGTATGTGCTTTTTGTTCAGTAAAGTCCATTCATTCCAAAAATCAAATGTTAAGAAGCAAATTAAATATTAGTAATTTTAGGCCTCATGCACACTAGACGTTATAAAAAAGCCAATGGCATTACCTGTAGAAAGCTGTAGCTGTAGAGTGAGTTTTGCAGCATTTTTGCAGTAGCGTTTTTTAGCAAAACTATACACTCGTAAAAGCTTATGGCTCAAAAACGCTGATAAACGCAGAATAGCCACGTTTTTCAGCACTTACTGTTCCCCGGGGGCCAGTGAAGAAATGGCAGGAGAACAGGGCCGCAGCCGGACAACAGGAGCAGGGAGGAGGGCAGATTCTGGCTAAGCACAATGTGTATACTACACAATATGCGTAGTCCAGATTTAGTATCTTCCTCAACCCTCCAGGCTCCTCCTTGGCCAGGTCTACTATCTAGCCTACCACAGAGCCCTGCAGTGAAGACCGAGAAGAGAAGAAGGGCTCTGAGCAGGCTAGTAGTTTGATTTAGGTGTTCACTTCTCACCCTTATCTAACCGGGCACAGTGCTCTGTCCTGCTGCTGTAGAGTGAAAGCAGGACAGAACAGTAGGGCACTGAGAAGGCTAGTGCATCGGTGTGGTTCTCCCCCCTAACCTGCCACCACTGCTCTGTCCTGTCGTCACTCTGCAGCGGCAGGACAGAGCACTCTCTGTCCTGCCGCTGCAGAGTGACAGCAGGACAGAGCAGTAGACACTGGGCAGGCTAGCACATTCGGCTTTCTTCTGTCTTGCCTGCCACAGTGCCCAGGGCACTGGGCAGGCTTGTTTTAGGCCGGCAGCACACCCCAAACCAGCCCCTGTAAATGATGTGTTTGGTGACGGTGTGCCGACCCGTGCGCTGTCACAGATAGGGATAACACCATTGTGGTCAGATATCACTTCCTACTTGATGGTGTCACCCCTCTGGCGGGTGCGATCTGCATCCCCTGCACCCCCATAGCAATGCCACTGAGTGGGGGGCTGGAAGACAATAGGATTTGAGTGTCGGATTTCTTCTAATTTTGCAGGGTTTATAAATAAAGGAAAAAGCAACCAGTTTAAAAAAAAAAAAAAAAAGGAGTACACATGTATCTGTTATGTATGTTTTAATATAATCCTCTAAATAAAAAAGTTGGTGACAGCGCCTTTTTATGGGAGTTTCACAGCCACATATAAACCTCATCACAGTCATTTAAAACATTTTTTTTTTTTTAATCTTCCATTACACATTCATGTCTGCAGACAGCATAGACAGAGTTTTTTTTTGAGCCTTTCATAAATAAGAACTTAAAGCGGAGCTCCACCCTAAAGTGGAACTTCCGCTCATCGGATTCCTCCCCCACTTCCAGAAGTCCGGGCGTGATGTCACCGTGGGGCTCCCTCGACTGCCGGGCTAATAGGAGAGAGGAGCGGGGCCTCGCGCATGCGCAGTAGGGTTCCCGGCGTGAAGCCGAAAAGGCTACACTGCCGGGTTACCTTACCCGCAATGGACAGCTGATGGAGACATCAGCTGCGGTGCCGACATCGAGGGGCTGCAGGACAGGTAAGTTTCCATTTATTAAAAGCCAGCAGTTGCAGTATGTGTAGCTGCTGGCTTTTAATTTTTTTTTTTCCCGAAACACACCTTTAATTTATGTAGTTAGGAACAATATAGTCTGTAGGTAGTTACAATTTTTGTTATTTTTTCATACAGGTACTCCACTATTCTTTACCTTGTATACCTCTGATTGTGTTGTTCCTTTATGAGGGAAATTATACTAAATTTGTGGAGGACAGTACTATTGTATGCAGGATTACAAATAATTATCAGGTTCTATCATAGGTGTGCACAGGGGATGTGCCAGGTGTGCCTGGGCACACCCAAATCACTATGTGTGATGCCGATTTCCCCCTACTGCCTGGACTCCTCCCTCCCCTTGTTGGCCCTCCTGCAATGCTGTTGGCTTCCCTCCTTTCCTCTTCCCCTGCTGCTGCCAGAGATGTTTCAGGGTGGAGACCGGGGAAGGGACTAGTAAATATGTAATTTATAGGTCCCCTCTTTTTTTAAATTAACACAATTGCTCACTGTGTCTATTCATAACTGAAGCATAGTAAACTGTGTTTACTATGCTTCCGCTTGTGAATGAACAGGAAGCCACTCAGCACAGAGCACTTCATATTCATTCACTGCCCCGTGCAGCTGAGGCTACAGAAAAAGGCATGTGTGTTTGAGCTTTGGGGTGCACACCCTAATGCAGTAGGCTGAACACACCTATGGGCTCTATATCAGGCAGAAATAGATATGTTGTGGAGATGGTGCAAGGAAAATGATCTGCAGTTAACCGCTTAAGGACTGCCCCCCACGTACATATACTGCGGCAGAGCGGCCCTTAAGCGCGAAATCACATACCTGTGCGTAATTTTTATCTTCAGCTCTGGGGCACGGGCCAAAGCCCTGCTCCTGCTGTGAGTGGACACCCGGGGATCGTTTAGAGAGAGGCAGAACGGTGGTCTGCCTATGAAAAGGGAGATTGCCGTTCTGCTAGAACACAGATCTCTGTCTTCTTACAGTTAAATCACCCCCCCACACAGTAAGAAAGCACTCCCAGGGAACACATTTAACCCCCCCGATATTAACCCCATTCCCTGCCAGTGTCATTAGTACAGTTACAGTGCATTTTTTGCAAATGCGGTCAATAAAAAGTCCAGGGATAATACAGGTGGTACGCAGAGCCAAATGCTCGGCTCCTCTCGCAATCCTCTCGCAATCAGTGGAGGTGGGCGGGACTGCGAGAGGAGCCGAGACTAGCCGAAAATACACGCGGCTTTCGGTAGGTTGTCGGCACTCGTCCTCTTCACTCAGTCTGCGCCAATTTTAAATCAGTAGTGCTGCAACTAGATGAGCAATGTTGCAAAGGCACTGGGGAAGGCTGCACTGGGCAAGGCTGCAAAGGCACTGGGCAAGGCTGCACTGGGCAAGGCACTGGGCAAGGCTGCAGATGGACAAGTGCAATGATGGGCATTTAAATGTAAGTTTTTTTCCTTAAACTTCCCTCCTAAAAGTTTTTTTCCTTAATATTCCCTCCTAAACTTGGGGTGCGTGTTATACACCAGCGCGTGTTATACGCCGATAAATACGGTATATAAAAATTACATGAACATAACAAATGTCTACTAGGTATACAAGTAAACAGTCTTTAGCATACCAGCGATACTGCCTTAGAAGGATTGGGATTTCCTCTGAACATGCAGTGCAGGCTTAGCTGACTCCATTGCAGTCTGTCCTCATGTAAAGGACGAAAGAGTTGTAATAGGAAGTGGGCTAGTTCCTAGTGATATGGCAGGAAATGTCTATTAACCATAGAACACTACCCATAAATAGTCTCCTGTCAAGAGTGGCATCTAGTGGATAATGTTGATATTGCAAGTCCAGAAGATATTATTTTTTCTTTATAGGCTGAAGGCATGACAGTTCCTGTTACAACTTGCTGGGACACATATGAGCGTATACTGTCCAACTACAGCGTGTGAGACACCCAGTCCTCCTCTGGACCAAGCTGCATTTTATATACTATAACAGTGAACTCTACTCTTAAGTTTAAGTAAACCCTCCTATTGTTTTTCGCCAAGGAAGCTGCAATCTTTGCCTCTGTTTAATCTACAACTGCCATGATGCTGCACATGTGACCAATTATGACACCAACCATTGGATGGTTTGACAGTTTGGTTGAGAGCAGAGCACAACCAATGGGAGTGTTACAATGAAACTGTTTTATGGATGGGTTTACTTCTGCTTTAAAGGCCAAGTTCACCTTTTTTTTTTTTTCAAAATTCCAGCTCCCCTATGTACCAATATAGCATTCATGTACTTTTTTTGCAAAAATATCAAAGCTTTCCATAAAATCTACAGACACGTACCTTACTGTCCTCCATTCATGTTTCCAAACGTATCTATTGCTTCTGTCTTACGTTGTTGTGAATTTATGAAGAAATACATTCAATATTCACTGGCAGAAATGTACAATTTCAAATAGGCCTCAAAAAGCAGATGTAAAAGACAAAAGTAAAAAACACTCACATTGGGTAGGTGAGTGTTAGGCAAAAGAGTGTCCTGTATGGTTGGAGTCAAAGGCTGGGGCTGGATTTCTGCAGGGGCTTCATGTCCACAAGTTGAGGCTGATGTCTTCCTGGCCGTCCGTGGTGGATGGGGTGCCAAAACGAGGCTTGGGACTCAAGCTTGCGATCCAGACGAGCAGCAATGACGTCACAGCATGCGACGCGTTTCCTGAGCTGGCTGGGCCGTGGGTCATGTGACGGCCGCGCTCCTTTATCTAGCTTGATAAAGGAGCGCGGCCGTCACATGACCCACGGCCCAGCCAGCTCAGGAAACGCGTCGCATGCTGTGACGCCATTGCTGCTCGTCTGGATCGCAAGCTTGAGTCCCAAGCCTCGTTTTGTCACCCCATCCACCACGGAATTTGTGTGATGCGAACGGCCCACAATGCACTGCGCCAGTCGCAGTGCATTGCTGGCTGAAGATTGGCCAAGCATGCACTGTGACCCCGCATGCTTGGCCAATCATAGAGCCAGCGGCGAGGAGAGCAATAATTGGCCACAGGCAGGATGCCTGTGGCCAATTATAGCTCAGGGGGTTTAGTACACGCCCCACACTATATAAGGCCGCCGCGCCGGCGGCCTCGTGTAGTGTGTTCCAGCATGTCAGTGACATTATCTGCTTTGATTCATTCTGCAGTGCTGCTGAGTCTGACATTATTCTGCTGAGTGCTGTGATTATTCTGCTGAGCGCTGCTGACATTATCTGCTGTGATTCTGGGGATTAGTGTGTGCATGCTGTTAGTACAGCATTGCAGTATCACATTAAACCACCTTTACCCTTCTGGCCTGTTGTGTCATCTAAGGCAGCCATCGGCGGCTAATGAATTTGCCGGTTCCCGTAACACAGAGAACAGTCATTCATTGAAAGTCATTGATAAAAAACAAAAAAAAAAAAGAAAAAAATTAAGGCCCCTCAGGTCTGGGATGGATTTTAAGGGGAACCCCGGCCAAAAAAAATGGCGTGGGGTCCCCCTCAAAATCCATACCAGACCCTTATCCGAGCACGCAACCTGGCAGGCCGCGGGAAAAGAGGGGGGACGAGAGCGGCACCCCCTCCCTCCTGAACCGTACCAGGCCACATGCCCTCAACATTGGGAGGGTGCTTTGGGGGTCTGTGACCCCTCAAAACACCTTGTCCACATGTTGATGAGGACAAGGGCCTCTTCCCCACAACCCTGGCCATTGGTTGTGGGGGTCTGCGGGCGGGGGGCTTATCGGAATCTGAAACCCCCCTCTTTAACAAGGGGACCCCCAGATCCCGGCCCCCCCTGTGTGAAATGGTAAGGGAGTACCCCTACCATTTCACCAAAAAAGTGACAAAAATTGTAAAAATGACAGGAGACGGTCTTTGACAATTCCTTTATTAAAATCTTCTTTCATCTGGTCTTCTTCCTTTCTTCATCCTTCGGTTTCTTCATCTTCTCCTTCCGGCATCTTCTTCCATCTTCTTCTTCCATCTTCTTCTTGCTCTGATCTTCTCGTCCGGCATCTTCTTCCACGGCGTTGGCGTCTCTTCTTGGGTCACTCCGCGCAATGGGAGGCTCCCGCTGTGTGAGGCGTCGCTGCGTCTGACAGGCCTTTTATAAAGGAGGGCGGGGCCACCTGGTGACCCCGCCCCCTCTGACGCACGGGGACGTCATGGGGACTTTCCTATGGCTTTCCCCGCCCTCCGTTATAAAAGACCTGTCAGACGCAGCGAAGCCTCACACAGCGGGAGCCTCCCATTGCGTGGAGCGGCCCAAGAAGAGACGCCGTGGAAGAAGATGCCGGACGAGAAGACCAGAGCAAGAAGAAGCGGATCGGAGGAAGAAGAAGATAAAAGAAGAAGATGGAAGAAGAAGATGCCGGAAGGAGAAGATGAAGAAACCGAAGGATGAAGAAGACCAGAAGAAAGAAGATTTTAATAAAGGAATTGTCAAAGACCGTCTCCTGTAATTTTTACCATTTTTGTCACTTTTTTGGTGAAATGTTAGGGGTACTTTTGTACCCCCTTACCATCTCACACAGGGGGGGCCGGGATCCAGGGGCCCCCTTGTTAAAGGGGGCTTCCAGATTCCGATAAGCCCCCCGCCCGCAGACCCCCACAACCAATGTCCAGGGTTGTGGGGAAGAGGCCCTTGTCCTCATCAACATGGGGACAAGGTGCTTTGAGGGGTCACAGACATCCCCACATCCACATCCATATATATTATCCATAGCTGTAGCAGACCACCTTGCACCCCCCCTATCATACTTGCATAGCCATAACAGGTCAGCCAGGGCGCCAGACACTGAGAGTCCTCCCTCCTCCCACCAGCTCTATGGTGGCGTGTCTGTGTTGGTACCATGGCAACCCCCCCCCCTGCCGGTGGCCCCCCCCCACACACACACACACACAACTCAACCTGGCTGGGCTCGGACACCAGGACACCCCCCCCCCGCACCTGTTTACAATTCGGGCGCCGGCGTCTGGAGAGGAGGGCAGCTTCACAACTTGCAGCTGCCGTGCCGCCCGGGCGGAGCGGAGACACACTGTGTAGTGACGTCACGTCATCATCCTGTCTGCACTCTGTGAGATGTGACAGGCTGAGGCTGGAAGAAGGAGGAAGGAAGGAGGGCACCAGGCGCTGCTGCGGTGTGTTGTTTCAGCCCAGCGGGCTGCGGGGTGAACGGCAGCTAAAAAAAATAATAAAATAAAATAAAAAAATAAACCAGGGAGGGTGTCACCCATGTGCGGACCACACCCCCCGCACCCCCTAGCAACGCCTCTGCCCTGCATCATCTATCCTCCCATTTCCAGGTGCACGTTTTTTAAATGAAATGCAATCAATCAGTGATCACCCTTCTCACTAAATATACAATCAGATTGCATAGTGTATGGCCATCTTTATACAAGTACATAGGAGGGAGTGTACAGAAACACTCAGCTGTTAAGCCCCATTCACAACTCTGCATAGCGGGAACTCGCATTCCCACATGCGTTTTTTCTTTTTTTAGTGAGGTGGGGGAGGTGTTTTGGAGCATTTTCACTCATCACACATAGGGCAGCCCATCCACCTAAATGTGCTACCCTACACACAGCAATCGCCCCAAAGAAGCTTCAGAACTTTTTTTTTTAGAGTGGAGCTTGGTGTGTTTTTTACTGTGATTTTTGGTGCAGCGCATTTCTGAAATGCAAGGAAACGTGCAGATGTGAATGGAGCCTCATTGTTCTCGTGTAAACGGACCATTTTCACTTACAGGCCCCATTCACATCTAGCATAGTGGGAGCGAACATTTTGGGGATTATTTACGAAAGGCAAATCCACTTTGCACTGCAAGTGCACTTGAAAGTGCAGTCGCTCTAAATCTAAGGGGTAGATCTGAAATGAGTGGAAGCTCTGCTGATTTTATCATCCAATCATGTGCAAGCTAAAATGCTGTTTTTTATTTTCCTTGTATGTCCCCCTCGGATCTACAGCGACTTTACTTTCAAGTGCACTTGCAGTGCAAAGTGGATTTGCCTTTCGTAAATAGCCTCCTTTGTGTCTCGTTTTTCCTGTGACATGCATAGGGCAGCCTGCTGATTTAAATGGGCTGTTCTATATGTGGCTTGTCGGACATTTTGGCATTTTGTGGGTTGCCTGTTTTTTACTGTGCGTTTTGCAGCATTTGCCATTCATTTTTTCACATGCCAAAATGTGTTTGCTTCTGTGTTTGGTGTGTTAACAATTAATGGCACTGAAAGCGCAACTAGTAATTTTAGGTGTATAAAGGTGGTCATACACTATACAATCTGATTGTACAATCTCCTTTAGACCTGCCATCAATTATGTAGTGCAAGGGCCTGCCGGATTGGATATAGAGTGATTAGCTAGATAGGTTTTTCCTTTCTATTATATAAATTTGGTTGTAGCGGTGACACTTTTACAAGGTGTAAGCTATGTTTAAATTTAGTATTTTTCCTCTCAGAACAGTAAGAAGGTTCTGGGGGTTAATTGTGTAGGTTAACTTTGGCATCAGTTTGGCTAAGCTGTGTAGGGGTTCTGCCTGGTCATGTGTACTGTTAGGTGCACATGACAGGCTCAGAACCAGGCCTGGTTGGATGGTTTAGGTATCAACATTCCCCGGAGCCAATCGGCGGGTGCGCCTGGCCCCGCTGAGGCGTCTGGGGAAGGGTACTTAAGATGCTGAGGTCACGTGTTCGGGGTTCGTTCGGCCGGAGCTGCCTGTTACTGGATCTGGACCGGGGTAGCCCTTCGAGGGGTCCCAGACGCGGAGCAAAGGCTGCCCCGCAACATGGTCAGCTTGGCTAACCCCATTAGACCCACCTGGTCTGGGGCAAGGATCCATCTGTTCCCGAGTCTCGGAACCTGCTGGTCCGAGGCGCAGTCACTGAGGGAGGATTCAAGGCGTCCGGGTGTGCTCTCAACTTGGAGGGGCACCGCAGCTCATGTAAGCGACCGGGGGAGGACTCTTCGGAGGAGGCCAACAAGCTGGCATCTCAAGAAGTGCCTGGTTGCTGGGTTGTCAAGGACCCTGACGAATCCACGCTTTCCCAGTACTGCCAAGGAGACAGAACGTTCCAGGTACTGAGGAAAGTTTCCTGTTCACTGTGCATGCAACTTTTCTTCAAGGTCAGAGACTTTGCAAGTTTCAAATTCAAGTGCTGACTGCCATGATCTCTGGCTAGAGATTTGTTCAGCTTTGAAGCCCCCAGCTGCGAGTGGCTACTCTCTGGGTTTACATTATAGACTTTCAAATAGTCTGCAGTTCAAGGTGCCTGAGTTTCTTCACCCTTGCCCTCTGTTCCTATATGAGACTGTCTGTTGGATGTTACCCCTGCAAATGAAAACCTTTCTAAAGGACTTTTATGGTGTCAGCATCCAAAGTCGTTGGGTATTAACCCTGGGAACCCTTAGACATGAAAGAACAAGCCAAGCGGAGGTAACCGGTAAGTCCAAAAGTTAAGGCCGCCCCATCGAGGGTTATGGCCACTACATGGTATATCTAAAGGAGATTGTATAGTGTATGGCCACATTTATACACCTAAAATAACTGGTTGCGCTTTCAGTGCCATTAATTGGTAACGGTACACCAAACACAGAAGCAAACACACATTTTGCCATGTAAAAAAACAAGTGGCAAATGCTGCAAAAATCGCACAACCCCCAAAACGCCAACATGTCCCATAAGCCACATATAGCAAAGCCCATTGAAATCAACGGGCTGCCCTATGCGTGTCAGAGGAAAAACGAGACACAAAACACAATGCTAGATGTGAATGGGGCCTGAAAGTGAAATTGGTGCGTTAACACAAGAACGATGAGGCTCCATTCACATCTGTGCGTTTCATTGCATGTCAGAAATGCGCTGCACCAAAATCGCAATAAAAATGCACCAATATCTGCTCTAAAAAAAGTTTTGAAGCTTCTTTGGGGCGATTGCTGTGTGTAAGGCAGCACATTCAGGTGGGTGGGCTGCCCTATGTGTGATGAGAGAAAATGCTCCAAAACACCTCCCCACCTCGCAAAAAAAAAAAAGAAAAAAAAGGTGGGAATGCGAGTTACCGCTATGCAGAGATGTGAACGGGGCTTTACAGCTGAGTGTTTTTGTCCACTCCCTCCTATGTACTTGTATAAAGATGGCCATACACTATGCAATCTGATTGTATATTTAGTGAGAAGGGTGATCACTGATTGCATTTCATTTAAAAAAACGTGCACCTGGCAATGGGAGGGTGGATGATATAGAGTGTGTGCTAATGAGGTCAGCTGATCAACTCCTTCCTTGGTCATGACCTACAATCTCTGTAAGGACGTAGAACAGAAGCAATTGATACGTTTGGAATCATGGATGGAGGACAGTAAGGTACGTGTCTGTAGATTTTATGGAAAGCTTTAAAATGTTTGCAAAAAAAGTACATGAATGCTATTTTGGTACATAGGGGAGCTGTAATTTAGAAAAAAAAAAAAAAAGGTGAACTTAGCCTTTAAATACCTATTATTTTATGTTCACCTGCATGGGATCTGTTGTTTATCATAGACTTCCACAGTGACATATTGGATTTGAAATGGATATACAGTTTACATGGAAAATGCATGTCCAAAGTTTAAGCGGAGTCATACATGTTTAACCACTTCACATCCTGCCCATTGACATATGACGTCCGCAGATGGGATCTCCCATCCTGGGTTGGCGTCATATGATGTCCCCGGCTTCCCGGCAGTATAGGGGGCGCTCGCGTGCTGCCGCATCACCGAGGAGCCGATGCGCATGCCCGGCGACTGCAATTTCCACTGGGCACCCACGAACGCTCGTGACAGAGCAGAAATGTGGATCTGTGTGTGAAAACACACAGATCCACATCCTGTCAGGGGAGAGGAGACAGATCGTGTGTTCCTAGTATATAGGAACACCGATCGGTCTCCTCCCCTAGTCACTCCCATCCCCCCACAGTTAGAATCACTCCCTAGGTAACACATTTAACCCCTTGATCTCCCCCTAGTGTTAACTCCTTCCCTGCCAGTGACATTTATACAGTAATCAGTGCATTTTTTAGCATTGATCGCTGTATAAATGTCAGTGGTCCAAAAATACTGTCAAAAGTGTCCGATCTATCCACCGCAATGTCACAGTCACGATAAAAATCACAGATCAACACCATTACCAGTAAAAAACAAATAATAAAAATTCCATAAATCAATAACCTATTTTGTAGGCGCTATAACTTTTGCACAAACCAATCAATTTACGCTTATTGCGATATTTTTTTCACCAAAAATATATGTAGAAGAGTACATATGGCCTAAACTGAGGAAAACTTTTTTTTTTTTAATTGGGATATGTATTATAGCAAAAAGTAAAAAATTGTGGTTTTTTTCAAACTTGTCGATCTTTTTTTGTTTATAGCGCAAAAATCAAATACCACCACAAGAAAGCTCTATTTGTAGGGAAAATTTCATTTGGGTACAGTGTTGCATGACCGCGCAATTGTCATTCAAAATGTTACAGCGCTGAAAGCTGAAAATTGGCCTGAGCAGGAAGGGGGTGAAAATGCCCTGTATTAAAGTGGTTAAAATTAGGGATGAGCTCCGTCGTGTTTGCATGGTCCACGTGCAGAGCCCGCCAGGAAGTAGGCGCAGCGCTGCGCTAATCACAGGCAGTGAGACATTGCCCGATCTCTGCAGCCGCGCATCAGGGCAATGTCTCATTGCCTGTGATTAGCGCAGCGATGCGCCGACTTCCTGGCGGGCTCTGCACGTGGACCATGCAAACACGCCGGAGCTCATCCTTAGTCAAAATGGACATACAGCATATTATTATTATACAGGATTTATATAGCGCCAACAGTTTTCATAGTGCTTTACAAAAGGAAGGCAGACATTACAATTACTAAACAATTTGGTACAAGGGGAATCAGAGGGCCCTGCTCGTTTGTAAGGTCATTTTAATCCATTTGTTATGCGAGTACCCTGAGTTTGTTTATTAATATAACTACGTTGTTTAAACACACTGAACTATCTGGAACCCCCCTCTTTCTTCTCTTATTACCTCTCTGTGCTACCACCGAGAGACAAAGACAGTTTACAGAGCCCGACCTATCCAGGAACATAAGGGAGAAGCAGCGATTACTGATCTATACATATATGCGGTTACCTCACCACAAGGTTAGAGGCCACTCTCACTAGTGTGTATTTTTGCATGAAGAGGAGACATACATTCCTCAGCACCTTGTGTTTGGCACATTTGAATACTTATTGCACAAAGAAGAAAAATCTATTGCAATTTGCATAGTTCAATTGGACTTTATTGCAAGATTGCACACAGTATTATTGCATTTTTGCACAGCATTGGACTTGATTTTTATTTTTTATTTTAATATTTTGCACATTTTGTTGGATTTTTCACAAGATATTTGCACTTTGCACAGGAAATTATTTGCGTATTTTTGTACAGTTGACTTTGCGACTTTGCACAGTTGATGTTTTTTATATCATTTTTCTTGCACATATCTAAGATACAGAAGTAATATTGAACTTTTAGAATTTATTATGCACCTTGATATCGGTCTCAGTAGTAATTTATCATAAACTATGCACTTTGATACCAGTCAAATTTGCTATTTATTATTAGTATGAAATTGCATTTGTTTTATGTGTGCTGCTACCAGCAGCCACGATTCTCTCTCTCTCTCTATTTGGGTCTAATCCTAGATACAGTTCAGGTGAGAGTGTTCTTACCTCCAGAGAAAAGCCTGTCTCTGAGAAATCAGGTCCTATAACATCTTTGCATGAGGCTGCTAGAAAAGATGATATCCATTTTTGAGGCCATTGCCTACGTGCATTTTTACTCCAGGCCATTACAAAGGAACATCCTGTCCATATGAAACAGGAGGGTTCAGTGTCTGGATTGCTGTATGTCCCTAGCTTCCAGTGCATTACAGGCATTAAACTGGTGGATGGTTCCCCAGAACCTAAAGAGGGGAAGTCATTCCTTCCAGTAATCTGGAAGGTAGTGACTACTGATGTCAGTCTGATGGGATGGAGAGCCGTTCTGGGATCTGCTACAGTACTGTACAGGGGACCTGGTCTCCTCAGGAATAGGTTATTTCCCATTAGTGTTCTGGAACTTCTAGCTCTTCGATTTGCACTAGATCATTCGATGGACCAATTGCAGGGACTTCCAGTCAGGGTTCAGTTTGACCATGCCTGGTCCCTTCATCCCAAGGGCAATCTGTTAGCATTGGGGTACTCAGGACGTGGATCCTCTGGCATCTAGGTTCAACAAGGTAGACAGGTTTGTCTTCAGGACAAGGGATGGATGGCCCTGGTAAAACCATGGGACCATTTCTCCCTAATTTATGCCTTTCCACCAGTTCAGCTTCTTCTGCCGCTGTTACACAGGATTTGGGAGGAAGTAACCCTGGTAAATTTGGTGGTACCAGCCTGGCCCAGGAGGGCATGGTACATTGACATAGTGAGCTTGGTGGTAGACTGCCCTTGGGTACTTCCAGTCCAGCAGACCTTCTGTCTCAAGGACCAATATTCCACCCTGCTTCACAATCGCTGGGTTTGAAGGCCTGGCTATTGAGGCCCAGATGCTGAAGGATCGAGGAGTCGCTGGCTCAGTTATCTCTACATTACTGAAGGCCAGGAAACCTGCATCCAGAAGGATTTATTTCAGGACTTGGAGGTCTTATGTGTGCTGGTGTGAAACCAGGAATTGGCATCCCTGAAAGTGCTTCTAGAGAACAAAGTGTGGTGTGCGGCAAGAATTGGGTGTGGCTTTTACTGTGCTGACTATGGAGTATGGCTTAAAAGGATTTACAGAGCAAGGGTGCAGTAGCAAGTGATGCAGAGCTCAGGAATGAACAAAAAAAAATAAAAAATGATTGAGTTTTTTACGGTAGGGAGGGTCCACTTCTTTTAGTGCTTGTTCAGAATGTCTACAATATTTTAGTGTGCATGAACTGGGGACTGGTATAAAACCCAAAACGTTTATATCTTGCAGCTTAACAATCATTAGATGTGGTGGCTGCATTCGTTTTATTTTAGGCTTTCCCCCTCTATTTTCACTTATTGATCTGGCCAGTGGTAACATCCAGTATTAGAGTGCATCCAATCTGGATAAATGAGCACAGGAGGCACAGCAGACAACAGCATGGTCAGTCTCGGAAGGAGGGTAGTGTTAGATGTACTAGCAGATTTAGATATACTAACAAGTTGAAGCCAAACTCACTAGCCTATGGAAAACAGGATCCAGCACTCTCCCCACACTGGACTCCTCTACTTTCTGCTCTGCAGTCTGAAGTCAACATGGGAAAGAGAATGGGGAGGACACGCTCTGACACACAGGGGGGCTCTCACACAGGGGCTCTTTCACACATAGGGGGGCTCTCACACACATGGGCTGCTCTCTCACACACGGTGGGGGCTCTCACACACATGGGGGGGGGGGGGCTCTCACACACATGGGCGGGGGGCTCTCACACACACGGGGGGGGGCTCTCACACACAGGGTTTTTTCTCACACACGGGGGGCTCAGATTCCCAACAAGGTCTATGGCATTTGCAGCTTACTGAAATAATGTTTCCCCAGTTTCTAGAAACTCCCAGCATTTATCCCCAGCACTGCCCCAGTCTGCACATGTACAGGGCTCTATGCTTACACCTCAGGACAGCTCCTCTATCTGGGAATGTGGGGCTGTCAGCAGCGCTGCACCTTTTCTGTGCTTGAACAGAGCTGTAATGGGGAGGCAGGGGATGAATGATAATAAAGAAAAGAAAAACTGCGCCAGGTAAAGGTAGCTAAGTATCCCATATGATGGTACTATCGCTCCCTAATAAAAACTACTACAATAAATAACCAATATATATGTTGAGGTTTTATAGAGGTCTAAAATAAAAATACTAAATATTTGTCTGATCTTAGATACTTTGGAGAAATATGTACCATAAACACAATGAAATGGCTAAGTGGTTAGTACAAATGGCAATATGGCAAGGCGGTGCTTATACTGTGCTCACACAATAAACAGAATGGGGAGAAGCCAAAAGGAAAGAAAAAAAGTTCATAAGCTGAATATCATCTGGAAGTATAAATTCCTATTCTTAAAAAGCTGTAGACTTTAAATTCTTGTCACACCGCTGTGCTCCACATCACACGAAAGTGCCACCACCAGTAAGTATTCTCCTTACCAGATAATTGGTAAAATAAGCCACTCAGAATGAGCCCATACAGAAATCCTGACTTCCAAGGGAAAAGCGATAGCCAAACGAAGTGGTATCCCAGAGTCTGCCACTCACAGCCAGCAGACTTCCGACCAGACACCAGCGTAATAATCTAATTCAGATAGCAGCACTCGGCGGTGCATCCAAACATTGCCAAAAGAAAAAGAGGGCAGACCATGGTGTGATATTGTTATAAAATAAATGAGCCTTTTTATTTAAAAAATGGTACTCACATTGGAAAAGGAAAAACGGGCATAAACAAGCTCCGGGTAGATCAAATAATGGACGCCGGCCGGCATCAACAACGGACCCTTCCTCCTTCCTGAGACGCAAAAACGCGATGACGTCACGGCACGCCTTCCCAGACGCGTTTCGTCATACAAGACGTTTTCAATGGGGATGGGGATGAATGAAGCAGGACACACAGGAGGGAGATCAGGAAAACTGACTGCCATGTTCACACATGAAGAGGAAAGAGGAAGACACTTACACTCAGCTGTGTTCCTTACAAGGGGTGGGGAAAGTTGACACTGTGCTCCATCACCACTATATCATCATTTACTGAAGAGGTAGAGGGGTGGGGCGATGACTGCTGGTTGGCTAAAAGGGGGAAGGATGAACAGACTGACAGGAGGCTGGGCTAATAGGGACAGATATTTATTTTGTCATTGCACCCAGCTAATATCAGGGAAATAATACAGTAATTAAACTGCTGTTAGTGGGACATATCTTGTCTTCAGTATGAGGGACAGCTGGGGGGTTTGATGAGCACTGGATCTCCTCCCCATACACATATATTAGATGGATCAGTAAAGAACATTACCAACTGAAAAGTCCCAGTATATTCTCAACATATATAAGAATTGTTCTTCTCTTTTATTAAACCTGCTCTGCAAAGTACAGGGCAGGTTAACAGGACAGCCAGGTACAGTTTGGAAGGCAGAGTAGTCAGGACTCACATGGAAGAAGACCATCTGACATCCATCCTCTGACATCTTCATGTCTGGAGAGCTGTGATTTCTGCGGGGCAGGAAGCCGCGATCGGGGCTGTTATCTTCTTGCCCACCTGTAGAGAAGCTCTCAGTGTCACAGCCCCGATCTAGCCGGTGTTCTGTCGATATGTGCCTGCCGTCGAAAAGTGCCCACGCATGCGCAGAACGGAAGGGCACTCCAGCTGAGTTGCCGATCAGCTGGAGTGACATCCCATAGCCCATGCGCACATCATAGGAGCCTTTTTTTCGACGGGAAATACCATTTCTCTGGCACAATTTAATGCTATGCAAACAGAGGAGGGACACCGTATTTGTCATATTGTACCTCGCTGTTGCACCGCAGGTTTACAGCGAGGCACAATGTTACATCTACGGTGTCCCTCCGCTCTTTGCATAGCTTTCAGTTGTGGCCGTGAAATGGTATCGGCCGTCGAAAAAAAAACCTCCTACAATGTGCGCATGCGCTATGGTGACGTCACTCCAGCTGATCTGCAACTCAGCTGGAGTGGCCTTCCGTTCTGCGCATGCGTGGGTACTTTTAGACGGAGGGCACAAATCAATAGAACATCAGCCAGACTAATGATAAATCAAGCCCGGGAGAGGGAGTTCCTCTCCCTCTGTGGCTGGGCGTGGTTGCCGTTGTAGAGAGGAGGCAGGCAATATGTATGGGTGCATCCTAAAGCCCCATACACACGGTCGGACTTTTTCATGGATTCTGTCCGATCGGACAAGGTTGTTGAAAAATCAGACCGTGTGTATGCACCATCGGACAGTGTTCGTCGGTTTGACCGACGGACAAAGTCTTATCTCCTGCTGGAAATCTTTGCCGTCAACACGGTCCGATCACACCAAATCCGATCGTGTGTACGGTTGTCCGACCGGACAAAGTGCTACGCATGCTCAGATCACATTACAAGACCAAAGCTATTGGCTACTAGCCTCTACGTAGTCCCGTCGTAGGCAACAAACGTCACCACGTTCAGAATGATCGGATTTTCCGACAACTTTGGCTGACCGTGTGTACGCAAAACCAACATCAGACAAAGTGTGACGGACATGGTCCGACGGACCTGGTCCTCGGATAATCCGCGCGTGTGTATGGGGCTTTAGCCCTGTGTTTGGGCAGGTTGTAACATCAAGTGAAGCCATAGCCTGAGTATTCTGTGCCCAGATTCCTCTGCATGCTGCTGCTGTCAACCCGGCGCCTCCTCCCACACTCCGCCCAGGACAGTCGCCCCTCCCCCTGTATCGGCCCTGGTCCCGTGATGTACTTCAAGACATGGATTTTACTAATAAGAACAAAAATCCCATTTTTATGCAGGCAGCTTTGCTCTCGGAACAGACTACGTCACCGCTACTTTTACAAGATAATATCTGGTTTTACAAAGCCATTTGGTACATAAAAAGTAGATTTATATCTTTTGAGGCTGTTGAGGACTATATTTAAATGAAATTGTTTTGTGTTTTTAGACATGCACATTACCTTAATGCAACTCTTTACATGAGCCCTTAGGATTCCTCCAGCCTTTAGAAAGGCAGTCAGTGAAAGGCAATTCAAGGCAAATTTGCTGTAGTCATTTAACACAGACATAATGTATTGAAACAACACATTAATTCTTTGTGGATAAACGACAGGATATCAAACTTTGTCAGCAACGCTTTTTTATTTACATTTTCTGTTAAGTATAATTATTTGTATTTTATACCTTTTATCTATGAAAAATGATGCATTGTTTTATATTATGAGTCATGACCCATTTTAATATACCTGTAAATTACAAACGCATTTGCCGAAGTTGTATAATCTTAATTTTTTTTTCTTAATATTATATAATTTCTACTGTTTACAGGTACACAGCCCTTTCCATTGCATCAGGCTTATCTGAGTACTCTAAATGAGCAGGATAGTTGGTGCAGTCATAGTGGCCGCTTGTCCTGACATATTCCAAGAAGTCTGCAGACATCGGGAAGGAAACATTGTCTGCTAATAACACTGTTCCTTTTCTGAGGACGCAGCATTCCTGTAGAGGATGAATGATAAATTAGTTAAAGTGAAACTTTGGGCGAAACCAAAAATGACATATATGATGCAGTCTGTCACTGGCAATAAAACCGTAGGCTTTGTTTTTCAAAATTCCCTCTGTAACAGTTTCACTATATGTGTTGAGACCAGCCATTTAACACTGACAGGAGTGCTTACAATGATTATCTTTTATTAATGTAAAACTTTATCTCTTAAAGAAAAAAAAATCTGTTGCCATAACTGCTTAAAAAATGTTAGCCGTAAAAGGAAATTATTTGTTAGTCACTTATGGAAAGTTTATGTAAATTTACTTGTCTATCTAACATCTCCACAGGTTGACCATGCTGCTGTCCAAGGGTGATTATGTTGTTTCTTCAATGTAACAGTGGTAGCCACCCTAAGACAGGAGGTGTGTTACTGGCTAGATCACAAAGACTAAAAAAGAAAACGAATGCAGCCACCACATCTTAGGAATGGTAAGCTGCAATATAAAACCTATTTGTTCTTGAGTTTAGATACACTTTAGGTATCCACAGTGACTGCAAACCTAAGATGTACAATACTTCATCACTTTTTATTGTTTCTCTTTGGACAATAAACAGTTTCTTGATTCCCGCATCATGTAATTTTAAAGAGATAAGACATTTTTTGTCATGTAGGTGTAAAATACTTTTATGATATTGAGGGTGCATGCACGCAGCTGGACATGGCATATGTGTGGGAGAGAGATGTGTGGCATGAGATGGAAATTACCCTACCTAACAATGTCAGTCAGAGAATGCTGCCAAAATATGGTTACACTACTTGCTCAATTGACACGTATTTAAACAGTTTCTTTAGGTACTCGACTTCCCTGCCAATGGTCTTCATTTTTTTTATCTATATTAGGCTAAGGCTGCCCGTGGCAGCATTGTGTCCCTGTTTGAGCCTAACCTTCCTTAGTGACAGGACTGAACTCAAACTAGATACCAAGTGTTTTCTCACCAGTTAATGTTTGTTTGTGGACTTCCCTCCACGTTTCAGAATGTTGTTCTCAGTATACTTCAGTGTTTTTCTTATAACTTATCTCACTTCTTCTCTTTACAGGGCCAATCTGCACTCTCCTATTTTTCTGTTCCCACTCCGGTCTTCCATTTCTTCCAATCTCTACTCTCCTCACTTCACTCAGTGCTTTCACTCTTACCCCATTCCTTCACCGGATGCCTCTTTGGAATGCTGATTTTGGACCTGAATTATATTCGGTATGTACAGATCTCACTATTGTAAACTATGATGGCTAATCTCCCCGCTACATGGCCACAGTTCGCATACCCAATGTCCAGGGTCTAAGCTCACTGGTAAAAAGATGAAAAGCCTTCCAGCACTACCACTCCTCCTCCAATATCCCACTACTCTATTCTAGCAGAATTATTAATGCCGCTTGGTCGGACAACTCACCTCCTTTATCGGTTTGCACCTCCCTCCGCAGACCCACATGTCCCACCTCCTGGGGACTGAAGGACTCCCTCTTAGGTAACCCCTCTGTGTGCTTCGACATTGAACTGCAAACAAAAGACTTCTTTGATCATAATGACCATTCTGACACTACTCCTACCATTAATTGTGCAGCTCATAAGGCCATAATCCAGGGGACCATAATTAAAATAATATCCAGACTGAAGAACTCCTCCGAGGAACAAATCAAACAAAAGGAACAAATCCTGGAGGACCTTCTCGATGCACACACGAAAGACCCATACCTTGATGTCAAGGACAAGATTGACTCTGCCAGATTATTACTCAATGTTTGCCTGATCACCAAAGCAGATAAAAGTCTTCACTTGTCATGCATGCATTTTTATACCTAAGCAGATCATCCTGGAACACTGTTAGCACCCCGAATATACTGCTATCCCAAAACTGAGGAACCCAAATGGTTTTACAACTGTTCCATGCTTACTGTTCAAAGCTCTACACCACTACAGAAACTATCCCTAAAAGTAGAATGACAGCTTTCTCAGATAGCCTTCTGATTTCTTCCCTATTTTCTACCCCCAGAGATTTTTGGGGGAAGAAATTTTACAAGCCAATAAATAAGCTAAAACATCAGCCATCAAATAAGCTAAAACATCCAAAGTGCCATGTTTTTTCCGCATTGTATTTTAAGAAATTCCCCACCATTAATCTCACACTATTTACAATGTTCTAGAAGAGGGAGTACTTCTCGATGTGGAATCTAATAAACGCTACTACATGCATGCTGCCTAAACCTGATAAGGACCATAGCAACGTGATGATGGTGAATTACAGGCCCATCTCCCTCATAAACCACAATCTAAAACTGCTAACTGCCAACAGAAACAACTGATTTCTGGAATATAATATTCCAAGAGATCAAGTCAAAAGAAGGGAGGTAAAACTTAGTCTCATTGCTACAGTGCAACTGGGACAGAGGCAGAACCAGTCAGGGCATGTTACTATCCCTAGATCTACATAAAGCTTTTGACCTCCTGTCCTAGCCATACCTCTTCACTATACTGCAGCATTGGAATTTTGGTCCAAATTTCTCTGCACACCCTATACTCAAATACAACTGTAAACGTAAACATTAATGGCTATTAGTCAGACCCACAAAAAATACAAACGGGTACCAAACAGGGCTGCCCATTATTACCCTTATTATTTGTACCATATATACTCAAGTATAAGCCGATTTTTTTTCAGCCCTTTTTTTAGGCTGAATGTGCCCCCTCGGCTTATACTCGAGTCACCGCCGCCTGCCTACCTGATCAGCGTGTCATGTAGACAGACGGCGGCCCATGCAGTGTTCAAAAGCCACGCCTCCTCCTCATCTGTGATAGGGAAACACTAATTTTCCCAGCAGTGAGTCAGTGTTCAATGTTCGGCCTATCACGGATGTCCTGTCATTCTCATCTCATGAACAAGGATGAGAGGATGTCCGTGATAGGCGCAACACTGACTGCAGGGAAAACGGAGTGTTCCTCCTATCACGGACGAGGATCATGTACATTGGAATGGCCGCTGTCTGTTTGCCTTACACGCTGATCGGCACAGGAAGACTGCAATGGTGGATACAGAGGATGCAGATCGCACAGGGAGGCATGCACAGGACACAGATCGGCACAGGAAGACTGCAATGGTGGACACAGAGGTTGCAGATCGCACAGGGAGGCATGCACAGGACACAGATCGGCACAGGAAGACTGCAATGGTGTACACAGAGAGGATGCAGATCGCACAGGGAGGCATGCACAGGACACAGAGGATGCAGATCGGCACAGGTAGGCTGCAATGCACACAGGGAGGTATGTAAAGGACACAGGGAGGTATGTACAGGACAGGGAAGTATGCAGCTGCAGATGGGCATTGTTGACCCTCTTTTCCACTTACAGTAGCTGCTGCATTTCTCACCCTCGGCTTATACTCAAGTCAATATGTTTTCCCATTTTTTTGTGGTAAAAGTAGGTCCTAGGCTTGCTTATATTCGGATCGACCTATACTCGAGTATATTATATACGGTAATCACAACAGAAATGCTGGCAATTGCAATTCTTCTGAACCTCAATATAAAAGCAGTCCAGAGGGCAGGTAAACAACACAAATGTTCGCTCTTTGCGGATGACCTCCTGCTGTTTGTGACCTTGCCCATCACTACACTCGCTAATCTCTTCCAACTCCTGTGGGAATTTGGTGCCTTATCGGGCCTTTGACTCAATCCTTCTAAATCAGAAGTTCCTAATATTTACCTCTCGGACCAGATCCTTGTCTCACCTAAGACCTCATACCCCTTCACATGGCAACCTCAGGCCTTGCCATATTTAGGTATTAAGCTCACCTCAAAGATAAACTCACTGTACTGGGCCTATTATATACCGCTGTATGCCTCTATGGAGGAGGAAATAAAGACATGGTCGACATACACTCTCGCATAGACAAGCAGAATTGCTGCAGCTAAAATGACCCTACTACTCAAAATATTATACTATTTCTGTACACTACCCACCCCTATCCCTTGGGAACACCCCACCTATTGCGATATATCGAATAGCACAACTGATTCAACTATCTCAAATATACGCTACCTCTTACAGACCTGAATAGATTATGCCTAATAATGTTGATATCCCTATTGCATACTTTCCTGGATAAGGCACAGGAGTACAGGGTGCTGCAGCAACAGTCAGCTGGAACTGGAGACATCACAGGGCAAATGTACATATTTACCATCATACCACGGATCATCGAATACCGTCTAAAAAGAATACGCATCACAGTGGACAAAAATCTATGTTTCAGACCATCAAATGCAGACCATTTGTGCCCATCAAATGCAGCCCCTTGTGCCAATTATATGCAGCCACTTGTGCCCATCAAATGCAGCCACTTGTGCCCATCATATGCAGCCACTTGTGCCCATCATATGCAGCCACCGACCCCCCCCCCCACTCGCGGGGCTCGAGGCTCTGGCAGCACACACCCCCCCGCACACGCGGCTCTGGCACCACCAACCCCTTACCCCCACACTTGGCTCTGGCAGCACCCCCAACCCCCCGCACGACTCTGGCAGCACCCCTGACACTTACCGCCAGGCAGCACCTCTGCTCCAGCTCGTATCTTCTCCACTCCTCTTCCTAAGTGCCTGGCATCCAATAGGGTGGCCTGGTGCTTTGGTTAGTGTGAAAATAGCAAAAATGTATTTGCTATCGTCACACAATTGGGTGGGATCAGGGCGCACTCTCTGCCCCCCCCCACCCTATTTTGAAGCCTATTAAAGCCTCTGGCTCTAATCAGGTGCTTCAAAAAGTACCACCCCCTCCCGCCCCCGCCATAAAAATCCATGCGTCCGGCATCCTGAAAGGAGTGACATCATGTGGCTCTGGCCAATCACATAGCCGGAGTCCGCGAACCCGGAAGGAAGACAGGCGAAGATGGATGCGGCCTCCAGCTTTGACAACGAGGGCTTTGTTGTACTAGCACATTATGCCTTTACTTTGCAGGTCAGCAAAAAGAAAAAAAAATAGGCAGTGTTTAATCAGTTTGTGCTGAACTGTATTAGATTGTGTTGGCAATGAGAAATTAACACCTATTCTAAAATCTTACAATATGCATTAACACACATGCACTAATGCAATGCACTACTATGTGTTAAGGGTTACTGTGTTGAGGCAGCCCAATAACGTTAAATGAGCTGGTAGTGCACTTTAATGCATAAAAAAAAACAGGAATAACCCCATTTTTTAAAACAGAGCACCACAATGCATAACATGTGCGCTGTGGTGTGTTGCAGTGTCAGTGCGTTGCCTACTAGTTGTTCATTGGGGGCTATTCTAAATGAATTTAATTAAAAAGAGTGCAACAAATGAATGCAAATGAGCTCCTATTCTTCTTGCCCTCCTTCTAAACAAAAATATCTGCATACACTCATTCGATGGAAAATGAAGAGCTGTTGTAATCAATATGTATAACCAAAAAAAACTTTTACAAATTTCCAGGCCACAGATGGCAAGTAATATCATTCTAGTGCATGCGACTCTTTAAAAGCCTTTAATAATATTCAGCGGTGGTCATCTTCATAGAAAAATACCACTAATTTCATTAAAAAAACTCATTACCCCAGCACATAGTTAGCGAGAAAACTAGTCCCCAGGCCCTTTAATCCAGCCCTGCCGAAACTGCGACTGCAGAATGGTAAGCCGACCCAGAACCCACAGTTGATTGTAAGGAAATTTTTTTTAATTTTTTCATTTCTACTCTAAACTCTACACCTCTCCTGAATCATTTTCAGCAGCCCAGACTGAAGATTTCTTTCAAGACCTCTCTCTCCCCCAAATAGAGCATGCTCATGTACAACTAATGGATGGCGATTTTTACGGAGGGCGAGATCATGATTTTTCTGGACATTACTATCGTAAATACGCTGAAATGCTGACCCCTCACTTGTGCTCCTTTTTTTAAATTTTGCAAAAAGGTAGTCTCCTGCCACCATATGAAAATAAAGCCTTCATCCATGTCATTCCCAAACCAGGTAAGGATCATGGAGACTGCACAAACCACCGCCCGATCTCACTAATAAATGTAGATCTCAAAATAATGATGAAGATATTAGCATCCCGTCTGAACACTTTTATCTCCAACTACATTCATCCAGATCAAGTGGAGTTTATCCCCAATAGACAAGCGCCAGAACAAACTAGACGGCTAATAGACATTATATCCGCCGTGAATTCTAATGCCGCGTACACACGGTCGGAATTCTCGTCGGATAAAGCTCTGATGGTTTTCTTGTCGGAATTCCGACGGAATTTCGCTCAAACTGTCTTGCCTACACACGGTCACACCTAATTCCGACGGTCAATAACACAGCGGCATAAAACACGTTCAATGGCACTATAAAAGGGACGTTTAATGCTTCCGAGCATGCGTCAAATTGTTTCCGGCATGCGTCGGAATTTTGCGTGTCGGAATTGCATACACACGATCGGAAAATCCGATAGAAAGGTTTTCTGTCGGAAAAATTAAGAACAGGTTCTCAATCCAAAATCCGTCAGAAATTCCGACAGAAAAAGACTGATGGGCATACACACGGTCGGAAAATCCAATGAAAAGCTCCCATCGGACTGTTTCCATCGGAAATTCCGACCGTGTGTACGTGGCATAACTGGGACGGACAGGGGAGACGGAAGGGTATGCTGTTATCTCCAGACCTGCATAAGGCCCTTCAACTCCCTCTCCTGGGACAAATTTTTTTTTACTTTAGAATGGTATGGATTTGGCACAAACTTCCTGACTACCCTAAAAGCTATTTATAGTGAACCCACAGCCCGATTTTCAGTTAAGGTGTTTCCAATCCATTACAATACATAGAGGTATAAGACAGGGCTGCCCCCCATCTACACTCTTAATCATATTAGCCTTGGAGCCCCTGGTTGTTAAGATTAGAAGCACATCAGATATCCAGGGGATATATTGTGTAGCTCAGGAGCACAAATGTGCTCTATTTGCGGACAGCGTTTTAATGCTCCTTTCGTCTCCAGTTAAATCGATACCTAATCAATAAAGGGTTCTGCGACGCTTCACTTCAATTTCTGGTCTTAGGGTTAACCACTCAAAATCCTTAGCGCTTAATCTGTTTTTAGAGGCCCACACTGTCCGTGCCATACAAAATGTATTCCCCTTCCCTTGGCAATTGGATGCCCTTCCCTACCTGGGTATTTTTCTAACTACATCTCTTCCCACGCTGTATCAAAACAATTTCCCACACTTTATAAAAAACTGTCGAAAGATCTTAAAAGGAGGTCAAACAATCCTCCGTCGTGGTTCGGGCGACTGTATTCAATAAAAATGAATGTCCTGCCCAGGATCTTATATCTGTTTAGGACCCTCCCAGTCTTGATAAATATGTTGGACTTGAAGTTGTTTCCATGGAAAATACTGAGATGCATATGGGGGGGATAAGAGTCCCAGGGTGAATAAACATACCTTATATACCCCTAAGCTAAGGGGTGGACTGGGAGAACCAAGTCTGATTAAATAATATGAAGCAGCTCAATTGACCCAGTTGATTCGCTTTCATACGCGGCAGTTCCACCAAATTTGGATGACCATTGAATCATCTCATTGTCCAACTAGGGAAATCAGCCATCTGATGTGGCTGAGAGCCAAGGACAGACCAATTATGATGTGCCCCACCCTGTCATTTTCATTGAATTTATGGGATAGACTGATGACAACATACGGGTTCAAGTCTCCTCATGCCCCTATGGCCCCACTATTGAGCAATGCCGCCTTCACCCAGGGTCTCCATCCTCAAGGTTTTACTTGGTGAACCAATAAGGGCCTATTACCCATTTCATCTCTTCTACAGCAATGGAATACCTATGCAGGAACTTAGACAAACATTTTCAAAGTATACACCATGTTGAATTCTACCTTCTCTAAGCAGTTCTATATGAACAAATAGGAAAATTATATAAATGAGACTTGGGAAGTGGAAGACTGGTGTAAGTTGGCACAATATGCATCTAAATCGCTTATCAACACCTCACTGATCGAAGCAAATTATAAAGTATTATTAAGATGGTACATGGTGCCAGTGAGAGTGGCGTCTTGTGTCGCCGGGGCCTCCCCGCTGTGCTTTAGAGGCTGCAGAATGGAGGGCACAATGTTTCACATTTGGTGGACTTGCCCAAAAGTAAGGAGATTTTGGATCTGCACCTACAGTTTCATTTATTCCCTCACTCAGGTGAACCTTACTAAGTCACCTATACAGGCACTTCTGGGGCGCCTGGTGGGGAGGCCCCCCGGGATACAAAAGAGGGCTCGCAACATTCATTTTCCTGGTGGCTAGGATTGCCATCGTCCGATCATGGAAGTCTCTTACGATGGTGAATGAACGCCTTTCGGCGGTCCTAAATTATAAAATGCCTTTTTTCACAAAATCTGGGACCAATGGATTAAATATCTCTTGGATGCCGCATAGGACATTAGTGTTGGCTTTACAGACTAGAGTGCACACCTGCCTTTGCATTGCTTTTCTACGTTCCTTCTTTTCTCTTTCTTCCTTTCTCTTTTTCTTTTCTTACACTTTTTTTGTTTTCCAAGGCCACATGGCCAAATGAAGAATCATATGGTACATTATGTGCCCATTCCAGTACACTGGGAATGTGCTGCAAGAGGAGGATAACGTGGACGCTGTTTGTCCCCACTGCTCCCCCATATGCAGGGCTCAAATAGAAGGGTTGGCTATCAGTCCACATTATCCCCACCTCCTACTTCCTGAGCCAAGATGTTGTAGGGGAGAGATGAAATGTGATTGGGCAGGAGAAGGCATATTTTTGTTGTGCACAAATCTGGACCGTTATGAGTTCCGAACATAGTGAAAATCATATTGACCGTATGATCTTCTTGTTCGTTGAGAATTCTTTGTATCC
Source organism: Lithobates sylvaticus (assembly GCA_028564925.1). NCBI lineage: Eukaryota > Metazoa > Chordata > Amphibia > Anura > Ranidae > Lithobates > Lithobates sylvaticus. The sequence goes on from CM053026.1 coordinate 223,075,726, forward strand.
TGATGCACAACTGTATCCTAATTGTAATTAATGTACCTGTTGAGTATTACCTTTTCTACTGAAAACCCAATAAAAACCATTGAAAGAAAAAAAACTCTTTACTCATTTTATTATTTATAATAAAGAAAATATTTCCCTTACCTCAAGTAACTTAGTATCTGGCAAATATCTGTTTCCAAAATGATCAATGAACACAAAGTCAAAGTGTTCTACTCCATGCTCTGCTTTTAGCTTGGGGATGATGTATTCTGTGGAATTCTGCAATATCTTCACCTACAGAAGAGTTATATGGATTAAGATTCAGATATATGGGCAGAATCCAATTAACCCACACAGAGACCGTATCATTATAATAACAGAGGAAAATCTACTGGAGATGTAAAGCATATGTTATTTCTTTTATGGTTGTAAATGAATGTGTGAATTATGGAAATGAAAAGGTTTCCATTATTTCTGTGGTTATGGGGAATATATTATATGCCATTATAAACCATAGTTAGTGGTTACATAGCCTATCAATTTTTTAGAGCTTGCAAACATTGTTCATCATCATACAGATTTAAACCCTATATGGTTTATTTATTGTACACTAAAAACTGGCAGGTCATATTGCATTTGAAAATCGCAATACACATATCAATGCCTATGGCCATCTGTAGAGAAAAGTCTGGTTTAATGATGTCAAATAGATCACAATTACTTAGTTATTTTAAAAATATACACATTCATTACAGATACTGTAGCAACATACAAAATAAAAGCATAGTGAAAATGTATAATGTAAAAAGCAGTACGGATATTAGTTCCCATCCATAATAAAACTGGTGAATCCAAAACTTTTGTGGAAATACTTTTACTTTCCTATTTTCTATCTAAAATGCAAGTTCATTTTTTTTAAACTTCAAATAATTTGAGAGAGAGATAGGGTTATACAGGTGATACTTGAAAAATGTGAATATCGTGCAAAAGTTCATTTATTTCACTAATGCAACTTAAAAGGTGAAACTAATATATGGGAAGCAAGATAGTTCAAGACGTGATTTGTCATAATTGTGATGATTATGGCTTACAGCTCATGAAAACCCCAAATCCACAATCTCAGAAAATTTGAATATTGTGAAAAGGTGAAATATTCTAGGCTCAAAGTGTCCCACTCTAATCAGTTAAGCCATAACACCTGCAAAGGGTTCCTGAGCCTTTAAATGGTCTCTCAGTCTGGTTCAGTAGGAATTACAATCACGCTGACCTGACAGTTGTGCAGAAAACCATCATTGACACCCTCCATAAGGAGGGAAAGTCTCAAAAGGTAATTGCAAAAGAAGTTGAATGTTCCCAAAGTGCTGTACCAAAGCACATTAATAGAAAGTTATGTGGAAGGGAAAGGTGTGGAAGAAAAAGGTGCACAAGCAGCAGGGATGACCACAGCCTGGAGAGGATTGTCAGGAAAAGGCCATTCAAAAGTGTTGGAGACTTTCACAAGGAGTGGACTGAGGCTGGAGTCAATGCATCAAGAGCCACCAAACACAGATGGATCCTGGACATGGGCTTCAAATGTTGTATTCCTCTGGTCAAGCCGCTCCTGAACAACAAACAACGTCAGAAGCATCTTACCTGGGCTAAAAAAAAACAGACCTGGTCTGTTGCTCAGTGGTCCAACGTCCTCTTTTCTGATGAGAGCAAATTTTGCATCTCATTTGGAAACCAAGGACCCAGAGTATGGAGGAAGAATGGAGAGGCACACACTGCAAAATGCTTGAAGTCCAGTGTGAAGTTTACACAGTCTGTGTTGATTTGGGGAGTCATGTTATCTGCTGGTGTTGGTCCACTGTGCTTCATTAAGTCCAGGGTCAATGCAGCCATCTACCAGGAGATTTTGGAGCACTTCATGCTTCCTTCCGCAGACGAGCTCTATGGGGATGCTAACTTAATTTTCTAGCAGGACTTGGCACCTGCCCACACTGCCAAAAGCACCAAAACTTGGTTCAATGACCGTGGGATTACTGTGCTTACCGTAATTGGCCATCAAATTCACCTGACCTGAACCCCATAGAGAATCTATGGGGCATTGCCAAGAGAAAGACAAGATACATGAGACAGAACAATGCAGAAGAGCTGAAGGCCGCTATTAAAGCATCCTGGTCTTCCATAACACCTCAGCAGTGCAACAGGCTGATAGCTTCCATGCCACGCCGCATTGAGGCAGTAATTGCTGCAAAAGGGGCCCAAACCAAGTACTGAGTACATATGCATGCTTATACTTTTCAGAGGTCCGATATTGTTCTATGTACAATCCTTGTTTTTTTGATTGCATGTAATATTCTAATTTTCTGAGATTGTGGATTTGGGGTTTTCAAGAGCTGTAAGCCATAATCATCACAATTATGACAAATCACGGCTTGAACTATCTTGCTTTGCATGTAATGAGTCTATCTCATATATTAGTTTCACCTTTTAAGTTGCATTAATGAAATCAATGAACTTTTGCACAATATTCAAATTTTTCGAATATCACCTGTAAAACTCAAAGTAGCCTTTCACAGGAACGCTAAATGCTCTGAACTGGGTTTAATCTTGGTCTTCAGTGTCACTTTATAAGCCAAGTGTACCTTGTCTTTAACTCCCGCAAACTCAATCATTTGTCTGGCCACATCAGCATGCGCAGGATTCATCTCTATGGTGAGCAGTAGAGCTCCAGGCTTCAGTAAGCGAGCTATACGGATGGCGGAATAACCACAATAAGTGCCCAGCTCTAGAACCGTGGAGGGGTTAGTTTCTTGTAGCACATTATCCAGGATCAGGCCTAGAAGTAACAGTAAAACATTCATCTGTAATGCAGATAGTGAATGCAATAATAAGAGGTACACATGATGCATAAATGTTAATATAAGATAATACTTTTATTGTCATTGTATACATACAACAAGATTTCTCAAGGCACACTTTACAACAGCAATATTCAAAAAAGAATTCAACACATGCATACTTCCTAACGAATGCCCGCATATTCATCCTCAAATATGGCAAAAATATGAAATAATTTTAAAAAGACAAATTTTTACATGGAATTACTAAAATTGCACTATGTGGATTTATAGACGATACAATACAGTGTTGATCCTACATACGCATGTTCCCTTTTATTCTTAAACTCATGAGGTTTGTATGCAAACTGAATTATTACTGGAAAAGCAGTGGTCTAGCTGTTAAATCCTCTGTGTATTTGATCATTTTGATATCACTACAATTAAATGTTTTATGCAGTGCAAGAATCTGGATTTTATGCAGTGCACCGGATTGTATATTACATACTTCTGACCACTGCACTCTAAGAACGTTTATATACTTTTGAAGTTGAAGTTCCTCTTAAGGCGGGAGTAAACCCGCTGACTTTTTTATTTATTTTTTTACACCTGTAAAGGAAAAGGCATAATGAGCTAGTATGCACCGCATACTAGCTCATTATGAAATACTTACCTTAGAACGAGGCGCCGGCATCTCACTCGGTCCACGCAGAGGGAGCTGACATATTCCCTCGGCGTGTCTTCCGGGTATCGCGGCTCCGGCGCTGTGAGTGGCCGGAGCCGCGATGCCATCAATCCCGCACATGAGTTCTCTTCCCGGCAGGGTCTGGCGTCTGCCGGACTTTCAGCCGAGAATCCCCGGTGCGCATGCGCCGCTGAAGTCAGCGGCTCATTGCGAGGGGAATATCTCCTAAACCGTACAGGTTTAGGAGATATTCTTTTTACCTACATGTAAGCCTTATTATAGGCTTACCTGTAGGTAAAAGTTACAAAAATTACTATACAACCGCTTTAAAGGTAGACTGTGTGTAGATAAGCACATGTAATGATTATGTTGAAGATTATTAAAATACATATTTTGAGGTTTTTATGTGTCTGCTACACTCTTTCTTCCTTGTGGCACAGTCATCAAAGCATATTTAATGGGTAAAAGGACTGCGACTTACTGTATGTGTTCTGCGTATGGGGGGTAGGCTTAAGTGTTATTAAGTGTTATTAAGTATATAAGTGTTATCACTGCCCGGTTCCCTACTGCGCGTCTTTATTGGTCCCTGTTGTGTCCTGGGAACTGTGTGTTTCCCAAGACAAAACGGGAACCCTCGGATATGGGCGGGCATCCTCGGATAGCTAGTCCCGGAAGTGGGTGCAGATACCTGTATTATACAGGTATCTGCCCCCCCTCCCCCCTGAAAGGTGCCAATTGTGGAACCGGAGGGGGGGAGGAATCCGATAAGCGGAAGTTCCACTTTAGGGTGGAGCTCTGCTTTAACTATGCCCCTCTAAGCCCCCCCCACCACTGTTAGCACAATTTGGCCATACCCACAATTCATCTGGATACAATATTTTATACCTTCGGATCATATTTATGAAAGATGGGGGGGGGGGGTTGTTAAAAGAATTATAGCCTCTGGGTTCCAGATATGCTAGGTACACCACTTGGAGATGTCATAGAAGTCTAGACTTGTCATAAGCGCACATAGAATACCACATTCAGCTGACCCTAATGCAGCTGATGTAAACCTAGGTGGGACACACAGGACTAGGAGTAGCTGCACACCCTTGTTTGACGTAAATTCTTCATTTTTATTCATGCAAGAACAGTAAGGGGGCTTCAGATATTTTTGTTTGTATAATTTCAATTCACCTTTAAAGGCACAAATTATATTTTATTGAACACATAACTAATCAAAAAACTGTGTTTTTACATTTGCCTGGCCCTACTTTAGGGACCTATTTTTCAGAAAACACTGTATTAATAATTTTTAAAAAAGGTATCATATAAGAGCTCAATTTGACACATACTGTATAGATAAAACACTTTTTATATGAAAAAAAAAATTCAAATTTCATCCTAAACACTCATCATGTTTTTTCACTTTCCACATTTTTTACTTTTTTTTTACATATTTTTCACATATCTATACATATTTTTTTCAGAACACTATATTTGCAATCATCCTCACACATGTGGAATGTGTTGTGTCAATTGAGTATACTATGTGGATGTTTTCTTGGCTGGGACGGGGTCCCTTGCCTCAGCTCCGGAACAGACAACTATTTTGGGGTCCCAACTCTCTTGATGCTAGCCAAGCACAGTGCTTTAGCCGACCTCTGAGTATAGATCCCTTTCTCCCCATAAGGTTCTTTCTCCCCTTACGGGTAGAATATATTAACTAATACTACATATCTATTTGTATTTACAGTTTATTTCTGTACCCAACTCCTGATGAATGGCATACAGCCATGAAACGCGTCGAGTTTCCATGGGGTGCTCAGTCAAGTCTGGCTCATGATCTAGTTACTGGCCCATATATACCTTTCATACATCCAAAATTTATTGAGTACTATGTAACTATGTGTATGTGTATCTTTGTTTTTATAGCATCTCTGTTGCATATGGTGTACCATTGCCTGTCAATAGGAAATATCCTGTATTATATCTACAATTAATCATGGTCAAGATTGATATTGCTCACCTTATAGCCAAATGCTGTTTCTATGACATGTTACATATTTGTATTTATACCTTTTTATCAATATTCAAATACTTCTCATGTGCTGCCAAGCTAAACATTTGTATCTATCATGCTCATGCCATGTGTGCATGTGTATGTATATATATGAAAATACTTTTTTCATTGTTTCATACTATTGTTACTAAATAAACTATGTTTACCAACTATTCTACCTCCACAAGTCAATTGGCTCATTAAAGCGGTTCTGCACCCATTTCATTTAGTAAATCTCTTTGCCTTCCAAATCAGGCAAAGAGTACTTGTTTTTTTTTTTTTTTTTTTTTTTTATTACCTTGTAATTGATGACTTCCGGTCTTATCTCTCTTCGGCGGCGGGCGGGGTCTCTGCGTCGATCGTCGTACGCCGCACTGTCTCCTGGGATATGGTGTCATTGATCCCAGAAGTCAGTGCGGGCATCTTCCGAAATCTCGCAAGATTTCGGCCACATCTTCCGAAATCTCCCGAGATTTCGGCCACATCTTCCGACATCTCGTGAGATGTCGGCAGATGTGCCGTTACTGCGCACGCGCGAGTAACGGCGGTGCATGCTGGGCCATCTAAAGTGCCTGTGGGGTTTCACATGCCCACAGGCAAGATGGACCCCAGCAGACAAGAAGAAGACAAGAAGAAGATGAAGATGAAAACCGGCGGCGATCGAGATGGAAGATGGAACAGGTAAGTCCCCCAATTAGCTATATGCCCTTGGCATATAGCCCAAAAAAAAAAAAAAAAGAGTGCAGAACCGCTTTTAAAGTCCCACATTCCTTTCTTATTTACAATAGATTATTTGATATTTACATTATCATCGTATTACTCAATTTACACTTAGATTAATTTTGATTTATATGTTTTGATTATCAATGTATTATAGCGCGGCTCTTTTTGACAAATTTGAATCTGTTCTGTGGAAGATATCTCGCAGCAGAGCCGCTGGTTTTTATAATTTTTTTACTGTGGATAGCATTATCATCCAAGCGCAGTTTTGAGTTGGGACAACATGTCAAAATTTGACATGCGTGCAGGAGCAGTTTTATGGTTACAAAACACAGACAGTGTGCCTTCGGATCTGTGCACCTGCTCTTGCATGCATGTCAAATTTTGGCATGCAGCTGCGTGCGTCTGCACCTGAGTCTGCATTTACCTCTATAGGCTGCCTGCACACAGCTAAGGCAGATGCAGGCACAAAAACAAATGTTGCCTGCACACACAATTGTCAAAATCATAAAAAGTAGTAAATGTATTCATGTTAGGATAATAATGTGCTGGGTGTCCACTGCACCCCTGTGCCTTTAACCACTTCAGCCCCGGACCAATTGGCAGCCAAAGGACCAGGCCCCTTTTTGCTTCGGCACTGCGTCGCTTTAACTGACAATTGCGCGGTCGTGCGATGTGGCTCCCAAACAAAATTGGCGTCTTTTTTTTTCCCACAAAATAGAGCTTTCTTTTGGTGGTATTGGATCGCCCCTGCGGTTTTTATTTTTTGCGCTATAAACATAGAGCGACAATTTTGAAAAAAATGCATATTTTTTACTTTTTGCTATAATAAATATCCCCAAAAAATATATAAAAAAACATTTTTTTTCCTCAGTTTAGGCCGATACGTGTGCTTCTACATATTTTTGGTAAAAAAAATCGCAATTAGCGATTATTGATTAGTTTGCGCAAAATTATAGCGTTTACAAAATAGGGGCTAGTTTTATAGCATTTTTATTAATATTTTTTTTTTTATTACTAATGGCGGCGATCAGCGATTTTTATTGTGCCTGCGACATTATGGCGGACACATCGGACATTTTTGACACATTTTTGGGAAATTTGTCATTTATACAGAAATCAGTGCTAATTAAATAGCATTGATTGCTATGTAAATGACAGTTGTAGTGAAGGGGTTAACCACTAGGGGGCGGGGAGGAGTCAGTGTGACGTGTTGTGGTTTTTTTACAGTAGGGGGGCGTGGCTTACGTCTGACGTCATTGATCGGCATTCCCGATGACAGGGAACCACCGATCACTGACAGTCAGTGTAGGAAGCGCGGGGAGAGGTTTGTTTACACAAACCTCTCCCTGTTCTTCAGCTCCGTAACCCGATCGCGGGATACCAGTGGCGATCGGGTCCGCTGGTCCCGCGGCCGTGGTCACGGAGCTCCCGACCGGGTCGCGCGGGCAGACAAATTAAAGGGGACGTACCCGTACGTGCTTTTGCCTGCCCGTGCCATTCTGTAGACGTATATCTACATGAGATGGTCGGGAAGCGGTTAAGGAGTTTTAATGTAAACTGATACACGGTAATTTGGTTGGTTGCAGGCTGACTGACGAGTTGAGCTGGGAACCTTCTTTGGTTTTGTTTTACATGCGTTGCTCTTCTATGTGCTCCTTGCCGCTAAGTCTAGTTATTATAGGTGGGGGCAGTGTCCATTTGTTTGTACTGTTAGGATACTGTTAGGATAATCATGTGCCCATTATACTGTAAAAGATGTAGTGTTGTTTCACTGCAGAGAGCTATCCTTACTTCCTATCTTGGAGAATACACAGAAAGTACTGTAATGGGAAATCTCCCTAAAAGGAGCAAAAATCAGTAAAACCAAGACAGAGATTATAATCTTCACCCCTCCACCAAAACCTAAAAAAATAATACATGTTTTGGTTGAAGTTGGGCAGTCTCACGTGTAATTTTAGTTTCAAATATAGTTATGTTTATATATAAACATAACTAGTAAGACAATATACCAGTACCAGTAGATCCCATTTTACTTCCAGAAATACCTTTCTCATCTCCCACATTCATGGCCCATTCCTTTTCTCGGCAATATTTATCAATATGGTCCAGCACACTCTGAGGGTTGCCATGTACTGCATTCTGCAGCACAAACTCCAGGATCCTCTGTTCCCTGGTTTCAGCCATAGATACTGCAAAGCTTCAGTTCAGTCCTGGTACCTAAAGAGTTAAAATTACAGCAATGGCTCATTATCACAGACACATGTTATGCATTTTGTTGTGGTCCCTATTGCAGACAGAGAGCATCTTCAGCATGCCTTTATGAAGCAATGCACAAAAATAGATATTATGTAAATGGTAACATTGCCTGCAGTGTACAGGGGTCTGCAGGGCGGAGGACAGGAGTCTGTAGTGAAGGGTACGGGGGTCAGCAGGTCTGAGGACAGGAGTCAGAAGGGCAGGGTACAGAGCACAGCAAGGCGGAGGACAGGAGTCAGTAGGGCAGGGTACAGGGGTCAGCAGGTCAGAGTACAGGAGTCAGTAGGGCTGGGTACAGGGGTCAGCAGGACATTCATTAGTAGGGCAGTGTACAGGGGGCAGTAGGGCAGTGTACAGGGGTCAGGACAGGAGTCAGTAGGGAAGGGCACAGGGGTCAGCAGGTCAGAGGACAGGAATCAGTAGGGCAGGGTACAGGGGGTCAGCAGGACAGGAGTTTGTAGAGCAGTGTACAGGGGTCAGCAGGACTGAGGACAGGAGTCAATAGGGAAGGGTACAGGGGTCAGCAGGTCAGAGTACAGGAGTCAGTAGGGAAGGGTACAGGGGTCAGCAGGACATTCATTAGTAGGGCAGTGTACAGGGGTCAGCGGAACGGAGGACAGGAGTCAGTAGGGAAGGGTACAGGGGTCAGCAGGTCAGAGTACAGGAGTCAGTAGGGCCGGGTACAGGGGTCAGCAGGACATTCATTAGTAGGGCCGGGTACAGGGGTCAGTGGAACGGAGGACAGGAGTCAGTAGGGAAGGGTACAGGGGTCAGCAGGTCAGAGGACAGGAATCAGTAGGGCAGGGTACAGGGGGTCAGCAGGACAGGAGTTTGTAGAGCAGTGTACAGGGGTCAGCAGGACTGAGGACAGGAGTCAATAGGGAAGGGTACAGGGGTCAGCAGGACAGAGGACAGGAGTCAGTAGGGAAGGGTACAGGGGGGAGTAAGAAGGGCGGGATACAGGGGGTCAAATCCCCCCCATTCTTCCTCTTAACCTAAATCCCCCCACCCCCTCTTAGCACAACCCCCCCATTCCTCCTCCTAACAAAAATATCCCCCAAAATGATCGTTCCCTGTGCAACTAGCCCCCCCCCCCCCCCCCTCCACAAAGTTCTCCACCTCCTGTCATACCAACACTCCTCCATACAGCACATGACACTGGCCAGATCCATAGATCAGATTGTACACTGTATGATTGCCGCCCCCATCCACATTTTCTGCTGCCGGAAGCTGAATAGCTCTTGGAGAACATAGGGGGCGCTAATCATACTGTGTACCGTCCAATCTATGGATCAACTGCCATATGGAGGATCGTTGAAATGACAGGAGAGGGAGAGCACAGCCACTGTCATGTCTCTCAGCAGCCAGGTATGCTATCCATGGGGGACAAGGGCATATCATGAAATCAGTGGGCCTGTGTGCAAGATCAAAAAGGGGCCCTAGGCACCGTTAAAAAAATTAAATGCGGCGAAAAGTGGACGTGGTTTATTTGCGCTAAATATTGGGCTTAAAGGGGTTGTGGTTACATAGAGTCTGAGATTACTTACATAGTGCAGAATGGAGTAATGTTAACTAGGGAATGTAGAGTATGAAGTGTATGGCAGTGGGTAGTATGTGCAGGATGGTGTCCGTTCTTTATTTTTTGCAATTTTATTCTTTTATTCTTTTTTTACAATATAATTTTTTTGTATTTTTTTTTTTTATTCTTTTCAAAATGCTTTTTGGGGGTAGTGGATGGTGTCAGTAGAGCAATGCACAATGTCATAACTTTTTTATTTTTATTCTTTTTTGCAATTAATTTGTTAATTTTTTTACACAATGCTTTGGGGGGATGGACAGTTGGACAGTGTCAGTAGGGCATTGGAAGGTGTCAGTAGTTTTTAGTGGATGGTGTCAGCAGGGCAGTGGGTGTCAGTAGTTTTTTTTTTTTTTTTCACATGCTTTTTCTTTGGTGGGGGCAGTGGACGGTGTCATCATTTTTTTATTTTTATTTAATTACTTTTTTTATTTTTATTATTTCATACAATTTTTTTTTTTCAGCCCTGATGAGGGGCTTTGGTGAGATATCAGGGGTAAGACCTACCCCCACCACCATACCCCCCCCCCCCGTCCATCGCCGCCTCCCCTATTCATGCATCTGGCCCCTTTCAGGACACCGGACCATGGATTGCAATGCAGAGGGGCTGTTTTTTTGAAGCACCGATTAGAGCGAGAGGCTCTAATAGGCTTCAATATAGGGTGGGCTCGGGGAGGCAGAGAGTGCGCTCCGAGCCCACCCAGGTGTGTTACAACAGTGAATCAATATTTACTGTTGTAACACTGATCCTCCTCCCAGCAAATCAGGAAGTGGGTTTTGACACCAGTCACCCGATTGGCTGAAAGGACAGGCAATCCTAGGCATAGGAGCGGAAGCCGCCGTGATGCAGAGAGGACACAGGAGATGCTGTCCTTCCAACCTGCCGCCCATAGGTGCCCGCAACCCGGCGGCCGCCCGTAGGAGCCCACCTACCTGCAACCAATGGTGTAAGTGCTGGGGTGGAGGGGGGGGGGGTGTGCCGTGGTTGTTTGTCACCCCCCAAAAAAAAACACAAGCCACCACTGCACATATAGCTCATAAATCTTGGGGGGGGGGCAGTTTGGCATGTTGACCCTGAGCTCTACATGACCTTGTCCTGGCACTCGGTAGGGCTGAGCCACATTGTATTTGTCCATGGATGCACACATGGGTTTGTCCACGGATGTTCGGGAGCCCGCTCACTTGATTGCCCATATAGCAGCAGGCTTCCTATGGGGGCACTCAGAGAAGAGACGGAGTGGAGAGTGCCAGCAGGGAACCACAGAAGAGGAGGTTCAGGGTCGCTCTGTGCAAAACGATTGCACAGAACAGGTAAATATAACGTTTATTATTTCAGGAAAAATGAAATTTTACAACTGCTCTAAAGTTGTTGTGCTTGGAGTTTAGCTATAACCTCTTCCCGTCCGCGCTATAGCCAAATGACGGCTACAGTGCAGACCTACTTTGCCCATCAACAGATGTCCTCCCGTGCTCGAGTGGCCTGCGCGCCCCCTGCAAGGCGCGCGCTGCGCGCTCTGTGATCAACGAGTCTATGAGACTTGGCTGATCACAGATCGAAGTAAGGGGTCGATCCCAACCCCTTACCACACGATCAGCTGTCAGCCAAGGACATCTGATCTTGTGATGTAAACAAAGCCGATCACAGGCGGTTGTGAGAGGGACATCAGTCCCGATCGTGGAGAGCCTCTGCAGAGTCGTCTGTGCCCACCTGTGCCACCTGCCAGTGCCACCAGTGCACAACAGTGCCACCTACCAGTGCCCATCAGCGTCACCTACCAGTGCCCACAGTACCACCCACCAGTGCCCACAGTGCCACCTATAAATGTCAACAATCAGTGCCTCATCACCAGTGCTGTCCATCAGTGCCACCTACCAGTGCCCATAGGTGCCACCTACCAATGCCCATCAGTGCCACCTATCAGTGCCCATCAGTGATACCTATCAATGCCCATCAGTGCCAATTAGTGCGTTTTTTTTATCTTTAAAAAATGTCTGTCTTTATTGCCTATCAGTGCAGCCCATCAGGGCCCATCAGTGCAGCCTATCAGTGCCCATCAGTGCAGCCTCATCAGCAAATATCAATGAAGGAGAAAAATTACCTGTTTGCAAAATTTTATGAAACGTTTTTTTCTTTAAAAAATGTCTGTCTTTTTTTGTTTGTTTAGCGAAAAATAAAAACCCAAGTGGCGATTAAATACCACTAAAAGAAAGCTCTATTTGTGTGAAAAAAATGATAAAAATGTCATTTGAGTCCAGTGTTGTATGACCACACAATTGTCATTCAAAGTGTGACAGCGATGAAAGCTAAAAATTGGTCTGGGCAGGAGGGGGGTTTAAGTGCCCAGTAAGCAAGTGGTTAAAACAACAGTTGTTGAAAGATGACAATATGAGGGAGATTTACTAAAACGAGTGCACACAGAATCTGGCGCAGCTGTGCACAGTGACCAATCAGATTCTGTGTGCACCAGTTTTAGTAAATTTCATTGACAAAGCCAATGGGACACTGCAGGGTAAGCACTGGACACAGCATACCTTGCACTGTTATGTGTATGTTCCCGGTACAGTGATCACAGGAATAAATGACCCTTTGTTTCAGGTCCAGCTGATGTTGGCTGAACATGAACAGTAATCGCTACACTACTACACTGCAATGCACTACAGTGCAGATATGTAGAGGGCTGAGGCAGTGAGTTCCTGAATATGTTCCTCTCCCAGTCTACACTTCTGGTCTGACTGCCTTCCCTACAAGATTTTTTGCTAATGCATGTTAATGTTTTTACAGATTTGTAGTACACAAGCCTCTGGTATTTCAAGTAGAAGTAAATTATTATTTCCAAGCATCCTATGTTTCCTGACATTTGTTTATCCCAAGTGCAGTCTTTACCATAAATCATACTCACAGTGTATACAGTGTATACTTCTCAGCGCTCAGTCAGGAAGTGGCTCAAATCACATGCTATTTCTTTCTATTGTTTTTTTTTTTTTTTTTTAGAACTGGCCAATCCGCAGCAAGGAAAATTTAAGCAATGACATTGCAAAACGCTCGCTATTCCTGGCAGGTTGGAAGCGAGACACGTACGCCCACTGGATTTGTCCTACCTGGCAGACAAAGAATGAGATTCACAACTTATTAGTGTTCAGCACATTACATTCTGCTTAATACGAATCAGTCCATTTTCTCTCCCTCACAGAATGTGTAATCAGAACTGAGCTAGGCAAATAAATGAGATTTTTTGTCTGTAAAAATCTTTCTCTTTGATACAGAGCTGTTCTGAGCCGCGCTTTGAGAAGAATTTAACTAGATTACATGTCAGGATGGCCTGCCAAACTGATTATGCTGAATAAAGGCATTAGAAAGTTTGTGGAACATTACAGATAAAGCTGAAAACGACTGTATACCTAGCCATATATGGATTGAAATTTGTCCGGTTCAGCAGGATTCAGCCAAATATCGATCCATGTATGACCATTCCTGTTCAAGAGGAGTTATTCTAGTTATCATTTCCTCCCAAATAGGACTGTCGGTATATTTTTGCTCAATCGCCACTTGCAGTCAATAGTATGCAGTGCTGATCAATGTATTCTGGTATAGAAAGGTCACCGCTGCCAGATTATAATCGCACAGCGGGAGATTCCCCCATTTACCTCGAATGTGTGGATGAGGGAATTGATTCGATCTGTGGCCAGCTTTAGTTTAATATGTTTTGTGATGCACATTGATGTACTGCATTCCTGCCAACTGTCCCTCATTTTGAGGGACTGTCTCTCTTTTTGAACCCCATACCTCTGCCCATTGTGCAGCCTCAGTTGTCCCTCTTTTGGTCTGATGTATGGGTATCCAGGGTTTTTGTTAGATATCACATTGCCCACACAGCCTATCTGGGCAGCAGAGGGAAGGGGGTGTGGACAGGAGGCAGTGATTGGTGTAGTGGGGGGGGGGGCACAATTACAGGAACTGATCCCCTGTAGTTTCTCCCTTCAGCATCTGAATGCCAGCAGGAGGGAGAGGAGAAGTAGCTGGTAGCACTGCAGGGGAAATGAGCAAACAGGATTTCCTGGGCAGCAAGTACTAAATTGTGGACAGGAGATGGTGATCGATGTAGAGGGGGCAATTACTGAAACTGATCCCCCGCGTGGCTCTCCTTGCAGCAGCTGAAAGCTGGTGGGAGAGAGGAGGAGGAGCCAGCTTTTAGCTGCTGCAGGGAGCCTTTTTGGCCGCTCGCGGGGGGTAAAAACACCCCGCGAGCGGCCGCAATGCGCCTCTAAAACGCCGGTAAAGCGGCGCTAAATATCCCGCCGCTTTACCGCCAGCGCCCCCACCGCTCCAGTGTGAAAGTAGCCTTATTGTACTCATGTCCCAGTGTGCTGTGCATTACTTACTTTTCACCTTTAACTTTTGATCCCTGCACTCTGTGTGTTATTTCCTTATCACATCTGCACTCATCACTTACTCATGACCCCTGCAGTCTGTGCATTACTCACTCTTAAGCTGGCCATAGATGGATCAAATCTCTGCCGATTCAGCAGGGACTGGCCAGGATTCACTCCATCTATGGGCAGCTGGTTGTACTGAAATCGATCCATTAATCAGTTAATGGTTGAAGGAAAGTAAATTGAGCTAGAGATGAGTAGACTCAGGCTTTGTTTAAAGTGGAACTTCACTCTCTCAATCAACATTGACTAATTTTATTTGTTATGCTGCTAGCATTAGTGAATAGATAAAAATGTATTTACTTGTTTTAACCTTTTTTTTTTATACATTTCTTCAGTTACTTCCAGGATTCCAGGGCTGGGCAAAGGATGTCATACATCCCAGGAGTCTTCAGGAGGGGAGGAGTGGTTTTCACCGCTAAGCAAACTATTCTGCCTGCATGCCTGAGCTAAGGGCAGATGGATTCTACATGAATCCTCTGCCCTTATTTCCCATCTGTGCCTGCCTAGTTTTGGTGCAGATTTCACGGAGTGTCTCTTCTCATTTCTCAGGTAACTAACCTGCTGACACCAATGTAATGGTGTCAGAAATGGGTCTTTATCCCACAGACACATTAACATTAGGAGCAGTCTTCATCCTACTGACAATAATATAACAGGCAGTCTTTTTTCCACTAACCACTGCACAATATACAATGTGCTAAAAGTTACATAGTCATGACCATAATACTTTATATGCTCTGTTGCATGTTACATACCACTGCACCCAGTAATCAGTATTGTATGTTAGATAATCCTGACCACTGTGGCCTATAAACTATACTGTACATTACACAACACTGGGCACTGCACCCTATACACTATGTTGTACTTTTGCCTGAGATTGCAGACCACACCCATCCTAAAACGCTTTTCCCCAGATACAAAGCAATTAAATAAATATGCAGAAAACAAAACTTGGCAAAAAAATGCCCGCGGCACTTTATTTTTTTTACACATTAATATCCTTCAATACTCTTTTATTATTAGCCAAATGACATCATAAATTCAAATAAACATCACTTCCTTCTGCTCAATTTTCAGAAATCGAGCAGAAGTACCACATATTTTACATAGAAAATAACCAGTCCCCCCTAGAATACCAGGGTGACCCAACCACATAATAGTACTTGCTACTGGGGCAGGAGGGAGAGAGCCCCAGGCCAGACGACTTTGGCCGTGGCCAATCAGAGAATAATCCGCTCTCGAGGGGGAACTCCACGCCAAATTTTAAATAAAAAAAAAACGGCATGGGTTCCCCCTCCAAGGGCATACCAGGCCCTTAGGTCTGGTATGGATTTTAAGGGGAACCCCCTATGCTGAAAAAACAGCGTGGGGGTCCCCCCAAAATCCATACCAGACCCTTATCCGAGCACGCAGCCCGCCGGTCAGGAAAGGGGGTGGGGACGAGCGAGCCCACAGCGCCCAAAGATGGATAATATAGATGGAGATCCAACTTGGAGGCGACTTCCATTGAGTTCTATGGGTACAAGTCGCTTAGAAGTCGGATTGAAGTAGTACAGGAACCTTTTCTGTCGGAGCGACTGCAGTAGTGTGCATTAAGATGGAGCCATTCACTTACATTGATTTTTTCATCCGACTAGGGGCGACTTGAAGTCGGATCCAAAGTTGCCCCTGTGTGAATGGACTCTGAGTCTAAAGACAAATAAAATAGTCATCTCAGAAGTGCTTTAAAAGTTTGTGGCTAACCACACAGCACCTATGAACAGAGGGGAGAATCAGAACATATGGATTATTATAGTCATAATTTGAAGTCTATGATTTTTTTTTTTACAGCACATCACAACCCACATAATGCATTGTGGTCTGCTGGCATGCATTACATCACACAGGTGTATTCTGCCCGTGTGTAGAGGTAAAATGCACTACTGCAGGTTGTGGTGATGTGCTTTTTAACGAGCATTACTGCAATATGCTAGTGTGAACAAGCCCTTAAAGTGAAACTAAACCCAAAAATATAACTGTTTTCTAAAGGGATGCCGTGAAAAATAACTTTCTGCTCTCAACCAATATGCCAATCCATCAAATGGCTGATGTCATAACTGATCACATGTGCAGCACCATGGCAACTGTGAGAAAACAGAGGATAAGATGGCAGCTTCCTTGGCTGTAAAGGATGGCAGGGTGTATTTCACTTTAAATATTCAGTTGGTTGCAGCCTATACTGAAAGTAGGGGTCAGGTACACTTGATCAGCTAATCAACAAACTGGCATCTATTCAATTGCCAAACTTGAAGAGGTGAGCAGACCCACATATAGCTGTCTACAAATCTGAACACCATATCTTCATACAGGTAGATGTACATAAGACAACATAGCATACCTATACAGTAGGTGTGTGCAGCCTATTGCATTAGGGTGTGCACCTCAAAGCTCCAACACGTAACATATTTACCGTCCTCTTCCCTGCTCTCCATCCTGAAACAATGGGGGAGGGGGGGGGAGCAAAGGAGGAAACAGGGGGACCTGGGCAGCAGAAAGAAGAGGCACGGGGACAGGATAGGTGGCTGGGGTGGCATATATTGGTACCGATCCCCTGCATTTTCCTCCTTTGGCAGCTGAATGTCAGTGAGAGGGAGAGGAGAAGAAGCCTACTTTCAGCTGCTGCAGGAGGAAAATACAGATGGGCTCCACTAAATTCCACCCCCGCCGCCTCTCCTGTCCAGGTTCTGGGGGTCAGCAAGGAAGGATCGCGGTTTACCTGTCACCTGCCCACGATTGATGGGTAGATCACGATTGACGGGTTGCCAACCACAGGATTAGGGTGTGCCAAGGCACACCTGGCACACACCCTGCACACCCCCTGTGCATGCCTATGATACCTATTAACCATAAAAGCAAATTGGAATACAGACCATGTTTTGCTCCACATAAACACAGATAAATCTCAGCGCACATTTCATAATAATCTGGCAAAAGTACTCTGACTGGTTTAAAGGCATGGTTCACCCTTAACAAAAAACTGCCTATGCAGATAAGGGGTGTCTGTGGATAAAAACAAACTGTGCAGCTCGGACTAAATTTGAATAATGCCCTTGCTATAGGTGTAGGCCATTTATATACCTCTTGAAGCCTGACTGGAATACTCCCAGGACATTGCTATGATGTTGCTAAATGAGGCCTACTTGTTACTGCTCACCTCCACCATCACAGGAGTGAGCTCTCAAACGTTGAACTCAGAGTTACAGCATCAGGGGGGAGAAGCATGTGAGGGGGTTTGAATCAGAGAAAAATCTCACTCCTGTGATGGTGGAGGTGAGCAGTAATGAGTAGGCCTCGCTTAGCACCGTCCTAGCAACGTCCTGGGAGTATTCCAGTCATGGGGTAAGTAAATGGCCTACACCTATAGCAAGGGCATTATTCATCTTTAGACAGAGCTGCATGGTTTGTTTTTCTCTACAAACACTCCTTACCTGCATAGGCCTTTTTTTGTAAAGGTGAACTAACAAGAATACCTGAGCTTATTTTTAAATGCTGCATACTGTATATTGTTGGCTATTTAACGGTACATTCTGGGAAATACATAAGTTACTGAAAACACACATATTGATTACATTGCATTTTAGAAATAATGATTTAATAAGGTAGCACAATTACGGTTTGCAAAGTGCTAAAGTTTGTTTGCTGCACCATATGTATTATCTCTGCAATTCATGTTGCCTTACTGAATAAGAAAGGCCACTACTCTTTATATTGAGGCATCCTACAAAACAATCTGGGTGTCATGCCCCGTACACACTGTCGGAAATTCCGACGGAAAATGTCCGATCGGACCATGTTGTCGGAAAATCCGGTGGTGTGTGGGCTCCATCGGAGAGATGCTGCTCTCAAATTTTCCGACAACAAAATCCGATCAGACTTTTTCCGATCGCGTGTAGAGAATTCCGACGGACAAAGTGCCACGCATGCTCAGATCAAATTACGAGACCAAAGCTATTGGCTACTAGCCTCTACGTAGTTCCGTCGTACGCAACGAACGTCACCACGTTCAGAATGATCGGATTTCCGACAACTTTATCCGACTGTGTGTATGCAACACCAGTGTCGGACAAAATCCATCGGAAAAAAATCTGACGGATTTTTTGGTCGGAATTTCCGACCGTGTGTACGGGGCATTACAGATGAAACAGACATATGTTCTACCAAGGCCGTAAGTTATACTTGAAATTTTTTACATGAATTAGAGACTGAGTTTACCTGGGCCAGTTGTCAGATGATAAATCCAATTCCTTCTATGTGGAAGAAGGGCAATGCCATAGTGACACACTAAGCTTGGGAACTTCCAGATGTAGAAAGAGTGCATGAAAATGACCAAGTACTACATCCCCAACTCTCCTGAAAAATAGGCCTTGTGTTACTTATGATATGAGTACATAAAACGACAGTATTTAATGTGAATTTCATGATATGAATTCAAAACAAAACGATATAATGCTGTACATATTGTTTAGCCCACCCGAGTAGTAGGTACATAATAAACAGATCAGCCATAACATTATGACCACCCAACTAATATTACTAATATTACTTTTACTGCCAAAACAGTCCTCACCCATCTCAGCATGGACTCCACTAGACCTCTGAAGGTATGCTGTGGTGTCTGGCACCAGCCGTCAGTAGTAGATCCTTTAAGTCCTGTAAGTGGCGAGGTGGGACCTCAATAGATCAAAGTTGTTTTTCCAGCATGTCCCACAGATGCTTGATTGGAATGATATCTGAAGAATTTGGAGGCCAAGTCAACACCTCACACTCGTTGCTGTGTTTCTTAAACCATTTTTGAACAATTTTTGCAGCCTGGCAGGGTGCATTATACTGCTGAAAGAGGCCACTGCCACCAGGGAATACTGTTTCCATGAAGGGGTGTACTTGGTCACCAACAAAGTTTAGGTAGGTTATGTGTGTCATAGTAACATCCACATGAATGGCAGGTTTCCCAGCAGGACACTACCCAAAGCATCACACTGCCTATGCCAGCTTGCCTTCTTCCCATACTGCATCCTGGTGCCATCTCTTCCCCAGGTAAGTGACACACATGCACCCGGCCATCTACATGATTTTAAGGAAATATGAATCCTCAGACCAGGCCTTCTTCCATTACTCTGTGGTCCAGTCCTGAAGCTCTGGGATAGCGTGTCAGCAGTTCCACATTAGGATCAACGAGTTGCAAACCCTCCATCTCAGAGCATTAGCAGAGTGCATTGAGCCCCTGGCAGCACTGGAAGAAGCAGGTGGCCGTGGAGGAAGCAGGAGCCGCATAAGCTGATGCTTCCTCTGTAGCGCCTGCTCCTGTTCCAGGTGGAAGGATTCCTGGGACGTGAGGAGAGGAGAGCCGATAACCGGCAAACCCACACAGGGGACATCTACACTTATAATCAGGGCCCTGATCATCAGTGCAGCCCCAACAGTGCCTACCAATTCTGCCAACCAGTGCCAATCATTGCTGCCAATCACTGCCCATCAGTGCTGCCTGTCAGAGCCTATGAGTGATGCCTATCATTGCCGCCTATCAGTGACTGTCAGTGCCGCCTATCAGTACCCTTCAGTGCAGCCTCATCAGCGCACATCAGTGAAGTAGAAAAATTACTTATTTACAAAATTTTATAATAGAAACTAAGAAACACTTTTTTTTTTTCAAATTTTTCATTTTTCTTTCGTTTGCTTAGCAAAAAATCAAAAAACACATTGGCGAATAAATACCACTAAAAGAAAGCTCTATCTGTCTCAAAAAATGATAAAAATGTTGTTTGGGTACAGTGTTGTATGACCACGCAATTATTCAAAGTGCAGCAGCACTGAAAGCTGAAAATTGGGCTGGGCAGGAAGAGGATAAACGTGCCCAGTAGGCAAGTGGTTAAACAACATATACACTAAGCTTTTGCAATGGGCATATTAGCACCTATAAAAAGGTTAACAACTATTAGGATGCTTTCACACTGATCCGCGGGTGCAGCGAAGTGCAGCTGCAGCTTTCCTGCGGGTTAGCTGCACTGAGCCATAGACTTCTATTATATCCTGTGGGTTTCGAAAGCGCACCAAAACTGTGCTTTTAGAGCGCACCCACAAGATATAAAAGAAATCTATTGCAAAGCGTAGCTAATCCACAAGAGAGTTGAAGGTGCAACGTGTTTCATCCATGGTACAGGTAAACTGCAGCACAGTGTGAAAGCAGCCTTATAGGGGGCTGAGGACAGTAAGGGCTCATTTACATTTGTGGTTGGGGGGGCATTAAAACCCCATAGTTGAGATGTGTTTTTACCACACACCCCCAACCACTGGTGTAGTGTCAGGGGTCGCAATGGCAATGGGGGCCTGTGCAACCTCCCTGTCACATTCTGTTTTACACTTGGACAGGAGGTGGACATATACAGGTACCAATCCTTTCTATTTTCCTCCTGCAACAGCTGAAAGACATAGGGGGAGATTTACAAAAAGGGGAGCCGAGGAGGAGAAGGAGGGGGGGACTTGGCGGCAGCCAATGAGTGTGCAGTCTCTGGCGGTGATATGCGCAGAGGCAGAGTTGCCGTGCAGCTTGAGCTGGGAGAAGAAAGATGGTGATGTCTTTCGTTGGAGCGTGCCGCAGCCTGGCTCTGTCTACCTGGCTGATCTCCTACTGCTTCGTCCATCTGCTGTGCATGGACTTCACGGTGGCCGAGAAGGAGGGGAAGCCACGACCGTGGATTGGGTAAGTGTGGAGGGGGGGGGTTTGTTTACCACCCCCCAAAAAAATGGAGCACCTGCCACCACTATAGCCAATCAGCTTCTAACTTCAGCTTTTTCAATTAAGCTTTGACAATAAAACCTGAAAGCTGATTGGATGCTATGCAGAACTGCACCAGACTTTGCACGCTCCAGTTTTAGTAAATCCCCCTACAGAGTCCCTGTAAAAAGTGAACAAAATCAGTGTCATCCACGCTTTTTTTTGTGCTTGTGATTAAACAGTGGGTAAACATCCAACAGGGATTGGTCCCATGGAAAATGATGATCCTGATTTTTGTTTAAATTCTTCATTAACCTTTTCAAATTAAAAAAATATCTAAATTCTGAACCATTTCATTTCATTGTGGCCCGCAGACGGTTACCACATCACTTAAGTGACCTTTGCTCTTCAAAAGGTGATAAGTGGAAGTATGCACAGACCAAATGGAAGGTTGTTCTTTGAGTATTCCTATTTTTAATAAATAACTGACATAGTAAGGAATTATTTTTGGGTAGAAGAATATATTTTATTGAATACAATAATATACATAATGCAACTAAAATTTAACTTGATTGATTTTAACTTGATTTTTTTTTTTTTCTAATGCTGCACTTCAAAATAAAATAAATAATGTTTAGTGAAATACGTTTAGTGAAATACCCTGAGATAAAGATGGAAGAAGGTTCATGTTTTACAGTCAAGGAATGGGAGCCGACCAGTGTTAGTGAATATGAGGTCTTCGATCTCATTGATAAAAAGTAAGTTCCTTTTCACTGGAGTAGTTTTAGAAATTGGCTAGCTTCATTTTTGGGTCTACACTGACTTTAATGTATGTATTTAGATTTTGTTCAATACATTTTTATTTGTTTTTTCAAGATTATTGTTCCAGGGAAGCAATACATAGTCATTTTATGCTAACTGCAAAAATAAACCAGATTTATCAGTTTCCACCACTGGGTTTAGAGTAGAGGATGGGGTAGGGCTAGGGAGGGAAAGGTTTTGGCACCAAGTCCAAGAAAATGTAGAAAAATAAGAAAGAGGAGAGAAAAAGTGTGGTGGGAGAAGGGAAGCAAGGAGGGTTGTTTACTGTTTTATTTCCACAATTTCCCATGTTCATAGGTTTGTATGTGTTTAGTTTTAAGGAAATGAAAGAAGCATCAGATTCTAAAACAGATCAGCCACTGCTACAGGAGGTCCTGAATGCCATGACATCAGATTCTGGTATTGAGAGGAAAAGTCCAGTACCAGCAGGTATAGCATGAAAAGATAAGGTGTCCATTCTTTTTTTTTTTTTTTAAACTTCAGTTTGTTTAGTGTTTTCTAACTTCTCTCTGATCTATCGTCCTATTCCCTGCATAAGTTTCTCAAAAGGGAGAGGTCACTATTGAACACCAGGACATATTAGATTGGCAATATACTGCAGAACTAATGAAGGAGCTAGAAAAATACCTCTGTGAGGACCCATCAGATGCCAGGTTTGTGAAATATGTAAACGATCTCTAGGAGGAAGCTTTATACATTCAATCAATGAACGGAGGTTCAGAGTTCAGATAAGTTCCGACTTATACCCATTAATCTTATGCTGTAACAACTGCAAAGATGAACCAGACTGAGTGGTTTCCACCACTGGTTTTATGGTAGAGGATGGGGTAGGGCTAGGGAGGGAAAGGTTCTCTCACCAAGTCAAGGTCTTCCTCACCCTCAGAGGAGGCCATATGTACAGCAGAGTAAAAAAGAAAAACGAGGAGATTAAAAAAGGCAGGGAAGGAGGACTGTTAACTTTTTTTCCCCTACAACTTCCCATGTTCATGATTTGTATGTATGGTTGCCGCCTCATCCCTTTAAACCCGAACACACATATTAATTACACAGGTTCTGTGGCTGATTAAGGTGGTAATTAAACTCACTTGGTGCCTTGTCTGCATTTAATTAGCCTCAGAACCTGTGTAATTCAAAGGTGTTCGGGTTTAAAGGGATGAGGTGGCAACTCTGTTTGTATGTGTTTAGTTTTAAGGAAGTGGAAGTGGGAGAAGCATCAGATATTAAAACAGATACCTACCTACAGGAGCTCAGAAATGACATCATATTAGATTGTGGTATTGAGCGGAAGAGTTCAGTACCAGCAGGTATAGTATGAAAAGATAAGGTGTCTATTTCTTTTTTGTTTTCCCCCAGTTTATTTAGTGTTTACCAACTTCTCTGTTTACAAAGCCAGTTTCTCCCCCTCCCCCTACCGCCGGCTTTCAGCTGAGGCACACAGGAAATTTGTACAGTAATATTATGCTAAAACAACTGCATAAATGAGCCAGACTCAGCGGTTTCCATGGCTGCTTTTAGGGTAGAGGATGGGGTAGGACTAGGAAGGAAAAGGTTCTCTCACCAAGTCCAGGTTTTCCTCACACTCATAGGAGGCCAGAAGTAAGGGAGGGTAGAAAAAGAAAAAAGAGGAGAGAAATAAAATGAGTGAAGAAGGGAAGGAAGGGGGGCTGTTTACAGCTTTTTTCCCACAATTCTCCATGTTCATAGAGTTGTATGTGTTTAGATTTAGAGAAGTGGAAGTGAGAGAAGCATCAGATTCTAAAACAGATCAGCCGCTGCTACAGGAGGTCCTGAATGCCATCACATCAGATTCTGGTATTGAGAGGAAAAGTCCAGTACCAGCAGGTATAGCGTGAAAGATAAGGTGTCCATTCTTTTTTCTTTTTTTTTTTAAACTTTAGTTTATTTAGTGTTTTCTAACCACTCTCTGTTCTATCTTCCTATTCCCTGCATAAGTTACTCAAAAGGCAGAGGCCACTATTGAACAGCAGGATATATTAGATTGGCAATATACTGCAGAACTAATGAAGGAGCTAGAAAAATACATCTGTGAGGACCCATCAGATGCCAGGTTTGTGAAATATATAAAAATATATAAAATATCTCTGGAAGGAAGCTGAGTTTATACATTCAATCAATGAACGGAGGTTCAGTAATATTATGGTTTCAGGGAAAAATACACACATATATATTATGTTTAATTGTAGTACAAAGCATGAGAATTTTGACGTATACCCATTAATCTTTTGCTGCAACAAAAATCAACCAGACTCAGTGGTTTCCACCACTGGTTTTAGGGTAGGGGATGGGGTAGGGCTAGGGAGGGAAAGGTTCTCTCACCAAGTCCAGGTCTTCCTCACCCTCAGAGGAGGCCATATGTACAGCAGAGTAGAAAAGGAAGAAAAAGAAGAATGAGGAGATTAAAAAGGGAGGGAAGGAGGACTGTTAACTTTTTTTCCCCACAACTTCCCATGTTCATGATTTGTATGTGTTTAGTTTTAAGGAAGTGGGAGAAGCATCAGATTTTAAAACAGATCCCTACCGACAGGGGCTCAGAAATGACATCATATTAGATTGTGGTATTGAGCGGAAGAGTCCAGTACCAGCAGGTATAGTATGACAAGATAAGGTGTCTATTTCTTTTTTGTTTTCCCCCAGTTTATTTAGTGTTTACCAACTTTTCAATGTTCTATCCTCTTATTCCCTTCCTAAGTTTCTCAAAAAGCAGAGGCCACTATTGAACACCAGGATATTTGGCAATATACTGCAGAAGTAGTGAAGGAGCTAGAAAAATACCTTTGTGAGGACCCGTCAGATGGCAGGTTTGTTAAATATATAGAAAATCTCTGGAAGGAAGCTGAGTTTATACACTCAATCAATGAACGGAGGTTCAGTAAAAATATAGTTCCAGGGAAAAATTCACACCTACTGTATACAGGGCTGCTGTTAGAAATCACCCCGTACCCCGGTACTATTTTCTAGAGCTGACGGTCGCCTCTCTTGTAATAACAACCGATGCGGCTAAGTAGCCGATTGATATGGGCGGCACAGTGGTGTATGGGCGGCACAGTCGTGTAGTGGTTAGCACTCTCACCTAGCAGTAAGAAGGGTCGCTAGTTCGAGTCCCAACCTCGACACTTCCTGCCTGGAGTTTGCATGTTCTCCCTGTGCCTGCGTGGGTTTCCTCCGGGAACTCCGGTTTCCTCCCACAATCCAAAGACATGCAGGTAGGTTAATTGGCTTCTGTCCAAAAAATTGGCCCTAGTATATGAATGGGGACCTTGGATTGTGGGCTCCTTGAGGGTAGGGACTGATGTGAGTGTGCAATGTACAGGGATGGGGACAATTGTAGACACTCGCTCAGGTTGAACTGGATGGACTGATGTCTTTATTCAACCTTACTAACTATGAAACTATGATTGTTAACACAAGCAGCAGGAGGTGATGTCCACCCTCCCGCTGCTTGTCCGGGCTCTCCCGTCCCACCGAGAGACCTGAGCAGCCAGCTGGCACCTCCACCGGCTGGCTTGAGACCCGAAGAAATCCGGGATTGGCTTTGATTGGGTCTCGGCTGTAGAAACCCGGAAGCAACATCATGACATCACTTCTGGATTACTGGAGTCTTAAAGGCGCCAGTTTCAAAAAATCTAAAACATTCAAAAACGCTGATCTTGATCTTATGGACCCCAGATCCCACCATAAGAGTACTTGTCACATGCCTATTGTTGTCACTAGCGTTTGTTACCTTCCTTGTGACAGCAATAAAAGTGATCAAAAAAGAAATGAAAGCAACAATGTAAAAAGGAATAAAAATAAAAATAAATGAATTAAAAAAAAAGGTAAAGTGCCCCCCCCCCCCTCCTGAACGCACGCAAACTGCCACCGTCCCACACATGTGAGGTATCACCGCAAATGTCAGATCATGGGCAGTAATTCTAGCACTAGACCTCCTCTGTACATTTAAAGTGGTAACCTGTAAAGGCTTTTAAAGCATCGCCTATGGATAGTAACATTTACGTCATTTGTCGCTGTTGTGCAGGTGTGCACAATTTTAAAGTGTGACATGTTTGGTATCTATTTACTCAGCGTGACATCATCTTTTATATTTTACAAAACAAATTGGGCTATGTATTTTTTTTTGGTTAAATCACCATTTGGTTAAATCACCATTGGCAGACACAAACATAACTTACAAAATTCCTGCTAAATCTAAAAGAAAAACCTGTATTAACCACTTGCCTACCAGGCATGAACACCTCCTTCCTGACCAAGCCATTTTTCAGCTTTCAGCGCTGTCGCATTTTGAATGACAATTGCGCGGTCATGCAATGATGTACCCAAATAAATTTTTTATCATTTTTTCCCCACAGATAGAGCTTTATTTTGGTGGTATTTGATCACCTCTGCGGTTTTTATTTTGTGCGCTATAAACAAAAGAAGAGTGACAAGTTTGAAAAAACATAATATTTTTTACTTTTTATTATAATAAATATCCAATTTTTTAAACAAATTTTTTCCTCAGTTTAGGCCGATACGTATTCTTCTACATATTTTTGGTTAAAAAAAAATTGCAATAATCGTATATTGATTGGTTTGCGCAAAAGTTATAGCGTCTACAAAATAGGGAATAGATTTATGACATTTTTATTATTATTTTTTTTTTTTACTAGTAATGGCGGCGATCTGCGATTTTTATTGTGACTGCGACATTGCGGCGGACATATCGGACACTTTTGACACATTTTTGAGACCATTCACATTTATACAGCGATCCGTGCTATAAAAATGCATTGATTACTGTATAAATGTGATTGGCAGGGAAGGGATTAACACTAGGGCACTGCAGGGGTTAATATGTTCCCTATGTTAGTGATTCTAACTTTGGGGGGGGGGGACTGACTGGGGGAGGGACCGATCGGTGTCCCTATGTACAAGGGACACACCATCGGTCTCCTCTCCAGTGACAGGACGTGGATCTGTGTGTTTACATACACAGATCCACGTCCTGCTCAATTACTGGGCAATCGCGGCTGCCCCCTAGTGGCCAAAATGGTAGCGCCATCATATGACGACGTCCCGCCACAAGAGCCGCACTGCTCCGCCGTCAATTGACAGTGGGCGGTCGGCAAGAAGTTAATTAATAAAATTAGTTAATAAATAAAGCTCAAAAGCTCAGTATGTAAATGAGGTCCTAATTTGACAGGCATTTGGATGCAGGTGTATGACCCCCAAACACTGACAGTGTGTATTTGGGGCCACTCGCCTGCACCTGAACACCTGTCAGATTAGGACATGCAGCTGTGTTCATACAGTCACTGCATCCTCATAGAGTAAGGCCCCTTTCACACTGGGGCGGGAGCCGCGGCGACGGTAAAGCAGCGCTATATTTAGCGCTGCTTTACCGTCGTTTTAGCAGCGGGATTCGGCCGCTAGCGGTGCGGTTTTAACCCCCGCTAGCGGCCGAAAAAGGGTTAAAATCCCCCGCATACACCCAGTATTACCGCGGTGTCCTATTGAAATCAATGGGTAGGAGCGGTATAGGAGCGGTGAATACACCGCTCCTATACCGCTACAAAGATGCTGCTAGCAGGACTTTTTTTACCGTCCTGCTAGCGCACCGCTCCAGTGTGAAAGCCCGCCGGCTTTCACACTGGAGTGAATGGGGCCGGTTTTTTCAGGCGGTGTACAGGCGCTATTTTTAGCGCTGTACCGCCTGAAAAACGCCCCAGTGTGAAAGGGGCCTAACAGACAGCTCCAGCTGCACAAACAAACTGCTCATTCAGCCTAGGTCCACACTGGTGCGTGCGGAACACCACATGTGATTTACGCAGGAATTGCTCCCCATTCACATGCGATGTCTGTGCGGTGCGAGTTGAGCCATACATTTTGCAAAATGGTGTAGGACCCTTTTTTTCCCCACACATTTTTTTCCCCACACTGCTATGCAGTGGGATGCGATGCGGGGAAACACAGAGAATCTTGTGCGTTTCCCGCATCGCATCAGTGTGAACCAGGGCTCACACTGTATGGACTAGAGAACCCAAAGGGAGGACACAGATTCTTCAATTGCTTTCATAGGAGGCCATTAGTACGGCAGGGTAGAAAAAGTAGAAAAATAAAAAAGAGGAGAGAAAAAGTAGTGAAGAAGGGAAGGAAGGGGGGCTATTTTTGGTTTTACCAATAAGTTGTTTCTTATTGCTGCTTAAAAACCCCATGGGGAATCTACTCCATTTTTCTTGGAAGGGGGCTGTTTACTGTTTTTTTCCCCACAATTCTCTATGTTCATAGAGTTGTATGTGTTTAGATTTAGAGAAGTGGAAGTGGGAGAAGCATCACATCAGATCAGCCGCTGCTACAGGAGGTCAGAAATTACATGACATCACAGTCTGATATAGAGCGGAAAAGTCCAGTACCAACAGGTATATTATGAAAAGATGAGGTGTCTATTTGTTTTTTTTCACCTCAGTTTATTTAGTGTTCACCGATCTCTCTCTGGTCTATCCTTCTATTCCCTGCATAAGTTGCAAATTGCAATGCCCTTTTTTTTCTGCTTTGAACACATCAACTTTGGGGACAACATGTTTACTTGCTGCCTCCGTCCCACCAACTTTTAGATTCCATTGTAAGAAGATAAATGGTGTTATTCACTTTACCTGTCACTGGTCATAATGTTATGGATGATCGGTGTATGGGATAGAGCAAGGGAGGGTATGATCCATTGCAGAGATTTTCCTCTACTTCCTGTGCCGTTGCCAAACAGAAAGTGAAGGGAAATCCCTGAAAATTAAGGGAATTCCTTGGGGACCCCCAAGTCACCAGAACTAGTGTCCTCATTGGAAGATTTCCCCTTTTCTGGGGACAACCCAAAATTTGTGATTTTCTTTGACTTTCACTTTCAATGATAATGGTAAACATGACAATTAGAGAGGGTGAATATCCCTAACAGGGGAACAGACAGCAATAAAAACTGACAGGTGTTCTAATTCCTCTCCACTCTATTCAAAACTAGAAAACAAAAATGGACTTCAGTTATACCTTAATGAAACTATAATTGAACTTGATTTTTTAAAGTCTAATGCTGCACTTCATGTTTAGTGAAATACCCTGAGATAAAGATGGAAGAAGCTTCATGTTTTACAGTCAAGGAATGGGAGACGACCAGTGTTAGTGAATATGAGGTCTTCGGTCTCATTGATAAAAAGTAAGTTCCTTTTCACTGGGGTAGTTTTAGCAATTGGCTAGTTTTTGGGCCTACACTGACTTTAATGTATGTATTTAGATTTCATTCAATACATTTTTATTGGGTTTTTCAAAGAACATTATTGTTCCAGGTTAAAAATACATAGTAATCTTATGCTGCAACAAAAATGATTTAAAAATGAACCAGACTTAGCAGTTTCCACCGCTGGTTTTAGGATAGGGGATGGGGTAGGGCTAGGGAGGGAAAGGTTCTCTCACCAAGTCCAAGTCTTCCTCACCCTCAAAGGAGGGTAGAAAAGGTTGACAAATAAGAAAAGGGAGAGGGGGGAAGAAGGGAAGGGCTGTTTCCCCCGCCATTTTCCATGTTCATAGAGTTGTATGTGTTTAGATTGAAGGGAGTGGAAGTGAGAGAAGCATTAGATTTTCAAACAGCAGGTCAGCCGCTGCTACAGGAGGTCAGAAATGACATCACATCAGATTCTGGTAGTGAGAGGAACCAACCAACCAACACATCAGAAACAGAGGATCCTCATCAGGGAAAAGAGCATGTCAACTGTCTGCTTCGAGAGATTCCAGAAATCAAAATACTGGATTAATCGTGCCTAATTTAAACTGTATGGTTGTTTTATAATAATTTAAAAAAAAAAGTGCTACTTTTATTTGTAGATAGAAAAAAATATGTCGCCATGTAACTATGGTCTACATTGAGCCACATAAAACTGTTATTCATTTATTTCTCGTTCTTGTGAATTTCTAATCTGAAATTTCAATAAAAAATATTTTGGAAAAAAAAAAAATGTCATTAGTTAATTTGTATATAAAATATACTTTGCAGTTATTCATTTTAGTGTTAAAATCTGTCAATTTACAAATAGCTAGTTGTTCTATAAGATGGTTAATAGAACCCCTCCGGTGTTTTTTGAACAGCATACTAGTTCATAAGTATGCAGGTTTTTACACCTCAAAGCAAACCCATACAACCTGCGGGCTAAACAGAAAAAAACTAGCAGATTCCTTCATCCACACAAACATGCTGGATAGAGGAATCCCTCCACCAGGACATTATATTCTCACAGTGTCGCTTTTATAAAAGTCTTTTGGGGGATTATCTCACAATCATACAAAAACATATTTGGGAAGCACTCACCAATGCGTTTAAATTCAAGATGGTGCTGCCATCTCGCTATCTCACAATCATAACCCAATTTTCTACTTAGCTAGGAATGTGTATCTAAAAGATTTCATGATAGACAACAGGCCTTCAACTTATTTGGCTATATTTGATTAAATCATACCTTTTGAAAAACATTTTCTTTATGGGACCTTACTACCTTGTCAGTCCTGATGAAAATGTGATGATTGGGAGGTATAGATCAGCTTTAGAAGGTTTGTGGGAAGAAAATGAGTAGTCATGGGCAAGGACGGATTCAAATTTTGCTAAGAATATGACGCTTTTTATTAAACAGATTTAATAAAAATAATAACAAAAGGTATTTCTCCCCACTCTTTATAACATTGAATTAGCAACACAGTACCCATCTGAGAAATTATAAGTAACCTCTAAACACAGCTTTCTCTAAAGCATCATCTACATTCATATATTGTGCATGTGAGGGGTAATTAGTGCAGTTATAGCGGCCACAGGTTCTGACGTGTTCAAGAAAGTCTGGAATCCCTGGATAAACAACATTGTCAGCCAGCAAAACAGAGCCTTCCTTCAGCAAGCGACATTCCTGAAGAATATAAAGAGGAATAAAGGAAAACATCAACAACAATAATAACAAAATGTTTACACTAAAAGCAAAAAATTTTAAGAAAGGCAAATCACACGTATATCATTCTAAGGTTACCAAGTCAAAATGTTCATGCACCTTTATGAGGCCTTGTAGGCTTTACATTCCAAACCATTTATAATTTAAACTCATTTTCCACATTAGGTACTTAATTTGCTAATGGCACATACTGCATATGGTGTGTCTAAAGTACATAACTTTTATATTCATTGTCTACCCTTGCATAATTTTTGACAATTACTTAAGGCCTTAGTTAAAAAAAAAAAGTTTAGCATTTGTCGAGCAGTTGACTACCAAGTACATTTTTAAAGCTGAACTCCAACTTTCTTTTCACTAGAACTGAATGCAATGATCAGTCCCAGCATTATCATATCTCTGTACCATGTTGCTCTGATGTCTGCAAATCCTCTGATATTCTGGGTTTAGTTGAGGCTTTGTACCATGTGACATTCTGTATAGTCTGGATGTAGGCTGAGGGCCTTACAGCCACTTCCTGCTACATCTCTAGCCTAAAACACATCCTCTGTAGTCTGTCAGACTGTGCAAATAATGTAACTTCTTTCACAAATGGTGGGTGGGATTGAATACGTCATAATTAGCATTCAATCCTGCCCAGTCACACCTACAGGAAGAGTCAAAACCTTGCAAGTCCAACCTCACGGATCAAACCTTCCCAAAGCCCGAACCCTACCTGAAACTGCAGAGGCTGGTAAAGGTCGGAAACAGGAAGTCAGCGAACTTTGAAATTCAGCCAGGAGAAAGAGTGACATCACAGACACAGAAACATGCCTTTTACAGTTAAAGTAGGTAAGATACAGATAAAGTGACAATGGGGTTGTGATTTAGTCACATGCACAATGCATCTGTTGTTTTGGGGAGCAAAAGTTTGAGTTCTGCTTTAACCACTTCAATATAGGCCAATTTTGAGCTTTCAGCGCTCTCACACTTTGAATGACAATTGCGCGGTCATGCTACACTGTACCCAAATGACATTTTTATCATTTTTTTCCCACAAATAGAGCTTTCTTTTGGTGGTATTTGATCACCTCTGCGGTTTTTATTTTCTGCTAAACAAATAAAAAAAGACCGAAAATTTAAATTTTTTTTTGTTTCAGTTTCAAAACGTTGTAAATAAGTAAGTTTTCTCCTTCACTGATGGGCACTGATGGGGCTGCACTGATGGGCACTGATAAGGCGGCACTGATGGGCACCGATGAGGTGGCACTAAGGTGGCATTGATGGGCACTGATATGTGGCACTGATAGGTGGCACTGATAGGTGGCACTGATAGGCGGCACTGATGGGCGACATGGATGGGCACTGATAGGTGGCACAAATTGGCACTGATAGCTGGCACGGATTGGCATGGATAGGCGGCACAGATGGGCATGGAAAGGCGGCACAGATGGGCATGGATAGGCAGCACAGATGGGCATGGATGGGCACTGATAGGTGGCATGGATGAGCACTGATAGGTGGCACGGATGGGCACTGATAGGTGGCACTGATAGGCAGCATTGTTTTGTATTGATAGATGCCAATCAGTGCCAAACAATACATGTCAATCAGTGATGCCCATTGTGGGCACTGATTGGCATCCATTGTGGGCACTGATTGGCATCCATTGTGGGCACTGTGTGTCATCTCTGGTGGTCTAGGGTGGCATACCTTGTGCTGCACATCCCTGGTGGTCTGGTGGCGTCCCTGGTGGTCCAGTGTGGGCATCCTCGGGGGGGCTGTGCTGATAATCATTCAGCACAGACACCCCCTGTCAGAGGAGCAGCCGATCGGCTCTCCTCTACTCGCGTCTGACAGATTACCGGCTCTTCCTATTTACACTGTGATCAGCCGTGATTGGACACGGCTGATCACGTGGTAAAGAGTCTCCGTTGGAGACTCTTTACTGAGATCGTAGTTGCGGGGTGTCAGACTGACATCCCGCAACAACGATCGCTGTGATGCGCGCCCCCGGGGGCGCGCAGCGGCTCAAAATCGTGAGGACATCCTATGACGTCCGGTCAGGATTTGACAACCACTTTGCCGACGTCTATTCACAATGGGCGGGCGGCAAGTAGTTAAGCTTGCTTTATATTCATGGATCTCTTAATTAAAGGGAAATATAGTGACAACTGATTTTTCCCAGGTACTTCCCTCCAGGTGGTGTAGCGACAGCAAGGCACACAGCAACAGTCACTCTTTCTGGCTCAATGAACAGTCTAGCCGGGAAGGTGGGAGTTAATTATGTTCCTGGGTTTTCTATTGGTGGGCTTTGCTGGGTCCAACCTATTGGTTCCGTGTGATATAGAAGGAAGAGTGGGTCCGAGCCCAGGGGGCCTAGGGGATTCTTGCTGCTGTTCTGACAAAGTATAGAAACTCAGTGATGTGCCGAAGATAAAGTTCCCACTGCCCAGGAGTCTCTCCTGAAAACATCATCCAAGAATGCACTCTTTTCTATACTGGTATGCTGGGGCAGCCACAAGCCTGAGGTAAAGACTAGGGATGTTAGGGGATCGATTGCATTTCTTTGGACTGTTGTCTGTCATTATGATCATGTTGATTTATTCTTCAAGTAAAATGTTGGAAACTTTGCCTCTGCCTGGTCTGAAGTTATTACAGGGGTGCAATGTAAGTAACCAGCACACATAGTCTTCACTTCACTAAGCACATTGGGATATGAAGACATCAGCAGTACAAGAGTTAATACAGTGTGACGATACAAGGGGGGTACCAAGAGTAACAAAGGTTTCTCTAGCAGCCTGTCATTACGTGTGTACATGCTGCAGGTGAGATAGCCTCTTTCAGTGAGGGAGATGTTGTTGGAACTCCTTCAGCACCGATCCATGTCCCATAGCAACGGGAGTAGATCTGCACCTCTGAGACCCTCAGTCTGTGCTGTCCATACTAGGTGTGCAGCGGGACCCCATACCATCGCTAAGAGTAAAGTTGCGGTGATACGCTGGACAGCTGGGAGGGCAAGCAATCTGTGTGTCTCTTCTAAATGCACAAGTAACTGTGGTGATGTTTAGTACATTGAGAGAGTTTAATCAAGTTTTGTCGTAGTTCGTCTGTTCAAAGTAATAGTATCCCTCTTGTAAGGTAGTAACCCTGTATAAAGTGCCCAGAAGAACCCACCCTGAGTAGGCCTCTCATGTGACCCTTTCTTGGCACCCAATGAGGAGGGAAACATGGAGGACGTGACAACCACTCCACAACCCTATCCCTTAAATGCTTTTTTTGATGCTATATTGCATAATTAAACTTGGAAAGCAATAAGAGGACACTCTTCACTTCGTCAAAGCTTTCTAATTCAGTCTTTCTAGTAGCAACATTGGAAAGCAATAAGAGGACACTCTTCACTTCGTCAAAGCTTTCTAATTCAGTCTTTCTAGTAGCAACTAAGGAAATTAGCAACCCTAAGACACCATAATAAATGTCCAAATTTAAGAAAGCTCTGGCACTGATGCCCAAAGGATAATAGCAGCAAACCCTTACTAGGATACTACACTCTGGTCCATACCTACAATGTCCCTGGATACTTGGATACCTCTTTCCAATATCAGGCAGAAAATTCTCCTGTGAACTCTCCAGATCCTCAGTGAAATCTCTTAATCAGTTCCGGAATGTTTTCAGCAAGATAGGCCCCCCAGCTCTAGCATAGCTGGGACCTCGATAAACATATGTAGAACTACAGCTGAGCTGCCCAGAGGGACAGCAGCCCTTCAGGCTGGGAACTTCTCTTCCTGGACAAGAACAGGGCTACTTCAAGCCCCCGACTATTTATTTCCCAGCCTTCTACTGAACACCCCACCCCCAGGGATTGGCTGAGACAACATAATTATTCAGGCTGTTGATTTGCCTCTTTCAACTAACTACATTTTAGAATCCTCCAGAAAGCAGGGGGAAGCAGTCGAACCTGCACCCAGTGAAGCCTAGAACAGCCCAAAGCAATCACAAACTGCTCCAGTGATTACAGGGGAGCAAAAAAGGACTATGATTACCTACCTTTTATAGCAACCTATCTAGGAGGGGTCTACATACATCCATAGGTTTCAAGGCTGGTGTAGTGCAACCCCTGAAAAAGCCACTGATTTAACTGGTTCTTCCTCAATAAGTACACAGGCTGCCCATCCAATCAGCAACAGTCCATTCACACTGCCTCCAATAAACAGTCTAGGGGATGTCTTTTCAAAGATTATTACTTGCAGAACTTCAAAGGGGAGGAACTTGGCATTGGATACGTCAAAACATTCAGAATCAGTAGTGTTTAGAGGACAGTCTTTCTTAACAGTAGTGGTACTGGTTGAGAACAGCCCAGGGTTCAGAGGCTGACATCAGGCAATTTTTGGGCATCTGGTTACCGTGCATAGTGTGCAACTACCGGTACTCAGTTCAGAGTCCAGCACACAGTCTCATGAATCAGCTTAAAGTCACTACTCACAAGTCCAAAGGACAGCTGCCTACTTCCAGCTTCCTCCAGACACAACCCAGTAATTGAGGTGGAATCTTTCAGTACTGGATCCCTTGTGGTGTGTTTCTGCAGTCAGCTATAAGCAAAAGTCCACTTGAGCCTTGGATCCCAGCACCTTTTATAGTCTCTTTCAGCAGTTGTTCAGTCCATGGGCTGCCAAGCGGCAGCATCCCCTGCACTTCTGGAACCCTTCTAGGGAGAAGGAACCCCACTCTCCAGTATCTGCGACTATTTATCTACACTCCAGCCCCCTTCTGGAAATGTCACCTCCAGAGATTGGCTGGAAACTGATAAATATTCAGGCTGGGCGATTTGAATCTCCTGCTCTAAGCTCTAGAAACTTCTTCCAGAGGCAGGGAGAGCAATGAAACTCCCAGCCTGTGAGACCTTAAACAGGCCAGACTAAACAATTACTGTCTCCCTGATTACAAAAGAAGCACTAAATTTGCCTAGCCACCTACACTAGTAGGTAGCAACATTAGTTTGGACCCGCAAAAACCTACGTGGGTCCATTTCTGTAGAACTCCCCCATACTTATATCAAATTGCTTACTCCTTATTTGCACCCACAGCTCAGAAGCTTTGGTAGGCTTCCATGTTACAAGAGAGTTACCATGTGATAGGAGACCTGTGTTTTTACATAAGTCTACCGTGTTTCAATAGAGAGCTGTCAATTTGCAAGATTCTGACGGGTTACGGAGAGATACATGGTAAAAGAGACTTTCATATTAGAAACCGATGCCACATTATAGGAGACTGCTGACGACTGCTTTCAATTTACAGGAGACTTTTGCCATGTTAGAAGAGACTGATTGCTGTTATGTTATCATTCACTTAGCATGAGTACAAGGACAATTTTCCAGTACTTTTGGCACATTGAATATATGGGGGTTGATTTACTAAAACTGGAGAGTGCAAATTCTGGTGCAGCTGTGCATGGCGGCCAATCAGCTTCTAACTTCAGCTTGTTCAATTAGGCTTTGACAAAAAAAAAAAATGGAAACTGATTGATGTTTACGCAGAGATGCACCAGATTTTGCACGCTCCAGTTTTAGTAAATCAACCTCAAAGCATCCAAGCTCTAATTCTAAATTGCACAGTAACAATGCATTAAGTCATTAGGCTAACCTGTCTTTCCTGATAATGTGATGCCTAAGGGCACATGACCCACTGCAGAAAGCCACATAATATACATGTATGGTCTAACAGGCTTTTCTAGACTTTTCTTCAAAGGAAAGGGTTGTACTTTTGTACATTGGTGAAAAAGTACAACTGTATAAATGCTTGTGTTCAACATACCAATCAAAATAACTAAGACTGTGAGGTCAATGCGCCTTAATTTATTTTTACCTTTCTTAAAAAAAGAAAATTACCTCATATTTAATGAAAAATTCACTGTGCTCCTGCTGCCTGCAAAATTTTAGGTCACTGTGACCTGTGGCATTTTTCCCTTTCAAGTGTTTTTCTTTTTTTAATGGTTTTCAAAAAACATATTACAGAGTTATGCATCATAGTCATTTGAAGACTCACAACAACAAAACAGCAGGATTACAGTCAACATAATAGCACTTTACCATAGTTAGGAATAAATGACATGTGCATTGTACTGAATGGCTGCCTGTGCCTATAGCACTTTCTGCAAACAAATGCAGAAAAGAACCACAGTGCAGGCCAGAGCCAGGGATTTCCAAGAACCACCAGCAGGTAAGTGTAATAGTAGGTGCTCTTAGTAGTTTAGGTTAGATACTGTAGGAGGGGGTGGTAAAAACTGACTACTTACTTGAGTTTGTCAGTAATAATATACTAGCAAAATTGGATGTAGGCAGAAACTGCACAGGTTTGCCTTTTGTCCACCTCAATGTGGCAGATGTTTTCCAAAGTGGCAGCTACTGTGCCCGTTTTCCATAACTGCAGGCAGAGAGGTCTATAGGCAAAATATTTGTACCACTTATGTGGTTTTCAATATGGCAACACGCACAAAAGGTTCCATTGCATTGCAGAAGGCTGACAGGCAAGTATATCCCTAAGCAGAGGGCTGTATCCTGAAATGGTCACTAAATAAGTAAACAGGGGCATTCTCACTCTAAGGCCTGCCATAGAGGGTTCGATCTTGGCTGTTTCAGCAGGAACCGGATAAGATTTGAACAATGTGTGGGCAGTCTGAATGTACCAAGTTGATCAATCAACTTGGGTACAACCAGCCTGCCAGATTATTTTGTGATTATCGGCCGCTAACAATAATTACTGTCTTCTCCAGAAGGGGGCAGCTTCCCCCACTCCCCGCTGCCCCCCTGGCCAGAAGAGTATACTGTCTCGACAGGAGGAATTCCCCTGTCAGCACTGACTGTGTTGATGGGGGAATCGTGCAAATTTCTTTCCTGCATAGTATTTACCTCCAACAGTATGGTGTCTGGCCGGTATCTGTCCTTTGCGTGATCCAAGAACACGAAGTCCAAAGCATCCACGTTATACTTTTGCTTTAAATGAGGAATGATGTCTGCAGTGGACCCTTCCAGCACCAAAACCTAAAAATCAAAACCATGTAGACTTGTCAAGATCAGATAAACATGCAATCTTTACATCAACAATCTTTAATATAGGCATCATGTACACTGCCCGTTTACTAACATTTAGGGCAGTATGTGCCCAGGAATGCATGCCCACAATGCAAGCAGTCTGCATTCCAAGCATTCATCCCTGTGTGCATACTGCCCATATTGCCCTAAATATTAGTACTGCTAGGTGCACCATCCACCTGCATCAGCTGTCAGTCTCTCATAGTGTTTTATAAGCTGCCACCAGCAAGGCTGGACGGTGCATCTGTGCTTTCTACCCAAGTCTAAACGCTGGACATTTATACAATGGGGCAAAACGCCAAGTGCGCATGAGGCCTAAAAGGTATTTGCACCTAAAACCAAAGGTTAGGTAATTTGTTGTGCCTTTTTTCCTCGTATATGGATACATTCTGGTGCCACACACTTCTTTTGGT
This sequence comes from Lithobates sylvaticus, assembly GCA_028564925.1. NCBI lineage: Eukaryota > Metazoa > Chordata > Amphibia > Anura > Ranidae > Lithobates > Lithobates sylvaticus. Next base: position 223,114,267 of record CM053026.1, read on the forward strand.
TTTCACTCTGCTTTTGTAAACAGTAGTTAGGCAAATTTACTAGTAAACCAAACTGAGATTTATTTAATCATGTATTTATTTATTACAGGTATTTATAAATCTATAATAATATACCTAGAATAATCTTTATGCAGTTCTTCACATATTGCAAATTCACATCAGTGTGTTGAAATCCATTAATTTTGCAGTATGCAATTCATTATAGACATGGTTTAAAGGAAACCTGCCATGAGAGCAATAAATGAGCTGCCATTGCTGACATTCCTTCTGAAAATGCTAGATGTCTGGCTGTCATGCGGATGCTTGGGTTTCTGAGCTATTGACCTGAACAAGGTAAGGCATGCCGACTATTCTTCCACTGATTTTCTGCATGCTTGTTTTGGTTCATGAATCAGGGGTACTAAAGCGAGAGTCAAGCAACAGCGATGTCAACCCATACATTTCTCTATATTAGGATATACTTTAATAATTGCAATCTGATGGAAAATTGAATGTTCAGCATCTGATAGCAAATATCAAGTAAGCAAAACATCTTTTTTTCGCAGCTTACAAGATCAATTTACACGCTGTAAAAAGTTTGGAATCCTTTTTTTATTTTTATTATTTAGTCATATATATATATATATATATATATATATATATATATATATATATATATATTTATACACATACACATACACACAAATATATATATATATATATTTTTTTTTTTTAATCAAAGTGCCATTACATTGATTTCAAAAGATCTATATTTACATATTAAAATGGTATTATTGTTATTAGCACAGAGCTGCATATCTTGATAAATTCTGCTTAGGGAAATGAATGACATGTAAGTCATCACGGTTCTTTGCTGACTGAGTTAGTTGAACTTTGAAATTTGCTGCAAGCCATCTGTTGGGTATACCGTATCCTGAACTCCTGCAAATTCAATCATCTGCTTGGCCACAGCAGCATGAACTGGATTCAGCTCCACGGTGAACAACCGAGCTCCAGGCTTCAACAAGCGAGCAATTCGTATTGCAGAATATCCGCAGTATGTACCCAGTTCCAGGATTACTGAAGGGTCTGTCTCTTTCACTACTTTGTCCAGGATCAGGCCTGAGAAAACACAAAGGATTCTGATTGTAGCTCTGGTACATAACTCACTTTATACAGGAACTATAGGCAAATATTAACAACACTCTTTAACCCCTTCAGCCCCGGCAGGATTTACCCCCTTCCTGACCGGGCCATTTTTTGCGATGTGGGACTGCGTCGCTTTAACTGACAATTGCGCATCGTGCAACGTTGTACCCAAACAAAATTGACTCCTTTTTTTCCCCAGAAATAAGAGCTTTCTTTTGGTGGTATTTGATCACCTCTGCAGTTTTATTTTTTGCACTATAAACAAAAAAAGAGCGACAATTTTGAAAAAAAAAAACACAATATTGTTTACTGTTTGCTGTAATAATAATCCCCAAATTTAAAAAAAAATAAAAAATGTTTTTGTCCTCAGTTTAGGCCGATATGTAATCTTCTACATATTTTTAGTAAAAAAAAATTGCAATAGGCGTATATTGATTGGTTTGCACAAAAGTTATAGCGTCTACAAGTCTACAAAATAGGGGATAGATGTATGTCATTTTTATTCTTATTTTTTTTTTTTTACTAGTAATGGTGGCAATCTGCAATTTTTATTGGGACTGCAACATTGCGGCGGACAGATCAGAAACTTTTGACACTTTTTTGGGACCACTGACACTTATACAGCGATCAGAGCTATAAATAGCCACTGATTACTGTATAAATGCCACTGGCAGGGAAGGGGTCAACACTAGGGGGCGATCAAGGGTGTTCTAACTCTGGGGGGGATGGGACTGCCTGGGGGACCCCCTGTGGTGGTGGCGCCTTGCGCCTGGTGCCTGCCGGGACATGGGTAAGCAGTCTTGCCCCCCCCTCTAGCTTCATAAATAAATATCCTGTTCAATTATGCTTCTTTTTATTGCTTATGCCTTCAGGCAACTATATTGTTCTCTGACCAATTTGCTAATTAAATTACAGATACCCTGCTGACGAAGCGACTTTTGTCCGCGAAACTAGTTGAGAGAGAAGCCATCTGTGATCAATTGTCCCACTGTGATTCTCCCCTTCCAGGTTAAATTATTTTGGTGACATATATGAACTGCTATCATGTTTTAATTTGTAATTGATTATGTTTCCTGTACCAATAAAAATCTTTTGTATTTTATATATTTGTTATATAATTCAAATTTTATTGTTTTACTGTACCGCAATATTCCATTTGCCCCCATGTTCTTGTGGCAGCCTGGTTGGGGACTAGGCTCCCAATCCCTTTATTTCCATTTCTTTTGTTCAGAAAAAACATTGCCCTCTGGGTGATCAATGTACATTACAAGGATTTTAACAAACCTTGTTGCAGAGTCCTACCTTTTGTTATTCTGAAGAAATCCCTGTGTGTTTTTTTTGTGTCCATGTGGTAAGTGAATCTAAAAGGAGCAGTTTCATAATTGTATATCAGCTGCCGCACCTACAGGGCTCTAATGAGGAAATGTGCTGGGTCTTTAGACGTAATTTCCTATTCGTAGTATCTTACCAAAAATAAATTTTTTGTTGCAGGGATGCCTGATATCTGACTTGTAGCTTAATGTAGACTTCTGGGAAAATCAGTGAGCCAATCAAACAAGCAGGAAATTATGTTTCTGGGGGCTTTCTATACACATTCTGTGTACAGAACACCTCCGTGTAGCCATATTGCATTGCATTTTACAGAGAACTACAGCACTGCAGATTGAAAAGCAAAGGTAATTTTTAATAACATTCAATTACAATATGATTTGTGTTGCAATTGTATATTCTAAATAAAAAAATTTTTATTTGCAATTTTTTTTCACCACGAAAGTGGAGTTACCCTTTAATTGAACAAGCTGAAGTTAGAAGCTGATTGGTTACTATGCACAGCGGCGCTAGATTCTGTGTGCACCAGTTTTAGCAAATCTCACCCTGTCTGTCTTAACAAAGGGTTGAAGATGTAGAACAGCCTTTCTCAACCTCTTCAACACAGAGGAACCCTTAAAATAACTTTCTGGTCTCAGGGAACCCCTGCTTAAAATTACTGTATCTACAACTCATGATACATTAGTGTAATGGTCAGTGGGAAGAATGCTCCTTACACTTGTGGTCAATGGGAAGAATTACAGATAGCTAAATAGACCAACGCTATTAGTGGAAACTTATCTGAGAGGCAGAAATTGCTCATTGCTCAACCTAGCAACCTCTGGCGGAACCCTAGAGTTCCATGGAACCCTGGTTGCGAAATCCTGATCTAGAAAGATGGCCTTCTACATTGTATGTTAACATACATTGTATGTTAATGAGGGAAAATTAAAACTGAATTAAGTATTTTGAAGTCTGTCCAGAGCCTTCTCTAAACAAACAACTAAAAGGGTAAGAAATTATTTTTTTTGTGTGTTTTTCAAATTATTTTAGTTATTATGTGTAGGGTTCCCACGTGTCCCGGATTGCCCGGGACTGTCCCGCAATTGACATGTTTGTGCTGGGTCACAGGCACTTTCATTCCGGGACAATGCAGTGTCCCTGAATGAAATAGAGGACACAGCCAGTCAGCCACCCTACTAACTACATTGCCAAAACCGGTTGCTAGGGCCACCCCGCCTGGTGTCTAGCAACCAGTCAGACTCTCAGCGTAAGGCTGAGTGAGGCCCTGCTGGCTCAGATCGATTTGGCGGCTGCCCGACTTCTCCTTCTCCCGCCCTTGGCCTGACTGAGGGACCTCACTCACCAGAGGGGATAGAAGGTGAGGGAATAGTAATGAAGAAGGTGACACAAGTGGGAGACAGTAATGAAGCTGACAAGTGAGGGGATATGAAGGTGACACAGGGGACAGTAATGAAAGGTAACACAGAGAAGTGAGGGAATAGTAATGAAGGTGACAAATAGGGAACTGAGGGGACACTAATAAAGGAGACACACAGGGAACGGAGGGGACATTAATAAAGGTGACACAGGGAACTGAGGGGACAGTAATGAAGGTGACACACAGGGAACGGAGGGGACATTAATAAAGGTGACACAGGGAACTGAGGGGACGTTAATAAATTTGACACACAAGGAACTGAGAGGAAATTGATAAAGGAAGGAGACAGAGAACTGAGGGGACACTAATGCTTATTGCTTTTGTTTTTCCAAAAATTGACAAAATAAGGTATCAAAAATCATCTTTTTTTGGGCAGGGGGGTTGTTGCGGGGTGTCCCTGAATGGCAGTTTGGAAATGTGGTCACCGTAGTTGTGTGAGTGGGAACACATAACCAACATATTAGTGGGGTTTTCTCAAATTTGACTACAGACTGCAGAACTTTAGGCTACTTTCACACTGGGGCTTTGGGGGCATTGACGGTAAAGCGCCGCTATTTTTGGCCGCTATTTTTTTTATTGTGACTGAGCATAAAAAAGATGAGTACCAGGTGAATGAATTATGTAGAAAAAATCAACCACTAAAAGAAACAGGTGTAACATTTTTTATTAACGCTAAATTTACAACTTAACCTCTCCCACCTAAATTCCATTTGAAATTGAGCGTGTTTGCCAACACCTTAAATGCTTTTCTGGAATGCTCAACTGCTGCTAACATGCATCTGTAATCTATATACACTACATAGATTTAAAATACTACAGCTATCCAGAATGAGTTTTCCATTAAGCAAAATGATGATTTTAGAATTATTTATTCTTTACCAATATGTGGTACTAAATATACACACTATGACCTTAATATAAGTCTCTTACAAATATAATTCAATCATTCTCTATGCAGATCCCATATTCTATATATACGAGCAATCAATGAAGTAAAGAAATGTTGTGTGCAGTGTTGGTGGTGTTTGTTAATGTCATAGCCCTCTTTAACCTCCCTGGTGGTATGATTATGTCAGATTTTTGATGCTGAAAGCGGTACATTGTTTTGCATGGAAATTTGGCGTTTTATATTATAGGCCTGTAATTCTTAGGAATAACTTAAATCTGTCCAAACAAGAGTCTAGTAGACATCCCGGGTATGATAAAGTTTGAAACACAAAATCATAAAATTATAATATAATAAATAACTATAAATAATTATAACAAATAATAATATAATAATAAAAAAATGTATTCAATAATGTAATCAAATCAAAAACACAGAAATTTGCTCAGTTTCAGATATGGTCGCTGTCATTACTTTCAGTGTTTGATGACAAATTTCCCCACAAATCACTATTGTTCAATTCTGCAAGTGATTCTAATTTATTATCGCTGTTTTCTAGCTGGTCTAAAACTACTTTTGACGTAAAGGGACACTTTTTGGTTTCGATGGACATTCTCAAGTTTCCAGGCAGAAAGAACAGTATATATAATATAAAACTGCAGGCAGGGCATTTGACAAAGCATTAGAGACAAAAGGGATGTGAGATTATTTGATACAGTAATGTAATCTGTAAGATTACAGTATACTGTATGTGTTATATGTTTTTCACTTTTTGAATTTAGCGCCGGGCTCCATCCCCATGCATTGCGACGCTCGCAGGGAACGGAGCCGAGCACTGTGATAGATCTAGCGGAGTGCACAGCTTGCACACACATCGGGGGGACATCGCAGGATCCTGTGGACAAAGAAAGTAACTTTGCCTGGATCCTGCGATGCGATCCTGAGTGTGGCTCGGGGTTCCCGCTTTTGGTAATGAAAATTCACCCCGGGCCACACTCAGGATTACCGCTAGGGACTTTAACCTTGGTTGTTGTTCCTTTTTGTGCTCATGTAAGGTGTTCATGTGAACACCAAAGGGCTGTAGGACATTTTCAAAGGTATGCTCAACCAATGTAACAAATCTGTACATTTCCAAATTATGTTTACTTTCATGGTTCACTCACCACAAATGTGCTAGAACATTGAAGAGTATGAAAACATTTATAATAAAATTAAGAGCAAAGCCTAAAGATGTATTGGTCCTTACCCTTCTCATCTCCAACGTTCATGGCCCATTCTTTGTGTCTGCAGTAATTGTCTATGTTGTCCACAACACTCTGAGGGTCTCCACATACTGCGGTTTCCAGGGCAAACTTCAACATTCTGTGTTCCTTCAAATTATTTTCCATAGTTGATTGTTGCACCCACCAAATAAATTTCTACCAACAGTGAATACTGCAAATGATAGATGTTGTGAAAGATGTTATAAAGTTGAATATAAATTGTTATGTTGGTTTATACTGTATGTATTATGATTTTATTTTACTTTAGTACCATACTATAGGATACCAGATCCAGCAAAATGATTAGTGTAACTCCTCTACCTTTTGTGTAGTGTTCATTGAATTATAAGAAAGAAGTTACATGAAGTCATGAAGTCACAGACTTTTTTTTACCATTGGTGCTTGGAGTAAAATTACGATTTAGAGTCACATATGGGTTGATTTACTAAAACTGGAGAGTGCAAAGCCTGGTGCAGCGGTGCATGGCGGCCAATCAGCTTCTAACTTCAGCTTGTTCAAATAGGCCGGTTTCACACTGGGGAGGTGCGGGTGGCGACGGTAAAGCAGTGCTATATTTAGCGCTGCTTTACCGTCATTTTAGCCGTGGTATGCGGCCGATAGCGGGGTGGTTTTAACCCCCGCTAGCGGCCGAAAAAGGGTTAAAAACCCCCGCAAAGTGCCGCTGCAGCAGCGCTTTGCCGGCGGTATCCCCGCGGTGTCCCATTGATTTCAATGGGTAGGAGCGGTATAGGAGCGGTGAATACACCGCTCCTTCACCGCTCTAAATATGCTGCTAGCCGGACTTTTTTTACCGTCCTGCTAGCGCACCGCTCAAGTGTGAAAGCCATTCGGCTTTCACACTGGAGTGAAAGGACCGACTTTTTTCAGGAGCTATACAGGCGCTATTTTTAGCGCTGTAGCTTCTGAAAAATGCCCCAGTGTGAAAGCACCCTTAGGCTTTGACAAAAAAAAAAAAAACTGGAAACTGATTGATGTTTACGCAGCGCTGCACCAGATTTTGCACGCTCCAGTTTTAGTAAATCAACCTCAAAGCATCCAAGCTCCAATTCTAAATTGCACAGTAACAATTGATTTAGGCATTAGGCTAACCTGTCTTTCCTGATAATGTGATGCCTAAGGGCACATGACCCACTGCAGAAAGCCACATAATATATATGTATGGTCTAACAGGCTTTTCTAGACTTTTCTTCAAAGGAAAGGGTTGTACTTTTATACATTGGTGAAAAAGTACAACTGTATAAATGCTTGTGTTCAACATACCAATCAAAATAACTAAGACTGTGAGGTCAATGCGCCTTAATTTTACCTTTCTAAAAAAAAAAAAAAAAAAATTACCTCATATTTAATGAAAAATTCACTGTGCTCCTGCTGCCTGCAAAATTTTAGGTCACTGTGACCTGTGGCATTTTTCCCTTTCAAGTGTTTTTCTTTTTTTATTGGTTTTCAAAAACATATTACAGAGTTATGCGTCATAGTCATTTCAAGATTGATTGGCCGCACAGTCATCTGGGACACGTGACAGGTCCCAGATGACTGGGGAGCCCTTCCTGCGCCGAGGGGAAGTGATGTCACCAGCCGAGGCTACGCAGGAGGCAGATTACTAGGGACCCCCTTAGCAACAGGCATTTAGTGGTATGTAAAAAAAAAAAAAAAAATCCAATTATTATTTTATTTTTTTAGGAATTTTAAGCCTTTTTTTTTTTTTTAGGGAAACACAACTTTAAGCTTTGAAAAAAAAAAAACAACTGGAACTGATAGGTTTCTATTCAGAGCTGCACCACATTTTGCACTCTCCAGTTTTAGTAAAGCAACCCAAGTGCAAAAAGGAAAGCCCTATTTGGTTATTACACATTTTCAATTCATACATTTTTACATTTATAACGAGTAGCTTAGGAGGGGGTTTTTAAAAATTGACTGGAAGGGGTTTACTTGATTACTGACATTGTTCTACGCTGCCAAAAAAGTTTTTATTTCGATGCAGACAAAGATATGCAATATTAGTTCAGAGGGTACTTCAGTAGTTGAATGATTGCTATTGTTTTTTAACATCGTAATTCTAACTAGATTGATAAATTAGGTGACTATTTCTTAAACAAAGTTAAGGGAGCACAGAATTGGGGAATCATATTTTTTAATATACCTGAGCAGTGTGTACCTAAAGTGACACCGTCATGAGACATATACAAGGGCTGCCATTGCTGGCCTACTTCAAAAACGACTTTTTATTCACAGACCCAGAACAAACATGATGTAAATGAGTGTCAGAAAAGTGTCTAAACTTCCTATATTTGTTCCAAGTCATTGATTCGAGTGCTTAAAAGCCAAATCATTGACAGGACAGCCAGGGAACTAGAATTCGCAAATGAGAGTTTAGCTTTGATTATGTTTTTATGACAGAGTCCCCTTAATTTACTGACCCAGTAGTAGACAATTTCCCCAAAGCATCAAAATGGAGAAGCAATCAGCGAAACTCCCTTAGTGAACAGCTGCCATTCTATTGCAGGGGTTCTGCTGTTGCATAGGTAACCCTGCAGAGATAGAATGGTGCGGTCTTTGAAATAGAAAGCCCAGCAGCGACATTCAGCATTAATACACAGCCCCAGTATTTAACTGTTATATGCTTGCAAAGGTGGCAATGCTGCAATTCCTTTTTTAATTTTCTAAATTTTTTATTTAGGAGGTTTTCAAATTACAAATAAGGACAAGAAAAGAAAAAAATACAGCAGAGAAAAAAAATGGCCACCATACCTCTTCTGAAAGTCAGTAAGTGAGTTCTGTCGTTTGCCCAAAGAGGAAGATCTTCCTTGTAGGATCACTAGATAATATTTGACAATGCCAAAGCAGTTGGACATAGCATTGCATGGAGCTATATGGTGTTACATGATGAATAGCCTATCAAATCTTACATTTAGACTTATCGTATATACTCGAGTATAAGTCGACCCGAATATAAGCAGAGGCACCTAATTTTACCACAAAAAACTGGGAAAACGTATTGACTCGAGTATAAGCCTAGGGTGAGAAATGCGCAGCTACTGTAAGTGGAAAAGAGGGTCAACAATGCCCATTTGCAGCCTCACTGTGCCCATTTGCATGCCTCACTGTGCCCATTTGCACCCAAAGGGTCCCAAAATGACATTGCTGCAGATGGACACAGTTGACCAAATTTGGGGCCCCGTATCTCGGGGTCTCTTGGTGCTAGGAACCCCAAATTTGGTGTGTAAACCCAGTGGAACTAGCACTACAACACATCCAAAGATATGGGCTTCCTAGCACCAAGTGGCCCCGAGATATGGGAGCCCCAAAGTCGGTTCGGAAAATGTCAAGCACTTTTCTGCGGAAAAGTGCTTGACTCAAGTATAAGCCGAGGGGGGCATTTTCAGCACACAAAAAATGTGCAGAAAAAAATCGGCTTATACTCGAGTATATACAGTAATATATGTTTTAAATAAGTAGTCATTATGCAATTTCTCAACGAACATCAATTATAGGATGACAAGTTTGGCCCTCCAAAGGATCCAGTGGTCCAATCCCACACTGTAAAAGAGAGGAGGGTGAAGGGCAAAGGTGAAGGAGGGTGAAGGGCAAAGTAGTATACTGAGCAGAAACTGAGATGTATTAACATAAAAAATTACCTACATGATAATGAGGTCACAAAGAATCAGTGAATGTTTATGGGTGCTGATAGGACAGTTCAATAGAATTCTGTAACAGCATAGCCTAAATGATGTGTTATTATGATTTGCCTAAAATGCACTCAGCTCTTAAGCCTTGTTGTAGGCTGACAACTTGTGCTTTTGTGGAGTGTTGTCAGCTTCCAAGTGTCTTTTGCTAAACTGCTAAACCTCTCCCACTCTCTGATCTTTACAACACAAAGGCAAATCTTTCTGTACTCTAGGAGGGTTGTTTGCGATAACACAGGAAGTGAGCAGGGAACACAGGACAGCAGAGAGGTTTTTTAATATTAAAAAGATATAAGAAAAGGCTTTAAATATTTGTTAAACAGACCAAATGGGAGCAAAATAGAAGTTAAAGTGATTGTAAGGGTAATTTTTTATTTTTTTTTAAATAACAAACATGTCATAATTACCTCTACTGTGCAGCTCGTTTTGCACAGAGTGGCCCCGAACCTGCTCTTCTGGGGTCCCCTGGCGGCTCTTGCTACTCCTCTCCACAACTGATAACCCCCTCGGAGAAGCGATTCTCCGAGGGGGTTACCTTGCGGACGCGCTCCTGAGTCCAGCATTTGCATCTATAGACACAGAATGCTGGACTCGGCCCTGCCCCCCAGCGTCATTGGATTTGATTGACAGCAGCGGGAGCCAAAGGCTGCGCTGCTATCAATCTATCCAATCAAGAGATGGGAGCACGTGGAGAAGGAGCCAGCGCATCCCCGCCGACTGAATGAAGGGGTTCAGGTAAGTAAAACGGGGGGGGGGGGGGGTAGGGGGCGGTGACTTCCAGGTGTTTTTCCACCTTAATGCATAGGATGCATTAAGGTGAAAAAACAAGTACCTTTACAACCCCTTTAATATTTAAGGGGTGTATACACTTTTGAAAATTTGAAAAAAATGCTATCAGGTAGGTTTTTAGTGCAATAAGAGACAATGGGGTTGATTTACTAAGGCAAATAGATGGTGCACTTTGCAGTTGCACTCTGGAAGAGCAGTTGCTTTAGAGCTTAGTAAATAAGCTGAAGTTCTGCTGACTTCCATCATCCAATCATAGATATTATTTTTTTTATTTTTTTTGTGGGGTTGAACTGGATGGACTTGTGTCTTTTTTCAACCTGACTAACTATGGACTATGTAACTATGTGAAACTTTACCTCATTTACTAAGCTCTCTACCCCAATGTATTTCTCTTTTCCCATGAAATCACTATCCTGCCTTCTAACATTTTTTTCCTAATTGCACACTGACTGCTGTGTATTCACAACTACGTGTACAATTCCAGCATCTTACAGAGCCATATACACTTAAGAGTTCCATCTTCCATGGCCAACCAGTGGAGAAGACAGAAGACTTCAAGCCTTAAAGAACCCCCGGAGAAGATGGCAACAGTGGTGATGGAGCCACAAGGGGGAAGGCCAACCTTGCATTGCTGGAGGAAGACATGTAAGTCTGCCATAAAGTGCACTTAAGGCAAGAGTTCTGGGTGGGGGCACAAACATGTACAGTTATACTTTAAATGTATCCGTGAGGCTTGAACCCTGTGTCATTAGTATGAATGTGCTTAACTCTAGTACTAACTGCTGTAAATTGAAAAAAAAAATACAAATCTGATTAAATGCTATGGATTACTGCAATTTGCTCTATATCATTGCTTTGTTGTAGAAAGTCTATATACTGTACTTCTAGCACCCTCTAGTTAGGTAGGTGCTAAAATTAGGATTTTCTAGCAGTCCGGGGAGTGACCCTGGGCTGGGGCTCGGGTGCATCCAGGAGGAGTGACAAGACCCTGGAAGGAGAGGCACATGAGAGAGCAAGGAGAGAACACTTCTAAGAGTCTCCAGGGAAGACAACTGGTCGCAGCCGGGAGGGCTGGTGAGTGAGCACAGTCGGGAGGACTGGGAAGGCACGCCTGAAAGAACTGGGAGTGTGGGAAGGGCAGTGGAATAAGGTCTTAGCAGCCATGCTGGCTGGCAGGGCCTGAAGAGAGCTATCTGGGATTGGTAGCAGAATAGAAGACTGTTAGCACCTGAACTATTTCTACACCACAAGGGCCCGAGGTCCCTGCCCACAAAAGGCAGTTCATTGAGGCCTGGTTGAAGTAGTGTCAGGCCTACCCATGCGGTGATAGTTAGTCTGGAGGAGTAACAGTCTGCAGCAAGGGAAGTGCTGGGGAGTAACAGTCTACAGCAAGTGAAGTGCTGGAGGAGAAACGGTGTGCAGCAAGTGTTTGTGCTGGAAAGAAGAGTGGAGTGTATATACTGGAATGTACCATATTTATCGGCGTATAACACGCACCCTAAGTTTAGGAGGGAATTTTAAGGAAAAAAACTTTTAGGAGGGAAGTTTAAGGAGAAAAAAAACTTACATTTAAATGCCCATCAATGCAGCCTTATCAGTGTCCATCTGCAGCCTTGTCCATCATTGTAGCCTTGCCCAGTGTCCATCTGCAGCCTTGCCCAGTGCCTTTGCAGCCTTGCCCAGTGCCTTTGCAGCATTGCCCAATGCCTTTGCAGCCTTGCCCAGTGCCTTTGCAGCCTTGCCCAGTGCCTTTGCAGCCTTGCCAGTCTCTTTGCAGAATTGCCCTGATTTAAAAATGATTTCCGCTGACTGTGAGTGGAGAGGAGCGAGCAGAGCCGAGATACAGAAAGCCAAGTGTATTTCGGCTAGACTCGGCTCTGTTCACAGTCCCGCCCATCTCCACTGATTGCGAAAGGAGCGAGCGCCGCTGACATACAGAAAGCTGAGTGTAATTTGGCTAGACTCGGGACTGCGAAAGGAGCCGAGACTAGCCGAAGTACACTCGGCTTTCTGTATGTCAGCACGACTCGCTCCTCTCGCAATCAGTGGAGGTGGGCGGGACTGCGAGAGGAGCTGAGTAAAGCCGAGTGTACTTCGGCTTTTTGTATCTCGGCTCCGCTCGCTCGTTTCCTCACAATCAGCGGGGGATCGGCGTATAACACGCACCCAAGATTTCCCCCTGACTTTAAGGGGGAAAAAGTGCGTGTTATACGCCGATAAATACAGTATATAGAAGTCCCAAACAAGTTTGCACTGAATATTCCTGGGCATCCAATAATTCCCAATTTCCCATCCAAGTTTAAGCCCCTCGAATAAAAAACAAATCAAAGCTATGGACTGTTCTGTCTCTGAGTGACTGAGAGATGGATGTCTGGCTGGGCAGGGTGACAGGTAAACCACTACATTCAGCAACCCCTACAGGGGCATGGCTACATACCCATGGTTTAACATGTTAATTGCCAGTCCATGAAGGGCAGGCATGTCAAATTCTGATAAATGAGTGGGCTGAATTGAGAGGACTAAATCCTCAATCTTTTGCCTGTTGTGAGCTGCACCTTCTTAATGTCAGAAAAACACTATAGGGGTTATTTACTAAAACTGAAGAGTACAAAACCTGGATCAGCTCTGGATAGAAACCAATCAGCATCCAGGTTTTATTGTCAAAGCTTAACTGTACAAGCTGAAATTAGAAGCTGATTGGCTACCATGCACAGCTGCACCAGAATCAGAGTGCTCCAGTTTTCGTAAATCTCCCCCTATGCCACTTTGGAATTTAACATTATAGTAAAAATTGCAATTACAATATTTAATCACATAGAAAAAGGCCATAACACATTTCCTGAAATATTTAGCTACAAAAGTATGTATGAGTTGTAACTAATCAACTGGAGAAAAGCTGGGAAAACATTTATATTTTTTGTCCTCAAATTAAGGGCAACAGAGAAGTGAGAGGAACACATGCAGCCCACAAAAAAAAAAACTGCCATGCCTGATCTAGATTATTCTTTAGAAAAACATTGCTTTATGGCATGCAAAATATACCGTTAACTCTTTGTAAATACTGATGAGTCAAAATATGTCCCATCCTGACAATGGGATTAATTCACCAGTCCCTCAGTTTCCTTCATACAGTACAGTGTCATGTAGATATTTTGCTGCTTCCGATTCCCAATATGATTGATGATATATAATCCCCAATTTATTTATTTAGCAACCTCAGTGTTCTTTGTGCAGATGCCATATAAACCTTAGTCCCATTAAACCATTTAAACTCTGTAAATCGAATATATTATTTGTTTTAATTGGGAAATGTTCTATGTTCTCCCCAAATTTCCATTCTCTCCGATTTTCCAATGCCAGATTAAGCCTGATTGGTGGCTGTGGGCAGCACAGAACAGTTCTTTCGTAAGACAAATAATGAATGAGGCCAAGTGAGGTAAATGTACAGCACTGCAGCTATAATGTTAATCAGTCTGCTTCTGGAAATGTCAGCAAGCATCGTAGATGCATAAAATACAGCAACCATGGCCGTTCAGTGTTTTTTTGCAGTGCATGTGTTTTTTTTTTTAATAGATAGCTTACCTCTTACAGACAAGATCTTACGTTATTCTACATTGGCTACATAGATAAACGTTGGGTTATGTAAGGCATGTTCTGTCTGTGCTTGTGTGGGTTTCAAAGATAGTCTGGTAGGTCAATTGACTCCTGTCCAAATTGGCCCTAGTATGTGTGTGTGTATGTGAGATAGGGAACCTTAGATTGTAAGCTCTCTGAGGACAGGTAATGATATGAATGTATGTAAATTGCTGTATACATTGTTTGCGTTATATAAATACCTGCAATAAATAATACAAATAAAAACATTACAGTAAAGATCACTGTTTCATTACTCACCCAAGCAGCCACGTGCTCTTCTGGCAGTATAGACCCCGGTGAATGTGTGATATAACACCTATCCTTAAACCTGTAGGGTAATGCTAGCACAGTGTTAAATTACACACGTCTCATTGGGTGTGAACTCACTGGTATGCAGTAAGACTTTCTTTTTGGGGGCCTGGGGCACAGTTGAATCTCCACCCATTTTTTATAATTGTTATGTAAAATAAGTCACTAAGGTCACCGACAAAAGCATACAGTATAACAAGCAAGTATGTGTTGTAGTGAATAGTGAAAAGTGAACATATATTTGAAGATCTCACTGCACATTACAGTACAATTTTTGATGTAAGCTAATACAAATTGTGTTTTTGCATACTAGTAAAATCTCTGGGAGATGTTCACCAAATTTGCTGCACAACAGGGATGTGCAAAACAGGAAAGTGATACATTTTATGAGCTGTATAGGCTTGATTTATAATTCCCTCTCTGCTGCAATTGTTTAAGTAAAAATTGTCAGTCCAATGATAAACCTAAAACTTATGGAAGTTGGTTTCCCAGGATTGTAGATAGAGGGATCACAAATCCTTTGCCAGATAAGAGGTGGACTGATCAGTGTTAGACATGCTTCTGATATTGTTGGTAACTTGCTTAGAAGTTTTCCCACCCCGGTGTAACAGCATTGGCAATTGCCAAAAACCAGCACACAAATGCCGCGTACAGACGATCGGACATTCCGACAACAAAATCCTGGATTTATTTCCGACGGACATTGGCTCAAACTTGTTTTGCATACACACGGTCACACAAATGTTGTCGCAAATGCCGAACCTCAAGAACGCGGTAACGTACAACACGTACGACGAGCCGAGAAAAATTAAGTTCAATAGCATCTGCTTGATTCCGAGCATGCGTGGAATTTTGTGCGTCAGAATTGTGTACACACGATCGGAATTTGTTGTCGGAAAATTTGAGAACCACCTCTCAAATTTTGTTTGTCGGAAATTGGAGCCTACACACGGTCGGAATTTCCGATAACAAGCTCACATCAAACATTTGTTTTCGGAAATTCCGACCATGTGTACGCGGCATAAGAGTCAAATTCTTCCAAATACTGGGACTTACTGGGTAATTCTCGTCACTACTGCAGGGAACGGAAAGGACTGGGGATGGGGACAAGGTGAGTAAAAGCTTCTGCATGGGTATGACATAAAATGCATATGACCACTGATTGCCCCTGTACATATTTATACTGTCTCCAGTAATTTAGGTTCTGCAGGGGTACCTAATATCT
Source organism: Lithobates sylvaticus (assembly GCA_028564925.1). Classification (NCBI taxonomy): domain Eukaryota; kingdom Metazoa; phylum Chordata; class Amphibia; order Anura; family Ranidae; genus Lithobates; species Lithobates sylvaticus. The sequence goes on from CM053026.1 coordinate 223,129,955, forward strand.
GTATCACTCAGATATGTCTATATGTAAAAAGTTACCATTCATTCCTGTTTGCCAAGGACAATCCCTTTGTGAGGGTTCTGCCCCCTAAAAGTGCATCCACGCAAGCCAAGCACTAATAACATTGCAGTGCACAGGCTCCAACCTAAGTCAAACTGTGAGAGTATCGACCAAAAATGGCACTGCCAGAGCGATGATCCCAGTTATCAAGTGCATGCAGGTGACTCCAGCTGTGCCATTTTGGATTAATGCTTGAGCAGTATGACTTAAGTTGGATCCTGAACACTGCAATGTTTATACTATGCTATCCAGCTCCCAGCAACAATGGTAGGAATGGTAGGAATGAAAGGGAAAAGTCGGATGCTGGATCACTTGGTCCTGACCTGACATTTGAATCATATGCAATACTCGAATCATATGCAATACTGACAGCCGATCACAGACGGCTGTCAGAGGGACATCAGTCCTGATCGTGCAGAGCCTCTGCAGAGTCATCTGTGCCCACCTGTGCCACCTGCCAGTGCCACCTACCAGTGCACAGCCAGTGCACAACAGTGTCACCTACCAGTGCCCACCAGCGCCACCTACCAGTGCCCACAGTACCACCCACCAGTGCCCACAGTGTCACCTATTAGTGTCCACAGTGTCACCTATCAGTGCCACCTATAAATGTCACTAATCAGTGCCTCATCACCAGTGCTACCTATCAATGCCACCTACCAGTGCCCATCAGTGCCACCTACCAGTGCCCATCAGTGCCACCTATCAATGCCCATCAGTGCCATCTATCAGTGACACCCATCAGTAGGGGTGCAACGGATCGTCACCGATCCGTGATCCGAATGAGTCACCTTGTTCGGATCGCCACACGCCGCAAACCGCAGAGCTCTTCGCGGCCTCGGCCCTAGGAAAGGCCGCGGCTTCGGCCTAGCTCCGGAGCGGTGGCCATCTTGGTGGACCCGTCGGTCATTTACAATGTGATCGCTCCGTCATAATGACGCCGGTTCCTCTCTCCCCTCTGTGTACAGATCTGTACAGTGGAGGGGAGAGATCGGATGGCAGCAGTGCTGTGGGCTGGATCTGTATTGCCCACAGCGCTGCTCTGTGACAATTGCAGTCAAAGCCATCCCTCCATACCCTGCCAATACTCTGCCATACCCTGCCAATACTGTGCCATACCCTGCCAATACTCTGCCAATACTCTGCCAATACTCTGCCAATACCCTGTCATACCCTGCCAATACTCTGCCAATACCCAGCCATACTCTGCAATACTCGGTAATACCCAGCCATACTCGGCGATACCCAGCCGTACCCAGCCATGCTCAGCCGTACCAGCCATACTCAGCCAATATTACAGTGGGGGATATTGTGTATATTACAGGGGGGAGATGTATATTACAGTGGGGAGATTGTGGATATTACAGTGGGGACTATATGGTGGTGGAATTTTCACAGGTTTTTACAAATTCAATTACTATTTACTGATCCGAAAAATGATCCGATCCGTGACTCTGATCCGAAGAACGATCCGATCCGTGAGTTTTTTGATCCGTTGCCCCCCTACCTATCAGTGCCATTCAGTGCTCATCAGTGCCACCTATCAGGACCCATCAGTGCCCATCGGTGCCACCTTATCTGTGCCTATCAGTGCCGTCTTATCTGTGCCTATCAGTGCAGCCCATCAGTGCCCATCAGTGCCCATAAGTGCAGCCTCATCAGCGCATATTAATGAAGGAGAAAAATTACCTGTTTGCTAAATTTTATAACAAACTATGAAACATGTTTTTTTCTGTATTTTTTTGTTTGTTTAGCAAAAAATAAAAACCCCAGTGGTGATTAAATACCATCAAAAGAAAGCTCTATTTGTGTAAAAAAAATTGATAAAAATGTAATTTGAGCACAGTGTTGCTGGACCGTGCAATTGTCATTCACAATGTGACAATGCTGAAAGCTGAAAATTGGCCTGGGCAGGAGGGGGGGGGTTTAAGTGCCCAGTAAGCAAGTGGTTAATCCTTGTTTGTGAACTTTGTGTGTTACCTAATCCAATTCCTGACCCTTTGCCTTACTTACTCCTGACCCTTGCACTCTATGTTTTACACTCTCTTGACCCACAGCAGCATAGGCTTGGGTTTAATTTAACCACAGCTCATTGCTACTGCAATTAGGCACATTATTTCCCTTCTCCTTTTAAACATTTTATTGAAGATAATATATTACATGTTATTAGTACATATTTTGCAATAAAATACAATATATAATATGAGTAGAGAAACTTCTCAAAAAAGTAAAAATAATAAATTCATGTCTCAAAAATCTCAGGATCATCGAAATAATCAATGAATCAACGATGTCATGGAGCATATAGCAGTATTGGGGGTGAATATCAAGTGATTTCAAGGTAAGAGGAGTGAATTATTAAGTCCTGGTGGTAGATAGTTTTTAATCCAGGGGGACCAAATGTTTTCTAATTTAGCAATGTTATCAAGTAAGGTCGCTTCCATTTTGGCATGAATCATAGCTTGTGTTACACGCTGTTTAATTGACACAACACAAAGTGTATTTCATTTCCAAGCCTTCGCTATGGACTGTTTAGCAGCCGTTGTAACATATAGTAAAAGCTTGAATTGACGATGTGTTAGATTAGATGGTTTGCTGTTTAAAAGAGCCACCAGTGGATCAGGTAATATGTTTATTGCAAACATCGTAGAAAGTATAGTAAATATATTTGACCAAAAGGTTTCAACAATGGGACAGGTCCACCAAATATGAATATGGGTACCAGGGTCACAACAGCCTCGAAAGCATTGAGAGGGATATTGGTGAATATTATTTCCCTTCTCATGGTGCCCCAGATACTTCATCTTTATACCTTCAATGTCTGCTTCTTGTTCCAAAAGTCTGTGCCAAATTCTTTCAGGGCATGTTAAAAATGGGGGTGGCTACAAATGAGTATGGGGGTTGTGGGCATGGTTATAGGTAGCCATATTCAGTAAGGTGTCCCCAGATTTAATTTTGAAAATGTGGTAACCTTACTATATGTGTATGTCAAGATCTGTTTAACCACTTCAGCCCCAGAAGAATTTGCCCCCTTAATGACCAAGCCATTTTTTGCGATACGGCACTGCGTCGCCTTAACTGACTATTGCGTGATCGTGTAACGTTGTACCCAAACAATTGATGTCCTTTTTTCCCACAAATAGAGCTTTCTTTTAGTGGTATTTGGTCACATCTACGGTTTTTAGTTTTTGCGCTATAAACAAAAATTGAGCGCCAATTTAAAAAAATATATATATATATTTTTTTACTTTTTGCTATAATACATATCCAAAAAATATATATAAAAAAAATGATTTATTCATCAGTTCAGGCTGATATATATTCTTCTACATATTTTTGGTAAAAAAAAAAATCGCAATAGGCATATGTTGATTGGTTTGCACAAAAGTTATGGCGTCTATAAAATAGGGGATAGATTTAGCGACTTTTTTTTTTAAATAGTTTTTACTACTAATGGCAGCGATCTGCATTTTTTAGCGGGACTACGACATTGCAAAGGACAAATCTGACTCCAAATGGCACTTTTTGGGGACCAGTGACATTATTACATTGATCAGTGCTAAAAAAAAATTGCACTGATCAATGTAAAAATGACACTGGCAGGGAAGGGTTTAACACTAGGGGGCAATCAAGGGGTTAACTGTGTTCCCTCAGTGTGTTCTAACTGTAAGGGGGTGGGCTACCAGTGACATGACAGAGATCACTGTTCCCAATCACTGGGAACAATAGATCTCTGACATGTCACTAGGCAGAACAGGGAAATGCCTTGTTTACATAGGTAGTTCCCCATTCTGCCTGTGTACAAGGCAATCGCGAGTCTCCGGCGGAGATCGAGTCTGCCCGACCCACGGGCCCACCCGCAACAGCGCCTGCGTGAGCCGTCGTACAGCTACTGTAATTCGCACAAGAGTGTCATACTGTCACCGTATAACGACGGCGAGCGGGTGGTCGGGAAGAGGTTAAATATGAAAAACTTCATATAAAGCTTATGGTCAGTTTAAAGCGGACCTTCAGTATTTTTTTCAACTTTCTATTAAATCTTCTGTCCTTGTTGTTTTACCTTTGGATAGTAAAACATTTTTTTCTGCCAGTAAATCCCTTTTACAGCCCACTTCCTGTTTCTTGCCTGGTAAAAAGCCTAAGCTTATGACATCATGAACAGCTCTGTCTCTCACTATGGTGAGAGTTTGTCAATAAGGGAGAGAGGAGGAGTCATAAGAGGGCAAAATGTGTCTGTGTAAATCCAGGAAATAAACAGGCAGCAGCTTTAGCTGCCCACAGTTAAAATGGATGCAGCCAGACTCAGTGAAGGGAGATTTCTGCAGCATATTTGGCAAGTACAGAATCACAGTATATATAAAATAATATGCAAAGTGGTTGGAGGGAAGCTTCAGAATGGCAAAGATGTTTTTATTACAAATTGTGAGCCACAATATGAACCAACAATAATATAAAATATACAGTTTCCCCATCACTATGTGGGGTACCTGGGGGGCTTTAAATCATTTTTAAATAATTTTTATTGATTTTATATAATTATTTTTTTCTTTACACTTTTAAATGTTTTTAACCTAATTGCTATCACATGGCTAAGAATCCCCCCCGTGTGATAGCTTCGGCAGGTGACAGGTACTCTTTATGGAAAAATTGGGGGTCTATTAGACGGTATAGACCCTCCCTCAGTGTAAACCCTACATCCAGCAGTATAGACCCCCCTCTCCCCTCCCATAGCACCCCCAGCACATGTCCATCTACATTACAATAAACTGTACAGACCTTAGAACAGCGCGGTTATGCACAGCGGTGTGTGTCCCTCGGACTCCCTCCTCCTGTGAAGATGCAAACAGAGAGGAGAGGGAGGCGGCTTCGGTCCACTCCGCTGAGGGAGACAGCCGGCGAAACCAGTGTAGGGTTGCGGACTGTGCAGTGTTAGCAGTGCCACTGCCCACAGGTGTCACCCCTCTGGCGGGTGTCAGCACTCTGCAGCCCGCACCCCCCGCCCTAGCGATGCCACTGTATCTGCCCTTAATCTATCCACTACTATATGTGCTTTAACTTTAGGACCACAGTATACAGAGGAGCCTCGGCGTAGGCACTGCGACTTACACATATATTTGCAAATGTGTGCAAGTTAAACCCTCTGTTTTTTTATTGTTAACTGTTAGACAGGAACAACTTGTTTTTTTTGCAGGCTAGCTGGTGTGCTGAGAAATTTTTGTTTGTTTGTGATGCACTTCCCATGTGGCTTACTGTTTATCTCAACAGTTATTAAGAGAGCCAATAGGGTAATTGCACTGAACCACTGAGAGCTCCCACTCGTGGTTAATCTACAAATCTTTGTCTTTATTAAGAACAAAACTATTGAAGAAAAAGTTTGTCAAAATGTGAAAGCCACATAAAAAAAAATAACTTTGAAATATATTTACTCACTGAATATATTCCCCTTAACCACTTTCCGACCGGCGCACGACGATGTACGTCCCTTTTTTGAAGAGGGATATCTCGGTAACGGCAGCAGCTGCTGCCACAACCGAGATATCCATCTCTTCAGGCGCCGGTCGGCTGTCCGATAATGGTGGTCATCGCGGCGGATTCGCCGCGAGATCACCGTTATCGGCGACGGGAGAGGTCCCCGATCGGGTCCTTTCCCCTCCTGTGCATAGAGATGAGTGACGCTAAGATGGCCGCCACTCATCTCTATACCATAGGAGGGCGGAAGCGACGTCAAAAACGTCACTTCCGCCCATACCTCTTAAAGAGGAATTTTCAAATGTCATTTTTTTAAATGACATTTTTTTTTTTTTTTTTTTCATTGAAGTCCAAATATGAGATCTGAGGACTTTTTGACCCCAGATCTCATATTTAAGAGGACCTGTCATGCTTTTTTCTATTACAAGGAATGTTTACATTCCTTGTAATAGGAATAAAAGTGAGCCAATTAAATTTTTTTTTAAAAAACAGTGTAAAAATAAATAAAATCCAGAAAAATAAATAAGAAAAACAAAAAAAAATTTTTTTAAAGCGCCCCGTCCCGACGAGCTCGTGCGCAGAAGCGAACGCATACGTGAGTAGCGCCCGCATATGAAAATGGTGGTCAAACCACACATGTGAGGTATCGCCGCGATCGGTAGAGCGAGAGCAATAATTATAGCCATAGACCTCCTCTGTAACGCAAAATATGCAACCTGTAGAATTTTTTAAACGTCGCCTATGGAGATTTTTGAGGGTAAAAGTTTGATGCCATTCCACGAGCGGGCGCAATTTTGAAGCGTGACATGTTAGGTATCAATTTACTTGGTGTAACATTATCTTTCACAATATATAAAAAAAATTGGACTAACTTTACTGTTGTCTTATTTTTTTATTCAAAAAAGTGAATTTTTTCCAAAAAAAGTGCGCTTGCAAGACCGCTGCGCAAATACGGTGTGAAAAAAAGTATTGCAACGACCGCCATTTTATTCTCTAGGGTGTTAGAAAAAAAACAATATATAATGTTTGGGGGTTCTAAGTTTTTTTCTAGCAAAAAAAAAACTGTTTTAAACATGTAAACACCTAAAATCCAAAACGAGGCTGGTCTTAAAGTGGTTAAAACCAACTCTATGACCTATGTTGCAAATCCTCCCTCCTGTTTAGTTAATGACCACAGATACACAATACTATACAGTATATAGCAGTCTTGCTGACCGGCAGGTTAAGATGAGATCCCAGATGGGCTGAACTCCATCAGTATGTTACATATACTAATGTAGCAAAGTCCCAGGCCTCCTTTAGTCTAATGAGAACCTTAAGAGCCCATAGCTGCTGACATCCTTCCGTATAGAGTGGGTTGTAAGGCATAGTGGGTGTAATGCAAGATAGATTCATGGGTGCCAGACACTTCTTGAATGCAAAGAGATTTTATTTCTCTTGAACAGAACTTTGGGAGAGAGGGTTAGGGCCAGGACACATAGTTACATAGTTACATAGTTAGCTAGGTTGAAAAAAGACACAAGTCCATCCAGTTCAACCACAAATAAAAAAAAAAAAAAATATATATATATATATATATATACATATATATATATATATATATATATATATATATATATCATACAATCCCATATACCCCATTCTATACCCACAGTTGATCCAGAGGAAGGCAAAAAAAAACCCCAGTAGAGCATTCTCCAAATTTGCTAAAGCAGGGGAAAAAAATTCCTTCCTGATCCCCCGAGAGGCAATCGGATTTTCCCTGGATCAACTTTACCTATAAATGTCAGTACCCAGTTATATTATGTACATTTAGGAAAATATCCAGGCCTTTCTTAAAGCAATCTACTGAGCTGGCTAGAACCACCTCTGCAGGGAGTCTATTCCACATTTTCACAGCTCTTACTGTGAAGAAACCTTTCCTTATTTGGAGATGAAATCTCTTCTCCTCTAGACGTAAAGAGTGCCCCCTTGTCCTCTTTGTTGACCGTAAAGTGAATAACTCAACACCAAGTTCACTATATGGACCCCTTATATATTTATACATGTTGATCATATCCCCCCTTAATCTCCTCTTATCAAGGGTGAATAAATTCAGTTCCTCTAATCTTTCCTCATAGCTGAGCTCCTCCATGCCTCTTATCAGTTTGGTTGCCCTTCTCTGCACTTTCTCCAGTTCCCCAATATCCTTTTTGAGAACTGGTGCCCAAAACTGAACTGCATATTCCAGATGAGGTCTTACTAATGATTTGAACAGGGGCAAAATGATATCTCTCTCTCTGGAGTCCATACCTCTCTTAATACAAGAAAGGACTTTGCTCGCTTTGGAAACCGCAGCTTGGCATTGCATGCTATTATTGAGTTTATGATCTACCAAAACCCCCAGATCCTTCTCCACTACGGATTCCCCCAGTTGTACTCCCCCTAGTATGTATGATGCATGCATATTCTTAGCCCCCAAGTGCATAACTTTACATTTATCAACATTAAACCTCATCTGCCACATAGTCGCCCAATTTGACAGAGCATTGAGGTCAGCTTGTAAATTGGAGACTTCCTGTAAGGACGTTATTCCACTGCATAGCTTGGTGTCATCTGCAAAGACAGAAATGTTACTTTTGATCCCAGACCCAATATCATTTATAAAGATATTAAAAAGTAAGGGTCCTAGCACTGAACCTTGGGGTACACCACTGATAACCTTAGCCCATTCAGAGTAAGAATCATTAACCACGACTCTCTGAATTCTGTCTTTTAGCCAGTTTTCTATCCATTTACAAACCGATATTTCCAAACCTGTAGACCTTACCTTACACATGAGCCGTGTGTGGGGAACTGTATCGAACGCTTTTGCAAAATCCAAGTATACCACGTCCACAGCCACGCCTCTGTCCAAGGTTTTACTTACCACCTCATAAAAAGAAATGAGGTTTGTCTGACAACTTCTGTCTTTCATGAACCCATGCTGTCTGTTGCTTAAAATATTTTTTTCCTGCAAGAACTCGTCTATGTGGTCTTTTAATAATCTCTCCAGTATCTTCCCAACTATAGAAGTTAAACTAACAGGTCTATAGTTACTTGGTAAAGACTTTGTTCCCTTTTTAAATATAGGCACCACGTTCGCCCTGCGCCAATCCAGTGGTACTATTCCTGTCATTAATGATTCCCTAAAAATTAGATACAATGGCTTTGAAATTACAGAGCTCAATTCTTTTAGGATCCGTGGGTGGATGCCATCAGGTCCAGGTGCTTTATCCACCTTTATTCTGTCTAAATATTTCTGGACCATATCACTTTTGAGCCATTGTGGATTTAGGGCTGTGTCACTACCACCCCCATTGTGGACTTGAGCTCCCCCATGCTCCTTTGTATACACAGAGCTGAAGAAAGTATTTAATAAATTAGCCTTCTCTTTGTCCCCAGTCACCCACTCTAGATTATTTTGTAAAGGGCCTACATGCTCAGACTTGACCTTTTTACTATTAATATATTTGAAGAATTTTTTTGGGTTTGTCCTACTATCTTTTGCAATCTGTTTTTCGTTTTGAATTTTTGCATCCTTGATTTCCTTTTTACATATTCTGTTATGTTCTTTGTAACATTTAAATGACACTAGTGATCCTTCATTTTTATATTTGGTAGTTGCAATGTTAATTAGCAGACTCCAAGACGTCTACAGGTAGACAGCCATGTAGGGAACGGCATCCGGCAAGACACCACATCTGCATGTGTAGGAATGCTGTCTCCTATGGCAACAGTTTTAGAACAGTTCCTAACACAGATTGTAACAAACTCCTTGAGCTCTTCCAATCCTCACTTGACTACCTTCATCAAGCATTACGCGCGCTTCTCTGCTGGGTCCCTAGCTTGGCACTCCAGATACTTCTCAAGCTTGGTCCCTGGCTTGACACACAAGGCTGCTCTGCAAGTGTCACTTCCGTTGGCTGGGTCCCTGACACCTGCTGAAGTTTCCCAATTCTTCACTGTACCTGACTGGTGAGAATACTACTCTGGTACTTGCTTCAGCTACTCACTGTGGTCCCTGGTAATAAGGTGATTGGTTCCTTAGTGGCGACAGCGTCTCCTCTACCTTCGACCACGACAGGTTTTCCGGCCGGCAGAACTGTCACTTCTGGTTGGACTGCAAGCCACAATCCTAGCCCTATGCTGCTCTATTGCTTCTGAATAGGCCCTCAGACAGCCTAGCAGCCAGATGTGCCAGGTATAGGCCCAATATCCGGCCTAGCAGCCCGTGCAGTACAACACACGTCCACCCAAACAGCCATCCATGCGGCACAAAACAGTGATCACCTGACTCCACCCAAATATATAGGTTCTCCCAGCAGACAAAGAGATTTAAAGAGGAAGTAAACTCTCCCACTGATGCTTCTTTTCATTTAGTCCATTATAATAAGTAATTATCAAACTATAGCCACTGTAATCCAGCCCAAATCACATATTACTTACTTTTTAAAGAAACTTTAAAAAAAAATTGTTTCCAGGGGTAAGGCAGTGCCATCTTAAGTATTGTTTTCTGAGTCCACAGTGGAGTGTATTTCCGCCCTTACATTGAGCACTTCCTGTACTGTTAACCAAGCCTCCTTCTCAATCCAACGATTTCTATGGAAACCTTGCTTCCCTGCTCATAGCTGACTTGTTTTTTTTTATAGTATTTACTTGTGTCAATTATCTAGTGTTTGTCTATGTCAGTCTTATCAGCTTCAGCTGATAAGACTGCAGTAATGCACTCCATGTGACTCTATGTGATGTCACATGGTCACATTAGGTGTAGTAGGAAGCTCTGAGTGATTATGCAGTCTCATGGGATTTCAGTGTTGTGCCGTAGGAAGTCCTGATAATAGACAGACAAGCACACAGAGTGTGCCGTAAATCAGGGGAGATATGGGCATGCTCAGTGACGTCATTCTAAACAACAAAAAGGATTACAACAATACTAAGCAAGTAAGGAGATATCTACAAGCAATGTTCATTAGGGTTTTTTATGCTGATTTACATGGGACAATGTTGTGGGGGAGAGTTTGCAACCACTTTAAGAAAACCCCTGCCCATTGGCTGAGATTCCCCATATACTTCTAATCCTTGCTTTACCCTTGTCTTATCTAATGTCAAAAATGTAAAAAAAAGGGGCTGCGCTAAGTGAAAAAATTAATATAAATCGTGGATAATAACAATAAGGGTTGTGTCAACCAATAATGATAATAGTGAAAATGGTGATAACCAAGCTGACAATGTCATCAAAAATGTGAATAAAACAAAATATCTGTGTACAATAAGGACCGTTATTTACCCGTCATGGGTAACAACAGTCTAAACTATCACAAATATTGACAAAACTCAAGCAACAAATGTCCAAATGTGACCAAATATCCAATCAGGGACAACGACATCAACTATGGTGGAGGTGTCTTTTCCAGAGATTAAAGTGATAAACACTGTGATGATCCCACCACCAGACAAATTGCAGGCTTACCAGATCGAATAAGGGAAATCGCATGTGGCTAAAACCCAGCCAGGGCCTTGTCCTCCGTCTTGTCACGATTCCACCCCTCCTGGTGTACAGCCTCAGGTATGGATGTTGTTAGCTTCAGATGCGGGTAACCCGTAGACCTCACTGCTGATGGTATAGGTTCTTAGACCCTATATCTTCTGTCCCAACGAAAATTGGATTTTGAAAACTTTCTAACTTATCTAATGTCACCAGGTACCCAGCCACCTAGCGGCAGAAGAGAGAAGTGCAGCAATTCTAGACATAGGGTGGATTCAATTGATCCCTAACAATGAGCCAAGGTAACTACACCTGGCAGGTAAATTTAGGAGCAAACCTGCCTAAACATCAGGGTGCTACACTAATATCAGAAGTAACTTTTGTTACATGTTACATCATTTGAGCTTCTTGGTAAAGAAAATATTTCCTATTCTTGTAACCGATTCTACAAAAAAAAGGGTCATGTGACTAATTCTGTGAAAAAGAGAAGCAACGTAAATGTAACACTCTCAGCATTGTCTGAAGATATGGGCATGAATGGCAGATTCTGTATTCTGCTTCACCTATATTATTTAGCAGTACAGTATATGTTAGGACAGCCTCTGGATTTAGTAAAGCTGTGTACAGAGTTCAGGGTACTAAAGGCACACATTCTATCCAGGGAAAAGCTGCACTGCAGTCACAATCACAATCAAACCTAACAGTCCACTAACTGCTTTAGGTTTTTTATGCAGAGACAATGTAAGTTTACTCTATAGACTAATACAGGGGTCTCCAAACTTTTCAGTTTGAGGGCCAAATTGTAGATTTTAAAGAAATTTGTGAGTTGAAACAAAATCAGTTTTATAAAGAGTTACTTCTTACATCCAGGAGTGTCCATCAGAGGCCCCTTTACATCAAGGTGTGCCCATCATATGTGCATATGTATACAAGTTAAAAACTCTGTGTTTACTGTTAGACAGGTACAATTTGTTTATTTTGTTAGTTTTTTTTGCAGGCTAGCTGGTAAGTGTGCTAGGAAATTTTTGTTTGTTTGTGATGCACTTCCTATGTGGCTTACTGTTTATCTCAACAGTTATTAAACGGAGTTCCACACAAAAATGGAACTTCTGCTTTAAGGGAAGATGACCCCCTTGACATACCACATTTGGTATGTCATTTTTTTGGGAGGGGAGCGGATACTCTCTTTTTAGAGGCACCCAGCTCCCACTTCCTCCCGGGGGACTGCGGCATCGGAAGGAACTTCACCTCTCCCCCCTCCCTCCCTACAATCTTCTGGGACACGTCACAGATCCCAGAAGATTGCTCGGCCATTCACAGCCTGCAGCGCATGCACAGTGCATGCCCAGCTGTGACGCCACAGCCGGGCGCCCACAGTAAGAATGCCGGCGCCGTGGAGAGGAGGGGGAAAGGAGCGGGGCTTTGTTGGCCCGCATCGCTGGAACGTGGGACAGGTGAGTGTCTGATTATTAAAAGTCAGCAGCTACACTTTTTGTAGTTGCTGACTTTTTTTTTCGGCGGAACTCCGCTTTAAGAGAGCGAATAGGGTAATTGCACTGTGCCACTGAGAGCTCCCGCTAGTGGCTAATGTCTAAAACGCAGTGATGATCCAATACCAGCAAAAGAAAGCTCTATTTGTCGGAAAAAATTACATACATTTTATGTGGGTACAACGTTGCATTCGTATTTGTCAGTTAAAGTAACGCAGTGCCGTATCACAAAATATGGCCTGGACATGAAGGGGGTAAATCTTCCAGATTTGAGTGGCTAATTTAGGATTTTTTGTGTGCTGTAGGTATTTTTCTCCAGTAGGTGGTGCTGGATACAACACTGTTCAGCATGTTTTAATGTTATTTTTATTCCATTTTGATTTTTAGTAAAATTTTGTGCCTCTGTGTGTCTTTAAATATAGGAAGTGAACAGGCAGCAGCTTCAGCTGCCCACAGCTAAAATGATTGTAGCCAGACTCAGTGGATTGAGATTTATGCAGCATATTTGGCAGTACAGTACAGAATCACAGTATATCTAAAAAAAATATGCAGTGGTTGGAGGGAAGCTTCAGATTGGCAAAGATGTTTTTATTACAAATGATGTGAGCAGACAGCAGCTCCTCTCGAAAAGTGATTGTAAAGTCTTGTTTTTTTCCTATGAATATAACAAACATGTTATACTTACCTGCTCTGTTGCAGTGGATTTGCACAGAGCAGCCCGGACCCTCCTCTTCTTGGATCCCTCTTCTGTGATCCTGGCCCCTCCCTCCTGTTCAGTGCCCCCACAGCAAGCAACTTGAACTTGCTATGGGGGCACCCGAGCCGAGTCACAGCTCCCTGTCCGTTCACACACGGCGCCAATGGTGCCGCTGCTGTGTCTCAACCAATTAGGAGGGAGAATGGCTGAGACACTCGTGGACATCGCTGGACAAAGAGGGACCTCAGGTAAGTGTTAGGGGGGCTGAGGGAGGCTGCGGCACACAGAAGGCTTTTTATCTTAATGCAAAGAATGCATTAAGATAAAAAAAAAACTTCTGCTTTTACAACTCCTTTAATTGTTGTTGCAATATTAAGCTTATTTTGCTAAATGTATAGATTTTTATTTTTATATTATTATTTTTTATTCTGTACTCTTATGGAGTTTTCGTTAAGTTCATCCACAACATCATAGTGGCCGTTTGGAGTCCTAATATCTTCTTCGAAATAGGGCTGGACTGGAAATGATGTCTTTGTATTTTATGAGCCTCTTTTAGAATGGTCCACTGTATTATGGCAGCTGTTTTGTGTCTGTTCACCATCCGCAAAATGGCGCCACACCGGAAATGACGTGGCAATATGTTCCGCTGGTATGCTAAATAAAGATGGCCATATTTCTTGGCGCTAGAGGCCCCCGAGTATGCACTATCGCGTGAAACACGTTGGGAGTTTAGAGGGTGAAGTCAAGCCGCCACATCAGCAATCTGAGTTGTGGATGGCGGTGTTTGATGTAAGTGTCAGCGGCTTTTTACTTTGTTTTTTGCACTTGCATTTTTTATATGTATAATGGATTTCTTCTGCTGTTGCTCATAAGTAAATAAATACTACACTATATGGCAGTTTTTTGTTTATTGCTTCATGGTGATTTTTGAGTACAAAAGCAGAGCATTGCCCCCCAGTGGATGAAGGAAGGAGAGTGAGAAAATATTTTGGTGGATGGATGTCTGCATCTTTTGCAACTGATCTGCTTTTTGGCTGCACACTTGCCTATATATGCCCTTATAGAAACACTTTTGCTGCACCTTTTGGCACAGCCTGGAATTCTGGTGAGTTGGTAATTAATCTGACTGGAGAAAATGAAAGCTATTGTCTATGGATTATAAATTTATCAGGACCCCCACCTCAGTCCCACGGACCTAAATGGCTTGTTCTGAACCCTGGTATAGCCATCTCACGGCTCCGGGGCTTAGAAATACTCTCAGCTCTCTCTTCTCCCTCCCCACTGAGAGGATGGGCTACGCAGCTTCTGATTGGTCCGCGCTGACCAATTAGAATGCTCCTAAACATACCTCCTGATGGGGTACGTTTAGATTAAGCTCCGGGAGACGGCTATACCGTGGCTCAGAACGGGCGATTACCACCATTCAGGTCAGCGGGACTGGGGGGGGGGGGGGGGGGCAAGGTAGGGGTCCTGTGTAAGTTAACCTTACAGATTTTTCTGTAAAGGTGAACGTACCCTTTAAATACACTATAAGTGACAACATTGCCAAACTGGTTTATAGAGTGCACTTTGTTAGGAGCAGTCTTTAGTCCTAAATATTCAGCGGCTAAAATGTTGGAGCTCATTAACTGTTGGAGTGCTTTGAGACAGTCAATGAGGCCTGCAGGCAGTGTTAGAACTATGGAGTAGCTAATTAGTGGTTTCTAATAGCTCAGTCTCTAGGAATGTTAGAAGATAATGGCCTGACTGGTCCTCTCACCAGACCCAGAAATACACCCTCCGGCTGGATGTTCGCTCACTCTGGGCTGTCTTGGTGACTCCGGTCTGTAAAGTAGGATAAAGTCAACAAGGTGTGCCAGGAGGGGCTGAGGTTGTTCTTGTAGTTGAGATGCAGAACAGAGAACTCAAATTCACCAATGGGGCCTTCAGAGGTCTATACTGGCAGCAGCTCGGTCCTTCAGCTTCCCTTGGCACTGTGGTGCCAGACAGTAATTGCTCCCCACGGCACATCCTATCTCTCTTCTGTCCTGGGTAGCACTGTCCATCGAGAGCCTTTTCCAGGCCCTGCATGATGGGGCTGTAGTTTGCTCCATGTCATTCCACCATGGGCTATCTGTCTCCTTGTCCCAAGATCTCCCCCATCTGCCTCTGCTGATTGGTTATCCCCGCAGCCAATGGGGAGGGAGGGGGAAGAACCAGAGCAGGCAGCTTAAGGAATCATGCAGAGCCTGTAACCATCCTCTTACTGTTCAGCTCCCCACTGCCGTCAGGAGACGGGGGAACAGACAGGAAACACAGAGAGCTGCTCTTCTCTCTGTGGCGGTGGCGATTTGAGCAGGAGGGGTAAAGGAGGGGGCCAGCACAGTTTCTTCTCCCCAGGCTCACTAAACTTACATCCAGGATTGTCTTTCAGAGTCTCCACTACATATATGAGTGTTCCATCAGAGGCCCCTTTACATCAAGGAGTGCACATTAAAGTCTTCCCTTACATCAAGGAGTGCCCACCAGAGTCCCCTTTACATCAAGGAGTGCCCATTAGAGTCTTCCCTTACATCCAGAAGTGCCCTTCAGAGTTTCCCCTTAAATTCAGGAGTGCCCATCCAAGTCCCCCCTACATCTAGTTGTGCTCATTAGAAAAACTGGGGGATGGTCATGGCTGGCAATGGATGGGCCAGTCTCCATACTATGATGCACAAACTGATGCGTCCACTGCCAGGCAGACAATTGCGCCCCCTATTGCTCTAATAAAAAGTTGAAGAAATATCTGCGCTATGATAAACAAAAATAACGTACAGCAGCTGAGCACTATAACCCAGGTAGTAGGCATATAAGCAAAAATGTAGCAAAAAAGTGCAGCACTATAAATTGATAAATATGTGTATACCACAAAATATTAAAGTACAAAAGTGCAAGCAATATTCATGGTGTGAACCATAAACATGAAAATCAATAAAACAGTCAATAAAGTGCACAACAGCAATTGATTAAACAAATAACCAATATATCAATAGTGCGAAAATGCAAAATGTCCGTATTGAAATTAGTAGGTGACTTGAATTCATAAACAATAGTCTTGGTGCGCTAGTGCGCTGTGAAGTAAAATAATTCATAAATAGTGAGACATGAGATAGACTTGACCACGTGAGACCACCACCACAGATATATAGGGGGCTTACCAGAAAGCCAGTGACTGCCCTTATTTAGGGGGGTCATGCAAGGCTTGTTGGATCTGAGATCCTGTTGAAGATGTATCCTGATAACTGGAGCCTGGAGAGATGTCCAAATGTACTTGGCCTTTACCACTGGATGGTTCCCACCGGCGCTAAGCGATAGTCCAGTCCGGTCCCACAGGCCGAGGTGCAAGTGAACGGATATAAAAAGAAAAAACTCCAATAGCGCAATATTTCTAAAAAAAAAGCTTTATTGGAGGGTAATGCAATGCTGCATATAACGAGATGACCCACAACTGAGTCACTCGATCAATCAGGATAAAAATGAAGGTAAAAAGTTGGAATAAAAACACATCAGTGTGTGAGAGCGATCGTGCATGCGCAGAGCGTGTGTACGTAGCATCCCGACGATCGTTTCATTATACGCGACGTCATCAGGGCTGTATGTATTACCCTCCTGAATAAGGGCAGTCACTGGCTTTCTGGTAAGCCTCCTGTATAGCTGTGGTGGTGGTCTCATGTGGTCAAGTCTATCTCATGTCCCACTATTTATGAATGATTCACTCCACAGCGCACTAGCGCACCAGGACTATTGTTTATGAATTCAAGTCGCATACTAATTTCAATATGGACATTGTGGATATTCACACTATTGATATATTGGTTATTTGTTTAATCAATTGCTGTTGTGCACTTTGACTGTTTTATTGATTTTCATGTTTATGGTTCACACAATGAATATTGCTTGCACTTTAATATTTTGTGGTATACATGTGTGTATATATATATATATATATATATATATATATATATATATATATATATATATATATATACACACACATACATACACACTTTTGCAATATTGATATATTGGTTATTTTTTTTATATTTTGTGGTATACACATATTTATCAATTTATTGCGCTGCATTTTTTTGCTACATTCCGCTATAGCTCTGTTCAGCCACTGTACGCAACTAGAGAAAGCTCTCTGTAAGCTCAGAGTCAAACACAGGACTGTGGATTTTAGAATATCTTTTGTTCTTTTGTTTATGGCCTTTGGTCATTTGGGACATATGAATGGAGCTCTACCCTGTGAAGTGAGATAATATGAGAGGAAATCCTTGCACTGCAACCTGTGGATATCCCCGTTTTCCCCTTTGATGCTTCCTATGATCTTTTGTTCGGTGAGTGCGCACTGCATTGGGGTGAAAGCTGGCGGAGGCTGATGATCGGCAGTTGCAATTATAATTTATGCATGGAGTGTTACTCACCTGGGTGTGATTTATAAGCGTGGTAACTAACAATATTAAACCATATTAGTTTTTTTTGCTATATCTGGAGTTCCAGGGATAAGTATAAAAGGAGAGGATTCATCATACTTCACATATGTGGCATTATCAAAGCGTGTTTGCTGCACTTAAAGTGGATGTAAACCCAAAATATTTTTATGTCATAATGTAGAGAATAAGATTTCCTTTCATTTGAGCCCAGTCTTGCCAAACAGATTTACTCGAGGCCTGAGCAATCATCTTTTATTGTTCAGTTAGAGAAATCTTGACAAAGTCTTGAAAACTTTGTCAAAAACGCCCCCTTGCTGTGAGTGACAGGTGATTTACATATCTCATGCACTAGCCTGAGACAGGTTATCACCACTGGATGTTCTACTCTGCCCAGCTCCGACTACATACATGTCCCCTAAATCAGGGCTCAAAATTTCAAGTCCTGAGCTACTAGCCAGGCCTCAAGGGTTACTCGCCACCAATTGCCCCACCCAACCCTTACCCTGCCCCGCCCCTAATCACACCATCAAAAATTATCTCATGAAATGACACTTAAATGTTTTATGCAGTTAAGTTACAAAAATAAATATTAACAACAACTTCATCAGTTCCCCTCAGCAGTGCCTATCAATGCAGGCTCACCTGTGCCCATCATTGCAGCCTCACCGTGCCCCCATTTGCAGGATCACCGTGCCCCAAATAGCAGCATCACTGTGCCCCCCATTTGCAGGATCACTGTGCCCCCATTTGCAGGATCACTGTACCCCAAATTGCAGCATCACTGTGCCCCCATTTGAAGCATCACTGTGCCCCCATTTGCAGCATCACTGTGCCCCCATTTGCAGCATCACTGTGCCCCCATTTGAAGCATCACTGTGCCCCAAATTACAGCCTCACAGTGCCCTCATTGCAGCTGTGCCAGGGCGGAGGAAGTGAGAGGGCGGCCGGATCATGGTGAGTTAGAAGAGAGCCAGGATCGCCGATCGGTAATACACGCCGTATCAGCTGACATTAAAACTGTCTCCACAGCCTCGCCTACTCCTAACCCCGTGCCTGTGATAGACATTGGACCTGCGTTCTGTCTATTACAGGCGCAGGGTTAGGAGGAGGCGGGGCTGTGTGAGACTGAGCAGAGACAGTTTTAATGTCCGCTTATACGGCGTGTATTACCGCTCTGCGATCCCGCGGCTCTCCTCTAACTCCACGGCACTCTTCCACCGGGAGAACAGCTCCCGGTCAACTCCCCTCCACCGGCGGTGCTCGCCCCCCCAATCCCAGGCAGCCCAGCTCCTCGCCAGCCCTCATTTTCTAATCGCAAAATGCGAGTAGGCGAGCAAAAAAATTTGAGGGCTGCCCTAAATAACTTGTCTGTCTATATAGTCTGCTGACTGTTCACTGCATCCCATGATGAGAAACAACCAGTCAAAACACAGCAATCCTGGGAGAGCTGGAGGGGAGGGGGATGTGAATTGTGAACTTTTTACACAGGATGTGCCTGTCTCAGGCTAGTGCATGATATGTAAATCACCTGTCACTCACAGCAATGGGGTGTTTTTGACAAAGTTTTCAAGACTTTGTCAAGATTTCTCTAACTGAACAATAAAAGAGGATTGTTCAGGCCTCGAGTAAATCTGCGTGGCAAGACTGGGCTCAAATGAAAGGAAATCTTATCTACATTATGACATAAAAAAAAAATAATAATAATTTTGGGTTTATATCCACTTTAATTGTGTAGCCACAAATTCTGGTAAGCCTTCAATCCTTATGGTGGTTGGACACCTTCTTTTGCACTTACTGAGTGGGAACACTGGACTTTGTTTAACACAGAAGGACTTTTTTCATGTTTATTTAACTCACGTTTATAATCATTACAGAGCTGCATATTTTATGTTTATTACTTTGGAGGATTGGATATATTGCCTTTTTTTGCTAGCAGCTGTTATTTAATAACATTTTTCTGTTTAGCGCTCACTTTATTTATTTTTTTCAGTACTTAGTGTACATTTGTTATCACGGTTGATGAAATATATGACTGAATTTGTACATAGCACTTTGACGTTAAAGAGTAGCTCCATTTTTGTTGAGAAAGAAAAAAAGAAACCCTCGGGATGATCAATGTACATTGCAAGAATTTTAACAAACCTTGTTGCAGAGTCCTACCTGTTTCTGCCCTGAAGAAAAAGCTGTTTGGTTATGTCAATGTGCAGAGTAAATATGAATGGGAGTGACTTTTTCATTATTAATCAGCTGATGCACTTGCAGTGTTCTAATGTGGAACATGCATCTTTGTATGTGCAATGCAACAGCAACTGCAACTTGTATCTGTACAGATTTCTGTGAAAATCAATGAACCAATCACACAGGCAGGTAAATTACATTTCTGGGAATGTTCAGTACACAATCTCTATACAGAACCTCCAGGTTGCCATATTACATTGAATTGTACAGAAAATGACAGCACTGCAGATTGAATATTATTAAGAATTACTTTTCAATTACAATACGCATTATCAAATATATAAGGGGTCCATATAGTGAACTTGGTGTTGAGTTATTCACTTTACAGTCAACAAAGAGGACAAGGGGGCACTCTTTACGTCTAGAGGAAAAGAGATTTCATCTCCAAATGCGGAAAGGTTTCTTTACAGTAAGAGCCGTGAATATGTCGAACAGACTCCCTGCAGAGGTGGTTCTGGCCAGCTCAGTAGATTGCTTTAAGAAAGGCCTGGATACTTTCCTAAATGCACATAATATAACTGGGTACTGACATTTATCGGTAAAGTTGATCTGGGGAAAATCCGATTGCCTCTCGGGGGGATCAGGAAGG
Source organism: Lithobates sylvaticus (assembly GCA_028564925.1). Lineage (NCBI taxonomy): Eukaryota > Metazoa > Chordata > Amphibia > Anura > Ranidae > Lithobates > Lithobates sylvaticus. Next base: position 223,150,455 of record CM053026.1, read on the forward strand.
CATTTTTTTTCCCCTGCTTTAGCAAATTGGAGAATGCGCTGCTGGTTTTTTTTTGCCTTCCTATGGATCAACTGTGGGTATAGAATGTGGTAGATGGGATTGTATGATATTAATTTTATTTATTTTTTTGTTTGTGGTTGGACTGGATGGACTTGTGTCTTTTTTTTTCAACCTAACTAACTATGTAATAAGCCTTGTGTAGCAATTGTATATGCCATTTTTTTTTAGTTTGTTTTTCCTTCTGGAAAGTGGAGTTCCCTTTAACCACTTTCAGACCAGACCATTTTGCTGGCTTAAGACCAGACCACTTTTTGTGATTTGGCACTGCGTCGCTTTAACTGAGAATTGCACGGTCGTGCGACGTGGCTCCCAGACAAAATTGACATCCTTTTTTCCCCCCACAAATAGAGCTTTCTTTTGGCGGTATTTGATCGCCCCTGCGGTTTTTATATTTTGCGCTATAAAAACAAAAAAGCTAAAATTTTGAAATAAAACGCATTATTTTTTTACTATAATAAATATCCCCCAAAAATATATATATAAAAAAAAAAAAATATATGTTTTCCTCCGTTTAGGCCGATACGTATTCTTCTACATATATTTTTGGTAAAGAAAATCGCAATAAGCGATTGATTGGTTTGCGCAAAAGTTATAGCGTTTACAAAATAGGGGATAATTTTATAGCATTTTTATTAATAATTTTTTTAAAATTTTTTTTACTAGTAATGGCGGCGATCAGTGATTTTTATTGTGACTGCGACATTATGGCGGACATTTTTGGGACCAATGTCATTTATACAGCAATCAGTGCTATTTAAATGCACTGATTCCTGTGTAAATTACACTGTCAGTGAAGGGGTTAACCAGGGGGTTACAGTATAGGGGTTAAGTGTTTCTAGGGGAGTGTTACTAACTGTGGGGGGCGTGGCTGTGTGTTAGTGAACACTGATCTCTGCTCCAATCACAGGGAGCAGAGATCAGTGTCACTTGTTGCTAGGCAGAACGGGGAGATGCTGTTTATTTCCGCATCTCCCCTTTCAGCCTTCCCATGAGATGATCGTGGGTATCCCGGCGTCATTCTTAAAGGGACTTACCTGTACGCCCTTATGCCTGTCTATGCCATTCTGCCGACGTACATCGGCGTGTGCCGGTCGGGAACCAGTTAAGGGCCCTTTCACACGGACGTGTCCGTGTACGGGCTCCGCTTTGCTCAGCGGGGGGGGGGAAATCACTCAGTCGATCCCCGCTGAGCAGGCAGATGACAGGTCGGTCTCTGCACATGCTCTCCTCTATGGGGGATTGGATGAAGACAGACCGTAGAGTCCGTTTTCATCCGATCCGCAGACGGATGGAAAAATAGGGTTTTCCTCCATCACACTTTACCGAATCGGAGCATGTCAGATGTCAGCAGACATGTCACCGCTGACATCCGTTGCTCCATAGGAGGTCTATGGAGCGCCTGTTCAGGTCCGCCTAAAAAACCGACAGGTGTACCTGAACGGTCTGCCCGTGTGAAAGGGGCCTAAGTCGTTTGGTCACATTGTCATGATAGTGGCAGTAGCTTTATTTTTCTTAGATATGATTATGATTTTGTTGTAATATTATTTTGGTTGAGGGAATGCACAAGACAGACAGATGGCTGGAGAAAAAAAAAAAAAAAAAAGGTGCTCAGTGCAGAACATTCAGCTTGCCAAATAGTTGGGCTGCGGGCACAGATGTTGCCAGATAGGCTGATGTCAGATGTCTCTATGAAAACAGAGGGAGACACTGTTCTTCCTCTAATACTGGGACTCTCTTGTTTCATATACAGACTAAAGTGGTGTGTTCAAAACTGGAAATTCTTTGCAAGAATAATGAATGCTTCTAGCGATCCATTCCTAGGGCAGAACTATCGGGTGGCAGATTAGAGCATGTTTGGGATGGCCGTCCTAATGGTTCAGGTTGTCCTCACCATCCCACTATATACATTTGATGGCTAAACATTCTTGTAAGCAAATGTCAAGAAGTTTGGGACGTGGGATTTTTTGTAAACATTTATTTCTATAGTCAACACATTCCGTTACAGAGCATGTTTCAATAAACACCACTCACATATTGTATATTGCTCCACTATTACACTTTATACCAAATGCTTTACAGAGTACATAGACTTATTCACATGACTCTTTGTTACATTATAACATCCCCTCTACTGTCACACACTATCGTTATACATTTATATTAGGTATGACTATTTACGAAGCATGTACAACAATTCACATCTGTCCCTGTATCAGTGGCAGCATGACCTTTATGACTGAGGCTGGTTTACTAAAGGAGTTTAGAATGTTCACACAAAAAAAGTGTGACAATTCACTTCAATTATTCAATCATGTGCAGATGAGATAAACAAGAACATGCTTATCACATAATTGGATAACTGAAGTGAAGTGAATTGCCACTCATTTTTGTACATTACGCTTTTAGTAATCCAGCCTCAATTGCTCCACCACAGAAAAATATCCAAGGATCATCATGGCTTAAAATACATTTAAAATTTTTCTTTTATTTAGTAATTAAATATAAAATATTGCCTATGAATAGATCATAGCTACCATATGGAGCCAGCAGATGGGGCTCTGTGCTGTATTACCCTTTCTTAAAAGACAGACTTTATAGCCTGTGTTGTAAACAGCCCTCAGTAGCAGGAGCTCAAATTACAGATGAGTCAGAGTAGGGACTCCCTCTTTGCCCCACACCTACCTTTTCTGAGATTTTTATATATTCCATATATACAGTTGTTAGGTCCATATATATTTGGACACAGGAACAAATTTAATTTCTCAGGTATTTACAAAAAGATATTCAAGCTATAGTTATATAATGGATATGCGCTGAAAGTGCACACCCTCAGGTTTAATTAGAAAGTCTGTACATCCAAATCGGAGGAAGGGTTTAGAAATTACAGCTCTTAAGAATAGCCCCCCGCCACCCCCCTTTTTCAAGAAACCAAAAGTATTTGGACAATTGAATCAAAAGCTGTTTCATGGCCAGGTGTGGGCTACTCCTTTATGTCTTCATTAATTAAGCAGGTAAAAGGTCTGGATTTGATTCCAAGTGTATTATTTGCATCTGGAATCTTTCGATATGAACCTACATTATGCGCTTAAAGGAGCTGTCCATGCAAGTGAAACATGCCATTGTAAGGCTTCAAAAACGAAACAAATCCATCCGGGAGATAGCAGCAACATTAGGAGTGGCCAAATCAACAGTTTGGTATGTTCCGAGGAAAGCACTGGTGAGCTCAGCGACATAAAAAGGCCTAGATATCCACGAAAGACAACAGTGGTGGATAATCGCAGGACCCTCTCTATGGTAAAGAAAAACCCATTCACAACATCCAGACAAGTGAAGGACACTCTCCAGGAGGTGGGCGTATCCTTATCAAAGTCTACAATTAAGAGACGACTTCACCAGAATAAATACAGAGGGTTCACCACAAGGTGCAAACCATTCATAAGCCTGAAGAATAGAAAAGCCAGATTAGACTTTGCCAAAAAACTTCTAAAAAAGCCAGACCAGTTCTACAAAAGCATTCTTTGGATGGATGAAACTAAGATTAAAAAAAAAAGTTTGAAGGAGGCTTGGAACAGCTTATGATCCAAAGCACACAACGTCCTCTGTAAAACATGGTGGAGGCAGTGTGATGGCATAGGCATGCATGGCTTCCAGTGGCACTGGGTCATTTGTGTTTATGGATGATGTGACAGAAGACAAACAGCCGGATGAATTCTACAGTGTTTAAACATATAGTGTCAGCCCAGATTCAGACAAATGTAGCAAAGTTGATTATATGGTGCTTCACATTACAGATGGACAATGATCCAAAACAAATTTAAATTTATCTGCATCACCACAAGATGGCGTTGTGGATTAAGATAGGTATGAGCCTGCCAACGTCCTAAATATATTGCAAAATGTATTCAAAAGAAGGAAACATGGACTTTAGAGGCAGATCTGTAGCGTTGAAATACAAAATGAAAATGTATTAATATTTAAAATTCACATTGACATGAGATGTTAAAAACAAAACATGGTGTTTGGTCTAAACGATGCTCACACCACCTAACACAACCATTACCACAAGAATGATTTAAAATGAGATGATGTCAAATGGAAGGAGCAGCTGGTTGGTGGTAAAGACGTAGTGAAGAAAACTCTACAAGTTACGTTCCCTTAAGTGCTTCTTCAGGATAGTATACGAAACAATATACACAGGCAAACCTGGCGGGATCATCCACCAATCAGCGGTTTCTCATGCCTTAAGCAATATAGAGCTCGAAGGGTCCTTATGACTTGTGTGGGGCAGGGGTAATAACCATATCCTCAACAGCCAAACTAGGGAACTTTGAACAAGGTACCAGTACCATACACATGGAAAGGGGAAGCCCAATATGGCTATTACTATGGAAAGTCCACTTTAAGTGTAGGGGGCCAGTAGAGCTCCAACAGTATTAAGGTCAGAGCCAGTAAATGTAACGAAGACCCACCGTCCGTATCTCTAGACAGAGTGAATCCAACACACTGCAAAAGCAACCATGGAGTTTTTGAAGGGAATATTCTGCAATGGCCGAGTCAATCACCTGATCTCAACCCAATTGAGCATGCATTTCACTTGCTGAAGGCAAGACTAAAGGCAGAAACCACCAACAAAGAACAACTAATTACAGCTGTAGTTAGAGCCTGGCAAAGCATCCGAAAGGAGGAAACCCAGTCTTTGGTAATGTCCATGGGTTCCAGACTTCAGGCAGTCATTGCCAGTAAAGGATTCTCTACAAAATATTAAAAAATTAACATTTTCTTTATGTTTCTATTCATTTGTCCAATTACATTTGAGCCCCTTAAAATGGGGGGAGGACTGTGTATAAAAATGGTTGCAGTTTCTAAAATTTGTACTTGATATATTTTTTTTTCTGGTGGCATACAGAGCCCAAAGTATCAAAATTGTGCCTGTGTCCAAATATATATGGACCCGTGTGTGTGTGTGTGTGTGTGTGTGTGTGTGTGTGTGTGTGTGTGTGTGTGTGTGTGTGTCCCTTTGAATTTTTAGGTAGATGGAGACAGTAAGAAAGCAGCCGGTGTTGCACTTACACTTTAGCTTTAGAAAATCCAACATGTATCACAGGTCAACTCTGTATTAAAGGTTTATTTGCAAAACAAATTGTATACAAATAATAAAATATTTTATATAAATCAGTTCATAAACTTGAAAGCACAAACATATGTAAATATGCAATTTTTTTTGACCTGACAGATGGACAAATGTAAGATCTTTCTTCATATCTTCTAAAAGATAAATGCACAGTTGGCCCTAATACAGAGCATGGTGTTATCTCAGATTGCTTGGCTTATCCAATTACCAACAAAGACGCTGCCTGCATGGAGTTTGTATACCCCCCTTATTTTATGTGGCTTTCCCCCCCCACAGTTGAAATAACAGCAGGTTAGTTGGATTACACTCAAACAGGACTGAGTATGTATGTGGGACATTAGATTGTAATCTCCACTACAGGGGTCAGGAATAGAAACAAAATCCTGAATACTCTTTAAAGAAAGAGTTAGTGCTATATAAATAAATGCTATGTATATCTGTTAAGCAAAAATTAGTTTGTGTACTCTAGAGGAGCTAGTTTGACACCTAGTCGATGCAGTTTTTAATAGCAAAACAATGTTGTTATTACTTCATTAATTGGCACAATTTAATTATTCAGCCAAAATAAGTGCTATAAAGTAATGAACATCAGGGGCTTGCTTTCATATTACATTTCCTGTATTGTGAAAATGTACAGTATATTTGACAATAATAGAACTGTTTAAAATGACAATACGAGATGAGAAATTAAACATAAGAATTAAAAGTAACAATCCTAGTTCAGTGTGCTTTATAATCAGGAAAAAAAATGTTTTTAGAAGATGTGCCATTACCATCCACCTATGTATTGTAAAAAAATCTGCAGTACTGTGCAAAAAAGTTTAGGCAGGTGTGAAAATGCAGTAAATCAAGAATGCTTTGAGTCAAATCCAAATCAATATTTGGTGCGACTACCCTTTGCCTTCAAAAAAAAGCCACACATTTTTCTAGGTATACTTGCAAAGTTTTTGAAGGAACTGCCAAGTTTCTTCAAAAACTGTGTGCACAAGCACTGTGTGTACCTAGAAGAATTGATGCTGGTTTGAAGCAAAAAGGGTAGTCACACCAAATATTGATTTGATTTAGATTTTTCTTCTTTTCGCTGACTTTGCATTTTGTTAGTTGATAAAAAGAAACTACTAAAATATATATCTTTGAAAGCATTCTTAATTGACAGCATTTCTTCACACCTGCCTAAAAAGCATTTGCACAGTGCTGTAAGTGCTATCAAAATTTGTAGTACTGATACATTTTAACATAAATGTTTGTACTTTTAATGCTAACATTACACCTGTAGAATTTCTCTTGAACAAAAAAATATAAAATCACTTATTGGACCATTTGATGGTGCTGAGCAGACAGACTGTTTGTGCTGAAAGGCCTGTCCTGGGAGGGTTCGTCTGTACTGGGGGAGTTGGTTTGTGTCGGGGAGGCCAGTCTATGCTGAAGGGTGTGTTCTGGGGGGTCTGTATTAGACCCCTTTCACACCGAGGGCGTTTTGCAGGCGCTATAACGTTAGAAATAGCGCCTGCAATCCGCCCTTAAACTGCTGCTCCATTGTCTGCAGTGTGAAAGCCCGAGGGCTTTAACACTGCAGCGGTGCGCTGGCAGGGCGTCACAAAAAGTCCTGCCAGCAGCTTCTTAGGAGCGGTGAACTCACCGCTCCCCATTGAAATCAATGGGGCATCGCTGTAATACCGCCGGCAAAACGCCCCTTTTGCAGCGTTTTAACCCTTTCTTGGCCGCCAGCAGGGGGTAAAAGTGCCCCGCTAGCGGCCGAATTGCGCCGCCAAAAATAGCGGCGTTTTACCGCCAACGCTATGAGTGGTGTGGTGTGAAAGGGGTCTTAATGGAAACATTTTATCATTATCCTTTATTAAAATGTGTGCTGAGGTTTGTATGTGTCTGTTAGGGCTCATTCATACTAGTGGTTCGAGGGAAGTAAATGTGTTATTATTAACCCCCCCCCCCCCCCCAACCATTCCTCTTTTAGCTGCAGAGGCAGCAGCTGGAGGTGTACACATACCACAGCAGGAATTGAACCCCTTGTCGCTTTTAGCAGGTGCTACCAAGCACAACCCATTCAAGTGAATGGGGCTGCTCTGCAACCTCTCCACAACCAGGCAGTTGTGGCATGCTAGTGTGGGGTTCAAGGTTTTAAAGCAAGCAGTAAGAATGCAAAACAATGTCTCCTCGTCACCGTCAAATGCTCTCTGAAGAGCGATCTGCTAGTGTGGCTCTGGCTTGTGGCGCAGTCATTAAAACTTATTTTATGGGTAAAAGGACTGTGGTATGTGTGTGATGAGTACGGGGGGAGTATTATTTACCTATGCCTCATTAAGCTCCTCCCACTGGCCACAATTTAGCTGTTATATTTACTCATGGTAATTTTTTTTTTTTGGAGGGGGGGGGGGGGCCCTCGGGTGCCAAATGTGTTAGGTACGCCACTGCATGTCAATGTCTTGATTTTTGTACAGTGGGCGTTCTACTTCCAGATTAACTTTGACAAGTTAATACGCATACAATTTTTCTCTGAGCATTCAATGATTAGAAGTTTGTTAGTTCCCAGTAGAGTTGATAAATATTTTACATTTTTCCATTTTCTTTTTTACTCACTTTGTCAAATTGTCCCCTTTAACTCTAAAGTTAATTGAAAGAATGTTTGAAAAACAGTGATTTCTAACAAAATTCTATAGATATAAGGCCAGCGTAAGACCTTGTAAGAAGTCACTGTGCCATGACAAGGGCCATAATCCAAAGAGGTCTGAGTATCATTTGTTCTTGGAGCTCTTTAAAGGCTGCTCGGACCCATTTACATCATAACATCTATCCTCTAAACACAGCCTTCTCCAGTGCATCTTTCTCATTCATATACTCCAAAAAGGATGGATAGTTTGTGCAGTCATAGCGGTCACAAGTACGGACGTATTCCAAAAAGTCTGGAGACCCTGGAACAATGACATTGTCTGCGAGGATGACAGAGCCCTTTTTGAGCAAACCACATTTCTGTAGAGAGAAAAAAAAAGACTTATTAGATTAGCAACAGCACATAGATATGCTTGTACATGCCTACAGAAACATCCTTCAATCCTCTATACCCTGTGGGCTTAAAGAGGAGCACCAGGCTCCTTCAGGGAAAAAAAAAAAAATCGAAGTCAGCGGCTACAAATACTGTAGCAGCTGATTTTTAATATTAGGGCACTTACCTGTCCACAAATCCAGTGGTGTCCACACCTGAGCAGATTCTTCAATTGACTAAGGGAAATGGGCAGTGAAGCCTTGCGGCTTCACATCCGGTTTCCTACTGTGCATGAGCGAAGCACGCTGTGCCCTTCCCGCATACTACCTGCAATTTGCCAATGGGCTAGTGGTCTTCCTAGCACAGTGATCAGGAGGTGTGAGAGATAATTTTTTTTAATGCCATGTTAAGGTGTTACTAAACCCACAACAGTAAAATCAGTCTGAATATGCAGCATAGCATGCTTGTTATACCCAGTGTGAAACTTAAGGGGTTAATCATCTGCATTGTGTAAAAAGGCTCTTTGGGTGAATCCTGCCTAATCCTAACAGCAGCACCGCCATCCTGCGTCTCCCAGCTCCGGGACAACCACCATCGGACTCAGGGAGACACCAGCTATACCCGGTCGGGCATATTTTCGAGCCAGCGATGGCTAGGAGGGGTGCAGGAACGAAACCCATGCCGGACACCCCCGGCCAAGATGGCGGCCTCCCGCCCCGATCGGCCAAAGAAGCAGCACAGCGCCTTTTTGGGAGAAACAACAATACCCCTAAAGATCCCCTGGCATCCCAGCACATGGATTCTGGAGAGGAGCACAGCGATCCGGACACAGGCTCGCTAGCAGGTGTCCCTAAACTTCTGGAAGATCACCAGGCCTCAGCAAATGTGAGTACAGGCCGGCAGGCCTCAAAAATGGTGGCGGTGTCTCCGCAGGGGATAGAGGACCCAGAGCCCACATTAAGGGACATATTTACAGCGGTGAATACATGCAATACCTCCATCGCAGATTTAATGGGGGAGGTGAAAGGCATAAAGGTGGAAATGACTTTGGTCAGGCATGACATGCAAAAATTGAGGGAGCGCACCTCTGCTTTAGAAGGCCGCCTGGGCATTATAGAAGATGAATGGCAGCCCCTGCAAAGAGATGTTGATCGCATACATGATTTGGCGCATGCCAACGCGAACCGTTTAGAAGACATGGAGAACCGCCTGCGCAGAAATATTCGTGTGGTAGGCATCCCTGAAAGAGCAGAGGGTAAAAATTCAGTGGCGTTCATTGAAGCATGGCTGATTGAAACATTTGGCCGAGAGGCGTTCTCACCTATGTTTGCTGTGGAAAGGGCGCACAGGGTCCCTGCTAGGCCTCCCCCGCAGGGTGCCCCTCCTAGACCCTTTGTTTCGCCTCCTGAACTATAAAGACAGACGCCATACTGAACAAAGCCAGAACGGCTGGAATTGTGAAGATTGATAATACCAAAGTCTCCCTGTTTCCTGACTTCTCTGCAGAAGTGCAGAGGCAAATATCTAAGTTCCTAGATATTAAGAAACGGCTGAGAGACCTCAACCTCAAGTATTTCATGTTGTACCCTGCCAAGCTTAAGATATTGGCGAATGGCGAATCCCTTTTCTTTGACAACCCAAAATCAGCTCTTCACTGGCTGGATAGAGGGGAAAGGCAACTCGCGCAACGCCCTCCATAAAAGTTTGCTGTTACACCTCTAACTGCTACATCCGCGTCCACTGGTGCGGCTATAAAATGTTTTGAATTCCAGGCAGAGGAAACAGGCAATTTTAAGTGCCTGATATTAGAATTTTTGTTGTTCCCGTTTTACTTTTAAAAGGTTTTGCAGGCATGCACGGACGACATGCCCAACAGCTACTAAGGAACCCCAAAGTGAAGGTCCTGCGAGGACGGACACCCCCACAGGTTTTGGGGAACATGTTATTTTTTCTCTCTACAATGGCCCTGTTGGCCGAGAGTCAAGTTGGCCCACCATTTGCTATTCGATTTCTCTCTCCCTCCCCTCCAGTTATTTTGGTCTCCACAGGCTCACATCCGGCTGGCTGGAAAATGGTCGACTACACGCTACAGAATCCCATCAGGATGTTCTGGGAACACTACTGCTCTCCGGCTGGTAATATTGTGCCTTACAGGCTTTAAGGGTGTGCACCCACACCCCAGTGACAATTTTTTTCTCTTTTTGCATACTTGCTTTTCTTCCACAGCGTACCGACTGGACTATGAAAGGGAGGCCCTTAGGCTCCCAAACAGGTCTATTGAAATGTGTGTACATATACTTATTAGTTGTACGTAATGGCTCAGATGCAGAATAAGAATATGGTATGGTTATCTTGGAATGTGAGAGGTCTAGGAGATAAGACCAAGCGCCTAGCGATAGTGAAATATTTTGGTAGATTAAAACCTCAGGTGATCTGCCTCCAGAAGACGCACCTGCAACCCACCACTGTCCATCTGCTGCGCTCCCGTAAGTACCCAATCCAATTTCACTCCACACATACCTCTTACTCCAGAGGGGTTAGTGTGCTGATTTCAGCAAATACCACATTTGAATGCATACAGCAGCGGATTGACAGTGAAGGGAAATTTGTCTTTTTGCTCTGCAAGGTAAATGGGTTACTCTGTATTTTGGCAGCAATATACATTCCCCCACCGTTCTCAGCGGGCCCGTTAAAGAGCCTAGCTCAATTTATGGCCCTGTACCCAAATACCCCGGTTATGTCCATGGGGGATTTTAATAACACTTTAGATGTGCAGTTAGATAGAAAACATTTGGTCCCTGGGCGAGAACAAAACAGAGGGAGGCGCACTGCGTTTGCTTCACTACTGTTGGAATTGGGCCTCCATGATGTGTGGAGGGAAAGACACCCAGAAGATAGATGCTATTCATGTTACTCCCCCACACATGGTGGACTGTCCAGGATTGACTTAGGTCTAGGAAATGATATCCTGATGCAACATGTGAGGGACTCTGCATATGAGCCCCGTCTATCTGATCACTCTCCATTCTGGGTCAGTCTGCAGGCCACTTTGGAAGCGGGCAGACCACTATGGAAAGTAAATCCATTCTGGTTTACATTATTTCCATCGCCAGACGGGGTAGGGGATGCACTGCGGGACTTTCTACAATTTAATGAGGGCTCGGCTAGCGCAGCAGTGATTTGGGATTCGCTCAAAGCATTCCTGCGGGGGTGAATAATTAGAGAAATAACTGGCATTAAAAACAGGTCCAGGGAATGGGAAGATACAGTGCGGGTAGACCTAAAAGCTAGGGAGATGAAGTTAGTGGCAGACCCATGCCAAGCCAATCAAGATTCCTGGACTGAGGCTCAATCTCTGTATAATTCGGTGCTGCTATCAGCGGCTGAGAAAAAAAAGATACTTTCTCCAGCAGAGTTACTTTGAGGAGGGTGAAAACACGGGCCACCTGTTGGCCCTGGTTGCCAGGGAACAGAGAGAGACTAGTAGCATACTGGCCATAAGAGCAGAATCGGGTGCAATACACACTACTACCTTGGACATTCTAAATGACTTTTATGACTTTTACGCTGATCTGTATACCTCTAAGACCAACTATGACCCAGCAGACATGGACACATTTTTGCGGGCCTGCCCTTTCCCTCAGCTCTCGGACACAGATAGGGACACATTAGATTCCCCCATTACATTGACAGAACTGGCAGACGCATTAGAGGACGCCCCACACCATAAATCGTCGGGTTCGGACGGGCTCCCGGCGGAGGTTTACGTACGTTACAGTGGGATTCTTCTCCCACCTCTGTTGGAGGCCATTACTGAGGCCTCACAAACGGGTAGCCTGCCGGACAGCATGCAAGAGGCCATAATTATAGTACTAGCTAAGCCGGGCAAAGATAAGTTGCTTCCAGATTCTTACCGGCCCATCTCTCTGCTAAATGCAGATGTAAAACTGCTGGCTCGCATACTGGCCACCAGGCTCTCCAAGGTGATAGGTGGGTTGGTCCACCGAGACCAATCGGGCTTTATCCCTACTCGATCCACAGCGGATAATATTAGGCGCTTATTCCTGAACCTACAAATACCTGTTGATAATCCGGGGGGTAGGGCCGTTCTGTCATTGGATGCAGCAAAAGCATTTGACAGTGTGGAGTGGCCCTACCTCCTACAGATTCTGGAAAACTTTGGGATAGGGAATCAATTCATAGCATGGGTGAAGGTGTTGTACTCTAAACCCAGAGCTAGAATCCGTATAAACAATAATTTGTCATCACCATTTGAATTACACAGGAGGTACCCGACAAGGGTGTCCATTATCCCCATTACTGTTTGCTCTAGCAGTCGAGCCACTAGCTATCCTGATTCGTAATGCTTCAAATGTAGTTGGATTTCGCAGAGGCCCGCTGGAGGACAAAATCTCACTTTATGCGGATGACGCTCTTATCTATTTAGGAGACACAGACGCATCTTTGCGAGCAGTGATGGGGATAATTAAACAATTTGGAAGCTACTCAGGTTTCAGAATTAACTGGTCTAAGTCTACCATTATGCCAGTGGACCCGCTAACAAACGCACTACCCACTGGGGCAGATCAGATTGCCACGGTGACTAGCTTTAGATACCTAGGAGTGGTGGTGTCCGCAGATCCGGCTGACTATGTTCGGCTGAACTTGGGGCCACTACTGGAGAAACAGAAGGTGAAATGCTCTAGCTGGTGTAAGCTTCCCCTGTCAGTGATAGGAAGAGTGAACCTAATAAAATGGTATGGACACCGCAACTGCTCTACATTTTTCACAATTCACCCATGTGGATTACAAATAAATGGTTCAAAAAAATTGACACCCTGATGCGAGAGTTAATTTGGAAGAAAAAAGTAGCAAGGATCAGCTTGACCACACTGCAATATGGAAAAGATAGAGGGGGGGCTAGCAGTTCCCCACCCTAAGCGTTACTTCATGGCTGCCCAAATTCAGCAGATGGCAGGATGGGGCCACCCACAGGGAGACGACCCAGTGGCTAATTTAGTCACTGTGTCTGATCCACGCCTAAAAGCAGCTTCACATCTGGAAATGGACCTTCCCAGCATCCCACACCCTACGCCCACAAACACCCTCTTGCTTAAAGTATGGGCAGAGACCCAAAGAATTGTCAGGACACAAGGCCCGATGCCCTTTACACCTATCTGGAATAACCCTAAATATCCAGAACTCCAGAACCTACAGGGATTCGCCCATTGGCGAGAAAAGGGGATATGGTTCTTCCCACAGTTATATGAGAGGGGAATACTAAAAACATACGAACAACTATGTCAGGAATACCAGCTGCCCCCTAGGGGCTTCTACCAATACTTGCAGCTCAGACATGCACTGGGGACGCAGCAACAGATGTGCTCACTGAGTACCTCCTCTCCATCGCTTTTGATGGAAGTGATGCGGGCGGATGCTAGAAAGGGGCTGATCTCAAAAATTTACGCAGAATTGTCCTCCTCAGTCCAGGGTCATACCTCCCTTCTAAGTAGGAAAAAATGGGTAGAAGATATAGGAGAAATAGATGGAGACCAATGGGAAATGGCCCTTGAGGCAGTCCCCGGCGGTGTCGGTCTCAGCCTCACATAAACTATCTCAGCTATATATTTTACACAGGACATATAGAACTCCAATGCAACTTCATGGCTGGGGCAGCAGAGACTCCCCGATGTGTCCCAAATGCAAGGTACACCAGGGGGACTTTATATACCTAATATGGAGGTGCCCAAAACTACATCGGTACTGGACTGAAATATCCCAACACATAAGACTGGCACAGGTGCCGGTCCCTTTAGACCCCCTGGTGTACCTACTGGGGGCCATAGATAGTGAAATGTACCAGAAGGGAATGTACCTTATGATCACCAGACTGTTGTACTTAGCCAGGAAACTCATAGCCAGATATTGGATGGCGCCCACGGTTCCTACGAGCAAGCAATGGATCAGTTATGTCAATTTATTGCTGCTCAGGGAGAGGCTGGCATACAAACATAGAAAAGCGATGGGTAAATTTGACCTAATATGGCAGCCCTGGCTGGAGGATCCCAGCCTGGCACTGCCACAGCTAGTTATGGAGAGAGAGAGAGAGAGAGAGAGAGAGAGAGAGAGAGAGAGAGAGAGAGAGAGAGAGAGAGAGAGAGAGAGAGAGAGAGAGAGAGAGAGAGGAGAGAGAGAGAGAGAGAGAGAGAGAGAGAGAGAGAGAGAGAGAGAGAGAGAGAGAGAGAGAGAGAGATCGCTGTTATGATTAGCACTGGACCACTGACAATCCGAAGTCTGAAGAATGAGATGACTCGAAACAGTATACATAGGTCATAAGTGCTGGTTCATGTTACAAGGTTTGGGGGGGGGGGGGGGGAAATGTAAAGTGATACTAATGTGCAGTGTTACCCTGTTATTGCTCGATTCCTTCATGTCAATAGATATGATATGTCATTTTGATTGCAGTATGTCACACTGTATATCTACTGGATATGTGTTTGTACTGTTTGAGCAGCATAATAAATAAAAAAGTTTTGATTTTAAAAAAAAAAAAAAGGCTCTTTGATCCTGTATGCATAGATCCTTCCCTCCTGCACTGTCTATCTGGGGAAGGCCAGCTAACACAGGCAGGGTAGCCAACCTGCACATGCTCAGTTGTGTCTTTTATGCTGGAGAGAACATTTACTTGTTCTCAGAGCTAGCCAGGTCACATGATATTGACATCACACATGTGGGCGTGTATACGGGCTGTAGTGGAAATCTCCTCCCACCTGAACTCTCAGCACTGGAGAAACTGCAGTTTATCACTAACCGTGGTATATAGTGGCAGTTTAATGGAAAAAGAAGATTTAAAGGCTGTGGGCACTGTGGGGGGGGGGGGGGGGTGGGCTTGGTCGATGAACTATTTTCATATTACTGGGTTTAGTAACACTTTAAGCTTATTCTGTCACCTTCCCAGCTTGGAGAACATGGTAATATCGGCTGTATTAATGAAGAACAGATCATGGGCATGGGCTGTCGCCTGGAGAGTACTTGTGCCCAGGTGATTAGCATGATGGAATGGGTGCACTAAAGCTGGGTACACACTGGCCGAAAATTGGCTGGTTCAGCAGGAACTGGCTGACTTTCGGTCAGTGTGCACAGCTGTCTATACCACAGAAGCCTGCTGGTGGTATAGAGCAGTGTTTCTCAACTCCAGTCCTCAAGAAGCCCAACAGGTCATGTTTTCAGGATTTCCCTCAGATGAAACAGCTGTGGTAATTAGTTAATTACTAAGGCAGTGAAACTGATCAAATCACCTGTGAGAAATAATGGAAAGGCTAAAAACATGACCTGTTGGGGCGCCTTGAGGACTGGAGTTGAGAAACACTGGTATAGAGCATGCCAAGAAACATGCTGGAAAACCAGCATCAGATCAGCTCTGTGAATCTGATCTGTGAATTCTGGCAGGGGAGGAGCGGGAGAGCCTTCCCGCTGTCAGAATTCAACAGAACAGCAGGAGTGATCATTGAACCAACATAGCTTGTATTGGTATTGTGATCTGCTGTTATTTTTGCGTTGGTTGGAATGAAAAGAAAAGAAAAAAAACAAAAACAAAAACAAACTTATGCCCCATACACACGATCAAATTTTGCATTTTTAACAGATGTTGGATGCGAGCTTGTTGGTGGAAAGTCTGACCGTGTGTATGCTCCAGCGAACATTTGTTGTCGGACTTTACGCCAACAAATGTTGGCTGGCAGGTTCTCCAATTTTCCGCCAACAAAACTTTGTCGGAATTTCCGATTGTGTGTACACAAGTCCGTCGCACAAAAGTTCACGCATGTTTGGAATCAAGCAGAAGGAGCTGCACTGGCTATTGAACTTCCTTTTTCTCGGCTCGTCGTATGTCTTGTATGTCACCACGTTCCCAATTGTTGACCAACATTTGTGTGACCGTGTGTATGCAAGACAAGCGTCGAACAAAAATCCACGGTTTTGTTGGCGGAAAGTTTGATCGTGTGTACGGGTCATTAGTGTGTCCTAAACTTGTGTGCTTCCTTCCTGTGCTACACTGGAATCTTAAAGCGGAACTTCACCCAAAAGTGGAAGTTCCGCTCTACCTCCTCCTCCCACACTCCTTTTTATTTGGCACTTTTTTTGGGGGGGGGGGGGGGGTGGAGCAAGTATAGCATGTTATTCCCCACTTGCCTCCGGGTGGTGGATGGGGAAGCAACCCGTTTCTTTACTTCGCCTGCTGAAGTGGCTTAATGGGTGACTACTTGCCCTCCCTAGATGACGGATGCCCTCATTATACTGACGGTTGGAGCCATGCGAGTACTGCCTTACTGTTTTTCTGTATTCCTTGAACTGCACCGATCCTGACTCGCTGCCATGTTGGCAGGCCTGCCTACCGCCAGACGGTCAGCACGGAACTGATCCATACTCCCCTGATGCTGATCTGTGCATTTTCTACTGTTTATTCCAATCCTCCAAGCTGCCGGGCGGACTGTTTGTTGGCCGATTTCGCCTGCTGCCCACGGTGACTGGAGCACACCTAGCCGGTATGATGGAAGACTGTCACCCGCCTTGCTTATGGGAGACTGGTATGTTACTTTTTCTAATGACAGGCTCACTGGAGATCACTGTACTGCATTTCCACATTGGTTCCTGTTCAAGATACCTGGACTACAAACCTTCTTGTTCCTAAGTTAGAATGAATTTACATATCCTGTGCTTTCCGCCCCACTGGTGGCATCTCTACCTTGTGCCTAGAACACTTTGTGCCTGGATTAGATCTCACCTTCTTAAATGATGTTCATGTCCCTATGTGGATTATAACCTTGTTCAGTTTGGGGATCCAAGTGCATCCTAGTTTGGATGGATATGGGTTGGGGGTATTTTTGTGGTAATTTTTTTTTTTTCCCCCCATGTTCATCTTTTCTTGGTTTTGTTATGGAAGTAATGCTTTGTATACGCTTTTGGCAGATGTTGCAGCTGGGGGCTCGGGGTTGGCCTTGGACTCCCCCGGCTTCACATTCTACATCGGACCCTCAGCGGGGGTCCTGATGCATTAGTCCAGCCCTACCTCCCATTTGCCTTGGTACTGCCATGTCCCAGCTGACATTGATTTCCTGGAACGTTTGGGGATTAAACCCCATAATCAAAGGGGCCCTGGCCTTTAACTTCGTTAAAAATTACCACCATGACATTTTTATCCTCCAAGAAATGCACCTAGTGGGGAGTAGAGTGCTTAGCCTTAAGAAGCCATGGGTGGGCCACTATTACCACACTACATATTCTACACATGCTAGAGGGGTCAGTATACTTTTGATCTGCTGGACCTGCATCTGGACCCTGAGGGTAAATTTGCAATAAATGATAGTCTGCCCATGGTGTTGGTGGGCTTGTATATCCCTCCACCATCCACGGTGCTCTCCTCACCAGGGTGTTGCAGCTGGTGGCTACCTTTATGGTCGCTGCAGACATCTTGGCTGGGGATTTTAACATGGTCCCCTCCCCTGCCCTTAGATTGACAAATTTACTCCAGATATGGCCACAGACTCGCCACTCTTGAGGTGGGCCTCCACGTTCGGCTTTATTAAGGTTTGGAAGTGGAAGCACCCTCAGACACGCTGACATACCTGTAACTCTGCAATCTATTCTGCTATGTCCCGCATTTATTTAATCTATGTCAGCAACCCCGTTCTGGCTAGGGTGTGGGAGGTATCGGTCCTTCCCAGAATTATTTCAGACCATCCCCTATTCTAAGCTTACACACTAGGGTGGCCCCCGACTGCATCCCTGTGGCGCCTTTCGAGGCATTGGGTTTCTGATGAGCGGGTGGTGGAATCGGCTATTTAGTCGTATTGGTCAACTCCCCCCCCCCGCCAAACCTTCGGCCTCTAGCTGGGAAAGGTTTTAAAACACACATTAGGGCACAATACCATACCACCATAGGCTCAGTCCATAACTCCTTCAGACTTGCTGGCCCAGGCAGGGGCCAGTGCCCAGCTGCTGGAGACTCCGTATACATTGACTGGGGACGAGGGCAAAAGGGTGAATCTGTCTGTAGCATTGAGTGAGGTCCAACTTCTTAGAGTCTCGGCTGCCAAGAAACAGTTATTATATCAGTCGCAGAGTGAGAACAGGGTGAGCGGACAGGTCGCCTACTCACATGGTTCTCCAGAGAACAGACAATATCAGCACATGGTCAATATTAGAGATATAGATGGGAGACTATTATCCGATCCCGGAGAAATGAACTCTCGCTTTGCTTCCTACTATGCAGATCTGTATTCCTCTAGGATTATATATATACCCTGGCTGAACTGCACTCTTTTTGGAGTCTGTTCAGTTCCCTGAGCTCTCTGAAAAGGCGCGAGGGGGACTGGATGCTCCGCTCACACTGAAGGAAATCCATAGCCTCCATGCAGACAGGCAAGATCCCCCGAGAGGACAGTACCAGCTGAATTCTTTAAGACCCACAGTGTGTCCTTAGCGGCTAAATTTCATGAGGTATTGCTGAGGTCCCTTACAGATTCCTCCTTGCCATCCTTAATGTCACGTGCAGTCGTTGTCATACCTAAGCCGGTAAAGGATCCGGAACTTTGTTCCTCCTACAAGCCCATATCCTTGTTAAACATAGACGCCAAGATTCTCACAATGTTTGGCAGTTTAACTCAACAAAGTGATACTTTCATTAATACATGGGGACCAGACAGGCTTCTGGCAAGGGCACAGGCATTATACAAGGAGAAAAGGAAACTAAGCACAAAGATATGGTTACCTCTATAAATACAACAAACAGTATCTGGGTTTATAAACAAGAAGCGCCACCTAAGTGCAATAAGCTGAGTAAAATTTATTGGCACAACAAGTAATGCACTTACAGGAAGAAGATAAAAATAAGGCTCATCTGTGTCTATGGCATATGGTGTGATCCGATCCCTGGTCTGTCTTGTTCCATGGGTTGGCAGTTGGTTGAGACGAGGTCTCCAGTCTATCCTGTGGCCACCAGGAAGTCGGCCAGGTCCAGCGTGGAACGCAGGGGATGACATTGTTGGAAGCGGAACCAAGTAAAGCACAGGAGGAAGAAGAGTCTCTTGCCAAAGACACAGATGAGCCTTATTTTATCTTCTTCCTGTAAGTGCATTACTTGTTGTGCCAATAAATTTTACTCAACTTATTGCACTTGGGTGGCGCTTCCTGTTTTTTTTCCCTTGTAAGGGCGCAGACATTAACCTCAGATGGTTACTCACAGTGGTCGATCGGGGGGGGGGGGGGGGTCAAAGGTGGTAGCTTCATTCAACGCTGGAAAAGGACTGACTCGGTGGAGTGGGAATACCTGTGGATGGCACATTGCGCAAATTTGGTTTTGGGCCGTCTTTATATCCTGGATAACCACTTACGGACCACCGTAATTTTTTTTAAACGCGCCCTGTCCGGCTGAGTTTGCGTGCAGAAGCGAACGCATACGTGTTCAAACCACACGTGAGGCATCGCCGCAATCGGTAGAGCGAGAGCAATAATTCTAGCCCTAGACCTCCTCTGTAACTCAAGTTTGTCGCCATTCCATGAGCGGGTGCAATTTTGAAGCATGACATGTTGGGTATCAATTTACTCAGCGTAACATTATATTTCACAAAATAAAAAAATTGGGCTAACTTTACGGTTGTCTTAGTTTTTTTAATTCAAAAAAAGTGTATTTTTTAAAAAAAAGTGCGCTTGTAAGACCGCTGCACAAAAAGTGTGACAAAGTATTGCAACAACCGCCATTTTATTCTCTAGGGTGTTCTTTTTTTTTTTTATAATGTTTGGGGGTTCCAAGTAATTTTCTAGCAAAAAAAAAAAAAATGTTTTTAACTTGTAAACAACAAATCTCAAAAAGAGGCTCAGTCTTTAAGTTTAAAGTTAAAACTGCTATGCTTGGTTCCGTACAAATGGCATGCTCTCTGCATCCTTCCCAATCCACCGAGGCACCAGGAAAAGGTTGCCCGCTCTTTGCCCTGGCCATCGAACCTCTGGCAATGATGCTCCGGGCATCCTCTGCAGTTGATGGTAGATCTGTGCTCCCTCTGATGGAAAAAGTGTCTATGTATGCAGACGACACTCTCCTTTATCTAGATGATGCCCGCAAATCCTTGACAACCGCTCTGGAGATTATTAATGTATTCGGTAGGTTCTCCGGTATTAGAATCAATTGGGATAAATCAGTGCCATTCTCCTTGACTCATGCAACCCCTCCCGCTGATCTGCCTGCCTCCCTTCTATGGGTGGATAAGTTCAAGTACCTTGGTATTCTTATCCACAAAGATTTGTCCAAATACATGGAGGTCAATGTACGCCCGGTCTTCCAGAACCTCCTTAGGAGGTGTGTAATTTGGAAAAGTCTGCTGCTTACGCCAGTAGGTAGAGTCAATTTAATTAAAATGTCTTTTCTTCCTAAATTTCTGTTTAGACACACCCGATTTGTATTTCCAACTCCTTTTTTAGCAAACTGGGCCAGGCCATCAGTTCTTTTGTCTGGAGGGGCTCTGTCCCCAGAGTGGCTAGAGCCACGCTCCAACTCTAACTTTAAAAAATATTACTGGGTAGCTGTCTTGGCGTCGGTGCGGTGGTGGTTTGCACAGGAACAATCTAACCCTGCAGTTAACTTTGAAGCTGCAATATTGGGTTCATACTCTGAACTCAGTAACATGGTGTATAGGGGACCCAGATCCAACCCTCACATTACCATCCCCATGAAGACCACGGCTTTGGTGTGGAGACAAGCTTCCCTGTCCATGACGGGGCCTGGAGAATTCTCCCCTTACACTCCGCTGTGGGGTAACCCGTTTTTGTCTCATTTGCGGACCGTCCGCGACCCACAGGTGTGGGCTCGATATGGGGTCAGGACGCTGCGTGACATTATGCCTGATAGTAGTCTTCTCACTTTTGCATAGATGAAAACTCGATTTTTGGCATTCTGTTCGGTCGCAGTTTCCTGGCCTCATCGTCCTTGAGCCCCACTCAGTGGAACAGCTTCTCATTGCCTGCAATATAGACCGGATGCTCTCCTCCATTTTTTTCAGGCTTACCTGTACGGGGGGCAGTGGGGCGGGTAGGGCCCTTCAGGCTTGGCAACGTGATATACTGGCCCTGACAGACGAAGACTGGACCGAAACCCTCCAACAATACATTCCCCTTACGATTTTCGCCAAAGACTGATTTAGCCAGTTAAAATTCCTCCATAGGGCATATTATACGCCTCAGAGGCTATCGGTTATCTACCCCACATCTATTGCCCTCTACCCATGATGTCGAAGGGAGGTGGGAAATTTCATACACATGGTATGGTCATCCTAGTCAATTCAGACCTTATGGCAGGTGGTGGTTGCTGACGTTCAGAGGATCAGTGGGGTGCCCCTCACACTGGACCCCCTGATCTTCCTGTTAGGAATGACAGATAAGTTACCTGCAACACGCATAGTAAACTGTTCATATTTTATGCTGCATACTATGCTTGGAAAGCTATACTGCTTGGATGGAAGACACCTGATCCTTAATTTGGTCAGCCTGGGTGCAGGCTAGACACCTTGTGCTGTAATCCCAATCCAGGATTCCCTGCCTCCGGGATTCAGATATACAGCTATAAGGACATATGTACCGGAGTTTCTTGGAAATTTTTGTGATGTCATTGTGCTTCTTACTGTTCTCCTTGCTGGAGGAAAGGAAGCAATGCAAAGCCTATACCAAGGTGGCTACTTCCACACAGCGATACAGTGTAGAACAAGGTATGGTAAGTCAGTAATGAGAGAAATATCTACAGGGAAGATCACAGGAAATACCGGGGACTAGGTTTAAAACTGGAGCTCCAGCTTGCTCCCGAGCCTACATTCAACTTGAAAGATGAGTGGTGCTAGAGCTTAGAGGACTCTGTGGGGAGACAGCACTGGAGAGGAGGCAAGTACGAATCACGATTGTAAAAAATATGGCATTGTTGGCAACATGGGAAATAGCATGAATAGAAACCATATGCATTTTGTCTGATCATGCATTCTTCCTATAGCAATTCTAATCAGAATATACAGATGTACTTGGTATATGGGCTACCACTGACCTCCAGAAGTTGGGTATCTGCTAAATATTTGTCCTTCCAGTGATCCACAAATACAAAATCCAGAGTGTCCACTTCATATTTCTTCTTTAGCTGGGGAATAATATCTTGTGTGTTTCCTTCCAATATCTGAACCTGAAAATCAAATTGAAAAACTTTAACCACAGCATAGATACTACTAAACGCTACATATATTACAGTATATATTATATAAGCAAAAGTGATTACTGCAAAAGATATCTGCTCTAGGATTCCATGATCTTCCTACATATATGTCAGTTTCCTTTTATTTATGATAAGCATGTATAAAGCCCTGACAATTTATGCAGCTCTTTACATATTGTACATTCACATCAGTCCCTGCCCTTTAAGGAGTTTTGTACTCCAAGGTTCCTAACATACATGCACGCAGATACCAGAGCTAATCTTGAAAAGAGCCAATGAACCTATGAGCTTGTCTTTGAAGTGTGGGAGGAAACCCACACAAGCACAGCTAAAACATGAAAAACTCCATGCAGATAGTGACCTCACCAGGATTTCAGCCAGGCATCACAGTGCTGTATGGCAGAAGCACTAACCACTAAGCCACTGTGCCACTGTGCTGCCCTTTAAACTTACTGCATGACTTTTACATCCTTGACTAATTTGCATGGGTTAGGTCTCTTCCTCACCACGGTTTACTCCAACATTGGAAAAGGAGATCGCAATTGTCTAAAAGCCTAGAAAATATAATCAATTTACAGTCAAGAAAGGGTCATTTAAAACTGAATTCTAGGAAAATAAAAGAATACTCATCGTTAGGTTTTAACCACTTTACATCCTGCCCATGTACAAATGACGTCCTGGGCTTCCCGGCAGTCTGGGGGGCGCTGTGTCACTCGGGAGCCGATGCACGTGCCCGGTGGCCGTGATGTCTGCCGGGCACCCACGATTGCCCGTTATCCGAGCAGGACCGTGGACCACAGATCCACGTCCTGTCAGGTGAGGAGAGCGATGGTGTATTCCCAGTACAGAGGAACCCCGATCGGTCTCCTCTCCTTGCGAGACCCCTCCCCCTACAGTTAGAATCACTCCCTAGGCAACACAGTTAACCCCTTCATCGCCCCCTACTGTTAACCCCTTCACTGCCAGTGACATTTATACAGTAATCAATGCATTTGTATAGCACTGATCGCTGTATAATGTGAATGGTCCCAAAATGGTGTCAAAAGTGTCTGATATGTCCGCCGCAATGTCACAGTCAAAAAAAAAAAAAAAAAAAAAAATCGCAGATCGCCGCCATTACTAGTAAAAAATGCCATAAACTATCCCCTATTTTGTAGACGCTATAACTTTTGCACAAACCAATAAATATACGCTTATTGCGATTTTTTTTTTTTTACCAAAAATATGTAGAAGAATACATATCGGCCTAAACTGAAGAAATTTTTTTTTTTTTTTTTTTCAGACCGGACCAATTTGCAGCCAAAGGACCAGGCCCCCCTTTTTGCGATTCGGCACTGCGTCGCTTTAACTGACAATTGCGGCCGTGCGACGTGGCTCCCAAACAAAATTGACGTCCTTTTTTTCCCCACAAATAGAGCTTTCTTTTGGTGGTATTTGATCGCCCCTGCGGTTTTTATTTTTTGCGCTATAAACAAAAAAAGTGCGACAATTTACAAAAAAAAAAAAAAAACGCATTATTTTTTGCTATAATAAATATCCCCCAAAAATATATAAAAAAAAAATTCTCAGTTTAGGCCGATACGTATTCTACATATTTTTGGTAAAAAAAAAAAAAAAATTAAAAAAAAAAAATCGCAATAAGCGATTGATTGGTTTGCGCAGAAGTTATAGTGTTTACAAGATAGGGGATAGTTTTATAGCATTTTTATTAATAATTTTTTTTATTAGTAATGGCGGCGATCAGCGATTTTTATTGTGACTGCGACATTATGGCGGACACATCGGACATTTTTTACACATTTTTGGGACCATTGTCATTTATACAGCAATCAATGCTATTTAAATGCATTGATTCCTGTATAAATGACACTGGCAGTGAAGGGGTTAACCACAAGGGGGCAGTGTAGAGGTTAAGTATGCCTAGGGGTGTGTTTCTTACTGTGGGGGGGGGGCGTGGCAGTCAGCTAGTGAATGCTGATCTCTGCTCCAATCACAGGGAGCAGAGATCAGCGTCACTAGTTGCTAGGCAGAACGGGGAGATGCTGTCTATTTCCGCATCTCCCCGTTCTGCCTTCCCGTGAGACGATCGCGGGTGTCCTCGCGGCGATCGAGTCCGCGGGACCCGCGACCGGCCTCACGGGGGGTCCCGACCGGCGCGGGAGCGCCCCGCTCCCGATGGCACGGACGGCATTAAGGAGGGACTTCTATATACGCCATTCTGCCGACGTATATCGTCGTGCGCCGGTCGGGAACCGGTTAATTGGGATATTTATTATAGCAAAAAGTAAAAAATATTGTGTTTTCCAAACTTGTTGCTCTTTTGTTTATAGCGCAAAAAATAAAAAACCTCAGAGATGATCAAATGCCACCAAAAGAAAGCTCTATTTGTGGGGAAAAAAATTATAAATATTTAATTTGAGTACAGTGTAGCATGACCGTGCAATTGTCATTCAAAGTGTGACAGCTCTGAAAACTGAAAATTGGCTTGGGCAGGAAGGGGGTGAAAATGCCCTTTAGTGAAGTGGTTAATAAAAAATAATATTTAAAGTAATTTTAAATATGCTGCTGCTAAATGCTTAAAATCTATTTTGACTGAGTTATTCATTTTCACCTGGCGTCAGAGTGAGAGGGGGGAAGATTAATCAGACTTTTCAGTCTGCTGCATACAAGGTCTATGCAGACTGTGTCCCCTGTAGTACTTGAAACTGGAGCTGCAAGCACCAGTACTAACTGCTCAGTCACTCTGCTAAGGTGAAGGGGTGCACCAATCCGGGTAGAAGCCATCTAAAATTCTGTGTCCTCAGGGCAGTGTCCTGAAAAGCAAGGACTCAGAAGTTAAACCATGACATAAGCATACAGTACAATGCAGCTATGGTGCTGATTGGCCAATATGAGTTTTAGTTTAGATTACTTGAGTGCTCTACAGTTCTACTTGGAGTGTGGCTTGGCGTTAAATTTCAGTGCCATTAATGGTAAACCCGAGCTATATTGCTCGGGATTGCATTGCAGAATCCTGGTGCAGGCTACTTGCCTTGTCCCTAGGATCCTGCAATGTCCCCCTGCTGTGTCTGTGGGCTCTGTCCTCCGCCCGATGCCTCTGTGTTCGGGGCTCTGTTCCCTGCGAGCGTTGCGACGCTTGGGAGCGGAGCCTGGCGGCAAATTCGAAAAGTACAAAAAAAACAAACACATACAATACACTGTAATCTTACAGATTACATTACTGTATGAAATAATTTCACATCACTTTTGTCCCTAGTGCTTTGTCCAATGCCCTGCATGCAGTTTTATATTATATATATATATATATATATATATATATATATATATATATATACTGTTCTTTCTGCCTGGAAACTTGAGATTGTCCATAGCAACCAAAAAGTGTCCCTTTACAGCAAAAGCGGTTTTAGACCAGCTAGAAAACAGCAATAGTAAATTAGAACACTTGCAGAATTTAGCGATAAGGAATCGTGAGGAAATACATTTTATTATTATTATATTACTTTTTATATTTATCTATTATATTATAATTTATGATTTTGAGTTTCAAACTTTATCATACCCAGGATATCTAGATTCTTGTTTGGACAGATTTTAGTGTGTTATTACCAAGAATCACAGGCTTACAATATAAATTTGTATGACAAATTTGCAAGACAAATTTCCATGCAAAACCATTGTACCACTTTGAGACGCAAAAATCGGACACAATCATAACGCCAGGGTGGCTATAACAGTATTGTTAGATGGTTTGGTATGGGATAAAAGATAATTTAAATCAAAAATAAACATTTTTTTTAAGCATAAAGCTGAACTCTGTAAAAATATGTGCAGGTGATTTGATGATCCAGGCGCCCCTGGCAGACATTAGATCCAGGTTCTTGACCTCAACCGCAGCAGCACAACTTAGTCAAGAACAACTCCCCTTCCCCCCAGATTGCTGAAAAAGCAGCAGTGGAGTCATAACTTTGCTCTCTCCTCCTGTCAGGATGTTCTTTATCGGTGCATGTACAGTACCTTGCAACACATTTGACTGGGTTCTAGATCTAGCCCTCCCTTTCTCTACCTGACAGCTGTTGTACCTGATACCTGAAGAGTCTGATACCAACACAGATTTAGCTACTTACACTAGCATTTGACCTCCACTACAGAAGCAGCAGTACATCACGGTCAAGAACTCACCCCAGTAGTGAGTAATGATGTTATCCCTCTGCTCTTTCATATTTCCTATCAACACATGTCCATGCAGCAGCAGAGCCTGATTGCTTCCTATTGATGGCTCTCCCTCTTCCATTCTGGTAAATTTCTGTGCATGTGAATTTCAGAAACCTGATATCCAGAGGACTAAGTACACGGGGGGGGGGGGGGGGCGTTAATGTGCCGGCGGACCCAGGTGGGGGGGGGGGTTGGGGGGTTGCCCCCCCCAAAAAAAAAAAAAAAAAAAAAAAAAAGTCACTGGGTCTTACTATGTTTTTTTCTTGTTTTTCTTTGGTGAGATATCAGAGGTCTAAACAGACCCCCATATCTCTTTTTGAGGCAGAGAAAGTCTCTGCAGCACTTTACTTAAATGAATAAGGAATCTGGATAGATTCCTCATTCATTCATAAAATTACAGTCCGATACATTGTAACAATCGCGGTTACTATATATCAGCTGTCAGTGGGGGGTCTAGGAGCGATCTGTAGTGATACTACGGGGGGGGGGGGCTTGGTAAACACATATTTATCAAGCCCCCAAGCCCCAACTTCACTCCCGCCCACACTGCTCCTTCCTCCCACACCCTCGCCGCGCTCCCCAGCCTAACAGATCACGGAGAAGCTGCAGGTGGTGGGAGGGGGAAAGAGGAATGCCGCTCGGAGTGGCTATGGATCAGGGGTGCAAGGGTGGTTGGGGGGGGCGATCTGACTGGTGGGGGGGGGGGTTACATCTGAATCCCCCGCATGCACCACCTGAAGCCGGCAGGAGTGG
Source organism: Lithobates sylvaticus (assembly GCA_028564925.1). Taxonomy (NCBI): domain Eukaryota; kingdom Metazoa; phylum Chordata; class Amphibia; order Anura; family Ranidae; genus Lithobates; species Lithobates sylvaticus. Next base: position 223,177,854 of record CM053026.1, read on the forward strand.
CAGAGGAGGGATGCCGGCTAATTATGGTGGCTGCGGGGATCCAGTTTGGGGGGGGGGTCGGATCAGGTGTGAGTCAGTTCTGGGGGGGGGGGGGAAGAAGGGGATAGGAGAGTGGGGGGCAGTTTAAGATGAAAGGGAGTGGCGGGAGGTGGAGTGGCAGGGCACAGGGAAGCGGCAACATGGGTGGGGTGTGCCACATTTAGGGTTAATAACTCTGATCAGCGGATATGGTCACCTGCAGGCACTTCTGTAGGTCCATACGGCGTACGGACTTGGCAGCGAAAGGGTTAAAGTACAGTCCCCTAAAAACGTATCAACTAGTGTTCAAAGTATATTCCCTGCTCTGCTAAAATAATGCTTGCTGACTTTATCTTTATACCTTAAATGAGTCACGTTGGTGTTGATCTGGACTAAACATCTGGTAGGCCTGGAGTCAGCAGATGGCTTCTTATATGCCTCCAAGAGTGAGATCTCCCTGCCAACAGGGATTGTGGGAACCCTTCATAATGGCACAGCAGGTGTGTAAATTCAAGACCCCAAGTGCAGAAATCTCACCACCAGAGTCTATTTGAGACATAAGAAACTATCACTTCAACTATCAAATACTGAAATAGTGCTTTAAAGTGGAAAACTTCTCAGAAGTGACTCATGCTGATAATAGAGGAATGACACTAAAAGCTTTGTAGAGAGACAACTAAGCACTACAGATACATTTGCTCTGTTCGGATTTCATAACTGGGGTTAACAAGCTACTATATCTAGAAGGTTGTGGTAAAAAATACCTTGTCTTTAAGTCCAGCAAATTCAATTATCTGTTTGGCTACTGCAGCATATGCAGGGTTAAACTCTACAGTAAAAAAACAAGCTCCAGGCTTTAAGAGTCGTGCTATTCGGATTGTTGAGTATCCACAGTATGTGCCCAGTTCAAGTAATGTGTTTGGGTTGGTCTCTTTCACTACATTGTCCAAGATCAGGCCTGTAACACATACACAAAACATGATATATAAGATGGTAAAAAGTAAACTGGTATAAAATATTTAAAAGTATAAAATATAAAACTCTGGCTTAAAAAATTATATTAAAGTAAGCATTCTTAAACAGAAGTGAGGGGAAAAAACAGAAATTCTGCAGCTCATGGAGGGCATTACAAGAAGGTATACAAACACAGTAATTTCAGGGAAAACAGACTACAGGAGCATTAAGTAGTGGATGTGTATGGGTTATTTTTGGAGAATAGTACAGTTTAGTTTTGGAGTCCTTCTCCACTAAGAAGATGTCTATGTGTGTAGGCATAGGAGTTGCTGTTTGACAGATGAGAATCAGATCTGTGTTTTAGAGCTGCAGCTAGCAGCTTTTTCATCAAAAACACGTGTTCCTGTGTCAGTGGGTATTAAAATGTCAACAAAAACTGATGCATTGTACTAGCCGAGTCTCTCGGGATCAACAAATTACAATGTATCTGTTGTCTATCGCATCTCTACCATTAAGGAGAAGCCTTTTATTTTTTTTTTCAGTGAATACAAAGCTTCCTCTGATCCGCCGAGTTGGACAGACGGCAGATGACATCATGATCTCCATCTCAGTCAATGAGAGGAAGTCTTGTATTTACTTGAAAAATAAATAGATTGAAAGACTTCTCTTAAATGGCAGCAATGTGGTACAACCACCTCTCTCTAGATATCTGTCAGTAAAGGGGAAGTCTCATGTAGCACAAGCTACTACAGTGTATTACAGCCTAAGCAGCAGCCAGTTTGTTCTGGCATGCAAAATTTAGTTTGGTCCAAACTGGTCAGAAAACATAGAATTATATTTAGAAGTTAGGGTTGAGTCATAGACAGGTAAAGACAACCAAACATTCTGTTCTGTGAAGAAGGTTCTTCGGGTTCCTGGTCATGATTTAGGACTGCAGTGCATGGACAGTACTAGGAAACCTTTTACTTACATGTCTAAGCATTCTTATGCCCCGTACACACGGTCGGAAATGCGACGGAAAATGTCCGATCGGACCATGTTGTCGGAAAATCCGCCCGTGTGTGGGCCCCATCTGACTATTTCCGTCGGAATTTGGCAGCAGGATCTTAAAATTTGACAACAAAATCCTATCAGACTTTTTCCGATCGTGTGTCGAGAATTCCGACGGACAAAGTGCCACACATGCTCAGATCAAATTACGAGACCAAAGCTATTGGCTACTAACGTGAATGTAGTCCCGTCGTAACGGACGGACGTCATCACGTTCAGAATGATCAGATTTTCCGATCACTTTGTCTGACCGTGTGTATGCAACACCAGTTTCGGACAGTCCGTCGGATTTTCCGACCGTGTGTACGGGGGCTTAGAAGGACCTTATTACACTTGTGCTTTTTTTACATTTTTTTTTTTAAGAGTAAGCAGAATGTATAAACTCTCCTTTGTAACAGTAGATCTACATAAGAACATTCTCTAGCCATATCTATATTATTTTTAGACAAAGTATGGAACGGCTAATATCCACAAGGTTTATTTCTACTTCTGTGCATGTTGGGAAATAGTTTTTAGACAGTTTTCACCAAAACAAGTGTTCCTGTCGGAAGATGTCCCCTCACCTATAATTTTAGTGTAAATTTAGGATCTTGCATCCCTCTCTGTTCACATGAGAATGATCACGAGGAAAAATAGTGAGGATGACTCTCAACGTTGACAAATCCATGGGCTTCTAACCTAACCCTACTCCCTCCAGAGTTCAGCCTACAGATGCATTCTTATATGAACAGTCCCTTGATTTGCTCCATGCACAATTAGCTATAAAGTTCCACATGCCTTTAAGAATTCTTCGTAAAAATTAAATATCTTATAGGATATGAAATGTACTTTTAAATAGGTAAAGTTATATAATATATGTAAAAATTTAAGAATTACCTTTCTGATCTCCCACATTCATGGCCCATTCCATCTGACTGCAGTACTTGTCAATATGATCCACCACGCTTTGGGGGTCTCCACGCACTGCATTCTCGAACACAAACTGCAAGACTCGCTTTTCCTTTGTCTGATTAGTCAAGAGATCCCTGATTCTAATTGTAATTTCATAATAGACAATTTTGGCATATGCACGCCGTTGATCATGCAGAACAATATACAGGGTAAAAACGAACAGAGCACCTGCTGCCAGAAGCAAAACTGTGCTCAGGTCCAGCATCTGCATAAGAAGAAATATTATTATTAATTGCAGTTAAACAGCTATTCAGCAATTAAAAACAGTATTGGGGCTCGCGCACACTAATTGCATTGTCATGAGAAAAAAAAAAACACTGGGGGTTTACTGCTACTTTAAGTTCATTTGTAGCCAAATAATTTGAAAAAGTTGTAAATGGTTAAAACCCTTGCCAGTTACTTTATTGCTGTCTGTGTCCTATTGGGAAGATTTCCCTTTACTTGTCCCAGAAACAACTGAGCACTGTGCGTGATACTTTTTTTATTTGCACTAACATACAGTTTTTCAGGACAAGCTTTTGGGAGTATGTCCCCCTTTTTCAAGGTCCTAGCATTACTTTACTTGTTCAAAAGACACAACAGGAAGTCATTCAAAAGTAAATGGAAAGACCCTCTTAGATACTTCACAAGAAGAAGTGTCCCTAATGAAAGATCCCCCCACCAGCGCCACCACAGTGGTTACATTTTTGAATTTCCTTTAGTTTCTATTCTGGTGACAATGGAGAGGGTGAATCTCCCCAGCAGGGTCAGACAGCAATACAAATCTGAGAGGGCTGCCTGTCCTTTCCCTGCTCTGCATAAAAAGGAAAGTTTTGGCAATACTTATACTTGAAGCAGAATGCTAAATTGAGAATGCCAGAATGTAAACTGAATTACGTATACATTTCAAAGAAGACTGAGTAGGCAGGCAGGTTTTTTTTTTTATTGCAGAAGAGCCTTCCTGCTTCTAGTTTTTGAAAGGGAGACTTTAGTTCTAAATTAAGCCCTGAAATGAAAAATTAACAATTCATTTCCAGGGAAATCGAAGAATTAGCCCATTGCACTGCTGACCTAGAAACCTGAGTTAATGACCTCACCACTAGAACAAGGCAGAATTAAACTATGGTTTTCCTCTGAGAGAAAGGTAAAATCCTCCTCCCCTGCCCTGAAAAACTATCCCTGCTTTAACTTGACAGTGAGAAGCAACCCCTAAAGCAGGGGTCTCAAACTGGTGGCCCTCCAGCTGTTGTAGAACTACAATTCCCATGAGGCATTGCAAGGCTGATAGTTACAAGCAAGACTCCCATGGACAGAGGCATGATGGGATTTGTAGTTCCGCAACAGCTGGAGGGCCGCCAGTTTGAGACCCCTGCCCTAAAGTGTCCTTGGTCATAAGTGAACAATCACAGTCTTATTTTAGGAGCTCCTTCTCTCAATATCCTGCTCGAACGGCTTGAAATGGACAGCATACATCAAGCCTTCTTGCAGCGGCAAAAAAACTGCCCTACCTTCCTTGTCTGAGAGACATAATAGCCAAGTAAAACTTCTACTGCAATAAAGAGAAACTCCTGCAAGTGGTGAGGGATAAAGGCAGCCTAATGTTCCAGGGTAGCAACCTAATAATTTTTTATTGACCTGTCACTATCGTTAAAACACAGAACAATGAAGTCCAAGTTCCAGGTTCTTATTAATCACCAGAGCAAGCAAAGATGGGGCTTTCCCTTTGCCTGCACTTAACTTATCAAAGAAAACAATCCAGTCAGTGAGACCTCAGAAGACCTACAAAGCTTGTTGGAAGATCTTGGCCTCCATACCTTAAAAGCAGGCGTGAATGGCTCTCCAACTGGAGTGTCCTCCTAATATTCACCCAAAATGTAATGAGCTAGCAATAAGTAGAGTCACTTCAGAAATAAGAATACAACAGTCATATTATGCTAGCAATCCTAAAAAAAAAAAAAAAAAAAAAAAAAAGTATACAAAGCACGACTCACTGCCCATTTTACTCAGGGAACACCAAGTATAGCAAGATTTAGTTGTGTAAACCATAACAAGTGTACCTGAAAGAAAAGAGTCTTAACCAAACACATTTTTTTTTCCGTTTTGGATAGAGGGAAGATTGATTAGAACAGGGGTCTTCCAACTTTCTAAAGAAAAGGCCAGACTTTAGGGGGGGGGGGCAGACTGTGCCCAGTGGGAGTAAACAATGCCTGATCTTTGGTTTTGGGGGGAGAAATAGTGCTCAATGGATGTTGTCAGTGGAAGGAATTATGCCCCACTGTTGGTGTAAGTGGAAGGAATAATGGCTCAAGGACTAGATAAAGGCAAGCAAGGGGCCTAGGACCACAGTTTGGAAACCACTGGATTAGAACATTTGTCAGTTTTTATTGCTGCCTGTGCTCCCATTAGGGAGATTCACTCTCTCCATTTGTCCTGTTTACCATTATTATTGAAAGTTAAAGAAAATCCCATATATTAGGTTGTCCCCAGAAAAGTAATAGAGGGGAAATATTCCAATGGGGACACCAGTTATGATGACCTGGGGGTCTCCAAGATATTTCCTTAATTTGCAGAGACATCATCTCACTTCCTGTTTGGCTATGGGGCAGGAAGTGAAGGTAAATCTCCCCAATGGGACAAAGATGGCTAAAATAAACCTTATAGGGGTTATAACACTTCCCTACTCAATCCAAAATTAAAAAAATAAAGTTTTGCCTATAGTTCTACTTTAACTTCATTAGGCGCTGTAGACAGTTATATATTCACATAAGTACCAATACACTTAACGTTTCATTAATGTAGAAAAGGTGCCAAAGTTTTTAGCAACAGTTCAAAAAGAAAGTACCTGCGTCCTATCAAATTCGAAAGGGATTGGACAGAGGCTACTCTGGACTTTCATGGTACCGTACAAAGGCTCAACATTCCCAAAATAAATAAATATATGTTTTGATATATTGTTGGAATAAAAATGTAAATGTTTTACTCATTTTGCGTATGTTAAGCTTTTGTAAAGTACCATGAAAGTCCACAGTAGCCTCTATCAACTCCCTAAAATTTCATTAAACCCAGACTATGGAAAACTCTCATTACATGTTATATAAAACAGTACGCATACTCACAAAACCACTAAAACATTTGTGGTGTAGAGTGAAATATACCTGGGTAATCCTGCCTTGAGCAATCCCTCCCAGAGATTTTGTTGTAGAACATCTGTTATCTACTGAGCATGCTCCAGTTTCAGTTCCCTTTTAAGTTGTACATTTCCTCCTCTCTTATCTGTGCAACCCACATGAGTATAGGCTCACACATCTGAGTGAATACACAGTGGTAAATGCTACTCCTCTCCTCCTCCTATTGCTAATTACTATGGGGCAGGATATAGTATGTTAATTAAATTGACTAAGAAACTCACATAAAGCTTAGTTTCAATATAAATCAGTATTAAACATATCAAATGTAATTGCTAATACCCGTAGAGTAAAAAAGAGCCTTGGATAAAGAAGCCAACTGAACAAAAAATGAAAGCTAGTGTCAATCATCTTTGACCTACACCATGTTAATGCACAATACATACACATTTCATGTTCAATAAAAATGTATAGGGAGCTGTAAAACTGTTTGATATTTATAATTTAACTTAAAATTCCTCTTCTTTCATCAGTTGAGTAATAGAAGCCCCTCCCAAGGATCTTTGCCTGCAGATGCAGGGAAATGGGGAAAGATCATGATCACACAACAGTGATCCTGAAATAAGGTACCAAGTGGATTTAAAAGTAAAATAACAGTGATATATATGATTTGTGTTAATGAAATATGGCAATTAACACCTCACTGTTTAGTATCACTTTAGTGATACTGTAATAGACCTAAAATTAAAGTACTGGACCCACATAAACATCCCGATAGTAAACATATATTTTTTCATAAATGGAATGGCCATATACTGTAATATATATATATATTTTATATAATTTTTTTTTTAAAATACTGTGTTATCATAAAGATTACTGTCTCCTTTTCTCTCTATCTGTAAGTGATCTCTTGCCATCATTTGGACCTGTAAGTTGTTTCTGTCCAAAAAGGGCAAACTGTATGAAGTCATATTAGGCAACAACAACTGAAATGATATATATATATATAAAATAAATAACACTGAACAGACATAACTTTATGACCATCCACCCAATATTGAGTAGGTTTCCCTTTTGCCACCAGAACCGCCCCTTTTGCTGTCAAATTAGCTCTGATTTATCGAAGCATAAATGCAACTAGACCTCCGAAAAGTATCCTTTGGTGTCGGGCACGAAGTCATTAGTAGCAGATTCTTTAAGTCCTGTAAATTGTTGTTAGGTGGAACCTATATGGATTGGACTTGTTTTTCCAGCACATCCCACAGATGCTTGAGAGATTTGAGATCTGGAGAATTCCAAGGCCAAGTCAACACTTAAAACTCATTGTTGTATTGCTCAAACCATTCTTCAACCATTTTTTGCAGTGCAGAAGGTCACATTATTATGCCAAATGAGTCCACTGCCATCAAGGAATACAGTTTCCATAAAGGGCTGTACTTGGTCATCAATAATGTTTAGGTAGGTGGTACATGTCAAAGTAACATTCACATGAATAGCAAAACCCAAGGTTTTCCAGCAGAGCATTGCCCAAAACATTACATTGCCTCCTCTGGCTTGCTTCTTCCCATGCCGCATCTTGGTGGCATCACCTCCCCAGATAAGCAGTGCACACACACTCAGCCATCCATATGATGTACAAGAAAAGATGATTCATCAGACCAGACCACCTTCTTCCATTGCTCCATGGTCTAGTTCTCATATGCATGTGTCCACGTTCACTTGCTGTCTGTCTAATATATTCCACTGACTTCGTCGCCTTCTAATGAGTTAATCAGTGTTATTCATTTAACCTGTCAGTGGTCATAAAGTTATGTCTGATCTTTAAATAAAACTGTCAGAGAAACACAGTGGCTGTCACAGTTTACCTTCTTCTAAAAATGTTCATTGCTTGGCCATCTCTGAATTCAGTAATTTCTAAGTAATGCAAAGCCTCCCTTGCTGATCTGGCATATGATTCTCAGTACAGATTGAGAGATACATTAGCTGTTTGACGTGGCCCTAAACTGGTCAAAGGTTAAAAGTAGTGGAAGAAATTCTGTTGTGAAGAAAGCTGAACTGCAAACAAACTATGAAGGAAAATTACTTGCCTTGCAAAAAGGTTTGCATGTACCAGAAATGCTTAGCCTTTCTAGAGATTATTTTTTATAAGTGCATGTCAACGTAATGTAAATCACCATAAACAGCAGAAAAGAGAAAGGAATGGGACTTTGTACGAGGCATGTCATTGAATGGATACCTTATTCATAAAATGATTTATTAAATTACAAATCACGTTGCAAAGAGTGGCAATCTGTGATACAGGACACAATATACTATGATACACTTGTATGAATATATAGTTATTATACAAAATAAGATACAACATAATAAAAACACTCATCCATTCATAAAAGTTCAACAAACAATTGCTCATCATGAGCCAAACTTGTCTGGGCATCAAGTTTGATGTATACTCGACGCACAGTTGATGGCTCATGCCAATCAGGAGTAAAATGCTCTGAAATTAAATCAGTGATGTCTATAAATATAGGATACCCTTTAAACGGAGAACAATCTCTCAATAAAAAAGGTCTATAACTTCCAATGCAGCCCAATGGTGATGCCCAACCTATGTCCAAGGGAAGACAGGGGTCAGGGATGACGATCTCCGCCCCCGGGGCTGAGGTGAGGAATCCAGACCAGAGACAGCAGCCAGGTGAAGACCAGGCAACGACCATGTGAATCTGGTGTATGCTTAAGGCCCCTTTTACACTGGGGCGATGCGGGTGTCGGCGGTAAAGCAGCGCTATATTTAGCACTGCTTTACCGTCGTTTTAGCTGTGGTAGTCGGCTGCTAGCGGGCGGTTTTAACCACCGCTAGCAGCTGAAAAAGGGTTAAAACCCCCCCCAAAGCGCCGCTGCAACAGCGGTATTGCCGCAGTATCTCATTGATTTCAATGTGTATGAGCAGTATAGGAGCGGTGAATACACCGCTCCAAAGATGCTGCTAGCAGGACTTTTTTTACCGTCCTGCTAGTGCACCGCTCCAGCGTGAAAGCCCTCCGGCTTTCACACTGGAGTGAAAGGACCCGCTTTTTTCAGGCGCTATTTTTAGCGCTGTAGCACCTGAAAAACGCTTCGGTGTGAAAGGGACCTAACAGTCCACACTGCTCTGCAAGGATATGAAGATGGAACCATGTGAAATGAATGTATTGATTAATGGGATGAACCTATGCCTGTGAGTGAGGTGATGATTGCTTTAGTGATATGAAGTATATTAGCTAAGGGAACTACAGCCAGAGAAATTGTGTATACATGTACCCACAACAGACGAAACCAAAAACAAAACCACCATGTAATGGTGGACTATAAAATGTGAAACTAAAATGAACCCAAAAAGTGTTGTAGTGGATATAAGTGAAACTCAATTACCTTGTGTATGATTCTGTGGCCATAGTCATGCCTGGAATCCTGCTTGTGTGAATGGCCCATGTGAAATAGTCAGCTGGCCTGCCCAAGCAGCTTATATCCCTGGTAAGGGGCGGCTCCCCACCAACATCATGAAATCCCGCCAATGAGGCGGGAGATGGCGACAAGCTTTGGTTCCACCAAATCCGCCGCAGATCCCAGCAAGTCCCAGCCCCAACTAGGTGGAAAGAGGGAATCTGCTCCATGCTCAGGCGTATTGACAGGGCATCCAATCACGAGCAGATTCCCTCTTTACACCTAGTTGGGGCTGGGACTTGCAGGGCTCCCCGGCGGATTTGTATGCTGCCGACGGAGCCAAAGCTCTTAGCTGCTTGCTAAGAGGGAACTTGTGCACACTCGCTTCCAAGCCCTGCTCTGTGTGTCCATAAGACACACAGAATGGGGCTCAGTCTTGCCCCTCGCCATTGGCTGTGATTGACAGCAGGATGAGCTAATGGCTGCCGCTGCTGTACCTGAGCTAATGAGAAGGCAGAGAGCCTTTGCACATCGCCTTTGCTGGATCAAGATCAGGCATGTATTTGGGGGGCTGCAGCAGGAACCTGCATGCAGAAAGTTTTTTACTTTACTGCATTGAATTGCGTTTACAACCACTTTAAAACAGACAGTAAAATTATACATTTGCTTATTACATACAGTACTGTGCAAAAGTTTTGGGCAGGTGTGAAAGAATGCTATAAAAGAATGCCTTCAGAAATATATTTTATAATTGTTTATTTTTATTGATATATAAAATGTAAAGTGAGCGAACAGAAGAAAAATCAAAATCACATAAGTATTTGGTGTAACTGCCGTTTGGCTTCAAACCAGCATCAATTCTTACACTTCGAGTCAGGTATATGATTATTCAATTACACCAGGCCGGTGCTAATGATCATCAATTTCATATGTAAGCTGAAACACAGCCATTAACTGAAACAGAAAAAGCTGTGTAGGAGGCTTAAAAATGAGAAACATTTAGACCCCTTTCACACTGTGCCGCCATCGGCAAAGCGGCGCTATTTTTACCGCCACTTTACCGTTTTTTAGCGGCACTATTCGGCCGCTAGCAGGGCGGTTCTAACCCCCGCTAGCGGCCAAATAGGGGTTAAATCCGCCCGCAAAATGCCACCGGAGCGGCATTTTGCAGGTGGTATTGCAGCGCTGCCCCATTGATTTCAATGGGAAGCAGCGGTGGAGGAGCGATGAGTTCACCGCTCCAAAGAAGCTGCTGGCAGGACTTTTTCTGACGCCCTGCCAGCGCACCCCTCCAGTGTGAAAGCCCTCGGGAGCAGCTCTTTTAGGGCGGTTTGCAGGCGCTATTTTTAACGCTATAGTGCCAGCAAAACGCTCCAGTGTGAAAGGGGTCTTAAACTCTACTACTAAGGTGCAGTTGTGGAAGACCGTTTCATGTCAGGTCATACACCATGGCAAGACTGAGCACAGCAATGAGACACATCAGCAAGGTCTCTCCCAGACATAAATGTCAAAGCAGACTGGGATTTCAAAATGTGCTGTTTGTTATTTGGAAGAAGCACAAAGAAGAGACAACATTGAGGATTTTAGACGCAGTGGTCAGCCAATGATCTTAATGCAGCACATGAAGACAAATCTTTAATTCCCTTCAACATTTGGATCCATGTACACCCATTTACTGTCCAGAGGAACTGGGGTGCAGAAAAATGGCAGCAGATGCTCTGTACTGAGGAGTCAAAATTGTAACCATTTGTCTGTAGCAGGAGGCGGTTTGTTCACCAGAGGGCTGGAGAGCGGTACAGTAATGAGTGTCTGCAGGTGACAGTGAAGCATGGTGGAGGTTCCTTGCAAGTTTGGGGCTGCATTTCTGCAAATGGAGTTGGAAATTTGGTCAGGATCAATTATGTCCTCAGAGGATAAGTAAAGCAGTTAACCCTTGCCTTGCAGGAGCAGCTCCACTGCAACGATTGATTATTAGGTTTCCTGGAGTTGGGCTTTAAATCATTGCACTACAATAATGATGCATTGTTTTTTTTTGGGGGGGGGGGGGGGGGGTTGTACATTACTTTTTTAGCCAAGTACTATATACATTGTGCAGACCAGTAAGATTAGAATAGTAACATCTGTACAAAAGGCTTGATCCCCTTTAGTACATTATGGCTGCTGCTAATGAAATCAGAAAAATTATATTTCCATGGAAAAGAAAGCACTTCATTTTGGAAGTACCTAGCCATTGTAAATAGGAAAGTATCACAGATTATGAAAGGCACAAAGGTCTGGTTCATTTTCCCATATAAGAGAATATTACCTTCATAGTGCAGACACTGCACTGTTTAGAGCAAGGTAATGGTAGTTAAAGATTCCAATAATATATTTTTGTCCAGAGCTACAATAGTAGACATGAAATTAAACATCAATTGACAGCGTTATCCCTGTTGCCAAGTCACAGCTCCTGATGCAGTCATACTTGTTGCCATAGCATCTGCTGCAGCTCTTTGAAGTACAACATGTTAAGTTTAAATACTGTATACAGTTCCCATTAAAGGGCTGTTAAATATGGATATTGATTTAGAACTATTTATACATTTATCCAATACTGGACTTGCATTGTCTTGTCAATTTGACATTACATTTTTTTTATTGAGTCTCTAACCTCTATGGTCAGAGTTTAGGCTGCCCTAGGCATATGCATAAATTGTGAGGTTCGGCTTTAAAGGATAAGTTCACCACCAAAAATAAAAAGATGCATATCTTTTGCAGGTAAACAAAATGTGCATTTATTATTTATTTTTTTTACTAGTAGCCTGGAAAACATTGCAATTAACAGATAGTGGGAGCAATGCAGGACTCCTGCAGACTCATCAGGGTATCTGTCTGCTCGTACCTCATACAGGCAGGCAGATACACAGCCCCATGGTAGTTCATTGAGAACTACAAGCCGACAGGTGCAAAGACTGTCGGTTCTTGTAGTTTCCCATGCACAGAACTCTGTAAATGAATGACACGGACAGAGCCCCACACGACTGCATTTTTTTTTTTTTTTTTTTACAAACAGTGACAGCGAGCGGAGGGAGAAGTTTCCCCACTTGCTGTCACTAGATGCTGCAGAGCTGGCTGTGGCTGCAGGAATAAAAACAGATGGAACATGTAACATGTTCCCAAAGGTAAACGTATTCTATAAGCAGAGACCTTGCAGAAAAGGTAATCAAAGCATCCAGTAGGTTTAAGGGCTTCCTGACAGTATTTATTGGTCAGCTTTACAACAAAATAAGACCTAAACAAGAAGTTCCCTCGTAGGAGTAGTAGTCGCAGTCAAAACAAACACAAGCAAAAATGATTTAGCCTCCTGGCTAGTAGGGAGACACCACTGGGTCTGCTTTAGACCTTGCCCCAACAACAACTGAGTAACCCAGGCAAAAGACAAATTATACCCCAAATGGGGGAACAAGGTGTGGCCAGTGCTTAACCCCCTGCATTCTGCTACAGACTTTTCAATGCCACCCTTTTATCTCCTGAACCGCAAAATGCTATATGGCAGATACACTCCATCCAACTGACAGGGGCTGTTGGCCACATACCTCCCCCCTCTGTTTGAATACCAGCTACCAAACAATGAGCTCTAGAGAGGGCCTCTGCATTTTTCTGATTACAACACACCCGATGCTCCACTTTAAAAGAAAAGTCTTGATGATCCAGGAACCAGCGTGTAACCCTTGAATTGCAGTCCTTAGTCTGGGCCATCCATTTTAAGGGGGTGTGGTCTGTTACAAGTTGTAATGGCCGCTCAGCAAATAGTAATGTAGAGCCTCCAAGGCCCACTTAATGGACAAACAATCTCGCTCCACAATACTATAAATTCCTTTTTTGCAGGGGTCAGCTTTCAAATCAAATAGACCACTGGGTGTTCTTCTCCACCTATCACTTGGGATAACACAGTGCCTAGTCCTATTGAAATCTGGGGCTAATAGCACTGGCTGTCTACACAGAGCCTGCTTCAGACTTTGGAAAGTTTCTTCATCCTTGAGATTCCACTTAACTGCTACAAAGTTAAGGCCAGTTAAGGGTGCTGTCATCGTGGCAAATTTTTGGATGAACCTACGATAATACTAAACCATGCCCAAGAAGGTTCTCACTTGTTTCTTGGTGGCAGGAGGGGGCAAATCTCTGATGACTTCTACCTTATGGATTTGATTAGACCCCTCCTAATAGTGTAACCAAGATACCAGACCTCTTACAACCCTATGGCACACTTCTTTGGGTTTGCTGTTAAGCAGGACAGTCTGCACTTTAGGTAGGTGACTTTCCCAGTCTGTGCTCCAAATAACCACATCTAGATAAGCCACTGAATAGCTTTGATGTGGGCTGAGAATTTCATCCATCATCCACTTAAATGTAGTGGGAGCCGCATTCAGCCCAAAGGGCATCCAAACATACTGCCAGAAGCCCTATGGGGTTGCAAAGGCTGCTTTTCTTTTGTCTGTTAGGACCACCTGCCAATATCCTCTAGTATGGTTATATACCTGTCAGGACCCAACCTCTCAGTTCATCAACCCTGGGCATAGGGTGTCAAACATTAACAGTTCATTCAGTTTCTGGATGATACAAAATCTTACGGAACCATCTGGTTTGTGAACCAAGATTATAGAACTACATCATCATTCACTTTAAGACCTCTCTCTAATCCCAAGGTCTAACATTCTCAGTACTTCTTTGGCTACTGCCTGTCAGAGGGCTTCTTGAATACCATAAGGCTTAAGCCCTACTCAAACCTTTGGGTTGGTGACAATGTCAGGTTTAACTGCTTAAGCCCCAGACCATTTGACTAGCCAAAGATCAGAGCACTTTTTGCGATTCGGCACTGCGTCGCTTTAACTGACAATTGTGCGGTCATACAATGTGGCTCCCTAACAAAATGGACGTCCTTTTTTTCCCCACAAATAGAGCTTTTTTTGGTGGTATTTGAACACCTCTGTGGTTTTTATTTTTTGCGCTATAAAACAAAGCCACAATTTTGGAAAAAAAATAAAAAAAAAAAAGTTTTCCCCTCAGTTTAGGCCGATAAATAAAAAATTAAAAAAAAAAAAAAAAAAATCGCAATAAGCGTATATTGATTGGTTTGCGCAAAAAGTTATAGCGTCTAAAAATAGGGGATTTTTATGGCATTTTTATTAATATTTTTTACTAGTAATGGCGGCGATCATCGATTTTTATTGTGACTGTAAAAATGTCACTGGCAGTGAAGAGGTTAAAACTAGGAGGAAGTGAAGGGGTTAATGTGTGTCCTAGTTTGTGTTATAACTGAAGGGGGATGGGGACTGTGCAGGGAAACTAACAGATCGCTGTTCATACTCTGTATGAACAGACGATCTAGCAGGTTCTCCCCTCAGAGAACCGTAAACTGTTTACACACACAGAGTTACGAGTTCTCCGTGTGCCCTGAGCGATCGTGGGAGCCCAGCGGTGATCGAGACCGACAGGCACTCAAATCGGCTTAGGGAGCCGTGCCCCCTAGTGGCCGTCTATGTTACCGACGTAATATAAACGGCAATTCATGCAGCCGAACCATGTTGATGCAGTACAACTGCGGCGGCTGGTCGGCAAGCCGTTAATTATATTTGTGCAGCCTGGCAACTCTGAGAAGAAATCTTCATTTTGCTGTAGATAGCCTCTCACCTCTTGCGGTTGTGATTCAGACATGGACTTGGGTATCTAAACCTTGCTTATGTCCTCTTTCAGGGTCTTATTACCCAGGGCTAGGAGGTATATAGGGTCCTTGCCATTTAGCAAGGAACTTAATTTTTTTTTAGTGAGGATTAAAACGAGTATACACGTTCAAACCTTTGCCAAGCTATTGTACTCTCAACTCTGTTTCTCGTATGTTTTCTCGGACCAGGGGCATTACCGAGGTAATTCTGTCCTACGTGACTGAGATATGCTCTATGACACTCCAGTAACGAGTAATTTCAGTCTCCCAGGTTTCTTTCGCATGGTCTAGCAACCCACTGGGTTGCCTCCCATATAAATGTTCAAAGGGTGAATACCTCATGGAAGACTGTGGGACCTCTAATTGCAAAATACAATTCTAGTCTCTCCCATGTTTATCCACCACCTACTTTAGCATACTTCTGAAGGTTTTGTTAAACCGTTTTACCAAACCATACGTCTGAGGGTGGTAAACCGAAGCATGCAAGTGCAAGTCCAACCAGACTTGCTGGTTGAAAGCTGAACAGTGGGAACTTTGAGTGGAGAGAGTTTTGCTTTTGACTGCTGGTGATTGCGGTGTTTGCATTTTTAGATTCTTTGGGGTTTTTTCTTGCAGCTTTTGAACACCTTTTCTGTCACTTTTTAAAAACTGCCTTTTTTTCATTCCTTCCTTTAGACTACTAATTAAGGGGAGTGGTTAATTGGCCACAGGTGCTTGAGGCCTATATAACTTTCTGTAGAACTCATTCATGCACCTGCTTATCCTTGACAGCATTACTACACAGGCTCAAGCTCCTTCGCCGGCGGCCACATACACTGGCGATGCAGTGCTCCTTGCCAGATTTTCTGCCCTCCTGCAACAAGAACTGTCTAAGAGGCATGCACAATAATCACTACTGACATGAAAGATGACTTTCAAACCATTTTGGGATCGACTGGACACCATTGACTCTAAAATGAATGGAACGGTGAAAAGGGTTAATCAGAATTCAAGAATGATATCATCCCTACAAGACCAACTTGATCAGGCTAATGCCAAAATATAAGGCCTGGAAAATAGGTTGAGATGGTATAATTTCTGCATTCAGGGTCTCCCTGAATCTATGGTGGACTTGGAAAATGCTGTACAATCCCTGATGAAAGGTCCGATACTTCTCCACATCACCTGGAAATAGAGTTCACCATGCTCTAACAGCGCTTAGGCCTGATGGCTTACCTAAGGATGCAATAGCTAAACCCCACTTTTACAAGATCAAGGAGAAGATCATGATGGCAGCCAGGACCAAAGGCGATTTATACCTCCTCGGACACACAGTCCAGATCTTTGCAGATATTTCCCAGGTGACGATTCAGAAGCGGAGATTCTTGAAACCATTACTATCCCACCTGATCAATCGTCAAATCAAATATCGATGGTCCTTTCCTTTCCATTTATCTTTTTCATATAAAGACAAGCCATATTCCTTTACCAACCTCCGAGCTGGTGAAGAAACACTTCTGGAACTAGGACTGATCTCAAGAGACTCTCCTGCCCCCACTGGCGATCGCACAGATGCTCGAACTGTTTCCCCTCTGTGGTCCCAACCCAAGAGTTTCCAGTCTAAGAAATCCCCATATGTTACCTGACCACCCAGTAGACTATCGTCTGGGCTCTACATAACTTCTCATTTTTGAGACCAGGTGTCCTACACTGCCGTCCATTGTTTGGGACACATTTTTATACCCTTAACACTTTTTATCAGGTTTACTGGTTTGATCGAGAGTTCCATACGTTACTTAGAGGGTTACCCATGTTACATAGATGAATATGTCCCCAGCTGGGGAATCTAACAAACTTAGTTTACTCTGCTGGTTCGCTCCACCTCTCGTGGTTGATGTGAGAGCTGGGCCATAGTTGAAGCGTATGTCACCCTTGGCGAACTTGCCTCTATCTTGAGAACAGAGGTGACTTCACGCAACGATATGGAGGCTTGGTTCCTCCAACTAGTTACTGTTATACAGTTTGTGTTCTTATTTGATTGCACCCCTTTCAACGCTGGTTAGGGGCGTACAGTATTTTACTTATTTTTCTTTCCTTTTTACTATAGTGCACCCTTCCTTCAAGACTGCAAACATCTCCATGGGCATGCTGACAAGTTTGGTGACCCCCAACCAAAGACTCCGAATCCTCTCAGGCGAGTACAATCCTCTGAACCATCATGTCCACTAGGTCTCACACGAAATATAAAATCCTAACCCATAACGTTCAGGGCCTTAATTCCCCTACCAAATAAACAATGGCCTTTCAACACTATCACAGGTTTGGAGTGGACGTCTTGTTATTACAAGAGACCCACTTCTCTCAAACATCCGCCCCCAAATACTTAAGCACCAGATACCCCACATTCTGTCAAATGGCCCAGATAAGAAACGTAGGGTGGCGATATGCATGACAAAGAAGGTCCCATTTACACCTACCACAGTCATAGGAGACAAAGAAGGTCGATATCTCATGGTTGCGGGGAAAATCAATGAACATGCAGTTACATTGCTTTCGGATTATGACCCTGATTCTGGCCAGGCACATTTCTTCCAGTCGATGTTAGCAGTGGTTATGCCCCATGTGGTGGGCCACGTAATATTGGGTGGAGATAGCAATACCTCCCTGGACCAAATTGAAGACAAATCCAATCCACACTCCTAAGCAAAGCAGTAGAATAACATGAATACTACACTCCTATGACTTGATTGACATATGTAGAGATGCCCGTCCCACCACTAGGGACTATACGGTTCTATTCCCATGTGCATAGAACCTACTCACGCAGAGACCATTTGTTCACTTTATTTCCCTTACTTTCATTTATATCATCGACTAGCATTCTTTCCATGGCATGGTCAGATCACTCAGTTCAAATTACGCTAACAGACTTGTGGACTAAACCGCAGCCCTCATCTTGGCGCCCGAATGCTTCTTTGCTCGATTCTGTAATTTATTTGGAAATAGAAACTTCTCTGAAACTCTATTTTCAAGAAAATTCCCTCCTCCGCCACATCTGAGTGTTACCTGGGCAGTCCACAAGGCAACAATTCGAGGTAAATTGATACAAATAGCATCCAGTGTCAAACGGGCACGGGAGCAAACCATTGAGCAACAAGATGAGGAGCTCCGGCACCTCCTGTGAGAACACACAAATCAACTCCTTGACCTTAGACCCCAGAGCGACACAGCATGCACGGCTCTAAACCTTAGTCTTACTACAAAAGCAGAAAGATATATTAGATAGTCCAGACATCGGTACTATACCATGGGAGATAAACCCAACAGACTACTGGCGAGAAAACTGACTCAGTAATTCACCCCGGCCATGCCAAAATTACATCTGCGAAATGGCCAACTATCCCAAAATCCTCAATTCATTTTAGGGGAATTCTCCTTTTATTCTAAACTCTAGGATTCTTCTAGATCTTTTACAAAGACAAGGCATAAGACTTCTTCTGTGATCTCCAGCTTCCTACGGTAGTTCGTGCTTACACAGAGTTAATGAAGGCAGAATATACTGTGGGGGAAATGGTAACTGCTAACTCTGATTGGGACGGTCGGGGAAGAGGGGAGCGATGTTGTTGTCTCTAGATCTCCGCAAGGCATTTGACTCCCTTTTCTGGGACTCTTTTCTTTACCGTAGAACGCTACGGGTTTGGCCCTAAATTTCTAACAATACTACAAGCTATCTACAGCGAACCTAAGGCCTGCCTTTTAATTAAAGGCTATAGATCACAGGATTTTGCTATACATGAAGGAACCAGACAGGGTTGCCCCTTGTCCCCGTTATTATTCATCTTGGCATTGGAGCCCTTAGCAATCAAAATCCAAGAGAGCCAGGACATACAGTGGGTCTATTGCTGGGATCGTGAACACAAATGTGCGCCGTTTGTGGACAACATACTGATGCTCCTCTCTTCCCCAGTTACCTCAATACCCAATCTGCACCTATGTACTTCACTTCTGTCTCAGGTTTACAAGTAAATCATTCTAAATCTCAAGCTCTAAACATCTCCTTAGAGACACATATACTGTAGCTAGAGCCTTGCAAAATTCATTCTCCTTCAAGTGGCAATCTGAAGCCCTCCCATATTTAGGCATCTCTCTAACCCCCTCCCCTCCACACATTATATAGGAAGAATTACCCCCCCCCCGTTCCAAAGATTGAGGAAAGACCTTAAACGATGGTCCAACAACCCCCCCCCCCCCATCATGGTTTGGTCGATTGTACTCAGTTAAATTAATGTTTTTCCTAAAGTGCTATACTCATTTAGAAAGCTCCCTATAATGCTACCTATGTCGGACTTAAATACCAAACACAGTTGCTATAAATTTATATGGGGAAATAAAAGACCCAGGGTGAACAAGCACACTTTATACACACCTAAATTGGAGGGGGGGATGAGTACCGGACTTGGTCAAATACCATCAAGCTGCGCACTTGGCACAGTTGCTCCGCTTCCATTTACGACATTCCCGACTGCTCTGGATGTCCTTGGAGTCATCTCTTTATCCCAATAAGGAGATTGGCCACTTAATGTGGATGCAAGCAAAGAACAGGCTGGTCGTGCTGTGTCCAACCCTATCATATTCATTGAACCTGTGGGATAGACTCCTAGTCACCCATGGATTTAAATCTCTGCACACCCCATTGGCTCCATTACTTGGGAACCCCTCCTCACCCTGGGTCTTCACCCCCCAAATTTTGCCTGGTGGACCAACAAAGGTCTAATACGAATTGCTGATTTTTGTGACCATAGAGGTGTTCTGTCGAAAAAAAATCCCTTCAGGATTTATACCGATACACTCAGCGCACTTTTTAGCGACACTAAATCGCACCTCAGATTTAACCTCGTCAACACCAATGAAATAGCTATAGAGGAGTTTTGACAAACACACTGGTCACATATCCAAAATGTATTCCATATTGACCTCCACATCTGAAAAGCTATTTTATATGCACAAATGGGAGCAGGGCCTGGAGGAGACTCTTGTTGGAGGATTGGAGTAAGATAGCACAAAATGCATCCAAGTCAAATATTAATACATCGCTGATTGAAGCGAACTATAAAGTCCTTCTGCTGTGGTATATAGTGCCAGCGAGTGTAGCGGCCTTCGTCCCTGGTGCTTTCCCGCAGTGTTCCATGTTTGGTGGAAATGGCCAGTCAGGCGGTTCTGGATCCGTCCTTATAATTTGATATACTCACTCAAGCGAACCTCGTTAAATCACCACTGCAAGCACTGTTGGGGCGCCTGATAGAGGGAATGACGAGACACACAAAGAGACTTATAGCCTTTATATATTTGTAGCAGCCAGGGTCTACACAGACAGATCATGGAAATCTTCCACGTTCCGCTTTCACTTATTAAGATCCAAACTATCTTGGATAATGGTAAATGAGCACCTATTCTAAATGATAAACCTGTCCCATTCGAAAAGACTTGGGACCCCTGGATTAAATATCTGTCAAATACTCTGAGACAGCTATGCCATGGAGTGTCTGCCCCCCTTTTTATTTTAGGGTTCACCCTCCTCTTCCTCCGTCTAATGCTTTGTTCCTCTTCTCTTCTCATAGGAACCATATTATCTCTACTTGTTCCAATTTAACTGCCCTTTGTGGGCGCTCAGTTCAACTGGGGTATTCGCAACTGCCGGAGAGTTCAGACTGGCAGGTACTTCAGACCGATGTCGTGAGTTCCTCATAATTTAACGTAATACTTTCCTTTTTACATGCTATCCCACACATACTTATTTCGTAGTCATTTAGTCATGATGTAAACATATCGTTTATTGACGATTTTCCTCTTTACACTGTTCTTTTTGAATCACACATTATATGTTCATAAGGTAATTGGCAATTCAGTATGCTTATGTCAGTATGTACCCTCAATTGTGCAAGAGGCATTATAAAAAGCATTGGATAATGCACGCTCCCGTCCTATTATGAATCTGTCCTGACACCCGAGGTATACTGACGGATGCATATAGGGCATTACAACTTCATATAGTAGATCTAACCAAAAAGCAGCAAATATACCTTTCTGCTCATATTCATGAACATGGTAAAAAAAAAAAAATGGTAGGCTTCTTACGTTTCTCGCCCATAAGGATTTTCAGGATAGTTAAATTCCTGAACCTTAACTCCCTGATGGCTCCATTACCTCAGATGCATTAACTATTAACCAGGTGTTTGCATAATTTTATGGAAAGTTGTATGAGCATATGGTGGTTCCTCCTGAAACTACCTTTACAGGGTTTTTCGCCTTATTGGATTTTCCCACACTTAGACCCCTTTCACAGTACAACACCAATAGCGTTGGCGTTAAAACGCTGCTATTTTTAGCGGCGTTTTACCGTCGGATTTGCGGCTAATTTCGGCCGCTAGCGGGTCGCTTTACCCCCCCGCTGGCAGCCGAGAAAGGGATAAACCCACGGCAAAACACTGCAATAGCGGTGTTTTGACAGTGGTATTACAACACTGCCCCATTGATTTCAATGGGGAGCAGCGCTGGAGGAGCAGCTCTATTAACCCCCAGCATTGGTGTCAGCGGATACACTATTAACCCCCCCCCCCCCCCAACACTTCACAAATTTCAACCCCAGTCACCCTACTAAAGACTTTGCTCAGCCACACTGTGATGGCTCACTTACCTTTCCTCCCCGCAGTCAGCTGGTGGCCTGATCTTCAACCCCCCCCCCCCCCCCGAGTCCTCTCCTCCTGTCAGGTCCTGGCTCAACACGGGCACCCCGAGAACGCCATGATATTCTGCCCTGAGGTGGCAGCAGGAACCTGGATCCGGGCACAGCCTCTGAGGGAGCACAGCTCTGAACGATTATCAGAGCCTAGATTGGCGGGGCGGATCCTCCCTCCGCTTCCTTTGGAGAGAGAGAGAGAGAGAGAGAGAGAGAGACAGAGATTGAGAGAGAGAGAGAGAGAGAGAGAGAGTCAGAGAGAGAGAGAGAGAGAGAGAGAGAGAGAGAGAGAGAGAGAGAGAGACAGAGAGAGAGAGAGAGCGGGGCAGAGAGAGAGAGAGATGCAGAGAGAGAGAGAGAGAGAGAGAGAGAGAGAGATCCCAGCCGCTGCAATCCAGGCACTCGCCCAGGATCATCCCTGCCTGCAAGCCATTTGTAAATGGCCTGCGGGCCGGTACTTTGAGACCCCTGCATTAAGATAATCTATAGAATTCTGGTTCAGGAGTAAAAGCGTATCTACTACTAAAGTCTGCACATTTCAAGGTCCTGACAGCAATACAGAAAATGTCATGAAGAATATCTGTACAATAATATTTCTGCACACTGATGTGCAATATTTCACAAAATTATATATAAATATAATGTATATACGGTACACCACACTATAATATGATTAATAAGCATTATCAATGATAATAATAAATAATAATAAAGTAACATAACACACAGCCATTAATGTTGAAACCGCTGGCAACAAAAGTGAGTACACCCTAAATGAAAATGTCCAAATTGGGCCCAATTAGCAATTTTCCCTCCCCGGTGTCATGTGACTCATTAGTGTTACATAGTCTCAGTTGTGAATGTGAAGCAGGTGTGTTAAAATTGGTGTTATCGCTCTCACTCTCCCATACTGGTCACTGGAAGTTCAACATGGCACCTCATGGCAAAGAACTCTGAGGAGCTGTTGCTCTACATAAAGATGGCCTAGGCTATAAGAAGATTGCCAAGACCCTGAAACTGAGCTGCAGCACGGTGGTCAAAACCATACAGCGGTTTAACAGGACAGGTTCCACTCAGAACAGGCCTCACAATGGTCCACCAAAGAAGTTGAGTGCACGTGCTCAGCGTCCTATCCAGAGGTTGTCTTTGGGAAATAGACGTCTGAGTGCTGCCAGCATTGCTGCAGAGGTTGAAAGGGGGGGGGTCAGCCTGTCAGTGCTCAGACCATACGCCACACACTGTATCTAATTGGTCTGCATGGCTGTCATCCCAGAAGGAAGCCTCTTCTAAAGGTGATGCACAAGAAAGCCTGCAAACAGTTTTCTGAAGACAAGCAGACATAGAACATGGATTACTGGAACCATGTCCTGTGGTCTGATGAGACCAAGGTAAACTTATTTGGTTCAGATGGTGTCAAGCGTGTGTGGCGGCAACCAGGTGAGGAGTACAAAGGACCTCCCTGGTGGCAGCAGCACTCATGCAGCCCCAGACCATGACACTCCCTCCACCATGCTTGACTGCCTACAGTGGTGGGAGTGTCATGGTCTGGGGCTGCATGAGTGCTGCTGCCACCAGGGAGCTCCAGTTCATTGAGGGAACCATGTATGCCAACATGTACTGTGACATACTGAAGCAGAGCATGATCTCCTCCCTTTGGAGACTGGGCCGCAGGGCAGTATTCCAACATGATAACGACCCCAAACACACCTCCAAGACCATCACTGCCTTGCTAAAGAAGTTGAGAGTAAAAGGTGATGGACTGGCCAACCATGTCTACAGACCTAAAACCTATTGAGCATCTGTGGGGCATCCTCAAGCGGAAGGTGGAGGAGCGCAAGGTCTCTTAACATCCACTAGCTCCGTGATGTCGTCATGGAGGAGTGGAAGAGAAACTCCATGCCCAAGAGGGTTAAGATAGTGCTGGAAATTAATTGTGGCCACACAAAATATTGACACTTTGGGCCCAATTTGGACATTTTCACTTAGGGGTGTACTCACTTTTGTTCCCAGCGGTTTAGACATTAATGGCTGTGTGTTGAGTTATTTTGAGGGGAGAGCAAATGTACACTGTTAGGCTACTTTCACACTGGGGCGTTGGGGGCGCTGGCGGAAAAGCGGCGCTATATTTAGCGGCGCTTTACTGTCCTTTTAGCGGCGCATTTCGGCCACTAAGCAGGGTGGTTTTACCCCCCGCGAGTGGCCGAAAAAGGGTTAATACCGCCCGCAAACCGCTGCTGCAGCGGCGTTTTGCGGACGGGTTCGGAGCAATGCCCCATTGTTTTCAATGGGAACGGGCGCTATAGGAGCGGTAAATATACCGCTCCTACAGCGAGCCAAAGATGCGGCTTGCAGGACATTTTCCAGCGTCCTGCAAGCGCACCGCTTCAGTGTGAAAGCCCTCGGCTTTCTCACTGAAGACACAGCAACAGCTGTTTCGGGTCGGTTTGCAGGCGCTATTTTTAGCGCAATAGCACCTGCAAACCGCCCCAGTGTGAAAGGGGCCTTATACAAGCTGTACACTACTTTACATTGTAGCAAAGTGTCATTTCTTCAGTGTTGTCACATGAAATGATATGATAAAATATTTACAAAAAAATGTGAGGGGTGTACTCACTTTTGTGAGATACTGTATTAAGTGTCCATGTGGATTAGTTTATATTGGTGAAAATACACAGAAGGTAAAAGATAGAATTGCAAGACATAAATACGCAGAGATAAACTAATACCGCTGCCACTTGCTCGACACTGTGGAACTTGGACATAGTGTTTCACAATTAAAACATATGGTATTAGAAGGCATTGAAAGAAATAGGAGAGGGGGGGGGGGGGGATTGTGAACTCACCCTTGGATTCATTTTCTCAATACGATTGCTCCATATGGTTTAATTGTAGATTTGGATCTTTATTTATATGAATTTTTCACACACACACATATATATATACATATATACACACACATACACACACAGACACACACACACACTTCAGATTAATAATGGGATGATCAACAAGGGAATAAAGAGAATGAGAGCGGTTTGACTAGCCATTTTTTGTTTCTGATATGAAATTATTCAAAATAAGGATTTAATTGGAATAGAAAAGTAATCAAACCAAGTATTGATTCCATATGTGATGACACTTGTGAACGTATATAAAATAGACGATTGTGGTGAAACCTTTAGATATGTCCTGACCGATCTGAGGAAGGGTGTGAGCAAACTAACCCGAAACGGAAATCTTTGTCTAAACCAATAAATTGAAATATTTTTGTCTTGAATGACTTTACCTTCTTTTTTAAAACAACGATTTTTAAGTGCAGCAACCTTTGAAGTATGTGTATATATATATATACACATACACATACACACACACACACACACACATATACTTATACATATACACACACTTACACACACATATATATATATATACATATATATACACACATATATTAAATATAGTATAATTAACAATAATATAACACATCAGGATATTCCAGACAGCAGTGATTCTCCTTTAAATAAGAACCTGTTACATTGTGCTACAATCCCATAGAGAATCATCGTCCTACAATGATGAGTAATGTAGTTGTATGCAGAGGATGATCGCAGTGCCTGGATAGAATATACAGCCCAGTGTATGAAGCATGCAGTACATACAATGAATGTAAAGCTCCTGCCCCGGTCTGTGTACATTACTGGAGTGACGATGACATCAGCAAGTAGAAGCACAATACAATACGGTGGAAATGTCAGAATTTCGGATCAGTTTGCAGAGATTGTGTACAAAGCATCACACCACCACACTCCTCCCGCAGTGTACACTGACTGGACCCAGGATCCAGGCTATACTATGCCTAGTACACACCCTTATACATTCATCGTATAATAATAATACTAATAATCCCATCCAGTGCTGAGGTTGATCAGTATGCAGACACAATGGAGGATGAAGTCAGGATGGAGTAGAGAATGAAGCATGCCTGTACCTTGCCTATGTGATCAGGAGAGGCTCCTCTGCGCCTGGCTATCAGTGAAGGGAACTTTATACAGAGTGCGAGGAGCGATCTCCAATGACAGAGCGTCACATCCATTCGAGCTCTGTGATTGGACTCACTGGGCCCCTGTCCCCGCCCCCAGCAGATGCCTCTCTGTACACTCCGAACTCCCTGACCGGTCACGTCTTTCGTATAGGTTAGAGCTGGGGGGACGCTGATTGGAGGTGACAGTGCGGGCTGTGCGGACAGGAGAGCGCTGCCTACTCCATGGCTTTCTTCAGGGCTCAGCAATAACCACACATGACAAACTGACATATAAGAACTCTCACTGCAACCTATAAACTACAGCCAACAGGACTTCTACTACACTCATCACATTGCTTCTGTAGGAGTCCAGCTAGGGAGACTTTATATACAGTTATATTGATCCAGCTTGGACCTCCATTGATCCAGCTTGGACATCCACTGATCCAGCTTGGACATCCACTGATCCAGCTTGGACATCCACTGATCCAGCTTGGACATCCACTGATCCAGCTTGGACATCCACTGATCCAGCTTGGACCTTCACTGATCCAGCTTGGACCTTCACTGATCCAGCTTGGACCTCTAGTGATCCAGCTTGGACCTTCACTGATCCAGCTTGGACCTCTAGTGATCCAGCTTGGACCTTCACTGATCCAGCTTGGACCTCTAGTGATCCAGCTTGGACCTTCACTGATCCAGCTTGGACCTCTAGTGATCCAGCTTGAACCTCCACTGATCCAGCTTGAATCTTCAGTGATCCAGCTTGGACCTCCAGTGATCCAGCTTGGATAGTGTCTGCCCCACACTGCGCAGGCGCATCGCTTACGCAGTACGGAGGAAAAGGAGACTCCGAAAGTGTCCGAAGAAGAACGGTGAGTCCAGGTTGAAGCCCCACCATCCAAGTGGACATACGGTAGCACATAGTAACAGGGCTTCGCTCAGCTATTTTTTATTCTAACTCTATGTCCACTTGGATGGTGGGGCTTGAACCGGGACTCACTGCGCAGGCGTCCTTCAGAGAGCTTTTGCGTCTCCTTGTCCTCCATACTGCGCAAGCGCTGTACAGGGCGGACACTATCGGACGGGGGACAGTATTCGAGACATCACCGGATCTCATGCTGAGCGGCTTCCCTGCTGTATTCTGAACACAGGAGGTTGGCTGCTTGGGACAGGTACCCTTCACAGAATGCATTATATTCTCTCTATGTCTACAAAGCGTGATGTCACCACCCCACCTCTCCACTCCTCCAATCAAAAAAACGCTTTGTATTCATTCAGAAAATGTAAAGCATTCTGTGAAGGGCATCGGTGCCAAGCAATCGACCTCCTGTGTTCAGAATAAGCAGGGCAGCCGCTCAGCATGGGATCCGGACACTAGTGGAGATCACTGACTTAGCAGGGTCTAATGATTTCCAGGGGGATCAGCCAGGTAAACTATGGTGTATACATGGTTACGTTGGTCCAAGCTGGTTCAGTGTAACTCTCTATAAAGTATGGTATGGCCAGGTATTATATATGCATAGTACTGAAGTGTAGAAGTGGCTGCACCAGTCATAGGCACTCGTCAAATGTGCCAACTATGGCAACGCTTTCTGCTCCCTTGCTATATTCATAGCAGCCATGCTATAGCTTCACAGAATGAAAAGCGCACTATGAATGGAGGACAGGCAGATGAAAGAAAGGTCCACCTCCTCAGATCATAGAGAACCTTTCATTGTGGGAAGCCATATCATGGCTTTGATGAATGAGTGCCTGTGACAGGTGAAGCAGCTCATATTAAAGGAACTAAAGGCACTAAACATACCTGTTCTCTGATGGTCTGGGTCCCTCAGCGGTGCTGGCATCTTCTACCTGGGTGCTGTTCTTCAGGCATCTCCACTGGCCGGCACAGGATGACATAACTCCTGCACACGTGCAGGAACCAGTCATCCTGGCACACAGGGACCATGCCGGTGCATGTGCAGCTCAGTTTACATGCCACAGAAGAAGGCAGGCAGGTAGGTATCAGGGGAGGGCTGGCAGCCTTAGGCCTGGGGGGGAAGTCCAGTCAAGTGGCCCATTGAACCACTGAATCAGCTCACCATCCATGACCAGCTGGTTTTTAATGCAGCCTTACCAGTGCCCCTCAATGCAGCCTGATCAGTGCCCATCAATGCCGCCTCATCAGTGCCCATCAATGCAGCCTCACCAGTGTCCATAAATGCAGTCTCACCAGTGCCCATCCAATGCAGCCTGATCACTGGGGCAGGGTAAATGGGGTGTATTGGGGGATGGGATGTGGGGGTCAGCTGGGGGGTGTCAGGGTATCTTACTTGGCAGCTCAGCTTGCATGCCATGGCCAGCGCAAACCAGCACCCAGCCCCACAGCCCGTGACAGTCACAGGCACCCTGCCTACAAGACTCTGGGGGTTGTAGTATCCTCTGCGCTGCTTGGGAGCTTGAGTGCGGCCTACAACTCCCAGAATGCAACAATGTAAGTTAGGGTAGCCTGGGGGGCAATTGCCACTCTGCCCCCCAGCCCAGCCCTCCCCTGGTAGGTATATATTATTGCAGAAGAGACATTCTAAGCCTCTTCTGCGATAATAGTCTGCCTCAGTGGCAGCCTGTCCTATCCATGTGTCTGGCCCCCTAATCTACATGCAGGGCGCCGGACGCATGGATTCCAAAAGGGGGGGGGGTTTAAGCAGGTGATTGGAGCACTGCGCTCCGAGCCCACCCAGTTGTGTGACAGCAGCAAATGATTATTCGCTATTGTCACACTGATCCTCCTCCTGGCCAATCAGGAAGCTGAAAGGTAGGCGATCCTATTGGACGCCTAGGAGGAGGAGACGCACAGCGGGGGGCGAGGGTTTGGGGGGGCGTTGTTCGTTGGGGGGGTTTTGGGGCTGGCGGGGGGGTGGCGTGGCGGGGGGTGTTGGCGGGGGGCTGTGGGGGGCGCGTGGCGTTGCGGTTTGGCGGGGGGGGCGTTGGGCCGTTGCGTTGGGCGGTTGCGTGGCGTTTTGCGGGTGCGGGGGCGGTGCGCGCGTTTGGGGGGCGTTTGGCGTTGGGGGTGGGGCGGTGGGGCGGGGGGGGGGGCGCGGGGTGGCGTAGGAGGAGGAGGCGTGGGGCAGGGTTTTGGGGGCGTTGGGGGCGGACGCGGGGGGGGTGGGGGGCGGGGTGGGCGGGCGGGTTTGGGGGCGTGGGCGTGCGGGGGGCGTTGGGGCGTGGGGCTTGCGCGGGTGGCGTTGGCGTGGGATGGAAGTCAGGGGGGGGGGGAGGGGGGGGGTGGGTGGCTACGCGGTAGGGGCGTTGGAGCGTCTGCCTGCCCGCAATCTAGATGGGGTGAGTGTGGGGGGAGGGGTGGACGCCTAGGAGGAGGAGACGCACAGCTGATGCAGAGGAGGAGGTGACGCGATGGAAGTCACTACGCGTAGGAGCGCTGCCTGCCCGCAATCTAGATGGGGTGAGTGTGGGGCTGGATGCCCGACCGACCAACATCGGGGGGTGCCGCTGGCCGACCAGGGGGGGGGGGGGCGTTTACCTTTTTGAAGGTTCAAAAGATAAGTTCACCTTTTTAAAAAAAAAAAATAATTAAATCCACATATTTTGCAGAAAAAAGTGCATTTTATTTAATTTTTTTCACAAGAGTCTGCAGAGGATTACGGGTGCAATAGTAGGCTCCTGTATACACTGCCCACAGTCCTGTTGCTTGTACCTCTGTATGGGCCTTCGTGTAACAGAACTGTAGGGAGTACGAATAGATTACAAGCGCCCTGATCAGTACACTTGTGGTTCATTGAGAACTACAAGCCGTCTGCTGCGGTGGAAGACAGCGATTGTAGTTCATTCATTCACAGATTCTTGTGAATGAACAATGCGGCTGTGTTGAAGCATCATTTTAAAAATGTGACAGCAGGTGCTGGGAGAGGAACACCTGCCTGCTGTCACAGGAAAGGGGGGGGGGGTGTTGGAGGTGCAGGGACCAGGTCTGGAACATGCTACACATTATACTCTAAATATGGGTGTAACGTGTAAGATGGTCCAAAAGGTGAACTTACCCTTTAAGCCCGGATCATACTAACAATCTATTTACTAGAATCGCTAAGAGAGCAGCAAGATCATCTATTCCTACAGCATAGTTCCTTCACTGAACAAAGAACTTAGACCCCTTGCACACAAGGCACATAGGCCATGTGTGTCCAGTCCTGGTGGTTTAGTGCGTCTGGGAGGAGCAGGTGCAGTGTCCAGCCCCTCTGCCTGCAGCCTGTCAAAGTCTAGGTAGGCTGAAATACACTATAGCTAGACAGGGCTGGACTCTGTACTGGGTGGTACTTGTGCTTAGCGCCATATGCATTCAGGGATGTATGGTATTCTGTGTTCCACCTCTGAATGCATAGAGCCTTAAATACAAGTAGCACTCAGTACAGCCTCCAGCTATAGTGTATTTTAGCATATCATAGACTTTAACAGGCTGCAGGCAGCAGGGTGGATGCTGTGCCTTCCAGGCACACTAAAGCACTGGAATTGGATGCACATGGGCTAAACGCCTAGTGTCCAGGGGGCCTAAGGTGTCACACTGCTGCTCTTTCCTCTCTGACCAGGGCAAGATCTGGACCGTGGGGGCCCAGGGCACTTTAGGTTTAGTGGGCCCCTTATGCACAGGAATTAAAATACACTGCAAACCACTATTTACTCAATTTACACAGCAAATCTATTTTGCGCAGGTAATTGGAACTGGCAAGTTATACATGCATAGAACAGTTAATGTGGCTCTAAAGGCTAGATATTTTTTACCCTAATGCTTTTCCCTGCATTAAGGTAAAAATTGGCCCACTAGTTGTATCGGTTCCTCACCTTCCTTTATACTTACTTGAGTCCCATCTCAATCCAGCACTCTGCCGGTCTGATGCAGCTCTGATCCCTCTCTTCTCACAGGACTCAGCGAGAGCAGTGGGAGCCATTGGCTCCTGTTGCTGTCAATCAAATCCTGTGAGAAGGGAGTGGGGGGGGGCAGGGTTGAACCACACTGTTTATGTCAATGGATATACACAGTGGATATACACAGCTCAGCTTGGGAGCTAGCCCGCCGGTGTGCCACCATAGGAAGTGACTTCCTATGTTTTTTTTATTTTCTTTTTTATTATTTTTACAACTTAACCTTTTCAAGATTTATTTATTACAATTCTTTTTTTTTTTTGTATTAGCCCTATTGGGGTGTGGCTTTGGTGAGATATCAGGGGTCTTAAAGGACCCCTGATATCTCCCTTTTGAGACAGGGAAAGGGACTGAGGACACAGATTCCCCAGTCCCTTTCTCTGCAGCCTCAGCTGCACTGAAGATGAATGGACAGGAGACAGCGGCTCCTCTCTATTCATAAACTGAAGCATCGTAAACACAGTACGATATTCAGTGACAGTTATGAATGAGCAGAGTCAGTGATCGCTGACTCTGTGCATTCGGAAAAGGAAGGAGACGGTAAATTACAGATCTACCGGCTCCTTCCTCCGCTCTCCATCCTGACAGATGGAGGACAGAGGGCGCGGAGGAGCAGGGAGGGGGACCAGAGCAAGGAGGGTGACAGAGGAGCACAGAGGGGGACCGGAGGAGCATGGAGGGGGACTGGAGGAGGATATGGGGGACAGTCAGTGATAGTGCGGCACTGGGGAGGAGTTACAATCACAAATCTCCCTGTATAGATTTCAATAAAGCAGCTGAAAGTCACAGGAGGGAGAGGAGAAGAAGTGGCTGTTTTATCGTTTTATTGAAATGTATACAGGGAGATCGGTGATATAGCAACCGATCATATACAGTGGTGTGAAAAAGTGTTTGCCCCCTTCCTCATTTCCTGTTCCTTTGCATGTTTGTCACACTTAAGTGTTTCGGAACATCAAACCAATTTAAACAATAGTCAAGGACAACACAAGTAAACACAAAATGCAATTTGTAAATGAAGGTGTTTATTATTAAAGGTGAAAAAAAATCCAAACCATCATGGCCCTGTGTGAAAAAGTGATTGCCCCTTTGTTAAAACATACTATAACTGTGGTTGTCCACACCTGAGTTCAATTTCTCTAGCCACACCCAGGCCTGATTATTGCCACACCTGTTCACAATCAGGGCATCACTTAAATAGGAGCTGCTTGACACAGTAAGGTCCACCAGAAGATCCTTAAAAGCTACACATCATGCCGAGACCCAAAGAAATTCAAGAACAATTTAGATAGAAAGTAATTGAGATCTATCAGTCTGGAAAGGGTTATAAAGCCATTTCCAAAGCTTTGGGAATCCAGCGAACCACAGTGAGAGCCATTATCCACAAATGGCGAAGACATGGAACAGTGGTGAACCTTCCCAGGAGTGGCCGGCCGCCCAAAATTACCCCAAGAGCGCAGTGACGACTCATCCAAGAGGTCACAAAAGACCCCACAACAACGTCCAAGGAACTGCAGGCCTCACTTGCCTCAGTTAAGGTCAGCGTTCATGCCTCCACCATCAGGAAAAGACTGGGCAAAAATGGCCTGCATGGCAGAGTTCCAAGGAGAAAACCACTGCTGAGCAAAAAGAACATCAAAGCTCGTCTCAATTTCTCCACAACACATCTTGATGATCCCCAAGACTTTTGGGACAACATTCTGTGGACCGATGAGACAAAAGTGGAACTCTTTGGAAGGTGTGTGTCCAAGTATATCTGGCGTAGAAGGAACACTGCATTTCAGAAAAAGGACATTATACCAACAGTAAAATATGGTGGTGGTAGTGTGATGGTCTGGGGCTGTTTTGCTGCTTCAGGACCTGGAAGACTTGCCGTGATAAAAGGAACTATGAATTCTGCTGTCTACCAAGAGATCCTGAAGGAGAATGTCCGACCATCTGTTCGTGTACTCAAGCTGAAACGAACTTGGGTTCTGCAGCAGGACAATGATCCTAAACACACCAGCAAGTCCACCACCGAATGGCTGAAGAAAAACAAAATGAAGACTTTGGAGTGGCCTAGCCAAAGTCCTGACCTGAATCCTATTGAGATGTTGTGGTATGACCTTAAAAAGGCCGTTCATGCTCGAAAACCCTCTAATGTAACTGAATTAGGACAATTCTGCAAAGATGAGTGGGCCAAAATTCCTCCAGGACGCTGTAAAAGCCTCATTGCACGTTATCGCAAACGCTTGGTTGCAGTTGTTGCTGCTAAGGGTGGCCCAACCAGTTATTAGGTTTAGGGGGCAATCACTTTTTCACACAGGGCCATGATGGTTTGGATTTTTTTTCACCTTTAATAATAAACACCTTCATTTACAAATTGCATTTTGTGTTTACTTGTGTTGTCCTTGACTATTGTTTAAATTGGTTTGATGTTCCGAAACACTTAAGTGTGACAAACATGCAAAGGAACAGGAAATGAGGAAGGGGGCAAACACTTTTTCACACCACTGTAGCCATATAGCAAAGTGGCGGCGGCAAAGTGGTTTCAATACCCTGACCGGACATCGGACATATGACGTCTTCAGGATATTAAGCCGTTGCGTGCCCCCGGGGGCGCGCATGGCGGCGATCGTTGTTGCAGTGTGTCAGTCTGACACACCGCAACTCCGATCTAGTCTCTGACGGAGACTCTTTACCACGTGATCAACCGTGTCTAATCATGGCTGATCACGATTTAAACGGGAAGAGCCGGTGATCGGCTTTTCCTCACTCGCGTCTGTCAGACAGGAGTAAAGGAGAGCCGATCCGCTGCTCCGCTGATGGGGAGGTCTGTGCTGATCGATTATCAGTGCAGCCCCCCTGAGGATGCCCACACTGAACCACCAGGGACGCCACCAGACCACCAAGGATGCCACCAGACCACCAGGTATGCCCACCACCAGGTATGCCACCATAGACCACCAGGGATGCCAATCAGTGCCCACAATGGATACCAATCAGTGCCCACAATGGGCATCACTGATTGGCAGGCATTGTTGTTTGGCACTGATTGGCATTCATCAGTACAATACATTACAGTACATCAGTGCCAACTATCAGTGTCCATCCATGCCGCATATCAGTGCCACCTCATCGGTGCCCATCAGTGCTGCCTTATCAGTGCCCATCAGTGCAACCCCATAAGTGCCTATCAGTGAAGGAGAAAACATACTTATTTACAAAGTTTTGTAACTGAAACAAAATTTTCAAAATTTTCGGTCTTTTTTTTTATTTGTTTAGCAGAAAATAAAAATCCCAGAGGTGATCAAATTCAAGTACCACCAAAAGAAAGCTATATTTGTGTGAACAAAATGACAAAAATTTAGTTTGGGTACAGTGTAGCATGACCAGGCAATTGTCATTCAAAGTGCTACAGTGCTGAAAGCTGAAAATTGGTCTGGGCAGGAAGGTGTATAAGTGCCCTGTATTGAAGTGGTTAAGCATCGGAGCATTTGCCTGAGTACAAGTTCTCATGCAAATGCTCGGTATCGGCACCAATACTGATACTAGTATCGATATTGGGACAACCCTAGTTAAAAGCCGCTGCTGCTACTAAGAAAAGTTTCTCAGCTCACCCTCCTCCCTCTGCCCCCTTCGCCATACACAGAATTCCTACTATTATTGTCTAACAATGCATTACGTTTTACTGCGTGGAAAGTGTCTGTTCTGGTTTTGTGTTCTGTTCAACCTTTTTGGCTGTACAGTACTTAGATCAGACTATGGATCACAGGAGTTCAGTTAGTTCGGTACTCCTGTGACCCATTTTCGGCCCACAGTGGGCTAAAGCCCACTGTTGGCGGACACCAAAGAGCTGTTCCAGACTCTGAAAAGAGACGGGATCCACCCAGATGGCTCTCAGTGCACTGCATGCGTTGGAGGGGCAGAGCAGAGAGCAGGTTACTGACAGCCACCAACTCTCTGCAAGCTGAAGAACTGAATGATCAGCAGTGTTTGATCACTCAGCTCTCAGTCTTAGAGCTGGTGGGGGACAGATTAAGCATTATTTATCTAATTGTTGCTCCAAACAAATCTAAAATTCATTCTCAGAAAGTAACAAAGAAGAGCTGATCAGAAGATATGACCAAGAATACAAATGTTAAATTGTTCATTTAGACATTCTAAAAAGCAAAGCCAACTATTATTTGGAGTGGATGTATTGTTTCAGATTGCTGTCAGGCTGCCTGCACGGGTCTGCCCAAAATACTTGTGCTTTAAGTGTGGGTGACTGAGGACTTAAAAAGGGTGTCTTATAAAAGTGATAATGGGAGGTTGGGAGTTGAGCAGCATACTGTAAAAAAAAAAAAAAAAAGGGGTTGGTTTACTTAAAGTGGTTGTGAACTCTTATATATACCCAGTGCAATGACTAGCCTCAGGTGATGAGAGAGATGACATTCTCTTACAGAGATTAAACAAATCATCCTACAAAAGTTTTACCTGTTTATCTGCAGTCCTCTCTTCTCTACCTCCATCCATTCAAAGTCCAGAATTTAAAAAGTTTGACTGAGCTTTCAGAAAACGGGGTAGAGAGCTGAAATTACACAGTGCAGAGCTCAGTGGGGAGAGCTCTGAGAGCTGAAAGGAGGGATGGAACACACACCCTTTCACACAGCAAATAGGAACAGAGCTGAGGCTGTCAATCACAGGCTGTGAGATCCCTCCCCTGTCACCTTTTTTGTCTTGGTGTCAGGAAAACTTGTCAGAAGTGACTCATGCTGATAGCAGAGGAACCAAGCAGCAGACAGAAATGATACTTAGTGCTCTTAAAGGGGTTGTTAACCCACAGTTTACAATTCACACTAATCTCTCTGTTTATTAATGTAATCTGCCCCTGTGCCTTATAAAAATAAAATGCAGCTATATACCTGATTTCAGAGCGCCACTCGGCGCTCACGTGACCGGCCAGCTCTCTCATCCTGGCAGCTGTAGCGGGTGGGGCCGTCAGGAGGGGAGGAGGAGAGAGTCAGCCGGTCAGGTGAGTGCCGCTCTGAAATCAGGTATATAGCTGCATTTTTTTTATAAGACACAGATACAGGGGCACATTATATTAATAAACAGATTTAGTGTGAATTGCAAACTGTAATTTTAGCAGCAAGAGGGGAGGGGGGCAGGCACAGACATGGAGCTGACAGGCAGGGAGGGGAGAGAGGACAGAGGAGGACAGGAGACAGCGGATGACGGAGGCACGTAAACTGACTACGGTGTCAAGGCTCAGCAGCCATGACAAACCGTGGTCAGTTTACAAAGCAGAGGGTATAGCCGGGCAGGATCAGACAGGTATTACAGGTGATACAGGGGGCCAAATTACACAGAACAAACACTGTGCTGTTATTCATGCTTTAAAGTGGTTGTAAACTCTTACAAACCACTTTGGCTTACAGGTAAGCCTAGATTAAGGCTTACCTGTAGGTCCAATAAATATCTCCTAAATCTACATGGTTTAGGAGATATTTTCACAAAAGACAGGCACCGCTGTCTAGGGCGCATGCGATGTAGACAGCTCACGGCGATATGCCGCTCGTGGTGGCATCGCGGCTCCGAATCACACCGGAGCAGCGAGACCCGGAAGTCACTCGGGGAACGATGGCGGCGGAGGAGGCGGAGGAGGACGTGGACAAGGGTCGCTTCGGGGGCTTCGTTCTCAGGTAAGTTATTAATAAAGAGCTAGTATGCTATTCATACTAGCTCATTATGCCTTTGCCTTGCAGGTTCCATTTAACCACTTCAGCCCCGGACCAATTGGCAGCCAAAGGAACAGGCCCCTTTTTGCGATTCGGCACTGCGTCGCTTTAACTGACAATTGCGCGGTCGTGCGACGTGGCTCCCAAACAAAATTGGCGTCCTTTTTTTCCCACAAATAGAGCTTTCTTTTGGTGGTATTTGATCGCCCCCTACGTTTTTTTTTTTTTTTGCGCTATAAACAAAAATAGAGCGACAATTTTGAAAACAATGCAATATTTTTTGCTTTTTGCTATAATAAATATCCCCAAAAAATATATAAAAAAACATTTTTTTTCCTCAGTTTAGGCTAATACATATTCTTCTACATATTTTTGGTAAAAAAAATCGCAATTAGCGATTATTGATTGGTTTGCGCAAAGGTTATAGCGTTTACAAAATAGGGGATAGTTTTATAGCATTTTTATTAATATTTTTTTTTTACTAGTAATGGCGGCGATCAGCGATTTTTATTGTGACTGCGACATTATGGCAGACACATCGGACATTTTTGACACATTTTTGGGACCATTGTCATTTATACAGCAATCAATGCTATTTAAATGCATTGATTCCTGTATAAATGACAGTTGTAGTGAAAGAGTTAACCACTAGGGGGAGGGGAGGGGTTGTGGGCTGTGACGTGTGTGTGTGTTTTTTTACATTAGGGTGCGGGGCTGACGTCTGACGTCATTGATCGGCTTTCCCGATGACGGGGAACAGTCGATCAATGACAGGCAGAGTAGGAAGCGCGGGGAGAGGTTTGTTTACACAAACCTCTCCCTGTTCTTCAGCTCTGTGACCCGATCGCGGGACACCAGCGGCAATCAGGTCTGCTGGCCCCGCGGCCGGGGTCACGGAGCTCCCGACCGGGTCACGAGCGCGCCGCTGGCGGCGCGCGCGCGACCCACGGGCAGGCAATTAAAGGGCCACGTACAGGTACGTGATTTTGCCTGCCCGTGCCATTCTGCCGCAGTATATCTGCGTTAGGCGGTCGGGAAGCGGTTAAATAAAAAAAAAAAAAAAAAAAGATCTGAGGCTTTACTTCCTCTTTAAAGGAACAGGATCTATTTTTTTTCGGATAACAAACGCTTTAATTGAGACACATGTACACATTATAGAGGGATATGCTTGTTCATATTTCATGTCTGAGGTGTATAGCCACTTTAAGGAATGGACTTGCACTTATTGCAAAGACATTTTTTACATAGCCTTTTAAATACGATGAAACTTTGTTCCTATTGAATACACGATCATGTACAAGAAAGATAACAAAAACAAGACTTGCTTGCAACACAGCTTCACATTTTTCTCTAAGATAAGGGAACATTCACTTTTTAAAGTAAACAGTCGCTCTTCATTTATTAAATCAATCCTAAAGATAAAGCTCATGTGCATACTGTATATATTCTTTTGACTTAAATGAGTGGTAAAGATTTAGGCAGGCAATACACGGTTCACCAGGAACCAGCCGAGATTGGAACCATGTATGGGCATGTTGAAAGTACCAAGTTGATAGATCGATCAATTTGGGTACAACCAGCATGCTGGGTTTTACCTGTGATTATCGCTATAGCCACTAACAATAATCACTACCTTCTTCCGGTGGAGGGCAATAGACAATGGCCCCGCCAGGAAGGAATCAAGCAAATTTCTTTCCTGCAACCCGTAGTAGCTGGCCTTAGGGCCCTCTTCAGATTAGTGTAAGGTCTTATTTTCACCATAATGCGGGGCAGAAAACGTTCCTTGCATGTTTCCCACTCCGTGTTCAAAACACGCTGGGTGTGCGATCTGCTGCGGGTGTCAATATATTCTTAACGACACCCCAAGCGCAGATTGCAAACGCAATGCGTTTGCCTGCACCAAATTGCGTGGTACTGCAGTACATGCACTACTTTTTGTAAATACCAGCCCATTCAAATGTATAGGCTGCCTTAGTCTACTGTATATGCTTTATTGAAATTTAAAGAAATACTGAAAGCACTGCTGCTACAGTGATCTCCACTAGCTTCTGTGTCACGTACAGAGTGGCTGCCCTGATGCTTAGTGAATACAGGAGGTCACCGCTCAGCATGAGAATCATTCAGGGAACCTTTTGCATTTTCTTGAATGCAGTGTGTTCTCTGATTGGATGTGGCAGAGAGAGGGGGCAGTGAAGTCACGATCTCCAACTCAAAACGCCAATTCATTCATGGAGAAAATGCAGCGTCCTCTGAATGGTGCCCGTGCTGAGTGACCAACCTCCTGTTTAGTCGGTAGCAGGGCAGCCACTTCAGATGGTGCCTACTACAGTGATTTGCAGATTCTCACAGGTATAGAACATACCTGGAATTCAGCTTTAAGTAGACAACTAAATCCCAATTACATCTGTGTGTTTTGGGTGCATTGCATGTATGATGGATTAGAAAATGTCCTGCTGGCTAAATCTTTGTGTTTTCCAGTAAAACACATTACATAGAGTTTAATGTTAAAGTGATTGTAAAGGCTCTTTTTTTTTTTTCAATAAAAATAATAAACGTTATATTTACCTGCTCTGTGCAGTGGATTTGCACAGAGCAGCCCAGATCCTCCCCTTCTCGGATCCCTCGTTGGTGCTCCTAACCCCTCCCTCCTATTGAGTGCCCCCACAGCAAGCAGTTTCCTATGGGGGCACCCAAGCCAAGTCACAGCTCCCTGTGTCCATTCAGACACGGAGCTGCGGCCCGGTCCCTCCCCCTCTATCCTGATTGGCTGACTGCGTTTGATTGACAGCAGCAGGAGCCAATGGCGCCACTGCTGTGTCTCAGCCAATCAGGAGGGAGAGTCTTGGACAGCTGACACACTTATGGACATCGCAGGACAGAGATGGGGCTCAGGTAAGTATTAGGGGGACTGGGGGGGGGGGGGGGGCTGCTGAACACAGAAGGCTTTTTATCCTAATGTATAGCATGCATTAAGATAAAAAACCTTCTGACTTTACAACTCCTTTAGAGTATTTAATACACTGTTTAAAGGATTGTTTTTGTGGTGTGAACCAGCCTTTAGACGCTTTCATACATGAAATCGTTTTATCATATTTAAATCCTAACCAGAGTAACAGAACTACAAATGGTGTATACGAATTACAATTGTTATTATAATAGGTATAATTATGTAGATCATGGACAGTGCGTGCCACTTTCACATATGTGTTTATACAGATTTTCTTGGCCTGGTTTCAGACATCTTAGCTGTTTGAGAACCTAGAGGCTGAACAGAATCCTAATGAAGTGAGAGTGATAATGGTAGGCACGGTCATTGATGAACACAATCCCAGCATTGTGAATGGTCACTGCTGAAATAACCGTTTAGAGCGGACTTTACAAACATCAGCAGCAACTGAGGAATTTAGAGGTGGGACTGTTTAGTATGCAGAAAGCATGAGGAGAGCTTACATCATTCTTTATAGTATGCCAGCAATGAGATAAGGAACGCATGGAAAGGACAACTTTAGAGCAGATCAGATTTCTAGATGGGCACTCCTTCCCCTTTAACTTAGATATTTTCTTACTTATTCCAGGTGTATACAGACTACTTATGGACTTTGTACTACAATATACCTTCATACTGTGTAGGTTTTAGTTTTATGAAGTTAGACCATTGAAAAGAGGAATTTTCTTGGTCTCTTATGACATTGTGGACATTGTTTGTCTTAGCAAGTGATGAATTCAAATATACCGTCTTTACTGTCATGAAAGGATGCAGGTTGAAGAATTCCAGGTATGGATATTTTATACATACTTGCATTGATCCAGCTTGGACCAAAGTAACTAGGTTTTTATTTTTTTCAGAGTTCAGAAGTGTGCTACATACAGAGTGTAGGGTTTAGGAGTGCGCTACATACAGAGTTCAGGGTTGTGTTATGCACAGATAGCAGAGTTCAGGGGTGCACTACACAGAGCGCAGAATTCAGGGGAGCACTATGGACAGAGTGTAGAGTTCAGGGGTGCGCTACACAGTGTGTAGAGTTAAGCTCTTTCACTTACCTCTGCATCCCCCATCCAAATCCCACTTGCACCCCCCCCCTCCACTGCCCTCATCTTCTCCCCCCTAAAAAGATTGTAAAGGAAATATTTTTATTTAAAAAACAAAAAACATGTCCTACTTACCTGCTCTGTGCAGTGATTTTACAAAGAGCAGCCCCAATTCTCCTCTTCTTGGGTCCCCCACCAGCACTCTGGCCCCTCCCCCTTGCTGAGTGCCCCCATAGCAAGCCACTTGCTGTGGGGGCACTCATGCGTGCTTGCTTCCGAGCCCACTCTCTGCATCCATATGACACAGAGAGCACGTCTAAGCCCCCCCCCCCGCTCCATCTGTTTATAGGTTGCTGTTCATGGATCCGTCATTGAATGGTCACCCCCAAGGACAGGAAGTGCCCATAATTCAAGGTGGGTGTCACAGAAACTGGAAGCCTGGATGGATTACTGCTGCAGGATCGGCAATGTAACTGTTAATGAAAAGGCTTGAACTCCACTGAGGCAGACGATACAAACAATGAAATCCTCTCCAAAGAGACTCAAATGTTTTCGCCAGTTTGGATAGGGAAAAGCAATTTAAGATCCGTGATTTTATAAATTGCTCTACTACACAAGTGGTTTATATGCTCACTTGCCCGTGTGGAAAGCCTATATTGGCCAGACTAAGCGACAGTTAAAAATATGAATAGGTGAACACATTGGTAGTATTAGAAAGCACGATGAACGTCCACTAGCTTTGTATTTTCTACAGTTTCATGATAGGTAGCCCAGGGGGATTGAAAGTTAAAGGAACCTATGCTCTGAATCTCCCCCTTACAAGAGGGGATTTTGATACTATACTTACACAAAATGAGAAGATGTGGATTTTCCATTTGGGTACGCTTATGCCAAGTGGGTTAAATACAGAATGCAATCTGTGCATTTTTTGAAATGTAACCAATAAGGGATAAGATAGATACTTTCAGGCCCCTATGACACCTGGTGGTGAACACTAGTTCTTTTTAACTGTTGGATCATTGTTCCTAGTACTTTTGATCTATCTGCCGCTTGCACTTTAATATACAGTGCCTTGCGAAAGTATTCGGCCCCCTTGAACTTTTCAACCTTTTGCCACATTTCAGGCTTCAAACATAAAGATATAAAATTTTTATTTTTTGTGAAGAATCACCAACAAGTGGGACACAATTTTGAAGTGGAACGAAATCTATTGGATTGTTGAAACTTTTTTAACTAATAAAAAAATGAAAAGTGGGGCGTGCAAAATTATTCGGCCCCCTTGTGTTAATACTTTGTAGAGCCACCTTTTGCTGCGATTACAGCTGCAAGTCGCTTGGGGTATGTCTCTCATCAGTTTTGCACATCGAGAGACTGAAATTCTTGCCCATTCTTCCTTGCAAAACAGCTCGAGCTCAGTGAGGTTGGATGGAGAGCGTTTGTGAACAGCAGTTTTCAGCTCTTTCCACAGATTCTCGATTTGATTCAGGTCTGGACTTTGACTTGGCCATTCTAACACCTGGATACGTTTATTTGTGAACCATTCCTTTGCAGATTTTGCTGTATGTTTGGGATCATTGTCTTGTTGGAAGATAAATCTCCGTCCCACTTTCAGGTCTTTTGCAGACTCCAACAGGTTTTCATCCAGAATGGTCCTGTATTTGGCTGCATCCATCTTCCCCTCAATTTTAACCATCTTCCCTGTACCTGCTGAAGAAAAGCAGGCCCAAACCGTGATGCTGCCACCACCATGTTTGACAGTGGGGATGGTGTGTTGAGGGTGATGAGCTGTGTTGCTTTTACGCCAAACATATCGTTTTGCATTGTGGCCAAAAAGTTCGATTTTGGTTTCATCGGACCAGAGCACCTTCTTCCACATGTTTGGTGTGTCTCCCAGGTGGCTTGTGGCAAACTTTAGACGAGACTTTTTATGGATATCTTTGAGAAATGGCTTTCTTCTTGCCACTCTTCCATAAAGGCCAGATTTGTGCAGTGTACGACTGATTGTTGTCCTATGGACAGACTCTCCCACCTCAGCTGTAGTTCTCTGCAGTTCATCCAGAGTGATCATGGGCCTCTTGGCTGCATCTCTGATCAGTCTTCTCCTTGTCTGAGCTGAAAGTTTAGAGGGACAGCCAGGTCTTGGTAGATTTGCAGTGGTCTGATACTCCTTCCATTTCAAAATGATCGCTTGCACAGTGCTCCTTGGGATGTTTAAAGCTTGGGAATTTGTATCCAAATCCGGCTTTAAACTTCTCCACAACAGTATTACGGACCTGCCTGGTGTGTTCCTTGGTCTTCATGATGCTCTCTGCGCTTTCAACAGAACCCTGAGACTATCACAGAGCAGGTGCATTTATACAGATTTGATTACACACAGGTGGATTCTATTTATCACCATCAGTCATTTAGGACAACATTGGATCATTCAGAGATCCTCGCTGAACTTCTGGAGTGAGTTTGCTGCACTGAAAGTAAAGGGGCCGAATCATTTTGCACGCACCACTTTTCAGTTTTTTATTTGCTAAAAAAGTTTAAAATATCCAATAGATTTCGTTCCACTTCACAATTGTTTCCCACTTGTTGGTGATTCTTCACAAAAAATTTACATTTTATATCTTTATGTTTGAAGCCTGAAATGTGGCAAAAGGTTGAAAAGTTCAAGGGGGCCGAATACTTTCGCAAGGCACTGTATATGTGTATATTCTTTTTCGGTACTTTGTGTGCTTTACTACTATTTTCTACTTTTATTATCTAATGTTCTTTTTCTTTATTGAGATAAATATACAATTACAATATAAGGACTGTTTGTTAGTGCTGCTGTGGGGAACCTTTCTGCTATTAATTCTTTGCTGCTACTGCCTACCAGCCACCTCCTGTGCTGTCAGTCTCCGAGCATTGCTCTCTTCTGATGCTGCATATTCGCCTTGACACACGAGGACTATCCGGGAGAGACTGCCATATAGGAGGAGATTCGTTACTGCTGGACACCTATCGGGACGCTGGTAATCCCTAACAGCACCAAGGCTGTTCTTCTAAAGCTTAGTTTGACCCCCCTGAATAAGGGCGGTCACTGGCTTTTTGGTAAGCCTCCCCCCCTTCTATTTTTTTCTGTGGTGATGGGCTGCACTGCTATCAACATATACACTTTGGATTGATTTCACAGAAGTTTTCATGAATTTATTTGTTTTATTTCACCTGAATATTTGGACTTTATGAATTTTGAGTTTCACATATGAATTTTGATTGAGTATTCATTATATTTATTCACTTTTTTTGGTATTTTCTATTAATTGATAACTTATAGTTTTCATCATCCAGCGCTGCATTTCTTTGTTTATATGTATTTATTTTGTGCCCTATACCTGGGTTATTAGTGTTCAGCTGCAGGATTCACCTTCACGGTTTTTGAGTCATTTCCATACCAACACAATTTGTCACAAATTATTTTTCACAAGAATTATTTTCTTGTTCTTTTTCACCTAGCGCAATTTCTTTCTTTATACATCATTCAG
This sequence comes from Lithobates sylvaticus, assembly GCA_028564925.1. NCBI lineage: Eukaryota > Metazoa > Chordata > Amphibia > Anura > Ranidae > Lithobates > Lithobates sylvaticus. Next base: position 223,221,951 of record CM053026.1, read on the forward strand.
ATATTGTCGTTTTCCCTACACCATAAGAATGATCATAGCGGCTGTTCCACCAGCTTAATCATTCTTACGGAGGGCGAGAGTGGATGTCCCCCACCTCCCACCACCCTCCTGTGCTTCTACTGACTCACTGCTACGATCGGTGAGTCGGAGAACGGATCCGCCGGCCCCGGATGTTGATCATAGAGATTTCCGTCTGAGGCTGCGTGCGATGTTATGATGTCACGCCCGGCCTCTGCATTCAAGAAAACGGCGCCGCCTTGGCTGGGAAGCCGTGATCGGTTTATTTATTTTTTTATTTCAGGCTTCCCAGCCTAGTGGTGAGATGTGGGGTCTTATTTACCCCATATCTCACTGTAAAGAGGACCTGTTATGTCATATTCCTAGTATAAGGGATGTTTACATTCCTTGTAATAGAAATAAAAGTGAACAAAATTTTTTTTTTTTTTTCAAAAATGAGTCATAACTAAAAAAAAGAAAGTATAATTAACAATAAAAAATAAAAAAAAATAACTCAAAACATGTAACCAGTAAAAAAATTTCAAGCATCGCCTATGGGGATTTTTAAGTACTGAACTTGGGCACCATTCCACAAGCATGTGCTATTTTGAAGCGTGACATGTTAGGTATCTATTTACTTGGAGTAACTTCATCTTTCACATTATGCTAACTTTACTGTTTTTTTGCGTACAGGGGGGGGGAACCAAATGCGCAAACCACCAAAGGGGATGATCAATGTAAAAGTCAAAATAAGAATAGAAATAGAAATGCCGCAGCCAACATTAAAGTGTTCCCACACCAATAGTACATGAAAAAATATATATAAATATATAAAATGTGGCGCTTGCAGGAAAATTGCTAAAACTAGATTATAAAAATAATTAGGTGATGATAAAATAGGTAAAGGAAATATAATAATATAAAATCGAACGCTTAGAGCAATAAAAAATCCTGATATAAATAATTCATAAATTACATGAGAGAGTGTGGCGCTTTCATCCAGGCCAGGAAACCAATCCTAAGGGGGAGGAGGCTCCAAAGAAAGGTTCCACAGAAGCGTCTATTTATTGATGTCAATAATCCAATAGGTATTAAGGCAACGTGATGAACCGTGCTATACCCATAATGTATGAAATAGTTCAAATAAACACATCCGAGGTGAAGAAATATAACATAAATAAATCCGTGAAATAAATATAACCAATTGTGACAATAATTATTGAGCTGTGGAATTCAATAAAAATGTATGATATAATCCTAATAGTGCAAAAAATGCAAAATTAACAAATGAATGTGTAAGCAAGCATGTGCAAACAATAAACACAGCTATAAATGAATGTGAAAGTCCAAATAGTGACAATGTTTACTAAAACGTCCAGTGTGTTCTAAATAAATAAACTAAAATAAAGTGTCCAGTGCAAAAAGTTACCAATCAAAATTCAGATCCCATACACGATACAATCTACAACTGTGAAAGTCCAAACAGTGACAATGTTTGCTAAAATATCCAATGTGTTCTAAATAAATAAACTAAAATACAATAAAGTGTCCAGTGCAAAAAAGTTGCCAATCAGACTTCAGATCCCATACACGATGCAATCGACAACTGTGTAGTGATTCCTTCTACCCAGGGTGCACTCCTTGTGTGGTTGTAGTGATCCTTTTTCATGCATAAAAGTGCCGACAGAATGTTTTCCCCAGCCTCTTACCTTTAGGCGAGAGGGTAGCAGCCTTTCAATGAAAGAAGGGAAGGAGACAAATCACTTCCGTGTGGTTTCTCCAGGCATGTATCCTTGCTGCCCGTTTACACTCTCTCCATAGGTCCCGCAGACATGGGGGCAGAAAGAGGGAGACATTCCATTGTGCAGTATTCAAAAAATATTTTTATTAAAGATAAAATGAACTTACAGTTAGGTAAATTAATTTACAAGCAGCAGTAGTACACAGCACGTATCCCGGCCGAGATCGTACTTAGGTCACCTGACTCTGACTCCTCACGCGTATCGCCACGCCCACGTGGCTTTCTCAAAGGAATTTCCTCCTTTGAATTATTTATATCAGGATTTTTTATTGCTCTAAGGGTTCGATTTTATATTATTATATTTCCTTTACCTATTTTATCATCACCTTAATTATTTTTACTGTTTTTTTGTTTTTTTTAAAGCACGAAACATTTTTTTCCAAAAAAAACGTGTTCGAAAGATTGCTGTGCAAATACCTTGTGAGATAAAAAGTTGCAACAACCGCCATTGTATTCCCTAGGGTCTTTGCTAAAAAAACATATATAATGTTTGGGGGTTCTATGTAATTTTCTAGGAAAAAACATTATGATTTTTACATGTAGGAGAGAAATGTCAGAATTGGCCTGGGTAAGGTTCTCTTTATATATTTTTTAAACAAACATATCATACTTACCTTCTCTGTGCAGTTGGTTTTGCACAGAGTGGCCCCAATCCTCCTCTTCTGGGGTCCCTCAGCGGCGCTCATGGCTCCTCCTCTTCTCGAGTTCCCCGCGGAGGGCCGCTCTCCCTCAGGGTACTCATGTGGGCGCACTCCACACTCCAGCTGCAGCACAGAAGGTTTTTCACCTTAAGGCATAGAATGCCTTAAGGTGAAAAACCACAAGGGTTTACAACCCCTTCAAGGCACCAACCCCCAGCCCCTCCTTGCTCCAAAAAAGCTTGCATTCATTGGCGGGCGAAACATGTCAGCATGACATCATCACCATAGTCGGACAGCTGCTTATACAGACACCCATGCTGATATTATAGCCATTGGATAAGGCTCTACACTAGCGGGGAAACAACTAACTGTTTATTTGGCTGGACTACCTGCATCAACACAGGACTGACAGACACAGTGAAAGCAAAGGTGTCATATCACTGAGTGAGCAAAGATCTTACCTTCCAAGGTTTGGCAATGATGGTTCTCTTATGCCTCCTCCTCTCTTTATTGAGTGGACTTACTGACACCTGACCTGCCCATATATTTACAGTTAAAGTGGTTGTATACCCCTATAATAAGGCCTACCTGCAGGTAAAATTAATATCTCCTAAACTGTTACACGGTTTAGGAAATATTCACCCTTCATGCAGCCGCTGACATCAGAGGTGCATGCGCAGTGAAGGTCCGGCGAATCATGCTGGACCTTGCCAGAACTGAGGACTCCCACGCGCATGTGCGGGAGTGACGTCATCGTGGCTCCGGCCACTCAGAGTGCTGGAGCCGTGAACCCGGAAGAAACACAGAGGGAAAAATGTCAGCTCCCTCGGCGTTGACCGTGATGCGATGCGGGGACCTCGTTCTAAGGTAAATATTTCATAATAAACTAGTTTGCAGTGCATACTAGCTCATTATGCCTTTGCCTTACAGGTTTTTTTTTCGTTAGCGGGTATACAACCGCTTTAAGACGGTTGAGACAAAGAGACAGTTGAGTCTTTTTGGAGAGGATTTCATTATTTTCATCGTCTACCTCAGTGCAGTTCCAGCCTTTTCATCACAGTTACATTGTCAATCCTGCAGCAGTGATCTGTCCAGGCAGAGGCGTAACTAGAACCTTCAGGGCCCCGGTGCAAGAAACCATGAAGGGCCCCCCTGACCCCCGGGGCGACCGAGCCCCATGCTTCAGGGGCCCATGTGTCACCCTTGTTCACCTGGATAGGAGGAGCAGCGGGGGGCGGCATATAGAGGAACCAATCCCCTCCATTTTCTTTCTGCAGCCTCTGAATATCAGTGGGAGGGAGAGGAGAAGTAGGCTTTCAGTAACTGCAGGAGGAAAATAGAGGGTCTTGGATCTTCTATATGCCGCCCCTTCCGCCCCTCCTATCCAGGTGTACAGGGGTTGGGCATGGGCCCCCTGGAGCATGGGGCTCGGATGAGTGGCAGCTAGCGGTGGTGGCAGTGATGGGGAATGGGATGGGATGAGTGGCAGCGGTGGTGGTGGTGGGGTGGATGGGATGGGATAAGCGGCAGCAGTGGTGGAGGGATGTGATCAGTGGTGCTGTTGAGGGGGTTATAGCAGTGGCAGTGGTGAGGGGGGGTAGGATCAGAGGTGGCGGTGAGGGGGGGTGGGATCAGTGGCGGTGGTGGGATTAGTTGCGGCAGTAGGGGTGGAGAGGGGGGTGGGACCAGTGGCGGTGGCATTGGTGAGGAAGGGTGGGATCAGTGGTGAGGGGGGTGGGATCATTGGCGGTAGTCAGGGGGGTGGGATCAGTGGTGGTGGTGAGGGGGGTGGGATCAGTGGCGGTGGTAGAGGTGAGGGGGGTGGGATCAGTGGCGGTGGCATTGGTGAGGAAGGGTGGGATCAGTGGCAGTGGTAGAGGGGGGTGGGATCAGTGGCGGTGGCATTGGTGAGGAAGGGTGGGATCAGTGGTAAGGGGGTGGGATCAGTGGTGGTATCATTGGTGAGGAAGGGTGGGATCAGTGGTGAGGGGGGTGGGATCAGTTGCACTGAAAATGTGTCACTTACTTTTTTAGTTGGTCAGTCGATTCATTCCCCTTCATCATTACTTCCTTCGTCCTGGGATGCTCCTATGTCATGGGGTCTTGTGCAGAGGGGAGAGCTCCTCCCCCTTCACTCCAGCGTCTGCCTCCCTACATGGTGTCCCGCGGTGGGCGGCACCTAAGAGCGAGCGGGCGGCCCCTGAGAGCGGGCGGGCGGCCCCTAAGAGCGGGCGGCGGGCGGCACCTAAGAGCGGGTGGGCGGCCCCTGAGAGCGGGCGGGCGGCCCCTGAGAGCGAGCGGGCGGCCCCTAAGAGCAGGCGGCGGGCGGCACCTAAGAGCGGGTGGGCGGCACCTAAGAGCGGGCGGGCGGCACCTGAGAGCGGGCGGTCGGCGGCACCTAAGAGCGGGCGGGCGGCCCCTGAGAGCGGGCGGGGGCCCCTAAGAGCAGGCGGCGGGCGGCACCTAAGAGCGGGTGGGCGGCCCCTGAGAGCGGGCGGGCGGGCGGCACCTGAGAGCGAGCGGGCAGCCCCTAAGAGCGGGCGGCGGGCGGCCCCTGAGAGCGAGCGGGCGGCCCCTAAGAGCGGGCGGCCCCTGAGAGCGGGCGGGCGGCACCTGAGAGCGGGCGGCCGGCGGCACCTAAGAGCGGGCGGGCGGCCCCTGAGAGCGGGCGGGGGGCCCCTGAGAGCGGGCGGGCGGCCCCTGAAAGCGGGTGGGCGGCACCTAAGAGTGAAGAGCGGGTGGGCGGCGGACGGCACCTAACAGTGGAGAACGGGCAGGCGGGGGCCCCCACCCACAGCGGCGAGCTCCAGGGCCCAGTCACAAGTGCGACTGCTGCGACCCTGGTAGTTCCGCCACTGTGTTCAGGCTTCACCTTTCTGTGACACCCACCTTGAATTATGGGCACTTCCTGTCCTTGGGGTGACCATTCAATGACAGATACATGAACAGCAACCTATAAACGGCTTCTTAGAAGTGATTACCCATTTGCAATCTTCATTGTGCAATTTGTACTTCACACTGTTCAGCTCCATTGAAGTTCAATCCCTTTTTCTCCCATGTCCTGGTGGTGTGAATGAAAGACATGCACGATTGAGGAGTGCTGCTAGCAGCTCTATGTATCCACATTGACAACGTTGTCTTTGTTATCTTTTGCACTGGTGGTAGTGTGGTATTTTTATCTTAATGTTATTTTGCTACATTGTTTTTAATAAAGTATATATATTTCCTTTAACCCTGGTGTCTCTACAGAAGGTTACTGTGAGGATCTGTTATCCTCAATTTTATGCTGCCTCTCTTCTATGCTGCCTGAATACCAATGTTAACCTTTCCCCTACATATTTGGCCTGTATTTACCATTTAAACAAATATTTCTTCAGCTTTTTGAACTCTGGCCAAGTCCAAGCAGGTTTATTCACTAATGGTGAATAACTAGAATTTCTAGACATGTATGGAATGTGCACTTTTTTTTGTCTCTACTGCATTTTTACGTAAAATTGAAATTGATATACCCTTTCTAAGATATATTTTCTATCTATGGTAATCTACTGATCTGATAAGCTTGTGCACAGAGGGAAATTCCTCAGAATAAAAGGCATATTTGATTGTTCCCACACATATGTTAACCACTTGAAGACCAGGCCTCTTCTGACACTTTTTGTTTACATTTAAAAATCTGTATTTTTTGCCCCTAAACATATTATATATATATATATATATATATATATATATATATATATATATATATACAGTGTCGGCCCAAGACATTGTGCTGCCTGGTACCAAGAATGAAATGCTGCCCCCCCAAAAAAAAAAATCACGCCCACCAAAATGCCCCCACATCCATTATTTTATATCATGATAACTAAAGTGGACCTGTCATGGCTCTATACATGTATATAGGAGTATAAAGATGACCTGTTATGGTTGTTTACATGTATAGCAGTATAAAAAGGACCTGTTATGGCTCTATTCATGTATAGGAGTATAAAGGGGACCTGTCATGGTACTATGCGTGTATATATAAGTATAAAGAGGACCTGTCATGGCTCTATACATAAAGTAAAGGAGTATAAATTGGACCTGGTAACTACTGGTACCATCCACTGCCCTACTGACACCGTCCACTGCCCTACTGACACCGTCCACTGCCCTACCGACACCGTCCACTGTCCTACTGACACCATCCACCTCCCTCCCTCCCCACAGACTCCCCTCCCCTTTTATCGGTCCCCCCTCAATTACATCGGTGCCCCGAAAGACCCCCAATAGACTGCCTTACCGAGAGCTGCTTCAAGCCAGGAAGTGTGGGAGCTGGAGTTTGGGGGTGGAGCTCCTCTACTGTAGTGCTGTTTTCCTACCTTCCCTTGTGTGGGGAGCCTTGGGGAGAAGTGTGTCAGCAAGACACAGGATTCAGAACACATCCGAGCTGGTGCACTCACTCACAGGGCTGCTGTTAGCAATTATTGGGGCCCCATACAGCCATCCTCATGGGACCCACATCCCCTGGAAAGGGAAAGAGGTGGGGGAGGGAGGTGAGAAAGTGGAAGGTGAGGCAGGGGGCAAAGGGGGGAGGAGGCAGGAGAGAGAGGGGGTGAGAGTGGGGATGAGAAAGAGAGGGGGTGGGGGTGAGAGAGGGGGGATTAGAGAAAGAGTGGTGGGTGCGAGAGAGGGGGTGAGCTAGAGGCTGAGAGAGTGAGTGAAAGAGAGAGTGAGAGAGAGAGAGAGAAAGAGAGGGGGTGACACAGAGGAGAGGGGTGAAACAGAGGAGAGGGGGTGACACAGAGGAGGGGGGTGACACAGAGGAGGGGGGTGACACAGAGGAGAGGTGTGGTGACACAGAGGAGAGGTGGGGTGACACAGAGGAGAGGTGGGGTGACACAGGGGAGAGGTGGGGTGACACAGAGGAGAGGTGGGCTGACACAGGGGAGAGGTGAGGTGACACAGAGGAGAGTGGGTGACACAGGGGAGAGGTGAGGTGACACAGAGGAGAGGTGGGGTGATACAGAGGAGAGGTGGGGTGATACAGAGGAGAGGTGGCGTGACACAGGGGAGAGGTGGCGTGACACAGAGGAGAGGTGGGGTGACACAGAGGAGAGGTGGGGTAATACAGAGGAGAGGTGGGGTGACACAAAGGAGAGGTGGGGTGACACAAAGGAGAGGTGGGGTGACACAAAGGAGGGAGGGTGACACAGAGGAGAGGGGTAAGCTCAGCTGACAGAGCAGATGACTTGATGACGTGAGGCAGGACTCCAGGAGCAAACAGGCGCGATTATCGAATCCACATTCCAGCCCCGCCCCCACACGTGACCAGCACCAGCTCTGCAGGGCCATTCACAGACCCCCATGTCTTCCGCCCGGCCCGCCCCGCACATGGCCCATTCGGCCAATCACAGGGCACCCGCTGGCTCAGAGCGCACCACTGTGTGACAGTCATAGGGCCACCGGCGGGCACGGGATCATGAGATGGGGTCAAAACCGGACAGGTGGCATTGTGGCAACCCTAGCTGGCTGGCGGGTGGCAATTTGCCGCCCCCTGAAAGTGCGTTTAAAAAAAAAAATTATTATTTATTTTACCTTTTACTTTTTATTTTTACACTGTTTTAATTTTTTTTTTAAATCTGTCACTTTTATTCCTATTACAAGGAATGTAAACTTGTAATAGAAATGACAGCACCTCTTAAATATGAGATCTGGGGTCAAAAAATCACTAAAATGCAATAAAAAAAAAATAAAAATAAAAAAATGTTGTCATTTAAAAAAATAAAATGTCCCTTTAAGAGCTATGGGCGGAAGCAGTGGCGGCTGGTGCTCAAAATTTTTGGGGGGGCGCAAACAAACAGCCTCACTGTGCCATCAAACGCTGCCACTGTGCCCATTAAACGCTGCCACTGTGCCCATCAAACGCTGCCACTGTGCCCATCAAACGCTGCCACTGTGCCCCAAGTGCTGCCACTGTGCCCATCAAACGCTGCCACTGTGCCCCAAGTGCTGCCACTGTGCCCCAAGTGCTGCCACTGTGCCCCAAGTTCTGCCATTGTGCCCCAAGTTCTGCCACTGTGCCCCAAGTTCTGCCACTGTGCCCCAAGTTCTGCCACTGTGCCCCAAGTGCTGCCACTGTGCCCCAAGTGCTGCCACTGTGCCCCAAGTGCTGCCACTGTGCCCCAAGTTCTGCCATTGTGCCCCAAGTTCTGCCACTGTGCCCCAAGTTCTGCCATTGTGCCCCAAGTTCTGCCATTGTGCCCCTTAAGTGCTGCCACTGTGCCCCTTAAGTGCTGCCACTGTGCCCCTCAAGTGCTGCCACTGTGCCCCCTGCCTGCCCTCTGCACTTACCTTGTCCCGGTGTGCAGCTGGTGACGGCGTCAGGCGACAAGCGGTGTCTACGTCGGATGTCTTCTCCCACGCTCCTCCTGTCTTCTTCTGCAGTGATTGGACGCCTAGCGTCCAATCACAGCGCCTGTGACTTCAGCCAATCAGGTGACAGGTAACAGACCTGGCAACCTGATTGGCTGAGAGGCGGGTCTGTGTTAGGGAAGCGATGTATTCGCTTCCCTAACACAATACTGTGTAAGCAGCGAACGCAAAGCATTGCGCCCGCTGTTTACACTTAGGGAAGCCTATTAGAGCACACCGCTCTAATAAGGTCCCCTATTAGAGCTTACAGCTCTAATAGGGGCGCTTCCAGCAACACCCCCCCACTGTAATTCAGATGCCCAGCGCCCGATCAGGGGCCGGACACCTGAATAGGGGGCGGCAGCGGTGACAATAGATAGATTCATGCAATGCATGAATCTATCTATTGGTGATAGAGCGGTGCAGGAGAGGGGGGGGGGGCGGCGCTCCTGCGCCCTCTATGCACCCACCGCCACTGGGTGGAAGTGAGGTTATGACGTTGCTTCCGCCCTGCAGTGTCATGGAGACGGGTGGGGGCCATCTTCCCCTCACTCGTCTCCATGTCAGCCCAGGAGACAGACCCGATCGCTGCTGCCGACTGCTCCGGTAAGCGGTGGAGTGCACCAGATCGTGGTATAGATAAAAGTGATCTTGTGGTGAATCCGCCACAGAGACCACTTCTATCTTGTACCGGTCCGTTGGCCGAACACGGGGATACCGGGGTTATGGCAGCTAGCTGCTGCCATAACAACGATATCTGTCCCCAAAGTAACGTACATCGGCGTGCGGCAGTCCGGAAGTGGTTAAGCTTTAACATCCATAGCATGGAGTCTTTGTTCCCGATAACGGGAGACATCCAGGTATCCTAGACAAAGGGCAATGTCAAAGAACTTTATATGGATTTTTTTATTTTATTTAGAATCACAATTTTGGAATTCCTTCAAAAAAAAAATTTACAGTTCTGTGTAAACGTTTTAGGCAGGTGTGAAAAAATGCTGTAAATTAGCAATGTTTTCAAAAATAGAAGTGTTAATAGTTTATTTTTTATCAATTAACAAAATGGAAAGTAAACGGAAGAGAAATCCAAATCAAATCAGTATTTGGTGTGACCACCCCTTTGCATTCAAAACAGCATCAATTCTTCTAGGTATATTTAATTAAATTATAAGAAATCCATCAATGTCTTAAAACGGCCTGAAATGTAAAGGAATACCTTGTCATATTTAGCTAAATTTTTATTATTTATTATTGTATTTTCTACTTTATAGACTCCTCCCATTTGAGGGAATCTAAATTAAATTTGTGAGGGAGGTTTCTGCGCTTACTTTTTGGATTACTTATATTATAACACCAGTAATGATGTGAACTCGCTTTTTTATACCGCACAATAGACTACAAAAGCTAATCACTTGTCTATATGTGTAAAGCCCCATACACACGGTCGGACTTTTTCATGGATTCTGTCCGATCGGACAAGGTTGTTGAAAAATCAGACCGTGTGTATGCACCATCGGACAGTGTTCGTCGGTTTGGCCGACGGACAAAGTCTTATCTCCTGCTGGAAATCTTTGCCGTCAACACGGTCCGATCACACCAAGTCCGATCGTGTGTATCGAATTCCTGACGGACAAAGTGCCACGCATGCTCAGATCACATTACAAGACCAAAGCTATTGGCTACTAGCCTCTACGTAGTCCCGTCGTAGGCAACAAACGTCACCACGTTCAGAATGATCGGATTTTTCGACAACTTTGTCCGACCGTGTGTACGCAACACCAACATTGGACAAAGTACGACGGACATGATCCGACGGACCTGGTCCTCGGATTGTCCGACCGTGTGTATGGGGCTTAATAGTGTCATCTCCTTTATAGCATTATTTATGTTACTATATTGATTTATAACAAGGTGAACAAATATCTGCGCTAACCCAAAAAAAAACACACACAGCGGCCAGCACAGTTTGCTGATTCATCAAACAAAAATATAAAGTTCAGTAGTGCAGCGCTACACAGCAGTTTTAAATTTGATTGTCCATAAAAAACACATGTGAATAAAAGCAATGATTGTCCATACAAAATAAATGTGAATAAAAGAGCTTTAAATGTGATTGTCCATAGATAGGTGACGGAAATCTTCCACCAAGATTCAGAGTGCATATATGAAGCACACTACACCCTTGTGCTCTCAATCTGCTTACCAGAATGAAAAGAAAAACAGGCGTATAATCATGCAATCAAAGATGGCAGATGACACACTTGGATAGCCCCCTCCAGACTTGATAGATGGATCACAGGGTTGCCCAGGTACATCAGTGTCAGGTGGAACATCAGAACTCACATCAGGGAATGGATTTAAGCAATCATCACCAGAACAGAAAAAAAGGAGCAACAATAGTGAAGCCCGTAAGGGTATAACACTTAAAATTTATTGTAATCTAACTGAGCTGAATATGACGATCACGGACACCAGTTGGGACCGTGTTCACCTATACATTCATAAAGGCTTTCTGACTGTTCACACCCAGGAAAACGGGTATAAAATTAAAACAAGGTGGTATAAGACCCCGGAAATTCTTCACAAATTTATTCCGTCTGTTTCAGACCGATGCTGGAGATGCGAACAAGCACTGGGCACCTTTCTCCACATATGGTGGAAATGCCCTATGATCCAGCCTTACTGGCGAAGGGTTCACGACCTCACGACTGCGATTTCCTCTCTCCCTTTGGAATTTTGAAAAAAACCAGCACAGTACCTCCTTCACCTCTCCAAAATTGCTCCAAAAAGATACCATAAGTCACTGGCCATGCATATGATTAACGCAGCCAAACTCTGTCTGCTGGTTCACTGGCGGTCTAAATCCCCCCCTCAATGAAAGAATGGACATCACGCATTGATCGCATATCGGCGATGGAGGAGCTGATATATACCACTCAAGACAGAATCTCACGTGGTAAAATCTTCACGTGGCTTAGGGTTGAATGCTTGCCTAAGCCACGTGAATATTTTACTTGCGCCTTTTTTAGAAAAAGCTTTTTTTAATATTTTATTGTCTATTGAGATTGAAGAATCCCAAAAAATAAAAAAAACTTCTTACCTTGGAGTTACACTATGAGGAGTTGCCTCCCTTTTTTCTTTTTCCCCTTTTGAGCCATCCATGCCGGAGAGTGCGACCAAAACGTTTTTCCTTTTCCATCCTTCCATCCTGGGATTAGATAAATTGCCGGGGGTGAGTATCAGGGGTACCTGTTACCCAAGAAAAGGAACCCCTCCAAGGAATACGATCGTCTACACCACCATCTTGATACATCCAGTGATCCGGTATATGCCCGTTTGACTCACCACCGAGAGGTCTGTGAGTCCACCTGATCTGGTAAAGGTACCTTCACCACTTCATGTTTATATATCTAAAGAATAAACTGTTTTAGAGAGGATTGAACCAGCTTGAAGGCATATTTTATTACGACCCTTTGGGAGTCTCCGGGGACTATACCATTACAGTGTTTTTTATCACTCTGCGGTCTCTTGGCAGAACCTTATACTAATGCCATTGATATGATCGTCTTTGGACTAATATAGCACCACGTATGGAATGCAATTGTTTAATGCAGTAATAATAGTGGAATTACACCTTTATTTTGTGGATTACAACCGTTCACCTCTGAATATACTATAACCTGGTTGACCACAGATCTGAGGAGTTTTTTCCCAGAGGACAGCGCTCCATTTACATACTTACCATTTCCCTTTTATTTAGTCCGTTATTTTCTCTGTAATTTTTCGTCTTGTGATTTTTGATATCGCACATCCAATCATACCCTCCCTGGGAGTATACTGGGCATCTGTATAACCATTTGTTCACAGTTCACAGTTTTTTTTCATGTTGATATTCATATTTGTATTGTTTTCATCTTGATATTCATATTTATATCTTTTGTTGCATTTGATGCAACAAAAAACGCATAGCCTAACAGTTTTACATTGGATAATTGCACTCTTTATAAGAAATTGTTGGTGCTCATTTGAACTTGATTGCATGGATTACTATGTAGACGTTGAGTTCCAAGTAAACACTAGCACAGTTTTTGCATAATTGTTTGAGTGTACACACTCACTGCATTGCACCACTATAATAGGATGGTGTAACAGTTCACCCTCTACATAACATTTTTTTCATTTTATTTTATTAACACATTCACATCTAAACCTCAAACAGCATGAGCACTCCTGCTGGTTTATATACCACACTTCATCACAATATGATTTATGGGTATACGGTTTAGAACTGTGAGATGTTAGTATGCACTAGACATTCACACTGCCTATGGTAGTTTGTCATCACGTTTCATTTGGATTTACACCTTATGAGATTTTGATCTTTCTTGCTGTTGGATCGTCTCATTGATATAGGTTATTAAATCCTCCTTTTTTCACTCACGATACACGAGTGATTTTCTCAGTAAAAGTTTTTCCTGTTGTGCATTGTTGCTCATAGGTTTTCAATCTCCTGTGTCGCTTTATGCAAAACAGGGACATTCTTTTTCCTATACCCCCCCTTGTTAGATGAGCTGAAATTTGCAGGCGCGCTGATGATAGCAGGATTTGCCCAGACATGTTGCTCAGCGCTGACCTAGTCAAAGTAACTAGAGACTGATAGCAGGTGAATTGTTCAGTGGTTGCCTGTGGCAACAATAAAGATAACGGCCAATGTCTCCCTGCAAAGAACTGACTTGACATAGTCCCACCCACAGGCACCTGCGGGTTGTTTCCTATCACCCGGGGCAACAGTAGACACTGTCAGGCACCCTTTACTGTCTGTAAGCAGGAGTTTGGAGCAAAGTTCAGGTTTCCTGTAATCCAGTGTGCAATGCCCACGCGGTACAGAGCGCTGGACATATTTGTAATCCATGGGTGCGATCACCCGCCGTGGTTGCCACAGGTGACGGCACATATTTTACAGTCACTGAATTGCAGGATTAGTACAAGTTTCCGCCCCAGCACTGGTTGGGGTAACTGGGTAGCAGGAACTGTAATTATGACAATCCTGAATGGTTGCTATGGACAACGGCACGTGTTAAACGCTGAAATATTGGAAAACACACAAGTCCTCAGTGTAACAGGACAAGCATAGGCCCCCTTTTCTGCATTGCTAGGGGTGACGGCCAGCAGGATAACCCGTGACAGTGGATCTCTGTGGGACCTCCAAATGTAGCGATGCCCCTGTGTTTCCATGCATGCATGGGCTGTTATCAGCGTTTTTTGTCAGAGGCATTTTCTGGCTGGAAAAAGAACCCAAAACTATTGGGTTTTAAGAGGAAGTTTTCAGCTGGAAAAACACTGACTGAAAATGCTGAAAAACGTGGCTAGTCAGCATTTATCAGCGTTTTTGAGCCATAAGCCTTTGTGGGAGTATAGTTCTGCTAAAAAAAAAGCTAAAAAATGCAAGCGCTACAAAACTCTACTGCATAAACTCTGTAAAACTCATTCTACAGCTTTCTATAGCTAATGCTACTGGCTTTTTTATAACGTTCAGTGTGCATGAGGCCTAAAGGATGTAATTTTTCACCTATTCCTTTGCTACCTTTATAACCTTTTGTACCACTTGCTCCACCCTATTAGATTGTAAGCTCTTATGAGCAGGGCCTTCTCAAACCTCTTATATTTTATTGTATTGCAACTGTACTGCCTCACTTTATATTGTAAAGCACTCCGCAAACTGTTGGCGCGATATAAATCCTGTATAATAATAATATTATTCCTTAATCAAACTGAATGCTGAGCTGTTTAGCACACTTTTAAGAAGAATATCTTTTCTTCTAATGCCTGACAAGGGGGTCTATTCTCATAGACATTCTACATAATACATGCTTCATTTATTTTGTAAATTGCTCTATATTTGTTGGATTCATTGTCAGCGTGGAGAGTGTCTCCATATATGGACACCGGTGGCAACTTTTTCCAAGCTGAATGCTTTTATATATTACTTCTGCAAATTATATATTGTGGACATGACCTGAAAAATAAACCATGAACATTACCAGAACCTCAGGAGATTAAGATAAAAAGTCTTGGATTAAGGAATCTTTGTAGGAAAATGCAAATAAACAAATTAAGTCTTTGGAACTGAGGGCAGCATATGCAACACCAAATCAAGTAAAAAATCAGAAAAGAAATCACGCAGAACATGAAGAAGACCCGCAGGAGGAGGCTCTCCTACAGGCATATGTGTTGCCAGGGAACATGCTGGCAATAGGAGAGAGTGGAGGGATAACCTCATCAATGTGCTGCTGTTAACACAATGTCCAGTCAGCCGCATTGGGTTGTGTTCTTAAAGCGGTGTTCCAGACGCAATTTTTTTTTTTTTTTAAAGTCAGCAGCTACAAACACTGTAGCTGCTGACTTTTAATAAGGACACTTACCTGTCCAGTGAGCCCGCGATGTCGGCCCCCCGAGGCCGATCTGTCCACCGGATCGGCTGCCGGCGCCGCCATCTTAACAAAGGGAAACAGGCAGTGGAGCCTTGCCGTTTCCTACTGCGCGAGTCGCGCTGCGCTTTGTGAATGGCCCTGTTGTTTTCTGAAGACAATTGGACAGCTCGCTGAAGTGGAGAAAGCACCTCGGAATAGGAAGAGGCAGATTAGGAAGACTGCCTAGCAACAGGGGTTTCTGGTAAATTAAAAAAAAAAATTTTTTCAAATTTTTTTTTTTTTTAATTTTGAGAATGTTAATGGAATTTTTTATTTTAGGGTGGACCTCCGCTTTAACTAAACTGTGCTGCTGTTGCTGCAGAAAAGGCTAAAGATTTGGTTGTGCTGTCTGGTAGGCTACAACTGACTAAATAATGAATGATAGTTGAAGTGATATTAAAGGCTTGTCCTTTTTTTTTTTTTTTATAACAAACACGTTATTTATGTAACCTGCTTTGTGCAGTGGTTTTACACAGAGCAGTCCCAATCCTCCTTTTTTCAGGTCTCCTGCCTGCACTCCTGGCCCCTCCCTTCTGCTGAGTGCCCCAGAGCAAGCGCACACACAGAGCTGCGCCTCGGCCGGCCCCCTCTCTCTCCTCATTGGCTCACTGGCTGTGATTATAATAATAATAATACATTTTTTAAGGTGCCTTTCAAAACACCCAAGGTCACCTTATAAAGATACAGTAATTGTTGAATGACAACAACGGGAGCCAATGGGGCTTGTTGCTGCCACAGCCAATAAGGAGGGAGAGTCCCCGGAGAGCCAAGGCTCTTGTGCACATCTCTGGATCTAGATGGGGCTCAGGTAAGTAAAAGGGGGGGGGGGGCTGGGGAAGCTGCTGCACACAGAAGTTTTTTTTCTTATGCATAGAATGGATTAAAGTAAAAAACCTTCTGCCTTTAGAACCACTTTAAGTTGGGCTGAAGAGCTATATTTAATGTGCACCTGACTTCCAAAATCCTTTGCACCATGACTTTCCTTGGAACCTCAGTGACGTGTTCTTTGCAAATCAGGCCGACTAAAATAGGTTGGAGGAAATGAAAAGTAAAGGGCTGCATCTAGCAATTTATGTATATTTTGTCAGATGATGGATCATCATCTAGACTTGGTCTGAATTTCATTTTCACTGATAAGAGCATCTGTTCTGATTTGATGTAATGAAAATCCGGTTTTCCTCAGGATAGACGGATGTGATAGACCCAAAGGGATATTGCTTTAGTTTCATCTTCCACACTGATGTATGCCTGTGTGATGATGCCGCTGGCATCCGAAAAGAAGAACACGTTGAGACAGCTGTGATGACAGACGATTTTATTCCTAGCTAGTGAACTGTGAATTTATGTATGATATATTCAAGGCAAACAGAGGACTGCACAAAAATAGGCAATCAAACTCATGGTATTCATATGGAATCAGATAAAAGATGTACTTTGTCAGAAACTTAGCAAAGCAATTTGGAGGATTCCATAAGCACACACAAGCAGAACCGAAAAATGCCTCTTTTATAGACTAGGAATCCAGAAAAATAGAAGGGTCTACTGAGAATTGCTTTGGATTACTGCTGCCTCACACACTGTAGCATTGACTACACAAGGGGTATGATGAGTAGTGGTGTTGACCGTACATATATAAATACGATATGCAGCTGCCAACGTTAATAGGAGGCCAGTCCCTTTATTGGAGCCTGTAATCAAGTTCATTCCAAAGGCATTACATGGCCATGGTGGGGGACCCTGATCAAGTTTTTTTATCAGTCATATACAGTTCACTGCTGATGTTTCTTAGCCCATTGCATATGCTTTCCATGATTTACCATTGAGGAGAGCCACTTTGTGTGCTTTTCTAATACACACAGCAAAGAGTGTAACATGTGTGTTTTTTTAAACAAAGTTTATTGAACAAATCAGTCAAACAAAACACATGTCAAAAGAAATCCAGCCAATTGCATGGCAAAATAATTATCAATAGAATTAACTTCTCATAAAGGGGTTAATCCCCGATTATACAGCATACAAAATAATGGTAATGTTTAGCATTATTTTGTATGCTGTATAATAGGGGATAAACCCCTTTATGAAAAATGAATTCTATTGATAATTATTTTGTCATGCAATTGGCTGGATTTCTTTTGACATGCTTTTTGTTTGAATGATTTGTTCAATAAACTTTCTGTTTAAAAAAACTTACATGTTAACGACCATAGAAAACAGGTGTATCGTGTCTACCAGTATACTTCAGAACGCTATAGCCTGATAGCTAACGTGTATACTTTGAGGGTATGGAAAAAAAAGGGGGGGGGAGGGAGAAGGAGGCAAGAAGAAAATAATACATCCATATTGCGTATGCACCATCTAACCATAGGCATCTATCCACTTTGACTTGTGAAATTTCTGGGGGCATTGTCTGCTCTTGTACTTGATTCTATAAAGGGGTAGAACTGAGTTCAGAGAATATATCCAAGAGTTTGGAGTAGATGGTTCTATCGACTTCCATCTCAAAAGTATTTCTCGTCTTGCATAAAATAGAGTGAAAGTTAGGCAGAGCTTAGAATATCTATCACCATCTACCGTATTTATCGGCGTATAACACGCGCCGGCGTATAACACGCACCCCAAGTTTAGGAGGGCATTTAAAGGAAATTTAAGGAAGGATTTTAAAGGGGGAAAAAGTGTGTGTTATACGCCGATAAATATCTTTCAAGTCACTTAATAGTAGGACAAGAGGGTCCAAAGGGACTTTGGTGTTGCATATATCACTCAGGGTTGTAGCTACTACCTCCCAGAATGGGCGCAGCTTGGGGCAGGACCAGACCATGTGCCAGAAAGTGCCTATCTTGAGATTACATCTAGTGCATTTCAAATCTAGCTGGGGGTATATGCGAGAAAGTCTCTGTGGGGTATAAAACGCTCTATGAAGGAACTTTACTTGGATGAACCTATCCTTCACTGCTATCATGGAGGGAACAAAGGAAGAGATACATTCCTCCCACACTTCCTGATCAAGAGTCGGGATGTCTGCTCTCCACCTGTCAAGTGAACAGGTCGTTTTGGTGTCATAGGCTATAGTCAGGTATAAGTAGAGGGAGGACAGAGGTTTCCCCATCACACTAGAGGCCAAAAGGCGCTCAATAGAGTCCAACTCAAGAAGCATCCGTTGTGGCAACTGAGCCCCAATAGCATGTTGGAAATGCCAGTATCGAAATTCAAATGATCTAGGCACTGAATAAAGATGCCTCATTTCTTGAAAGGGCGTGAGTTTACCTGCCACTACAACATGTTTCAGAGTGGTGATCCCTTTTTTGACCCACAACAAAGGGTCTGGAATATTATTTAATTGAGGCAGCATTGGATTGCCCCAAAGAGGTGCGTGTGGAGACACATGAGAAGGTTTCCTGAATATTGCCCTGGCCTCCCTCCAAGCTTGTATCGTAGTTTTCATAGATGTTGTCAGTGAAGGGTGAGCCCTCACTCCCCCAAAACGCCAAATTGCTCAAGGCTGCATATGAACCCAGTATCGCTGCTTCCAACATCACAGCTGGGTTTTGTCTGAGCTGGGAGAATCCCCACCGTACCGTGACGAGAACAGCTGTCCAATAATAGAGTTAACAATTCGGAAAGCGCCAGACAAGTTAATTAGGAACTAGGATCAAAGAGTATGGTACCCATAAATCAGTGAATTGCATGTACATGAACAATAACATATCTGCCATCCGGGTCCAAAGCCAGGTCCAGGAGTCTAAAAGGGAGCGTTTTAAGCACCAAAACACTTACACCCCTCGCAAAGTTAGAGTAGGTGGAATTATAATGGTGCCCAAACCATTGCTTTGTGAGGGTTCTACTTCCTACCAAATGGGTTGCCTGAAGCACACAGATGTGCGGGTGATAGTTTTGAGAAATGGGATTACCAGAGATCTCTTGATCGGGGAGTTCAGCCCCCTCGTGTTCCATGACAAAATATTAAAGGAAGCCATAGAGGTTACAAGTTAATTGGGAACTAGGATCAAAGAGTATGGTACCCATAGATCAGGCTGCTGGACCCGAATAGCACAGAAAAATGAGCATTGCAAAAATGAGAAATCAAGTGTGAAATCAGTTAGGTACTGTATGTCATCATGCAATAAAGAACAAACATAAAACAAGTAAGCAAACTAGCCCATACGGGGCAACTACCCCAACCCACCCATCCACCTTAAACTAAGGGGGGTCTTCATCCTGAAACCAAATCAGTACGCTGGCTGCTAAGGGGGCCCTGTGAAGAGGTGAGCCTCACCCCCCCCCAGGACAGTTTTTGGGGGGTGAAAAGCAAGCAGATCAGCTCACTGCAAAGTAGGCATCCGCTAGGGTGGTGAAACTGTTAAAGGAGTCCTTAATTTGGGTATGAAGAGAACAGTTGCTTGGGCCCACAGAGTAGCCAAAGGTTATGCAGGTTGGAAGTCTAAAGGAAACACTACTCACGGTCCTTGGATCAACAATGGGATGGCAAAGAATCAAGCCAAGTGGACGCCTCTCTAGGTGTGGTGAAGAAGCAAACTGTCCTGTAACCGCAGACACGCTGGGAAGAAGACACTGTATCGAATATTACGGGCCCTCATTGCCGTCTTCACCTGGTCAAACGATTTCCAGAGCGTCTGCGGCTCAACCTGTATTACTGATGTATTCTTATGTACTGTATATACTCGAGTATAGGCCGACCCGAATATAAGCCGAGGCACCTAATTTTACCACAAACAACTGGGAAAACGTATTGACTCGAGTATAAGCCTAGGGTGAGAAATGCGCAGCTACTGTAAGTGGAAAAGAGGGTCAACGATGCCCATTTGCAGCCTCACTGTGCCCATGCAGATGGACACAGTTGACCGATTTGGGGCCCTGTATCTCAGGGTCACTTAGTGCTAGGAACCCCATCTTTAGGTATGTTGTAGTGCTAATTCCACTGGGTTGGAATACAACATTTGGGGTTCCTAGCACCAAGTGTCCCCAAGATATGGGGCCCCAAATTCGGGTCAGAAAATCTCAAGCACTTTTCTGCAGCAGAGAATGACATTTTCTGAACCGACTTTGCGGCCCTGTATCTCGGGGCCACTTAGTGCTAGGAACCCCATCTTTGGATATGTTATAGTGCTGGGTCCACTGGGTTGGCACACCAAATTTGGGACTCCTCCGAGATACGGGGCCCCAAAGTCGGGTCAGAATTTTTTTTTTTTTTGCTGCAGAAAAGTGCTTGACTCGAGTATAAGCAGAGGGGGGCACTTTCAGCACAAAAAAATGTGCTGAAAAACTCGGCTTATACTCGAGTATATACGGTATATAATATACATGGAGATGTGTGTATATGATATGATATATATATATATTTGTGACTAACCCAGCCTCACACTCACATTCAGACATTTGGTCTCTTTGTTCAGGCATTTTTGCAAGTGGACATTTGTCCAACAGATGTCCTGGAGTGCTTACACAAGATACCCTCTCTGCTACCATTGTTCTGTACAACTCAATTGAAAAACAAACTGAAATCTTTCAGGCAGGGGAAGTAAAAATTAAAAATAATGTGGTTGCATAAGTGTGCACACCCTCTTATAACTGGGGTTGTAGCCGTGTTCAGAATTAAGCAATCACATTCAAACTCATGTTAAATAGGAGTCAGTACACTGCCATAATTTAGAGCGCCTCTGATTAACCCCAAATAAAGTTCAGCTGTTCTAGTAGGTCTTTGCTGACTTTTTTCTAGTCCCATCCTTCAGCAAAAGCCATGGTCTGCAAAGAGCTTCCAAAGCATCAGAGGGATCTCATTGTTCAAAGGTATCAGTCAGCAGAAGGGTACAAAAGAATTTCCAAGGCATTAGATATACCATGGATCACAGTGAAGACAGTCATCATCAAGTGGAGAAAATATGGCAGAACAGTGACATTACCAAGACCTGAACGTTCCTCCAAAATTGATGAAAAGACGAGACGAAAACTGGTCAGGGAGGCTGGTAAGAGGCCTACAGCAACATTAAAGGAGCTGCAGGAATATCTGGCAGGTATTGGCTGTGTGGTACATGTGACAATCTCCCGTATTCTCTTAATATGTCTGGGCTATGGGGTAGAATGGCAAGACAGAAGCCTTTTCTTGCATAGAAAAACATCCAAGCCCAGCTAAATTTTGCAAAAACACATCTGAAGTCTCCCAAAAGCATGTGGGAAAATATGTTATGGTCTGATGAAACCAAGGTTGAACTTTTTTGGCTATAATTCCAAAAGATATGTTTGGCGCAAAAACAACACTGCACATCTCCAAAAGAACACCATACCCACAGTGAAGCATGGTGGTGGCAGCATCATGCTTTGGGACTGTTTTTCTTCAGCTGGAACAGGGGCCTTAGTCAAGGTAAAGGGAATTATGACCAGTTCCAAATACCAGTCAATATTGGCACAAAACCTTCAGGCTTCTGCTAGAAAGCTGAACATGAAGGGGAACTTCACATTTCAGCATGACAACAACCCAAAACATACATTCAAATCAACAAAGGCATTGCTTCACCAGAAGAAGATTAAAGTGTCGAATAACGCAGCCAGGGCCCAGACCTGAATTAGATTGAAAATCTGTGGGGTGATCTGAAGAGGGCTGTGCACAGGAGATGCCCTCACAATCTGACAGATTATCTGTCATTCTGTGCTCTGTTTAACTTCCGTATCAGAGCACAGAATGACACAGCACAACACTGGAGATACCACTTCCCTACTTGCATACCATGCCTGATTTTTTCACAAAAATTTGAGTTTTACTATTGAGCTATTAATAAATTGTAATCCTTTTTTAAAAACTAATGCACACAGAGGCGCCTCTCCATTTGTTTCTTTTCCAGTTCCTGAACACGGTTTCAGTTTTACCCTGAAGGCTGCCCTGTATGCTTAACCCAGGATCCATCCATATATTCCACCTCCCACATGGACTGAGCTTTTCAATCTATGGACTTGAAACCTGTGTATATATTGTATATACTAAATACATAATTCAATTGGAAGAACTTAACATATGCGCCTATACTCGTTGTCAAATATTGCCAAGTCAAGGTGTGCCATGCTGATAGACTCATACCCAAAAAGACTGAGTGCTGTAATAAAATTAAAAGGTGCTTCAACAAAGTATTAGTGTAAGGCTGGCCATACATTATACAACTTTTGTCTATAGATTTCCTTTAGATTTACCAAAACCATATAATAGGAGGTCAACTCTAAACACTTTCAATTTGTATGCAATCAGGCAGGCCCTTGTACTACACAGTTGAAGGTAAATCTAAAGGAAATTGAATAAGAAAATTGTATGGTGTATGGCCAGCTTAAGGGTGTGCACACTTATGCAACCATATTATTTTATTTTTACTTCCCTCCACCTAAAAGATTTCAGTTTGTTGCTCAACTGAGTTATAGGACACATTAAAGGTGGAAAAAGTTCTCAAATTATTTATCTTTGTCTCATTTTTTTACATCACAGAAATCTGACATTTTAACAGGGGTGTGTAGACTTTTTATATCCACTGCAGCATTTTTCTTGTTATAGGTATACCTGTCAGTCTTGTATTATATTCCTAATATTGTAATAGTTTTGTATGTAAAGCATTTTTGTTTAGTAAAAGCACATTGATATACCACAGAGGTCTAAGTTTCCTTCGTTTTACTGCAAGAACCTTTAAAAAACAAATGCAAGCATAACACCACGAGTAGTCCGTGAAAATTATCATCTTATAGTTTTGAAAGCGCAGGTCCCTGAGGACTCGGGAGGCATGCAGTACCTCATCTCTGTCATGGAAGTTAAGCAGTTTGAGGATTAGGGTCCTGGGGGGGGGGGGGGGGGGGGACTCCAGGAGGTCCGGGCCTTGGCAAAACTCTGTGAGCCCATTCAACTGCATAGTGAGGTGAGAAGTGGACATCTGGTAAAAGATTGCGTAACAGGTCTTCCACGAAACTAGATGGGTTTGCGCCCTCCGCTCCCTCTGCTAGGGCGATGATTCAGAGGTTATTCCTGCTGTTCCTGTTCTCCGCATCTCTGTACTCCAGGGCCTCCACCTTGGTTTGGAGAGAGCGAATGGCGGTATTGTGTTCCACTACTTCATCCTCTGTCTGACTGACTCTCTGCTCTGTCTCTGTGACCCTAGAGCGGAGTTTGTCCATATCTTGCCTTAGGTGACTCACATCAATCTGTACTGCCTCTATCTTTGCTGTAAGTGTGGCCTGGCATGTGGCTATGGCCGCCATCACATCGGCCAGCCCAGGTGTAGGGGAGTCCACTAACCCCATAGGGTCCGTCTGTGAGGCCATATGGAAGCAGCACGTGGTGCGGGCCTCCACGTGAGAGCCAGAACCCGGTGGTGAGTCCTCTGTGATCTGTGGGAAACAGAGTTTTTTTCCCTTACCGAGTGCCACGCCCAATGATCTGAGTCTCATCCAGGTGGTCGTAGAGGGTAGAATGAGGAATTACACCCCCAGGAGCAGGATAGAAGACAACAACCTGGCAGAGCTCATGCAAGTGCGGCCGCTTACGTAGCAATCTTGGACATGCCCCCAACATATATGTTAAAGAGGAGCTTCAGTCTCCCCCCAAAGAATTTGAAGTCTGCAGTAGGGGTAGGGCACTAGGGGAGTCCACTAACCCCATAGGGTCCGTCTGTGAGGCCATATGGAAGCAGCACGTGGTGCGGGCCTCCACGTGAGAGCCAGAACCCGGTGGTGAGTCCTCTGTGATCTGTGGGAAACAGAGTTTTTTTCCCTTACCGAGTGCCACGCCCAATGATCTGAGTCTCATCCAGGTGGTCGTAGAGGGTAGAATGAGGAATTACACCCCCAGGAGCAGGATAGAAGACAACAACCTGGCAGAGCTCATGCAAGTGCGGCCGCTTACGTAGCAATCTTGGACATGCCCCCAACATATATGTTAAAGAGGAGCTTCAGTCTCCCCCCAAAGAATTTGAAGTCTGCAGCTACAAATACTGTAGTTGCTGACTTTTAATATACAGTGCATCCGGAAAGTATTCACAGCGCTTCACTTTTTCCACATTTTCTTATGTTACAGCCTTATTCTAAAATGGATTACATTCATTATTTTCCTAAATCTTTGCAAATTTATTAAAAATATAAAAAACGAAAAATAAAAAATCACATGTACATAAGTATTCACAGCCTTTGCTGTGACATTGAAAATACAGTTCAGGTGCATCCTGTTTCCACTGATCATCCTTGAGATGTTTTCACAACTTGATTGGAGTCCACCTGTGGTAAATTCAGTTGATTGGACATGATTTGGAAAGGCACACATCTGTCTATATAAAGTCCCAGTTAAAGTTAACAGTGAATGTCAGAGCACAAACCAAGCCATGAAGTCCAAGGATTTGTTTGTAGACCTTCGAGACAGGATTGTATCGAGGCACAGATCTGGGGAAGGGTACAGAAACATTTATGCAGCATTGAAGGTTCCAATGAGCACAGTGGCCTCCAGAAGTTTGGAACCACCAGGACTCTTCCAAGAGTGGCTGCCTGGCCAAACTGAGCGATCGGAGGAGAAGGGCCTTATTCAGGGAGGTGACCAAGAACCCGATGATCACTCTCGCAGAGCTCCAGCGTTTGTGGAGAGAGGAGATTCCTCCAGAAGAATAACAATCTCTGCAGCACTTCACCAATTAGGCCTGTATAGTAGAGTGGCCAGACGGAAGCCAATCCTCAGTAAAAGGCGCATGACAGCCCGCCTGGAGTTTGCCAAAAGACACCTGAAGGCCTCTCAGACCACGGGAAACAAAATTCTCTGGTCTGATGAAACATAGATTGAACTCTTTGGCCTGAATGGCAAGCATCATGTCTGGAGGAAACCAGGCACCAATCATTACTTGGCCAATACCATCCCTACAGTGAAGCATAGTGGTAGCAGCATCATGCTGTGGGGAAGTTTTTTAGCTGCAGGAACTGGGAGACTAGTCAGGATAAATAATGAATTTAATCTATTTTGAAATAAGGCTACAACATAAGAAAATGTGGAAAAAGTAAAGGGCTGTGAATACTTTCTGGATGCACTGTAAGCTGTAATAGCTACAGAGGGTGGGCCAACTCAATATTGAACCCTACGGACTAAGACTGGGATACCATTAAAGTTGATGTGTGTGTAAAGGCAGGCGCAGGGGCGTATCATGAAATCAGTGGGCCCGTGTGCAATATCCGAAGCACACTGCGGTAAAAAATGAGTGTGGTTTAAGTTGCGGTAAATATTGGGTGTGGCTTAAAGGGGTGTGGTTAAATAGAGTCTGAGATGACTTACATAGTTCAGACTATGGTAATGTTAAACAGGTAGTACCTGGGTCCTGGCCCTGCTGAGTGACTCCAATCATCAGCACCAGGACCCAGGTACTTCCACTGCCACTCTGTACACCTGGGCTGGGGTGGTCTCTTTTACCAAAGAAACATGTGTGCCACTTCACTCAGCAGGGCCAAGACCCAGGCCACTCTATACACCTGAGCTAGCTGGGGGGGCTCTCTTACAAATGAAACACGTGTGTGTTTGTGTGTGTGCCACCCCACTCAACAGGGCCACCAGGTACTCACAAGTCTGGCTTTCCTGGCCGCCACAGTCGCCACCACTTCAGTACAGACTGGAGCAGCTTCCAATACAGTCCTCACGTCGGCACCCGGATCTCTCTCTCCACAGCTCCGCCCTTGCAATTTGTAGAGTGCGCCAATGCCGGGACAAGATCATCCAGTGCCCAGGGCACATGGCAAACTGCTCACCCCCATATACCCCCTTCTAGCACAAATCCTCCCCTCTCAGCACAAATCCTCACTCCCCATATTCCCCTTACAACATAAATCCCTCTATAACCCCTCCATTCACAAATTCTCTTACCCCCAATCCCCCCTCTCAGCACAGACCCCTGCCACCTCCATCTCCCCCCTAGCAGAAAAAATCCCCCCTTTCAGCACAATTCCTCACCCTCATATAACCCCTTCCAGTACAAATCCCTCTTCTCAGCACAAACCTTTGCCTCCACCTCCCCTTTCCCAGCACAAATCCCCCTTCTTAGCACAAATCCTCCCCCATTTCTCCCTCCCAGCATAAATCTCCCTATCAGAACAAATCCTCCCCATATCCCTCTCCCAGCATAACTCCTCTGCCATCTCCCCATCCCAGAATAAATTCCCCCTCTTAGCAAAAATCCTCCCCCCATCTCCCCCTCCTAGCAAAAATCCTCCCAGCATAAATTCCCCCTCTCAGCACAAATCCTCCCCATCCCAGCAAAATACCCCCTCTTAGCAAAAATCCTCCCCCATATCCCCCTCTCAGCACAAATCCTCTGCCATCTTCCCCTCCCAGCATAACCCCCCCTTATAAAAAAATTCTCCCCCATCTTCCCCTCCCAAGATGAATTCCCCCTATCTTCACAAATCCTCTTCCATCGCCCCCTCTCAGCATAATTCTCCCCCATCCAGCATACATCCCCCCTCTCATCATAAATCCTCCCCCATCTCAAACCTGTGCCTCCTTCACTCTCTCAGCAAAAATCATCCCCCATCTCCCCCTCCCAGCATAAATTTCCCCTTTTAGCAAAAATCCTCCCCCATCTCCCCCTCCCTGCATTAATTCCCCCTCTCAGCACAAATCCTCTCCTATCTCCCCCTCCCAGCATAAATACCCACTCTCAGCAAAAATCCTCCCCCATCTCAAACCTGTGCCTCCTTCTCTCCCCTCCCAGTACAAATCCCCTCCAGCTCCTTCTCCTGTTCTATAAGAGCAGCCTGATATGCTGGGACTTGTAGTGCCCTAGACTACAGGGGACTGAAGAATGGCAGCTCACTCTGCTGGGACTTGTAGTGCCCTCTGTGGGGGACTGAGTATTCCTCAGCCCCCCCACAGTCTAGAGCACTACAAGTCCCAGCATAGGAGGCTGCCATATCTCAGCCCGCCACAGAGGGCACTACAAGTCCCAGCAGAGCGGGCTGCCACCAGTCCTCCAAACACAGCATGAGGAGACTGCACAGCCTTCTACCCCTCTACACTCACTGCTTGGCTGCCATACACTCCTCCCCTCTCTCCCCTTACAATGGTGTACTCCTGGCCTCCCCTCTCCGGAGTCTGGGAAACAAGTCGTGCTGCATGGTGGGGCATTTCCCCTTATCTGAAGAAACGTCCTGGCTCCCAGACCCCGGCGCAGCACACAAGGCTGCAGATCACTCCTCCACTGGTCAGTTCCCTCAGTGGCTGTGGGCAGCAGCGGCAGCCAGATCTATAGACTGGGCATCAGAGATGCCACGTGTGTGCACATTGAATTTGTGTTACTTCATGTGTGTAGAGTGTGACAGGGTACAGTGGGCCCCCTGAAATTGGGGGACTGTGTGCACCGCACACATGGATGATACGCCACTGGGCGGGTGTCCCAATACTTTTGGTAATATAGTGTATGGTATGATACCTGTAATTCACCAAAGGTGACGCCTTAAAAGCCTTTACATTTATGGTGTTAACCATAAAGGAATGCTAAAAAAATGCAGCGATATTCAACATGTGTTGCTCAGTTGTCATTTTCTAATCTAGAGCACTGGCAGAGACTCATGTAAACAGACTTCATTTATAAATACATTGTTGCAGTAATACAATTGTTTCAAGAACTGTCCTTGAATCTGCACATAAGGGCAATTGTAGCAAACTTGCAAATTTTACAAAAAAAAGAAAACATTTAAAGCAAAATTAAAACCAAAAATATCAAGATAAAAATAAAGTGATCAATAAGTTAAAGTGGTTGTAAACCGCAGGCATGAAATAAGAACAAAGAATATCTCTTTATAGTGTGTACTTGTTTCAGTCCAGAGCACTAAGCCTAGGTTTACACTAATGCAGTGTGACAAATGCCGCGATTTCCTGCACTGCATCAAAATGGCACTGTCTTTGGGATCTGCTGCGGGTGTCAGTGCAATCCTAATGACACCCCAAAAGCAGGTCACAAATGCAGTGCATTTGCCAGTACTGGATGGCATGGTACAAAAGTACTATGCGATTTGGTTGCAAAATTGCTGCATGCACTACTTTGGTGTCATTTTGATCGATTTGAGCCCATTCATGGGCTCAGATTGCACCACACTGAATCGCATGTGAATTGAACAGGAATGCAGTGCAGTTCCTGTGAAATTCACTTGTAGTTCATAGTGTGAACCAAGCTCAAGTGTCATTTCTGTCTGCTGCTTCGTTCTTCTGCTATCAGCATGAATCACTGCCTGACACCAAAAGAAAAAAGGTGACAGGGGTGGGACCTCCAGCAAATTGACAGCCTCAGCACTGTTCCTGTGTGCTGCGAGAAGGGGTGTGTGTCCCTTCCATCCAATCAGCTCTCCGAGCTCTCCTCACTGAGCTCTGCAGAGTGTAACTTCAGCTCTCCTCCCCCTGTTTTCCGACAGCTCAGACAAGCTGTAAAAATTCTGGACTTTGAACTGCGGTAGAGAAGAGGAAACTGCCGATAAACAGGTACAACTTATTTAGGAGGATTTGTTTCATCTCTGTATATAACTTGAGGCCAGTCAATTTACTGGGTAAATAGACCAGCTTTTTGTGGCAATATTCACCTTCAATCCAGAGATTTCCCCCACAATACATTGTTTTTGCCACTAGATGTCCTACGTCTGATAGCCAGCATTATTCAACCCACTTCCTCTAAGCCCAGGTTGCTCTGGAACCACTGTGAGTCTTTGACTGGACAGTGAAATCAGAAGCAGCACAGTGATAAACCAATCTCTCTGCTTTCTACTCCTACCAGCATGCCTCTTGGTGGCACATGAACTGATTGGCCACTTGCTTCTTCCTCCCATACTTCAGCCTTGCTTTACAGGGACAGCAATAGGTTAATACCAGGTCAAATTCAGCTAATACTATGCTTGCATTTAATGATATATTAAAGCAGAACTATAGGCAAAACTCTATCCATTTTGGATAGAGTAAGGGAGGGTTATAACCCCTGTCAATTTTTATCTGCCATCTTATAGCCAAAACAGAAAGTGAGGGAATCCCTGGTTGTCACCGGCGTGGGGGTTCCCCTTAATATCCATGCCAGACCGAAGGACCTGGTATTCTCTTGAAGGGGGAACCCATGCCGTTTTTTTTTTTTTATTTGCCGTGGCGTTCCCCCTAAAGATTTATACCAGACAGTGCCTGGCATTGTTGGGGATCAAAGTCGGATCCCTGTTCATTGAAGTCGGACTTCAAGTCGCAGGGTAAAGACGGATCCACGGTCGTACGACTGTCTTGTCAAAATCGCGGCTGTGAAATCATGGCAAAATCGCACGACTTTGTAGTCGCACAAGTGTGAAAGGGGCCTTAGGCTCTATTCACACTCAAGCGTAGTGCAGTGACAGCTGCTGCACTGCAGGTTTTTTTTATAGCTTTTTTGTGTTGTTTTGTGGTGCGTTTTTGGAGCGGCACCATGCATGCATTTTGTCACTCAACAATCGCAGGAAAATCACGCTGCGTTTGGGGTGCCATTAGGACATAAGAGCATCGCAAACATGTCCCGTGTTTTGCTGCAATTCTGGAAACGCAGGTTGAGTCGCGCAATTCCACCCGCAATTCCAGTACGCTCAGGCGTGAACGGAGCCTTATATCTTGCGAGTGTGGTGCACTTTCTGAAAGCGCACCAAACCTGCAGGCTATAATAGAAGTCTTTAGCTCAGTGCAGATAAGCTGCAGAAAAGCCAGAGGTGCACCTGAGGATCAGTGTCAAAGAAGCCTGATAATCCCTTTTTATAACTGCTAATATGTCCATTGCAAAAGTGCAGTATATGTAATGTTTATACACTGACCTTTTCCTCCTCCAGCTACTACTGGCATCGCTCTCCAGGCTGCTAGAAAGGTCCTAGGTGAAGTGGCCATGGTATCACTCCGCCTGGCACAGAAGCTGGCGCTACAGAGGAAACATCGGCTTATGTGGCTCCTGTTCCTTCTGCTGCTGGCGCCGGCTCCATGTACTCTGATACTCTGAGATGGTGGGTCGGCAACCCATTGATCATGACTTGGACTTGCTGGCTCGCCATTCCAGAGCATGGGCATGTGCTTCCTTGGTTTGAGATCATAGGGCTTTGTGTGAGCACCCCTGCTGTAGAAGGAAGATGCTTACATATACCTTTTCTGAGGGCACTTCAGTCTGGTCACATGATCAGCTCCCAGTGGCAGCTTCAGTGTAGAGGAGAGACTGCTGACAATGGATGCCTCATAGGAAGCCTATGGGTGACATTGTCATCGATCTTGCCTCTACACTGAAGGTGGCCAATGAAGAGATCATGGGGCAGCCTGGAGTGCCCCCAGAATAGGTATGTATAAGCATCACTCTCCTACAGGGTAGATAGAATAGGATTTAGAAAGGGTGTGGGAGCCATTGTAGGCTTAGTTAGATCGATCCTGGACTTTCACTTTCAATACCGGGCA
The DNA here is from genome assembly GCA_028564925.1 of Lithobates sylvaticus. Taxonomy (NCBI): domain Eukaryota; kingdom Metazoa; phylum Chordata; class Amphibia; order Anura; family Ranidae; genus Lithobates; species Lithobates sylvaticus. The sequence goes on from CM053026.1 coordinate 223,252,680, forward strand.
CTTTTACCCCTTCCTGCCCAGGCCAATTTTCAGGTTTCAGTGCTGTCACTTTGAATGACAATTGCACTTCTTGTCTCTGTAATCCCGCGCGTGCGCACTACGGTCACAATATTCCAAGCCATCATACTGTTTGTGAGTAATGTGCACGAAGCATCGCGGGATGTCGGGGCTGACGTCTACATGAGGAAATGACGCAGCCCCGACATAAACAAAGAATTCTCCCGGCAGAGGCTCTGCTTGCCGGAATGAATGGGGATCCGGCGCATGCGCGGTACACGTCCCCACTCGTGAATGCAGTTGTAACTTCAAAATTAACCAGGTAAGAAAAAAAAGGCTAATAGCAATCGGTTTAAAATAATAACATGCACAATTAAATTGAAAGTGAAAATTTTGACTATACAACCACTTTACGGTGGTGTGGCAGGGGGCGTGTCCCATGCCTACATACGTTTGCTGGTAGGTGTCCCTCATTCCCATCTCAAAATGTTGGGAGGTATGTTATTATTATAGGGATGTACTAAACTGCATATTTGGATGATTGGATTATTGGCTGCAGTAACAAGAGTCATTACAGTATTATATATGTGTGTAAGAAGTACACTGACACCTAGTGAGAGTTGTGCGCATTGCAGCCAATCATCCCAATGACTATGCAGTTTAGTACGTCCCATTATTATAACCTGTGTTACACCGTGAAAAAAATATTTATGACTAAACCACGCCTATTGGGCTGTGCCTAATTTTACTAAGCCGCGTCACACCCGTTGTGTACAATAAGCTCCCATTATAAGATACGCTTGTTGCTGCATTCACATCTATGTGACAAGGAGGAGACTAACGTACAGTATAGAGCGGCACACATAACACACCAGGAAGTCTATATACATGTAGTGTTATGCTGTACTCACGTGACAGCGCACGTCCGCGAGCCCGTTCGCAGTCATGTGACGGGGGGGCGTGACCCGACCTATAGAATATACATAGACGAGGCTGACTGCAAAATAAAAAGTTTTTTTTTTTTATGTAGGCAGTCTCAGTGACCCTAGCAAGCCTGCCTGCGACACCGGTTGTGGGTATAAGATTTGGGTTTGTGGTGACAGGCGCGCGGCGGGCAGCCAGCGGGGTCCTGATACACATGGCGGCCGTGTGGCGGTGCTCGGCGGGGAGAAGGGTGACCACTATAACCCTCAGGTGTAGCCGGGGACTGGCAGGTACAACAGGCTGGGAGAGCTGTACTAGGGGGGCATGCAGGCGCCTTATGGGCATATGAAGGCATGCTGGCCGCTGTAGTTCTACAGTTGTGTAATAATTGTATGGGAGGAGGGTGTCCTTGTAAATGGGGTCATTATACAGAAAGTCATGTGTTGTGTCTCTGGAATCCAGTCCTTATTTATTGAAAGAAAACCTGTACTGACAGCTTTGTGTAGAGTGACAGTCATTGCCTGTTCTGTTCATGGCTTTTGTCTTTTTTATTTGCTTTAAAGTAGATCTAAAGCCATAACTTTGTCTTCATTACATAGAGAAAGGAATAGTAAAGTCCCCTTGCATGTATTTTTCACCATCTCTGTCTGAGTGGGGATATTTTCTTCACTTCCTGTTTAGTAGATGCAACAGGAAGTCGGAGGAGATCGCTCCAAAAGTGGGGAAATCCCCCCCCCCCCCCAAGACCAGGGGCTTCAACCTGTATAACAGGCAGCTTTGGCAAAGTATTTCAGCAGGCTTTGTTGGTGCTTTTAACCACTTCACTTCAGCCCCGGAAGGTTTTACCCCCTTAATGACCAGGCAATTTTTTTTTGCGCTACAACACTGCATCCTTTTAACTGACCATTGGGCGTGCGACGCTGCACCGAAACAAAATTGATGCCCCCCCCCCCTCCCACAAAGACTTGACAGTTTTGGAAACAAAACACAATATTCCTTTCTGCTGTAAAATATTCCCAATAAAAAAAAATAATCGAATTCCTTCATCAGTTTAGGCCAATATGTATTCTGCTACATATTTTTGGTTAATAAAAAAATAAAAAAAATAAAAATACCAATAAGCGTATATTGATTGGTTTGCGCAAAAGTTATAGCGTCTGCAAACTATGGGAAAGATTTATGGAATTTTTATTTATTGCTTACTTGTAATGGCGGTAATCAGCAATTTTTAGTGGGATTGCGGTGGACAGATGCGGTGACGCTTTTGACACTTCTTTTGGGAACCAGTGACATTATTACAGTGCTAACAATATGCACTGTGAGTGTACTAATGACACTGGCAGGGAAGGGGTTAACATCACGAGCCATCAAAGTGTTCCCAAAGTGCGTTTCTAATGGCTCGTTTACATGTGCGTCAAAACAAGGCTTCGGACACAGTTTGTTAAAGCTCTCTGAACGCCAGTATAAAGCTCCCGTCACTAAATAAAATGGTACGCTTACAGTCCTGTTTACACCTTGCTTTTGCTTCAATGGGGCTTTGATAATCCTTTGAGGCTTTGCAGGGCTTTCATGGTGCTTCAATGGGGCTTTGGTGAGGCTTTAAAGGGTCTTCAAGCGAGCTTTGCCATAGACTTCTATGGAGGCTTTGAAGCACAACTAAAGCAACATGGGGTATCATTTTTGAAGCAGAAGCAAGTCGTGAACATGACTGTAAGCTAACCATTTTATTTAGTGACAGACGCTTTGACTGGCATTCAGAGAGTTTTAACAAAGCCCGTCCGAAGCCATGTTTTGAAGCAAGTGTAAATTAGCCCTTAGCCTAGGTTCACATTGCAGCAATATGTCAAATTGCATACCAAATCGGCGCAGATTACCAAAACCCGCACAGATGTCTCTGAAATCGCCCCAAAAGTTGGGACTGAAATGCAGGAATGAAATTGTGCGAGTTCAGCTGCTGCAGAGGTGCTTTTAACTATTTTTCGCCCGTTAGCAGGGGTTAAAAGTGCCCCGCTAGTGGCGAGAAGCGCTGCAAAAACTACGGTAAAGTGCCGCTAAAAATAGCGCCTCTTTACCACTGATGCCTGCCCGCCCCAGTGTGAACGTGCCCTTACCTCTAAACTGGTAACCTGTAAAGACTTTTTAAGGCAACACTTATGGAGATTTTTTAGATTCCGTAGTTTGCTGCCATTTCACAGGCGTGCAAAATTTTAAATGTTGACATGTTTGATATCCGTTTACTCGGTGCAACATCATTGTATATTTTACCAAAAACTTGTGGTTTGTATGCACTAAAATGCATTTGTGTATTTTTTTTTTTCCTGAGGATTTGCATTTGATGAACGACTGCACAAATATCTTGTGGCTTAAAATATTGCAAAAAACACTGTTCTATTGTCCAGGGCTTCTGCTCTCAGAAAATACACTATATTACCAAAAGTATTGGGACACCTGCCTTTACACGCACATGAAATTTAATGGCATCCCAGTCTTAGTCCGTAGGGTTTAATATTGAGTTGGCCCACCCTTTACAGCTATAACAGCCTCAGCTCTTCTGGGAAGGCTGTCCACAAGGTTTAGGAGTGTGTCTATGGGAATGTGTGACCATACTTCCAGAAGCGCATATGTTAGGTTAGACACTGATGTGGGACGAGAAGGCCTGGCTCACAGTCTCTGTTTTAATGCACCCCAAAGGTGTTCTATCGGGTTGAGGTCAGAACTCTGTACAGGCCAGTCAAGTTCTTCCACCCCAAACGCACTCATCCACGTCTTTATGGACCTTGCTCTGTGCACTGGTCCAAATCATTATTTATCCAAATAATATAACGTATATATTGTTTGGGGGTTCTCAAGAATTTTCTGGCAGAAAAATGCTTATTTTAACATGTATGTGAAAAATTTCAAAATTTGGCCCAGATGGCACATGGTCAAGAACCTTTTGCTATGGCAGTGAGTCAGTGAGAGATTCTTAAAGAAATTCTGCCAATTCATAGACTAGGAAACTGTCGGTCAGTGCTGTGTGCTGAGAAGCTGTCATGTATTTCAGTAAGTTTCCCTCACAGTACTGTATCCCCAGCCTCATTCAGCTGTAAACTAACAAAGGGGTCAGGGATATCATTACCCAAATATGCCAATGTCATTTGGGTGGGCGGAGCCTGATGGGGAGGGAGTAGTTCCCCCATCAGTTCTGCCATTCTTTTGTTTGACAGCGGATGGCAGTGGGAAGATTTGAAAGCTGCTATTGGACTGATTAGGGGCTATGGCTCTCCCCACTAATATGTCCTGCCTGCAAACTAGTCTCTCATTTTCCCATCAGAAAGTGTGGGGAAATTTACATATTGGGGTCATTTCACTAAAGGTTACCGCATGTGATATGAAGGTCATGTGACCTATTTTTTGGAATTATCACATGAATTAATAAAAGAGTAAATTCTTCAAAGTAAAATATCGAATGTGAGGTAAATACTAAAAAAAAAAAGAAGGGAGATCATTAAAGTCGATTCACTAAGGCTTCATTCACACCTGCGATTCTGCCAGCGATTCCAAAATGCGAGGCGATAAATCACGCTGCAATCGTGGCAAATCGTGACGCTGTTGCCCAAAAGAAGCTCCTCCCTGCTTTTTGAGCAATCAGCTTTGCACATTGCAATTTTACAGTGATTGCAGCACGATTTATTGTGGCATCACAACGCAATGGGGGTGCCATTAAGAAGTAATGGTATTGCAAACGCGTTCCACGTTATGCCACGATTTGGAATGGAGCCTTAAGAACACACAAATGCGTTATTTATCACTTGCTTAGTACAAAATAACAATGAGGGGAACTCTGCACTGGCCAGTAAATGAAAAATATACAATGTATCAGTGTGGAAATGTTTTGCCATGAGCTCAGGAATGAAAATAATTTGTAACATTTCACCAGAGAAAGATCATTCCGTGAATGGAAGCACAGTAGAATGTTTTCAGTTTCATAGTACTGTGTGCATTTATTTCTTCCTCTGGTGCAGTGTTAGCATGTAAAAAAATAATTGAAAAAATTTTTTTTAAGTGATACATTTTGCAAAACATAAATATTTATCACATTTGGTAAATAACACGTTTTTTAGTGAATTGACTACTTTTGAGATAAATACTGCATGAGTTATTTTCACAAAAAAATCATGTGATATTTATCACTTAGTGAATTAGACTACTAGTATACAAACGTAAAGCACAGAACAAACAGGCATCAAACGAATTAATCAAAAATGCATTTAGCCCCCGTTCACACTGAATATGACTTTGAGATCGTGCTACTTCACTTAAAGCGGTTCTGCACACATATTTTAAAGTTAGTGCCATTGTTTTTAATATTCTCTAAATACTGCTCAATGCTCCTTTTATTTTTTATTTTTTTCCTCCTACCTTTCGTTCTCTGCCGGTGTTTGTGTTCCTCCTTAATGTTTCCCTGCGACTATGGGTGGGGTTTCTGCAGGGATCGCTGATCTCCGCACTTTCTCTTGGGTTCTCGTATAATTCATCCCAGGAGTCAGTGCGCCTAGCCGAAGCGAAATCTCACATGTTTTTTGACGACGTGACTAAGACGCCACCCGTTGTCATGGCAACATTTAGGATTATGCCGCTCTTAGCTGTAGCCACCGAGCATGCGCAGGAACCAGCAAAGAATGCTGGTTCCTCCGAATGAGGGAAGGAGGGAGTAATTGCTTGTGGGCTTCACATCCCCACAAGCAAGATGAGATCGGCCAAATTCGTTTTTATAAATAATCGATTCGTCAGATCGCATGACAAGTCGCACTGGTGCACTGGCTTAAAGTTCTGAACTCAAAAAGGTGTTTTTTTTGTTGTTACTTTAAAGTGGTATTACACCCAAAACCAAAAATGTAATAAATTGCAGCTTACCAATCCTTAGATGTGGTGGCTGAATTGGTTTTCTTTTATAGGCTATTTTCCCCTCTGTTGTCCCCTACTAACCTGGCCAGTTACACACCTCCTGTATTAAGGCCCGTACACACGGTCGGACTTTTTGACAACCAACATGCAAATTAGGTGGTTTGGACCAACATCCGACCGTGTGTACGCTCCATCGGACCAACTTTTTCCAGGTTGCATCGGACTTTTGTTGGCTGTGCGAACGGACCAACTTTCTGCCAACAAAAGTCCGAAGGACAAAAGTCCGAACGTGTGTATGCAGTACCAACTGACTTTTGTCCACAGTACAAACACGCATGCTCAGAACCAATGCAAAAGATCAGACAACAATATAGAAGTTGACCAAAGGTGGCGCTGGAGTATTCGAACGTCCTCTTTTGAAGTGTCATCAGTACGTTGAAACGTCACTACGTTCGTGTTGGTTGTCTCAAAAGTCCGACCGTGTGTATGCAGTACCAACTTGAGGGCCAACGCCCTTTGGACAAAAGTCCAAGGGAAAGTTGGTCCACGGTCCGACCGTGTGTATGGGGCTTAAGTGTGACTCCACTCTGGATGAAGGAGCACGGGGGGCACATTTGGACAGCAGCATTGTTAGTCTGGGGGAAGGGAAGTGTTAGCATATTTAACAAATTGAAGCCAAACTTCAGCAAACACTTTATAAGCAGTTACAGCAAACCATTTTTTTTTTTTTCCTTTTGGGATAAAGGTTTTACATAAATAAAACTGATCGTTTGTAAGCACCCTGTCAGTGTTGAATTGTTTGTCTTATCCATATAACTGATAAATTCTGCAAGAGAGCTTGTTCTTTTGAAAACAGACTTACTGACCAGTTGAAAGCCTTGACAAGCTACAATATAAGGTTTTCTTTTGGGTTTAATTCTGCTTTAATGGAATCTCTCCATTAAGATAATGGATAATGCATCCTTTAACACTTACCTGAGTTCTCTCATGCTCCAGCGCTGTCCTGGTTGCAGTGCGGCTGCTCTCACTTTTGGTATTATGTGAGACTTTGAGAGCAATGGGAGCCATAACCGCCTGCTGCTGTCAGTAAAATCTTTTGAGGAGAGAGCCGGGGTGGGGGGGGGGGGGGGCTGGCTGAGCTACACTGTGTGTGTCTATGGATGCACACAGCCTGGCTTGCCAGCATTACTACACGGGTGCCCGCATAGCACACGTCTTGCTAAGGGGACATGTAGAGGAAGATGGAGCAGGCAGTGGGGCACTCCAGAAAAGGAGGCGATGGGCTGCTCTGTCCAATATCGTCGTAGTTCATGCACTACTTTGGTCCAGCTTAGTTGTTAACCCTCAAAAGTTGCATCAAATTCGTACCAGAATGTTTTACATGCAACAGTGGGTTCGACTTTGTAGCGGAAACAACAAGTCACATCCAAGTTGCACCCATCCAAAGTTGCTTCAAAGAGCCAAGGCATTTTTGGGGCAACAGAACTCCCTCTTCATTAGGGCTACAAAACAGACATTAAACACAATGAACAATTCACACATATCAATTTTTATTTATAAATATCCATTCCATATCTACTATGTGTGTGTGTGTGTGTGTGTGTTTTTACACACACACACACACACACACAGCGCTGCATTGTGCCACCTGTCCAAATGAGCCCTAAAAGATCTCTTAGTAGCTTGGAAAATATGGTTCAAATATTAAAGTGGTTGTTAACCCACTATGTACAATTTACACTATCCTCTCTCGGTTTATTAATGTAAACTGCCCCTGTGTCTGTGCCTTATAAAAAAAAAAAAATGCAGCTATATACTCTGTCTTTCGGGTCTGACAGATGCAACAGGTGGGGCCGAGAATCCCCCACTGACGTCAGTCAGGAGGGGAGGCGGAGAGAGGTGGTCGGTCACGTGAGCTCTGAAAACAGGTATATAGCTGTATAAACAAAAAAAAAAAAAACGGCGCTGGAATAAACGTGTACGATATAAACGTGACAAAAAATGTGCAGCTGCTGGTACAAAAAGTGCTAAAACTTTCAAATATGCTTAAACCAATAAAACAGCGCTGGCAAACAAAATTGTGATCAAAATAAAGAAAAATTCCCACAAATTGACTTGCATCAAAAATTGTGTAAGATAAAACTATTATATATGTGACTAAAAATGGTTAAATAAGTGACATAATAAAAAATGTCCATAGAACTAATTCCATGTGTATCAAATTAGCGATGAACCACAAACACATTCGTGAAGAGAAATAAATGTGAATATGTTCAGTAATTAGCCCAAGAAACCAAAATCAAAGTACATATGAGCTCCTCCTTGGATTGGACTCACCGGACCAGTAGACAGACAGCAGAGCAGAGGGCAGATATGCAGACAAACTGTGATACGGCAAGCAGGCATAAAAGGCAAAGCTGAGGAAAACAGACCAGAGGATCCAGGGGGCGATATATGCACACAGGACACAGTAGTTCTTAGATTTGTAATCCCCACAAGGGCATCTATGATGGAAGATGCAGCGACGGAAGTGTCTGAGAACAGATCTCCAAATACAATGCACCTTGTATTTATGGTTCTTTGGTTTTGCATGAAGTCTCACCAAATGCACAATCCTCCTTCAATCAGAGTTTCTCTCAAATCTGTTTCCATGTGTTCATCTCTAGAGGTATATAGCTGCATCATTTTTATAAGGCACAGACACTGGGGCAGCTTACATTATTAAACAGAGATGATAGTGTAAAAAAATAAGTCATTTTTAGCAGTGGAAAGGGGTGGGCACGGACACAGAGCTGACAGGGAGGGAGGGGGGAGAGGACAGGAGGACCGGAGACACAGTGGACGACGGAGGCACGTAAACTGACCAGTGTCAGGGCTCAGCAGCCTTGATGAACATGGTCCATTTACAAAGGGGAGGGCAGAACCAGGCAGGACTAGCCAGGTATTTCAGGTGATACAAAGGGCCAAATAACACAGTACAAGCATGGTGCTGTATGTATAACATGCTTTAAAGGAACATGATCCATTTTTTTTTTTTTTTTTGGGTAACAAACACTTTAACCACTTCCCGACTGGCGCACGACGATGTACGTCAGCAGAATGGCATGGACAGGCATAAGGGCGTACAGGTACGTCCCTTTAAGAATGCCATTGTGTGCGCGTCGCCGCCGACGCACGTGCACACCGGTCAGGACCCCCGTGAGTCCGGTCGCGGGTCGGGCGGACTCGATCGCCGCGGGGATACCCGCAATCGTCTCATGGGAAGGCTGAACAGGGAGATGCGGAAGTAAACATCATCTCCCCGTTCTGCCTAGCAACAAGTGACACTGATCTCTGCTCCCTGTGATTGGAGCAAAGATCAGTGTTCACTAACACACAGCCACACCCCCCACAGTTAGTAACACGCCCCTAGGACACACTTAACCCCTACACTGCCACCCCCTGGTTAACCCCCTTCACTTCCAGTGTCATTTACACAGGAATCAGTGCATTTGTATTGCACTGATTGCTGTATAAATGTCAATGGTCCCAAAAATGTCTGACGTGTCCGCCATAATGTCGCAGTCACAATAAAAATTTGCTGATCGTCGCCATTACTAGTAAAAAAAAAAAGTTATTAATACAAATGCCATAAAACTATCCCCTATTTTGTAAACGCTATAACTTGTGCACAAACCAATCAATAATCGCTTATTGCGATTTTTTTATTTTTTTTTATTTTTTTTTACCAAAAATATTAAGAAAAATACGTATTGGCCTAAACTGAGGAAAAAAAATATTTTATATATATTATTTTTTTTTTTTTGGGGGGGATATTTATTATAGCAAAAAGTAAAAAATAATGCATTTTTTTTTCAAAATTGACGCTCTTTTTTTTTGTTTATAGCGCAAAAAATTTAAAACCGCAGGGGTGATCAAATACCACCAAAAGAAAGCTCTATTTGTGGGAAAAAAAGGACGTCAATTTTGTTTTCGGAGCCACATCGCGCGACCGCGCAATTGTCAGTTAAAGCGTCACAGTGCCGAATCGCAAAAAGAGGTCTGGTCTTAAGCCAGCAAAATGGTCCGGTCTGAAAGTGGTTAAATAAGGCTTAATAACTGATCTTTGGCTTACTACACTTTCTATCTCATTCTGATCCCTGTGATTTGTGTTTCACACTCCGTGTTCGTGGACACAATCCCTGGTGATGCAGTGTGACATTTTCACAGAATTTCAGAAATTGTGTTATTTTCATTTTATATATTTTATAACTTTACATCTTCTGTTGAATGTTACAAAAATAAATTAGAACGGAATGGTCAGTTAATTATTGCTTGTTTTGTTTATCCTGTCATCTGATTTTTTATTTTTTTTGTCCCACAGCCTTGCCTTATGATTATGATTTGTTGGTGATTGGTGGAGGTTCTGGCGGTCTCGCATGTGCCAAAGAAGGTAAGACTCCAGTGTTTGTATTTGAATGATGAATTCAGTATCTGGATAAAATACAGTACTTTTATATTTTTTTTCAGATTTGCTCAATTGTGGGTCAGACTTGTAATTGCAGGTGATGCTGTGCAGCTTTGATGAACCTTGGCACTAGCAGTCATGTACTTGCTATTAGAGCCAGTTCACACCAGATGCAGTTCCATACAGTTCCGTTTTTTCTACACCAATACAGTCAGTTCCGGTCAGTTTCCGACACCAGAAACTGACTGGAAACTGACCAGAAACTGACTGCATGGTGTGAACTAGAGCCATTGGAATACATGTAAAACATTATGCATGAACTTCTAGTGCAGAAAAAAAGCAAACCGAACTGAACGGATCTGCGTCTGGTGTGAACTGGCCCTTAGTGGTTGAAGCTGGCCAGTAATATTCTTGGAACAGTAATAAAATATTTTTGAATTCATTTAAATATTTTAAAGGCCAGTGAAGGTCAGTTCACCTCTTATTTTCATAGTCTTACCTAAATGTTCATTTACAGCAGTTCTTCAGTATGTCTAAATATGAATATGCAGTCTAATATGCACCAAAGTAAAGCTGGCCATTCATGGATTGAAATTGGTTTGGTTCAGCAGGGACTGGACGAATTTCGATCCATGAATGGGCAGGCATCGACTTATGTACAACCAGCCTGTTGGAAAATGTTCTCTTAATCAGTGTCGCCAGCTATATTAGTGCTGATCAGTATATTCTGAAGGTGGGGAAGTCTCCCCGCCGTCGGAATACATTAGTGCAGCAAAAGGGATTGCCCAATCCACACAGATTTTGTGGATGGGGGAATCAAGTTCTGTATGGCCATTCAATACCTTCTGCAACACAAGTTTGTATGAGGAAGCTTGTATTGTGTATGTTACCCAGCTCTGCTTGCTCAGACCACTGCAGTGTAATGGCTGGAAGTGACATTGTTTTGAAGGATTTTCAAGCAAACATCAATCACAATTTATAATATGCAGAAATGCAGGATTATACAGAGATAAAAAGGCGTGACACTTAATTAAAGCGGAGCTCCACCCTAAAGTGGAACTTCCGCTCATCGGATTCCTTCCCCCCTTCCGGTGTCACAATTGGCACCTTTCGGGGGGAGGGGGGACAGGTCAAAGACGGGTATCCTTTCCCACTTCTGTAAGTATGCCGCGGCGCGATGCGGCCGTGACGTCACCGCTGGGCTCCCTCCTCCTCCTCCTCCCTCGGCCGCCGGGCTAATATTAAAAGCCAGCAGCTGCAATATGTGTAGCTGCTGGTTTTTAATTTTTATTTTTTTCCAGAACACCCCTTTAAGCTTTAAAATAAACTTTCTATGATGAAAATAGTAGGCTGCCATTGCAAACTTACCATTGCAAAATGCTAGTTGCTTGTCTGTTGTGCTGACTCATTGGCTTCAGTACTTTGAATGGAACACCCGTGTATATCAGGAGAGACACAGTAAAATCAAACGTTTTGTATTTACGTTTTTGTTCTTGGTCAGTAATGCAAGAGGGTCCCAGCATGACTGCCTGGCAATTAGCATTATTAGAAAGAGTGCACAGCAACAGCCCTGATATTTCTAATGACACAAATTTTCCTTAGGGCCTGTACACAGTTGCCACAAACAAATGGTTTGTTCACACAATGTGAGGTGACCTGTGTTTTTCTGCACTGTATAAATCAGATCACTGCTGAGACACATAAGAAACTATTGTTTTCTTGGTGCTCGTTAATATCACAATGCTGGTGTGACGCACTGTGCAATGCAGAGAAATGTTACTATGTGACGCTTTTAACCACTTCAGCCCCGGACCAATTGGCAGCCAAAGGACCAGGCCCCTTTTTGCGATTCGGCACTGCGTCGCTTTAACTGACAATTGCGCGGTCGTGCGATGTGGCTCCCAAACAAAATTGGCGTCCTTTTTTTCCCACAAATAGAGCTTTCTTTTGGTGGTATTTGATCGCTCCTGCGGTTTTTATTTTTGCCACTATTAATAAGAATAGAGCAACAATTTTGAAAAAAATTCTATATTTTTAGCTTTTTGCTATAATAAATATCCCCAAAAAAATATATAAAAAAGACAGTTTAGGCTAATACATATTCTTCTACATATTTTTAGTAAAAAAAATCGCAATTAGCGATTATTGATTGGTTTGCGCAAAAGTTATAGCGTTTACAAAATAGGGGATAGTTTTATAGCATTTTTATTAATATTTTTTTTTTTTACTAGTAATGGCAGGCGATCAGCGATTTTTATTGTGACTGCGACATTATGGCGGACACATCGGACATTTTTGGGACCATTGTCATTTATACAGCAATCAATGCTATTTAAATGCATTGATTCCTGTATAAATGACAGTGGCAGTGAAAGAGTTAATCACTAGGGGGAGGGGAGGGGTTGTGGGCTGTGACGTGTGTGTTTTTTTACATTAGGGGGTGGGGCTGACGTCTGACGTCATTGATCAGCTTTCCCGATGACAGGGAACAGCCGATCAATGACAGGCAGAGTAGGAAGCGCGGGGAGAGGTTTGTTTACACAGACCTCTCCCCGTTCTTCAGCTCTGTGACCCGATCGCAGGACACCAGCGGCGATCGGGTCCGCTGGTCAGGCGGCCGGGGACACGGAGCTCCCGATCGGGTCGCGAGCGCGCCCCCGACCAGGCTTTTAAAGGGCCTCGTACCGGTACGTGGTTTTGCCTAGCCGTGCCATTCTGCCGACGTATATCGGCGTGAGGCGGTCGGGAAGCGGTTAAAGAGGAACTGCAGTCTTCTCACATAATTTGTAATAAAAACATCTTTGCCATTCTGAAACTTCCCTCCAACCACTTTGCATATTATTTTATATATACTGTGATTCTGTACTTGCCAAATATGCTGCAAAAATCTCCCTCCACTGAGTCTGGCTGCATCCATTTTAACTGTGGGCAGCTGAAGCTTCTGCCTGTTCCCTTCCTGGATTTACGCAGAGGCACACATCCAGCTCTGCAGCTCTTTGCCCCTCTTATGACTCATTCCACCCTACCCTTCCTGGCAAACTCTTACGAGAGTGAGTGAGAGAGCTGTGCATGATGTCATAAGCCTAGGCTAATTACCAGACAAGAAACAGGAAGTGGGCTGTATAAGGTATTTACCTAGGCTAATTACCAGACAACACTCACCAACCCGGACAGCAAATGTAGTGTGGGGAAGCCGGCGTAGAGTTGGCCCGGAGCATGACCCCACCACGGGAGCTGAAGCGGCATAATCCAGGGATGCAGCACTGGGGGGTATGAGAGTGGGCAAAGTGTGGCAGAAATTTCCATAAAGCGAGGAATGTAGTGTGAGCTTGATGAAGTGGAGGTGTCTGAAAACAAAAATAGTGAGTTTGTGTGATTTGCTGTCCGGGTTGGTGAGTGTGTCGTACTAACCATTCATAGACATATTAAATATGTCTGAGAATCATTTTCTCTAGAATAAAAGTCCTTTACATCTTATTATATTTATATACTTGTATATCCCATAGGAATGTCTGCCGCATCTGCTCCTGACGAGTGGGAAAACCCACGAAACGCGTAGAGCTATACCTGATGCTGCAGCTATACTCCATACGGATCCATCCTTTACTGCTATACTCTATATACTCCAGATATCATTTATATATACTTTAATAGATAGAAAGATGAAAAAATTACTGAAGTTCCACTTTAAAAAAATAAAAATAAAAAAAGCAAGCAGTGCTGTCACACTGACAGCTGCCCACACAGTAAAATACTGCATTTTACCAAGCAGGCTTGTGTGAACCATTCATAAAACAGGATTTGGGGGGGGGGGGGGAGGTCAGTACTATGCTCTCGTTAACTTTATAAAGACCATACAAAGTTACACTCCATTCAAGTTTCTGCACTGCAGCTTGTTACATGTGTGGTGTGGTGTGATGCAGAAGAATGCTATGTTGTGGTGTGGACAGGGTACATAGAAAGCAATTGTTTTCTATGTCCCCTTGCAGTGATTGGCATTGATCAGGTGCATAAAAACCCCTAGTGACTGCATATGGTGTGAACAGGCCCTAAAACTAAACTAGTGGCAGATATAAAACCACAATGAAGGCAGTTGCACATTCATTAAAGCGGAGCTCCACCCAAAAGGGGAAGTTCCGCTTTAAAAAGTAGGTTTGATTTTAGCCAATTTTAAAATAGGCTAAAAATCACACCACACATAACTGCATGTGAATTAATGTGCAGTCATGGTGTGAACTGCCACCTTAGGGTTATCTGAGTCCAGTGCATCTTTTATATTGTCAATAAAGCAAGAAAAAAGAGAGTAGAAGGAAAAGAAGGGGGGGGGGGGGGATAGGGGGTCAGTAGAAGATGGAAATGGGTTTTCAGGTCAACAAGTAAGGGATGAAAGGGAAAAGAAAAGGACAAATGAAAAAAAAACAGCCATATACATGTCTCGTCATCTGTAGTTACACGCCATCTTGAATTTGGTGCATCAGAGCAAGGCATTAGGAAAAACACTTCAATATGATGTGATACCTAATAGTGTTCTGTATCTATGGTTTGCATCAAAAATAACTCTACAATAAACAACAATGGTTATTTCAGAGTAGGGCTGGGGAAAAAGTCGTGAATCGAGTTGAGAGGTCAAATCGATTCAAAATTTAAGCAAATTTTTTTTTTTTTTTTCACCAGGACCGGTGCTGACACCGCGCCTGGCCTGAGGTGCTGCGGGCAGGAGTTTTTAGGCGAAGCCACGGCTTTGACTAAAAACTCCTGCCCGCAGCACCTCAGGCCCGGCGTGGTGTCCATCATGTCCACCATAGGGGACAGAGCCATAGGGGTTGATTCACTAAGAGTTAAATAACGGTGCTTTGGGGCAGGGCGGCTCTGCTGCTCATGTTGATGGGGACAAGGGCCACATTGTGGGGGTTTGCGGGCAGGAGCTAATCGGAATCTAAACCTTTAAGAAGGGGGGGCCCCCAGATTCTGACCCCCCCCCCATGTGGATAAATATCGTACCCCTAACCATTCACCAAAAAAGTATTGCAAGGTAATAAAAACACACAGACAGTTTTTGACAATTTTTTTTATTAACCGGTTCCCGACAAGCTCACGCATATTTACTGCGGCACACTGGCACTGCTGCACGAAACCCCATGCAGGGTCCCCTTTAAGAGCTGTCAGAGGGTGAGCGCATGCCTGCTGCATGGCGGGAGACCTGATGCGCATGGCTCGGCCGGCGCGATCACGTGCACGATAGCCAGCACGGGATTTGTGTGTGTAAACACACAAATCCCTGTTCTGTCAGGGGAGAGGAGACATATCGTTTGTTCCTACTAAGTAGGAACAACAATAGGTCTCCTCCCTCAGTCAGTCCTATCCCCTCACAGTTAGAACACACTAAGGGAACACCCATTTAACCCCTTGATCGCCCCCTAGTGTCAACCCCCTCCCTACCAGTGACATTTACACAGTAATCAGTCCATTTTTATAGCTCTGATCGCTGTATAAATGTCAATGGTCCCAGAAATGTGTCAAAAGTGTCCAATCTGTCTGTCGCAATGTCTCAGTACATAAAAATTGCTGATCACCGCCATTACTAGTAAAAAAAATATTACAAAATTGTCACGTTTGTTTTTGTTAATGGCGCAAAAAATAAAAACCGCGGCGTTGATCAAATACCACCGCTCTGTGCGGGCCTCTGCCTCTCCTGGAGACACACAAGAGGCAAAGCCTGCCTGGTGGATAAATCCCCCTCCCCTTCACTGAAGCAGAAAGTCAGCTAATGAGCTGACAGCCAGTAGAGTAAAGGGGGAGGAGCTCGAAGACGCGACGCCAGGAGAGCCATTACTGGAGGCATTGGAAGGGAGAAGAGAGACACGGAGCATGAAGGAGGGGTAATCGACAGTACTGCCATGCCTCTGCCTGATCCCATCCATCCCCCCACCATCCCTCTGCCTGGTCTTATCCCCCCACCATCCTTCTGCCTGATCCAATCCCCCCCCACCACCATGCCTGATTCCCTCCACCCCACCACCATGCCTCTGCCTGATTCCCACCACCACCATGCCTCTGCCTGATTCCCCCCCCCCCCCATCCATCCCACTCCCACTGATCCCATCCCTCCCTCTGCCACTGATCCCATTCATCCCACCATCCCTCTTCCACTGATCCCATCCCTCTGCCACTGATCCATCCATCCACTGATCCCATCCATCCATCCCTCTGCCACTGATCCCATCCATCTCACCATCCCTCTGCCACTGATCCCATCCATCTCACCATCCCTCTGCCACTGATCCCATCCATCTCACCATCCCTCTGCCACTGATCCCATCATCCCACCATCCCTCTGCCACTGATCCCATTCATCCCACCATCCCTCTGCCACTGATCACATTTATCCCACCATCCCGCTGCCACTATCGCTTATATTTTGTGCATCAAAACTATATTTATAGTATAATTATGGGACTGTTTTTCATGTTTTGAATAAAGTTTAATTAATGCATGATGCTGATTAATGCCATAAACAATTCTATATTGTTCTAGCGACGCAGCTGCACTGTTTTGCTTTTCTTGTCAGGCCAAACTTTCACAATTCTTTTTCATGGATAAATGTCATGTTTTTATTTGCAGCTGCCCAACATGGAGGGAGAGTTGCAGTGTTAGACTATGTTGAGCCATCCCCCAAAGGTACGATCATATGGTATATTTTTCTGCGTTAAAAAGAAATACATCATACATTTTCAGGTGTTTAATAGTGCAAAGTGCAGTAATCCATCTATCTATCTATCATGTTGTGAGTTAGGGGAGAGAACTGATCATATGCCTCCTGTGGGGGTCAGAACTGGATATGTTGTTGGCTCCTAACCTTTTGGAACTTCTCCTAGCTTTTGGAAAAATGTGTCCATGCCAGTGATAAGCTATCAGTCATATAGGCAGTGCATTATTTTTAGTGAAGTACAACCAGTGTGTAGCATTGCAAAGCAGGAATGAGAAATAAATGTCTGACCCCCATATAAATGTATCTCAAATTGGAGTTTACATGGGGCTGAAGATTCTCTCCCTGCCTCTGTGTGACACCTATGGATGCCTAAACAGCCAGTCAACCAGTACCAACGCTTACACATGGTAGGAAACTAAGCTACATACTTCCAATACCCATATGCATTTCTCTGCATTCCTGGTTGCTGGATGAACTTGTGCCAAAAATGTAAACCTATTTGTTCTGCATGGACAAAGCAAACAATAAAATATCCATACAGTGGTGTCCCTCCTCACTGTAAGGGTTAAATGCTCGATAGGTCTAGGGCAGTGTTGGCGAACCTTGGCACCCCAGATGTTTTGGAACTACATTTCCCATGATGCTCAACTACACTGCAGGGTGCGTAAGTATAATGGGAAATGTAGTTCCAAAACTTCTGGGGTGCCAAGGTTCGCCATCACTGGTCTAGGGGGTAGAGAAAGAGGCTGTCTTACTTACTGAAGTTCCACCTTTCCAGCAGGTTCCAGTGCTGTCCTCCTCTCTTGAAGCTCTGGTCTGCAGACGTTCCCTCAGCGTCATGACATACAATGCAGGGCTGTCAACCCTGCATTATATGTGAAGGGGTGATCATGTGACTGCGGATGAGAGAGAATTAGAGAGGATCCAACACTGGACCAGTCAGTGAGATAGAGGGAGCCTTCTGGATTATGAAAAAGTATTTTGCTTTATTCTGGCACCCCCTAAACAAGCATTTAAACCCTTGCAGTGTGTGTGGGTATTCAGAGAAGTAGTCATAAAGCGATGATAAACCTCAGAATATAGGGTAACAGTAAACACATTCACATATATGCTTTAGTCACTGCAGCCTTGGTTTTGCCATCTCTTGAGGTAGACTGCCTCAAACTAGGGGCTGGAGATTATGTAGGGGTAGCGAAAATCGACGCAAATTTTCTGGTTTCAAACAGCTGTGCTGAGCATCCTGTGGCGGGTAACGAAAACAGCTTGTCCACATCAAAGAAACATAAATCGTACAAAAACAAAAAATCCTTTTAGAGGTGTGCCAGTGTTCAAGCCACATAAACCATAATGTCATATAGTATGTGCACACAATATAAAATACAGATAATCAACTAGTAGTAAGCTATGGAAGGGAAATGCAGCTGGTTTTTAGAAGTGAGAGGAGTGCGCAAAATATGAAAGTGATCAAATACCCTCACCGACAAAACTCTTGGGGATAGTATTATACAGTCTGAATCCTGTCAAAGCAAACCAACCCTCTGGATGGTATAGAGACTACCTTGGCCACAGGCATATCACCGCCAGCCGTCCTCAGCATCAGAGCAGAAACATCAAACAGGGAGGGAGAGTAACCAAGCGGCGAATGACTAAGTGTAAGAGGATTTTGCTTTTGGCCAGGCAGTCTGCTTACCATCCAGAGGGTTAGTTTGCTCTGACAGACATTCAGATTGTACAAAGTTATCCCCAAGTGTTTTGTAATCAATAAATGGATCATGAACACACTACACTTCTACACAATGGAAGCCTTTGCTCAGCTCTTTTACTTTGTTTAAAAGGGAATATCAAGTTGTCTGGCACTAACTATACAAATAAAAATCCCTTACTAGAAAGGAAATGGAATTTAGTGCCCTGATAACCATAAAAGGGTTACATTTGAAATCTGCCACTACACATTGGTGTTGATTTACTAAAGGCAAATAGACTGTTTACTTTTCAATGGAAGTTTTACTTTGCATAAGAATTTTTCCCAGAGCTTTGTAAGTGAGGTAAAGCTCTGCTGATTTCCATCATCCAATCAAAATACAGCATATTCATGTTTCTTTTTTCTTAGGCACCAAATGGGGAATCGGAGGTACATGTGTAAATGTTGGCTGCATTCCCAAAAAACTGATGCACCAGGCTGCTCTGCTGGGAGGTGCCCTGAAAGATGCCCCCCATTATGGCTGGAATGTACCTTCTCCAATTCAGCATGACTGGTAATGTGTTCGATCCTTATCCTGTTGTTGTGATCATGCTCTATACATAGCGCATGCTGCATGGCTGCAGTGTTAAATACTACGAACTATACTGCACATTGTCTTTACTATTACACTAACCTTAAAGTGGTTGTAAACCCTTACAAACCACTTTGGCCTACAGGTAAGCCTAGATTAAGGCTCACCTGTAGGTCCAATAAATATCTCCTAAACCTACATGGTTTAGGAGATATTTAGAAAAAAAGAGGCATCGCTGTCTACGGCGCATGCGCCGTAGACAGCGGCGCACAGGCGCACTGCACATGCCGAGATCATGGCGATATGCTGCTTTCGTGCTGGAGCGGCGAGACCCGGAAGTCACTCCGGGCTTGATGGCGGAGCAGAAGATCGTGGATGAGGGTCGCTTCAGGGGCTTCGTTCTCAGGGAAGTCATTCATAATGAGCTAGTATGCTATGCATACTAGCTCATTATGCCTTTGCCTTGCAGGTTCCGTTTTTTTTTTTTTTTTTTTGAGGAGGCTTTACTTCCTCTTTAAAGTGGTTGTAAAGGTTCCTTTTTTTTTTTTTTTTGAATAACAAACATGTCATACTTGCAGTATCTCACAAAAGTGAGTACACCCTTCACATTTTTGTAAATATTTTATTATCTTTTCATGTGACAACACTGAAGAAATTACACTTTGCTACAATGTAAAGTAAGTGAGTGTCCAACTTGTATAACAATGTAAATTTGCTGTCCCCTCAAAATAACTTCACACACAGCCATTAATGTCTAAACCGCTGGCAACAAAAGTGAATACAACCCCAAGTGAAAATGTCCAAATTGGGCCCAAAGTGTCAATATTTTGTGTGGCCACCAATTTTTTTCCAGCACTGCCTTAACCCTCTTGGGCATGGAGTTCACCAGAGCATCACAGGTTGCCACTGGAGTCCTCTTCCACTCTTTCATGACGACATCATGGAACTGGTGGATGTTGGAGTCCTTGTGCTCCTCCACCTTCCATTTGAGGATGCCCCACAGATGCTCAATAGGGTTTAGGTCTGGAGACATGCTTGGCCAGTCCATCACCTTTACCCTCAGCTTCTTTAGCAAGGCAGTGGTTATCTTGGAGGTGTATTTGTGGTTGTTATTGTGTTGGAATAAAGTCCTGCAGCCCAGTCTCTGAAGGGAGGGGATCATGCTCTGCTTCAGTATGTCACAGTACATGTTGGCAATCATGGTTCCCTCAATGAACTGTAGCTCCCCAGTGTCGGCAGCACTCATGCAGCCCCAGACCATTGTTCTCCTTACCTGGTTGCCGTCACACACGCTTGACACCATCTGAACCAAATAAGTTTCTCTTGGTCTCATCAAACCACAGGACATGGTTCCAGTAATCCATGTCCTTAGTCTGCTTGTCTTCAGTAAACTGTTTGCAGGCTTTCTTGTGCATCATCTTTAGAAGAGGCTTCCTTCTGGGACGACAGCCATGCAGAAAAAATTGGATGCAGCGTGCGGCTTATGGTCTGAGCACTGACAGGCTGACCCCCCCCCCCCGCCCCTTCAACCTCTGTAGCCATGCTGGCAGCACTCATACGTCTATTTTCCAAAGACAACCTCTGGATATGATGCTGAGCACATGCACTCAACTTCTTTGGTCGACCATGGCGAGGCCTGTTCTGAGTGAAACCTGTCCTGTGAAACCGATGTATGGTCTTGGCCACCGTGCTGCAGCTCAGTTTCAGTGTTTGGCAATCTTCTTATAGCCTAGGCCACTTTTATGTAGAGCAACAATTCTTTTTTTTTTTCTAGATCGTCAGAGAGTTCTTTGCCATGAGGTGCCATGTTGTGCCATGTTGAACTTCCAGTGATCAGTATGAGAGAGTGAGAGCGATAACATCAAATTTAACACATCTTGTCCCCATTCACACCTGAGACCTTGTAATGCCTTGTACACACGGTCGGATATTCCGACCACAAAATCCGTCATATTTTTTCCGGCGGATTTTGTCCGAAACTGGTGTTGCATACACACGGTCGGACAAAGTTGTCGGAAAATCCGATCGTTCAGAACATGATGGCGTTCGTTCGTTAAGGTTGGGGTTACGTTCAGGCTAGTAGCCAATAGCTTTGGTCTCTTTATTTGATCTGAGCATGCATGGCACTTTGTCAGAATTCTCTACAAACGATCTGAAAAAGTCTGATCGGATTTTTTTGTCCTGCTCTCAAGTTTTTTCCGACGGAAAAAGACCGATAGAGCCCATACACGATCGGATTTTCCGACAACATAATCCGATCTGACTTTTCCCGTCTGATTTTCCGTCCGTGTGTACGGGGCATAACACTAACAAGTCACATGACACCAGGGAGGGAATATGGCTAATTGGGCCCAATTTGGACATTTTCACTTAGGGGTGTACTCACTTTTGTTGCCAGCGGTTTAGACATTAATGGCTGTGTGTTGAGTTATTTTGAGGGCACAGCAGATTTACACTGTTATACAAGCTGTACACTCACTACTTTATATTGTAGCAAAGTGTAATTTCTTCAGTGTTGTCACATGAAAAGATATAATAAAATATTTACAAAAATGTGAGGGGTGTACTCACTTTTGTGAGATACTGTACTTCCACTGTGCAGTTTGTTTTGCGAGTGGCCCCGATCCTCGTCTTCTGGGGTCCCTTGGAAGCTGTCTCGGCTCCTCCCCGCAACCGCCAAACCCCCTCTCTAAAAGCGCTCTCCCAAGGGGGTTAGCTTGCAGGCATGCTCCCGTGATACCGCCGACTGTATCAGTCGGCCCCGCTCCCCCGGCACTTTACAGCAGCGGGAGCCAATGGGTGCGCTGCTATCAATTATCCAATGAAAGAGTCGAGAAGCCCGATCAAGAAGCCAGCGTGTTCACAGAGACTTTCGAGAGCTCAGGTAAGTAAAGGGGGGGCTGGGGGGCGCGCTAATCGCCGGATGTTTTTTCACCTTAATGCATAGAATGCATTAAGGTGAAAAAACATGTACCTTTACAACTCCTTTAACAAGCATTGTACCTTTTACAACTCCTTTAACAAGCATTTTCGTTATTTTGTTTATCCAAAATCTTCCAAAAAAGTGGAAATTTATTTTGAAGTGATGTCAGATGCCATAAGCTTTTAAAAAATCTTGTCTTATGGCTCCCCCTTGTGTCTGAGGTCTTGCAGTACATCACAGCCTGTCTAAATTTGTTCATTAAGACACCAGAGGGATCTATTTACAAAGTAGTACATTCACTATATTGCTGCTTTTTTCATTTATCTTTTGCTATTTACACCGCTTTACTTTACGCGCGCGTGTGTGTGGTTTATTTATTTATTTTACTCTCTATCTTTTGCTTTTTGTTGCAACATTATTATCATGGCAAAATTAGATGACCTAATGTAATTTGACAGTTTTAAAATAACCTCTTTCGGCATCCAATATTTAACCTTATTTCATGACTCCAAAATGTAATTTATTACTTTCAACGAATGGAGAGAGAGGGAACGTTCCTCCAGGACATGGTTTTTTATTTTATTTTCCCCTGATTTTAAGGGCCTATTTACTTGTGTCCATTTTGATGCAGCATAGCATATGCATGAAAAGGCATTTGAAGTAGAAATACTCATTCTTTTTTATGGGAATGGCTCATATCTAAGCGTTGCAGTTTAGTGTGAAAGGGAAAGAAAATGGGCCTATGCACATCTAATGCTGCATGCACACATTAGATTGTGAATCCAGCTTTCACATGATTTTATTTTTCCTGCCTGCCACCTCAGGTGTGTGTGTGTGTGTGTGTGTGTGTGTGTGTGTGTATATATGTGTATATGTGTATATATATATATATATGAGATCAATTTAACAACAAAAAATGTAAATTGTATAATTGAGTGATTTCAATGGCTGTTTTATAATTTTCACCTACGCGACAAGCGTTTAAGTGTACATTTCTGAGGTTCTAAATTATATGCTGAACGTCTAGATCTGTTTATACAGTACAGATTACATTGTGCTGATTGCACCACGTGTAAATGTAGATAAGTGGTTTACCTGACCTTTCTTATGTTGAAAGTTAACATATATAACATAGAGCACAAAAATCTACATAGAAAGTCATGCCTTTTGTGGTAAAAGAATAACCAGTTAAAGTATATAAAATGCTAGGTAGTGCACATGGTTCCCCTAATTGGACGTGTCTGGTATGCCAAAGGGTAAAGATGTTAATGAAGCTCACAGCTTCAGTAACAGCCATGAGCTTGTTTCTGTTTTTAATCACTTGCCTACCAGGTACGAACACCCCCTTCCTGACCAAGCCATTTTTCAGCTTTCAGCGCTGTCGCATTTTGAATGACAATTGCGCGGTCATGCAACGCTGTACCCAAATCAAATTTTTATCATTTTTTCCCCACAAATAGAGCTTTATTTTGGTGGTATTTGATCACCTCTGCGGTTTTTATTTCTTGCGCTATAAACAAATTAAGAGGGACAAGTTTGAAAAAACGCAATATTTTTTTACTTTTAATTATAATAAATATCCAATTTTTTATTTTTTTTTTAAACAAATTTTTTCCTCAGTTTAGACCGATACGTATTCTTCTACATATTTTTGGTAAAAAAAAATTGCAATAGGCGTCTATTGATTGGTTTGCGCAAAAGTTATAGCATTTACAAAATAGGGGATAGATTTATAGCATTTTTATTATTTTTTTTTTTACTAGTAATGGCGGCGATCTGCGATTTTTTTTTTTTTTTTTTATCGTTACTGCGAAATTGCGACGGACATATCGGACACTTTTGACACATTTTTGGGACCATTCACATTTATACAGCAATCCGTGCTATAAAAATGCATTGATTACTGTATAAATGTGACTGGCAGGGAAGGGGTTAACACTAGGGGGCGCTGCAGGGGTTAATTTGTACCCTATCTTAGTGATTCTAACTGTGGGGGGAGGGGACTGACTGGGGGAGGAGACCGATCGGTGTCCCTATGTACAAGGGACACACCATCGGTCTCCTCTCCTCTGACAGGACGTGGATCTGTGTGTTTACACACACAGATTCACGTCCTGCTCGATTACCGGGCAATCGTGGGTGCCTGGCGGACATCGCGGCCGCCGGGCACGCGCATCGGGTCCCCAGCTACGCGGCGGGCACGCGCACCCCCCCTAGTGGCCAAAAAGCGAGCGCCGTCATATGACGGGGGCCTGCCCCGATAGCTGCACCGTCCCGCCGTCATTTGACAGTGGGCGGTCAGCTACAGGTTAATCAGAGGTCCTGGCTCTTTACTGTAAAAGTAATCTATGGATCCATCAGATCATGTTTACATAGATTGCAGCTGTCACTTTCGGGAGTCTGGGACCATGTGACATCAGAATGGCAAGCAGGAGGAGCTTGGGGAATATCTGATCCCAGATCTCCTCTGCAGGAGGGTATAATCTGGAAGCACTCAGCTTTGAACACTTCTGGTTCTGATTTGTCAGAACCCTGGCTAGAGAGCCAGGTAAGCAGTGGATTGAATTGTAGCAGAGTGCAGGGGAGACCTAATGGGGTTGATTTACTAAAACTGGAGAGTGCGAAATCTGGAGCAGCTGCGCATAGAAACCAATCGCCTTCTATCTTCAGCTTGTTCAATTAAGCTTTGACAATAATACCTGGAAGCTTATTGGTTTCTATGCAGAGCTGTACAAAATTGGGCACTCTCCAGTTTTAGTAAATCAACCCCTATGGGTCTAATCGACCTCTGATGTTATACATGAAGAGTACCTGTCACCTGTTGAATGCAATCATATAGGGAGCTTGTTAGCCCCATTGTGATACCAATAGGGTTAAAATTAAAAAGAAAGGTGGTACATATAAAAATAACAAAAAAATGTACCCACCCCATCACTTATCTGTGTAGGGCATGCACGTGTATGTAAACAAAAATTGGGCAACACATAGCATATCACTGTGCATGGCAGAGTGAAAGCAATAGTTCTAGGTCCCTCATATACAGTTACTCTAAACTCATAAGCTGTAAAGGCATGTAAAGCGTTGCCTATTGATACTTTGGGGTATTGCAATTTATCAGTGTTGTGTGGGCACACAGCATTGAGACCCTACACATTTTGGTATCTATTTATTTACTTGACTTACCCTCTGTCTTTTATTTTGTACAAGAAATCAGGAATTATATTGTGTTTGTGTGCAATAACATTTATTTTGAGTGTTTTTGTTCATGAAAATACAAATTTAAAAAACAATTGTGAAAATACCATGCGACTTATACCATGCGACTTAAAAACATTTTCAACTGCCATCTTTTTATTCTACAGAGCCCATGCTTTTAGAAAAAAATGTAAAAAAAATTCAGATTTTGACGTGTGAAAAATAGAAAAAAATTGCTTGTGAAGTGGTTTTAAATAGTTTTTTTTAAAGAATATACGTTGTTAAACTGTTTTACATCTGTATCTTTACAATTCTAAAATATAGAAAGCAGAAGTGAGGGTGACAAGTCACTGCTCTGATTTATTTATTGTGTGTAAAGTTTGAGCTATGTACACAAAAGGCCTCTTTTTAGCTAAACCGATCAGACCAAAAAATAGCTCAGAGCTCCACCTGCTGGCTAAAAATAAAAATGCCAGACTTTTAAATGCAGTATTTTAGATTAAAAAAAAAAACAATATTTTTGAACATATTTTTTTTTTTTTTTTTTTTTTAATTCTGACTATAGTGAATAAAAGAAAACATTTAAAACCACTATAGATCCCATTTAACTTGCCCACATGTGAAATTAGTGTAGATGTTTTTGTCTTTTTCAATATTTTTGTCTTACCTAAATTCAGGTCAAAAATGGCACAAGCTGTTCAAAATTATGTGAAATCATTAAACTGGGGACACAGAGTACAACTGCAAGACAAGTAAGTCAGTTTTAATTCTTCAAACCGGAAAATCTTATCCTTCAAGCATGCTAAAATGTTATCACAGTTTATACTGTATGTGATAACTTGCCTCTTCCGCACAGAGTCACTTACATGTAAAATAAACCTGCAAAAAGAAGACCTATCTGGTGGCCTGTTTTTTGAAAAGCTACCGATTCACTGCTCACCGTCTTCTAAAAACATTTTACTGACCAGATGGCTTAATCCACTGGCTCCTACATCCTGCAGTCTTCATTTTTCATATTTTGTTTTCCACAGTGACCCTTTGCTGACACAGTTTTTTATTTTCAGCAAAATAGTCAAAATTCTTTTAAAGGAGGACTAAATAACTTCATATGAATTGGTGTATTTTAATTTGGCATGTCTCTGATAACGTTACTGTGACCCAAACTGAATTTGGGATGCAAATTAAAGTGGAGGCTTTGGTTATTTATTTAAAATTAAACCAAATTATTAGAATTTTAAGCCTATTTTTGTGCAGTCTTTACTCTTAGATTTACAGGGTTAATTTCAGTGCCTCGCTATGTGGTTTATTGTAATAACTGATCTAGTGATTTTTACTGTTTCAACAGGAAGGTTAAGTATTTTAACCTGAAGGCCAGTTTTATTGATGAGAATACAGTACGCGGAATAACTAGCATGGGAAAAGAGGTTTGTTCCTCAAATAGAAGCAACGCTTTGTAATGTGTGTGTGTGTATGTATGTATGTATGCATGTATGTATGTGTGTGGACTGATGTTTTATTAACATGACTTTTGAAAGCCATATTAGAATATCGCACAGGCTCACTAAACCTGTGTAGAACAAAGCACTAGTTTTAGAAAATGCAGGTTGTTGAGTGACCCCCAGCTTCTTATATTTCTCAAGGATTCTAGCAGCTCTGTGTACTTGAACTATATATGCCTCCTACTGTAGCCCTGAAACAGGGGAACACTGTCTCTCTGAAGAATTTAGGTGAGAATGCACTAGAGGGGAGGGAGACTTTGGTATGAAGAAGACAAGCTGTGAGATCTTGTCCATGTCCAAGACAACGATAAGAAAGTAGTTGGGAATTCATCCTACCCTTGCCACTTTAACCACCTGCCTAAAGGGCACTTTCACCCCCTCCTGCCCAGGCCAATTTTCAGCTTTCAGCGCTGTCGCACTTTGAATGACAATTGCGCGGTCATTCTACACTGTACACAAAGGACATTTTTTATAATTTTCTTGACACAAATAGAGCTTTCTTTTGGTGGTTATATAATCACTGCTGGGTTTTTTGAAAAGCCGTTGAAAAGCAGCAGTGACTGGTATTACTGATGGGCACTAATTGGTGGCACTGATGGGCACTGATTGGTGGCACTGTGAACTTAACTGTAATCGGGGCACTGATAATCCGTGCCCTGATTACATGTCCGGGTGTTCCCTACGAGTAAATGCCATTGATCAGCTCTCCTCGCCACACACTGTCAGTGTGAGATGAGAGCTGATCACCGGCACTTCCATGTTTACAAGTGACCGGCTGTAATTGAACACAGCCAATCACATGGTTAAAGAGCTGCGTGATCCGCTCTGTACAGAGATCGGGGTCCTAGCAACATGGCGCAGCTGCGATAGCCCTGCTACATGCCCCCCTCGGGCGTGCGAGAGCGGCCGTTCTGGGGTGACGTCATATGAAGTCCTCCCAGAACGAGAGCCGCACCACTCTGGTGGGCGGGCAGCAAGCGGTTAAGAGAAAAAATGCTTGAGAAATCCACTTGGCCCATCTCTCATTCCAGTTGCCTGCCATTATACCTGTTGCTCCATATCTGGTAATTTATGTTCTTAAAACGTTATGTGCAGTCTATGCTGCAGGCATCCAAATAGTTGTCAAATGACGTGTTCACACTAAACGCGGGTTTGAAATTGTGCGAGTTCAGCTGATCTTGCACGATTTCAAACCCTCATTTTAGTGCGAGTTTGGGGGCGATTTGAAAGACATCTGTGTGGGTTCATGCACAGATGTCTATTGAAATCGCCCCTGAAGTCACCAAAAATAGTGCAGAAACTACTTTTGGAAATTAGTGCGGCGTCGCACCGATTGGGACAGTGCCATTGCCCGCAATAGGCTGCGATTTGGCATGCAATTTGACATGTCAAATCGCGCTGATGCAAACAGGGGCTTAGCCTGCAGGCAGTCAAATCGTTGTCAAATGACATTAAGCCCTCGTTCACACTGAATGCGTGTTTCAAACCTGCTTTTAAGTGTGAGTTTGGGGGGGATTTAAAGACATCTGTGTGGGTTCATGCACAGATGTCTATTAAAATCACCCCCGAAGTTGCCAAAAGTAGTGCAGGTACTACTTTTGGAAATGGGTGCGGCATAGCAAAGTCGGCATCGCTCCGATTGGGACAATGCCATTGCCGGCAATAGGCTGCGGTTTGACATGTCAATGTGAATGGGGGGCTCAGCCTGCAGGCAGCCAAATAGTTGTCAAATGACACTAGGCCCTTGTTCACACTGAACGCGGGTTTGAAATTTCTTTAAAGTGTTGTGGGTTGATCTGAACCTGGCAGTTCACGCAAAGAGACCAACTAACATTTTGCAACTGAAAAAACATTTGAATGAAGGAGTGGTAAAAAAATAATTTAATTGTAAAGGGGACACACCAGCTTCTGATGCCAAGGGTATACTTTTTCCCACATAACATTGACACATCTTTTCAGTATATTTTAAAAATTATACATTTTCCTTGTGTTTTTATTCAAGTATATGCCCACCTTTGATCTGCTATGAACTCGCACGATTTCAAAGCGGTGTTTTTAGTGTGAACGAGGGCTAATGCACATTTCCATTTTGTGTGGTATTTGTACCTTTTTTAAAGCTCTGCCATTGCATTAATGTGTAATATGCATTAAAGTTCACCTGTACCTAGAGTATGCACTTTCAATTATTGCAGTCATCTGAATAGGTAAGTACACCCCATGGAAATTGTTGGTTTATTTCAACAAATATGAACAGGCAATCGTACATACAGAGAAAAGAAATCTGTATGAATAAATGATACATAAAAACAGATATGGTGTATTCATTTTCACACTCTAAATTAACAACAATGGAGATCTGTCATATGGAAAAGTAAGAACACCCTAATGCCTGGTACACACAATGAGATCAGATTGTCTGTTTTTCTGCATGCTATACTCAATAGAATATAAAGAGGTTACGAAAACTCTCATATGACAGAATAAAAATTCATAAGCAATGTATTTACGGTCAACAACTGTACTGATTAAACAAATGGTACGATCTGGTATCGTCTGAGAGTTTTTTTTTTTTTTCGTGCTTGTCCCATCGGATAATTTGGTAATAGATTTGTTGTGATCGGCTCTCGAAAGCTGTGTACTAACGATCAGATTATCTTACGATCACTTTGAAAGCGTTATTTTTTTGTACGATTTTCCGATCGTGTGTATGGACCATGTACCATCACTTCAACTCCATATAATTAGAATTAGGTGTTCTAAATTTGGTTGCAATTATTAGAACCTTTTTAGGCAGTATGCAGATGGAAAATTGCACCTCTGATCCACTGATCGCAGACTTTGCCGGTTCGTTAAAAATAATAATTGCACCTTCTTTTTTTTTTCAAAAATATGTGCATTCATTATTTTTTTTCCCCAAAGGTGGACATAGCCTTTAAACCTCAGACCTCTATGGCCTGGTGTTCACTTTGTTATTGATTTTTTTGTGGTGACATTTATGCCAAGATCAAGGTTGCTATGCTCCTTCAGGGTCTTGGCAGAGTGCAGTCATCAGATTGATATCATGCAGAATTTATATTGACTTCAAAGTGTGCTTAATGAGAATGTGAAGCCATCTGTCTGAAAGATGGAATTAAACCAGAAATGTATCTTTCAATATGATAATATTTCGAAGTACACTAACAAATCAACAATTGAATGTCTCAAAGAGTAGAAATGGAGGTTTATGGACCGGCCTAGTCAAAGCCCAAATTTGAATTTCTTTAAAGTGCTGTGGGTTGATCTGAAACTGGCAGTTCACGCAAAGAAACCAACTAGCATATTGCAACAGAAACATTTTGAGTTTGAATGAAGGAGTAGTCAGAAAGTAATATAATGGTAAAGGGGGCAGCACCAGCTTTTGATGCCAAGGGTATACTTTTTCCACAGTACACCATTACATTGACACATCTGTTCAAAATATTAAAAAAATTATACATTTTCCCTTTTATTCAAGTATATGTCTACCTTTGATCTGCTATGAATGAAATGGTAAATATAATGGGGTTAACTTACTAAAATTGAAGAGTGCAAAATCAGGTACAGCTCTGCATAGAAATCAACTAGCTTCCAGTTTTTCTTGTCAAAGCTTAGGGTTTGTTTTTAAACATTTTTTTTTTTAAATATAATTACCTCCACTGTGCAGCTCGTTTTACACAGAGTGGCCCCGAACCTGCTCTTCTGGGGTCCCCTGGCGGCTCCTTCCCACATCAGATAACCCCCTGGGAGAAGCGCTCTCCTGGGGGATTACCTTGCGGGCGCGCTCCCGAGTCCAAATGCAGTACTCGGCCCCGCCCCCGGCACCCGTGTAATTGGATTTAATTGACAGCAGCGCAGCCATTGGCTCCCGCTACTATCAATCTATCCAATCAAGAACCTGGCCCCCCACCCTATGTGATTGAGTATCGGGTACATTGTGCTCCTACCCATTCACCTAAAAAAGGTGTCCAAAATAAAACACAGTACACATGTTTTTAAAGTAACTTTATTAGGCAGCTCCTGGTCTCTTCTGACTTCTCCCCTCTCTGGCTCTTCTGCCTCCTCCGCTGATGTCTTCTGCCGCTGCTGTTTCTTCTCCGCTCACCGGATCTTCTCTGCTGATGTCTTCTAGCCCTCTCAGGTTCTTCTCCCTCTGTCTTCTGCCTCTGCTGTGTCTTCTCCGCTATCTTCTTGCTCTTTTGCTGGGTCTTAATCGCTGTCTTCTCCCTTTGTTCTTCTTCCGATGTTGACTCCAGGCTTTCTCTCGCTCGAATGCCGGGTGCGCTGTACTTATATTGGCATGGGGCGGGGTCACCGGAGGCCCGCCCCTTATGACGTCACCACCCATCATGACCGGGCAGTTATGTCATGAGGGGTGGGGCCTATGGATGACGTCACACGGTGACCCCCGCCCCATGCCAATATAAGAAGTGGCACACCCACACGTGGCATTAGAGTGGGACAGTGGGACGTCGAGTCAACATCGGAAGAAGAACAGAGGGAGAAGACCCAGAAAAAGAGCGAGAAGATAGCAGAGAAGACCTGGCAGAAGACTGTGGACAGAGGGAGAAGTTCCCCTTCAAGATCATCAGAGCACAAGTCGCATGCCAAATTCGGATCTATGAATACGGCGATCCAACTTTGATCCAACTTTAGTGATATTCAATGGGCTGAAGTAGGATCAAAGTCAGACCAAAGTAGTACTGGGACTACTTTTGAAGTCGGCACGACTTGAAGTCATACTAATATGAATGGTTGTCATTGGAAATCATGGGAAATGACTTGTTATGCTACTTTGCAGTCCCAAATCATGGGACAAGTCGTACAAGTGTGAAAGGGGCCTTACTCCCACTACCCCGACTTCAAAGTTGCGCAATTTTGATGTGATTTTTGCTGCAATTTCAGGGAATGCCTGTGTAACTCGCATCAAAGTTGGACCAAAGTAGTGCAGGGACTACTTTGAAGTCGGCACGACTTGAAGTTGTACTAATATGAATGGTTTTCATTGGAAATCATGGGGAACGACTTGTCATGCCACTTTGCAGTCCCAAGTAGCAGGACAAGTTGTACAAGTGTGAAAGGGGCCTTAGGCTGGGTTCACACCGATACGGCAGGACTGTTGTACGACTTGAATGAACAAGATAAGATTTTGCTCCAACTTAGAGATAGTATGACTCGTCCTTTGACCAATCAAAACAATCCCAGAGTGACATAAATTCCTTTTACTGCTGCTGTAATCACCATGTTGGATGTCACAAGTCGGGTGGTTAGGACTAGGATACTACTTTGATCCAACTTCAATGATATTCAATGGGCTGAAGTAGGACCAAAGTGGGACCAAAGTAGTGCAGGGAGCATTTCCAAAGTCAGACCGAATTTTGTCGGACCAGTTAAGACGGCTCTTATAGGGAATCCTTGATTTGCACACGTCATGCGACCTGAGATCCCAAAGTCAGAGCGTTTGTTGTACAAGTGTGAACCCAGCCCTTAGGCTCCTTTCACACAGGCGTTCTGTTTGTCCGTTTTTCATCCATCTGTTGACGGATAAAAAACGAACATCGATGCATCTCTATGCGAAAATGGATGTAAACAGATGATCATCTATTTACATCTGTTTACATCCGCTTCCATCAACATCCGTTTTTTGGAGCCCTATTTTTCTTCTGTTAAAATAACGTAACGGATGAAAAATGGATGTAAACGGACAAACATCTGTTTTGCATTAGTTTTTGCATTGGTGGTTGATGTAAATAAAAACCGATGAGAAATTGATAAGAACCTGATGAGATCACACCCCGGAGGTTGGATTGCTGGGTATTCTGAATGACTTTATACATCGTACACATGCTCGAACGTTAGTTCGTATGTTACTGTTTTTTGCCAGGAAATGAATCCTTTTGATGTGGAAAAATGCCACTGCACACTCCATACAACAATTTTATTGTACGATAAAAAAAGATTTACAGGTCTTCGAGCTGATTTATAAAGGTTGGGCTTGCCCTAAAAAGTTCTCTGAAATTTGGCAGCCCTTTCTTGACATAGCAGACTCTTTTTGGAAAGCTACTCCGCCATCTCAACAATTATAAATCTGAGGTTGTAATACCCTTATTTTTTTGGCTTGCTAATACCATGCTGTGGGCTTCTCAGCTCTCCTGTCTGTTACTGGGGAGGAGGTGGTGGGGGTATGAGTGGTGTATGTGTGGTTGTTCTTGGTTCTTTACAAATGTAAATGGGACCGGACTGAAATCTTTTGGGCTCTGCATAGTCCAAAAATACTATTCTTGGTATTTCTATGTTCTATTGCCCCTCATTGGAGGTATCCGAGCTGTGTAACTACTTGGTTATTTTGTTGGCCTTCTAAGTCTTAAAGTTTTTTTTTTTGTATAATTTTGAATTTCTTTTGGAAATGAGCTATTCCCAGGTGTAATTTTAACAGCCAGTAGTTTCTGGTAATGGTGGCATGGGAACAGTGACAAGGGAGAGGCGTTTAACATAGGAGATACTCTCTCGACTCTTTGTTGTGCTTTAGGACATATCTCCTACTTAAAGGGTTGTAAACCCTTGATTTTTTTTAAATAAAGAAAATAACAAGCATGCCTATACTTACCTGCTCTGTGCAATGATTTTGCATAGAACATCCCCAGTCCTCTTCTTCTGCGCCCCCCCCCCCCCCACACTGGCGCTCCAAGCCCCTTCTCTTCAACCCGTGCGGGTTTGCTCCTGAGTCCCACTGCTGTGTCCATTGACACAGGCAGTGGGACTTGCCCCCCCCCCCCCAGCTTTTGATTAACCGCAGTGGGAGCCAATGGTTCTTGCTGCTATCAATCTGTCCAATGAGGAGAGCGACAGTGGGGAAGAGCACAGAAGGGAGATGTGTCAGCACAAGTCTGATGAAGGAGAGCAGGCTGAGTTTCAGTGCAGCCAGAGAACTGGCCACGCTATGCTCTCATACCTAGTGTGGTTAGTGTTTAATAGGCAAGCAGAGGAACTGACAGGATCACCAGGGATTTCATACAAAGGAAGCAATACAAAGAGGACAGGACACTTTTTCATACAAGTACATGGTAAAGCAGGCACATATCAGTTATATGAAATGTTAGCTTAACCATTTAAGGAATATGTAGACCTATGTGCAGGCACTTGTAAGTGGCTTTTAGTTTACTAGGTTAAAAAAAACACACAGGTTTGTGTTAAGGATTGTGGTGTAAGTGCTGTGATGTTATGATTCAGGAATGAGGCCTATCTAATCCAACAAATTCTTCCAGTGAGTACCGTATATTTTAATTTATGTAAGGTACAATAATGGCGGGACTATGTTTGTTTTTGTGTTTTTGTTTAATTGTAATTTAACAGTGTATAAAATGTGTTATAACCGGGATCTAATGAGATTTATATCAGCACAATTTCTAACATTTTTCTTTCCTTCTGACAGACAATAGTGACTGCAAACAACATAGTTCTAGCTACAGGAGGAAGGCCAAAATATCCTACAAACGTAAGAAAAAAATGTCACCTATTCTAGAATGCAAGAGTCACATTTATCATTTGCTACACAGTCAGTTTCAGCAGAGCTTAAAGATGGAAATGTACCCCCCCCCCCCCCCCAAATTATAATAGTCACATTTTTTTAGGGCCTTTCTTGTTCCCACATTTTGTTTGTAGCATGTCTCTTTTATGGTTGTGACAGCCACAGATTTATGAGACATAAGAATTGCTGTAGGGTGAGAAGTGAAATATACCAACATATCCAGCCACTGGTAAATACAACCAAAGCAAAGTAGTTTGTATTGGTTCTCATGTGTCCCTCATGTGTCCCTCCACATACCACACATTTCTGTATAATTCAGGTTTTAGGTCAAGTAGTGATGATTATGCATTTGTCTATTTAGGCCAGATCAGTTTTTCTCAGCAGGGGATCCGTCCACGGATCCCCTGCTGCACTGAGCTGACGTAAGCGGCCGGATGACAGCCTGTTTGCTCTATGGGCAGTCGGATGTAAATGAACCAGCTGTCCATTTACACCCATCTGCCCTCCGATCTGATGTGGGCAGACAGAAAGGAACGGATCCTCCTTCTGTTTGTTTTTTCCGGATCAGATCAGATTTGAGGTAGCCGGGTGTAAACGGACACAAATATGTTTACATCCGACTACATCCAATTGGGCTGAAAAACAGACAGCTGGACCCAATTAGACCTCTTGTGTGAAAGGCGCCAAAGGAAGAGTGTGGCATATTAGTGTTATGCAAACAAACTTCTAAAACAATAATGATTGCGTATCTATTTATAGTTCCATATTCTCTAAGCCTTTGTGAAGAGAAAGTTGAACAGTGTAAATAAAGACAGCAGGATGCCTAAGGTCACTTGAACACGGGGCTATCTAGGAACAGAGTGTCCCTCCCAGCATTTTAGTGCACTCAGGAGGGACAGGTGCAGCATTCTGTAGTTGGATGGGGCTGAATAATGTACTGAGTGGTATCTGCGTTTTAAGGGACGAAGGTTCGGCACGCAGGTCTTCTGCAGGGGGCCAAACGCTAATGCCGCGTACACACGATCGGATTTTCCGACAACAAATGTTCGATGGGAGCTTATTGTGGGAAATTCCGACCGTGTGTAGGCTCCATCGGACGTTTTCCGTCGTAATTTCCGACAAACAAAATTGAAGATCTGGATCTCAAATTTTCCGACAACAAAATCCGTTCTCGTAAATTCCAATCGTGTGTACACAATTCCGACGCAGTTGCACGAATGCTCTGAATCAATTACAAGACGGAAGCGCTCGGTTTTCTTCAGGAGGTGGGGGTCCCTGGTGTCCTCAGATGTCCCGAGTCTTTTCTCCCCTATGTGAATAAAGAAAAAAAAAAAGTATACTTAGCACACAGATATTTGATGCGAGAAATAGTAATATATGAAACATTGCTTGGAAGTGTCGTTCAATTGTCTTTTTTTGACAGAGTTCCAAGCTAAAGACATTATTTTTTTCCCCTTTATAAAGCTGGAATACTTACCTTTTTGTACAATTTTCACACATGGAGACACACCTAGTATCCACTGGCGCACCGGCCACACTGTAGCTGCCACATTAGTGACCAGCAGTGCTCTACAGTGACACATCTGTGCCCCATCAGTGACCTTCAATGCTACATCTGTGCTCTACATTGCCACATTTGTGCCACTACAGTGCCCATCAGTGATTGCTTATCAGTGGGTCCTCATTAGCGCCTGTCAGTGCTGTAAAAATGTGTAGATTTTTTTTTTTTTTTTTTAATAAATCCTCATTTTGCAAAGAATTGTAGGAAAAAATGACAACGTGAAAAAACTCACCATTCCTTTTGCTAAATACCTTGGAATGTCTACTTTCCAAAAAAATAGGTAATTTAGGGGGTATTTGTACTTTCCTGGCTTGTTAGTGTCTCAGGAAATGAGATAGGCCGTCGGTGCATAATAACTAGAACATAACTGCCAAAATGGCAACCCCCCTCAGCACCATATTGCACCAAATTTGTGCCTTTTTTCTTCCCCAATCCAATCCAATTTAGTATTTGCAGTTTTTTAGTTTTGATCTAATTGATGTTTTATCTTTTGTCTCCATGTATCTATGTGCAACTGACAGGTTCCTGGAGCAGTAGAACATTGTATAACAAGTGACGATCTCTTTTGGCTGAAAGAACCTCCAGGAAAAACGTATGTAATTTGCCAAGTCTGTCTCTCCCAGACAGTCATATTATTCCAGAATATATTTTTTGCTTTACTTTTCCATTCTGAGCCCCCCTGAAAAATCTCAGCTTTCTGGTATGGGGAAGGTTTGGTTTTTGAGTGACCTGTTAGATGTGAGCATTGGTATGTAGGAGGTGTAGGAATGTAGCTGTCGTCAAAATTTTGATCTCTAGCTCTTAATAAGTTTAAGTAGTTAGTTTAGACCAAGCTGGTCCAAACAAACTATTCATTTCACTTGAAGATGTATGCTCTGCATAAGTTGTGTGGCACCTCCCCTCGTACAGAATACTGTGCTATGTACAGTGAAAGGGGAACTTCCCGTCTCACTCCCAGAACAAAATTGAGTCAATGAATGAATACAAAGCTTTCTCTGATTGGCTGGCTGAGGTCAGCAGAAGATCTCAGATTCAGCCATTCAGAGGAAACTTTGTATTCATTTAATAGAATATAAAATCCTGGTGAATGGCTGAGCAGTCCTCAGCCTGACTTGATTTTGTTGCGGGTGTGAGATGAGATGTTCATGTCTCACTGCCAGAGCACAGCACTGTGTACTGTTTGTGGCTGAGGCTCCATACAACTTTTGCAGCGCACAAAGTGCACACTTCTAGCAGTGAAGGTAATAGTTCCTTTGGATCAGCTTCACTAAAAGCTGGAGATAAGCTTGAAAATCATATATTCATTTTCACATTGTATTATTAAAGTATTTGTGAACTCTTACCTTGTAAAACGACCCATTCAGTTTAAAATATAAATGAAAGGCAAAACGTGTGTGTGTGTGTGTGTGTGTGTGTGTGTGTATATTGTATATATCTCCACTTCAGCTCGGGAAGGTTTTACCTCCTTCGTCACCAGGCCATTTTTGCTACTTAGCACTGTGCTACTTTACGATAGAGCGTGCTCCGAAAGGAAGAGCAAGGTTAGTTTAACCACCTCACTACAGTGCATTTTCACCCCCTTCCTGACCAAGCCATTTTTCAGCTTTCAGCGCTGACGCACTTTGAATGACAATTGCGCGGTCATACGACACTGTACCCAAATGAAATTGTTATCATTTTTTCCCCACAAATAGAGCTTTCTTTTGGTGGTATTTGATCGCCCCTGCGTTTTTTATTTTTTGCACAATAAACAAAAGAAGAGCGACAAATTAAAAAAAAAAACAATATTTTTTTACTTTTTGCTATACTAAATATCCCCCAAAAATATATAAAAAAAACATTTTTTTTCCTCAGTTTCGGCCGATACGTATTCTTCTACATATTTTTGGTAAAAAAAAAATCGCAATTAGCGATCATTGATTAGTTTGCGCAAAAGTTATAGCGTTTACAAAATAGGGGATAGTTTTATAGCATTTTTATTAATAGGCGGTGATCAGCGATTTTTATTGTGACTGCGACATTATGGCGGACACATCGGACATTTTTGACACATTTTTGGCACCATTGTCATTTATACAGCAATCAATGCTATTTAAATGCATTGATTACTGTATAAATGACACTGGCAGTGAAGGGGTTAACCACTAGGGGGCGGGGAGGGGTTAATTATGTTCCCTAAGAGTGATTCTTACTGTGGGGGGAGGGGACTCGCAAGGGGAGGAGACCGATCGGTGTTCAGAGAACACACCATCGGCTCCTCTCCTCTGACAGGACCGTTGATCTGTGTGTTTACACACACAGATCCACGGTCCCGCTGTGTTACCGGGCAATCGCGGGTGCCCAGCAGACATCGCGGCCGCTGGGCACGCGCATCGGGTGCCCAGTGACACGGCGAGAGCGCGCGCGCCGCCGGGAGCGCGCGCGCGCTCTCGCCGTGTCACTGGACTCCCTGGAGTGCACAGAAGGGGAGGACGTCATATGACGCCCTCCCACAACGAGAGCTGCGCCGCCTGGCCATCATTTGACAGCCGGCGGTCGCAAGGCGGTTAAGAAAAAAAAAAAAGAAACATTTAGAAGACCCACATTACATAGTAATATAGTTTAATAATTTAGGTACAAACATTGTGGGAGTGTTTTTTGGAAAAAAAAAAAAGCATGAACTCCCCCTTAAAACTGTGTATTACCCTTTTGTAGCATAAGTGACGGGGTGAAGTCTTTTGTAATAGCTGTCTATGGGGCCCGAATTCTTGCAGGTGGTATAGCTGCCCATTTGTTGTGGCAACATGCCTTGAGGTCTTTGGTCACTTGCCTTGCATGAACCACACCTTTTTGAGATCTCCCCAGAGTGGCTCGATGATACGTGCAGCTTTCCTGCAGAAGAATGCAAATTGTCTCTCAGTCTATTCTGATAACATGCTGTATTCATCTTGCCATCAATTTTCACAAGATTTTCCGTGCGTTTAAAGCTCACCCCCCCCCCCCCCAAATCCCCAAATGCTTCACAGTGGGGATAGTATTCTTGTCACTATAATCCCTGTTGACTCCTCTCCAAACATAGTGCTTATGGTTGTGACCATAAAGCTCTATTTTGATCTGGTCACTCCAGATTACAGTGAGCCAGAAGCTGAGGCCTGTCAAGGTGGTGTTTGGCATATTGTAACCTGGCTTTTTT
Source organism: Lithobates sylvaticus (assembly GCA_028564925.1). NCBI lineage: Eukaryota > Metazoa > Chordata > Amphibia > Anura > Ranidae > Lithobates > Lithobates sylvaticus. The sequence goes on from CM053026.1 coordinate 223,291,810, forward strand.
GTGGCATTTGGCACAGTAAAGGCTTCTTTCTGTCAACTCAACCATGCAGCTCATTTTTGTTCAAGTATTATCATATTGTGCTCCTTGAAACAACCACACTGTCTTTTTTTCCAGAGCAGCCTGTATTTATCCTGAGGTTACCTGTGGCTTCTTCTTTTTATCCCTAATGCCTTGTACACACGGTCGGACATTACGACCACAAACTATGTCGGATTTTGGCCGAAATCTGTCTTGCATACACACGGTCGCACAAAGTTGTTGGAAAATTCGATCGTTCGGAATGAGGTAACGTACAACACGTACGACGGGACTACGTAGAGCCCAGTAACCAATTTCTTTTGTCTCCAAATTTCTTCTGAGCATGCGTGGCACTTTGTGTGTCGGAATTTTCTACACATGATCGGAAAAAGTCAGATCGGATTTTGTTCTCAAATTTTTTCCGTCGGAAGTTCAGACGCAAAAAGTCTGCTAGAGCCCACACACGATTGGATTTTCCGACAACATAATCCGATCTGACTTCTTCCATCGGAATATCCGACCGTGTGTACGGGGCATTACAATTCTTCTGGTAAATGTGGCTGCAATCTTTCTTGGTCTACCCGACCTTAGCTTGGTATGAAGAGATCCCAGAATTTCCCACTTCCTAATAAGTGTTTAAACAGTACTGACTGGCATATTCAAGGCTATGGATATCTTTTTTTTATATCCTAAATTGGCCCTAGTATGTGTATGTATGAATGTGAGTTAGGGACCTTAGATTGTAAGCTCCTCAAGAAAGGATATGGTGTAAAGTGCTGTGTAAATTGCTGGCGCTATCTGTAATTAAAAAAAAAAAAGTATATGTATGTATATATATATATATATATATATATATATATATATATATCAGTATAAATACCTTTTTTTGCTGTTATAAGGATCACATAATCAGCTGCATAAGGGACTTGGAGAGGTGGGGTGGAGAAACAGCAGTACACTGATCTCTCCAATGAATGGCTGTGCGGGGGGTGGTGTCAGCACAAACAAGTCTGACCATTGAGGGAAAGGCAGGTTGTTCTCCCAGCACAGCCAGAATACTCTCCACACTGACTTGAATGTGCTTTCAAGTCTAGTGTGGTCAGTTTAGCAAGCGGGGGGGGGGGGGGGGGGGTAGGGCAGGGCTGTCAGGAACACCAGGAATTTTCACTCAAAGGGAGAAATGCAAAGACAACAGGATACTCTTTAAGACCAGTTCATGGTACAACAGGCAGGCAAGTAGTATGAAATGTTAGGGTAACATATTCTTTTATTATTTCTAGCCTACTCCTATTGATCTGAAAAAGTTTGAAGTCTGTATTCTTACACTGTGATCCCCATACTTAAACCAGAGCTCCACCCAAAAGGAGAAGATCTGCTTGTCTGCCTCCCTCCCCCCCTCCGATGCCACATTTGGCACCTTGTGGGGGGGAGGGGGAAGTGGGTACCTGGTTTTGACAGGTACCCGCTCCCACTTCCTGCTGAGGTCGCCGCAGCAATCTTGGCCAGAAAATCAGCCCTCCCCACAGCCAGCCAATTGAGAAAGCGCAGTGCAATATGCGCAGCAGGAAACTGCGCCATGAAGCCTCAAGGCTTCGCTGATGGTTTCCCTTACCCAAGTACTATTCACAGGTGTCTGTTGGCTTCACCACATTCCCTTTCAGTCTTGGCTGGATGGATTCCCTTTTTTTCTATTTTGGGTAAATAATGACATCATCTAGCAAAATGTTAGAATTGTTTATACTGCTTGTGAGCATTTTATCAGAATTGTTTGTTTTAATTGTACAAACATTTTATAATTCATACATTCCATTTGTGACATTCACTTTTGTCAGTTTTGGAAATTAGGCCAACAGTCAGCTTTTCATATTAGTTTGCAGTGTAATATATCTGCCAGTAGGTGGCAGCATGACTACGTATATTATTATTAGTAGTAGTAGTAGTAGTAGTAGTAGTAGTAGTAGTAGTAGTACACATCTTTTCAGAGGGAACAGCCTAATATTTAAATATCATGTCCATATATTAAAAGTTATTTAAAAATGGTGCTATAAACTGGTTTACCTTGGCCGTATATATATATATATATATATATATATATATATATATATATATATATATATATATATATTATATATCACACCTACACCAGAAATATTTGTTTAATTAGCGTACAAAGTACACATTGTGTGGTATGGAGGTGTGGGAGTATATAGGAATACATACACATATACAAGTATGCACACTTTTCTTGTTTTCTCTGAATCTGTCCTGTCCTGGAGGCTTTGGATGAGAAAGTGTCCATTCCTAGGTCCACATATTACCTGGTAGACAGACTTTGTTACTTAAAGGATATGTTCTTTTTGCAGGTAAAAAAAAATGACATTTATTATTTTTTTACACTGGAGCCTGTAAAGCATTGCACCTGCAATCAGTCAAAAGACGATGACTAAAACTAAATCGAAATTTTACGTCAAAATTAACACTGTTTCTATTACTAGTTGAAATATAAGTTTAGTATTATCTTTATGACCCTTAATAAATTATAAAAATATTCTACACTAGAAAGATCAAAACAAGACAAGGTTTGCATGAGAGGGATAGGCTTAGATGGGGCCTAAGAAACTGGAGGTTGCATGCCTACAGGGTCCTTGGATGTAAACTGCCCCCCTTTTAATTCAGCTGTTCTGAACTCTGAGTTTGGGGTTTTGCAGAAAGCTTCCCTACTAAATCTAATCATAACCCTTAAATGGAAGTTGATTCATGCATGCACAATCTGGTCTTTTCCAGAGCAATTTATATGTATAGTTATGTAGGTCTATACAATTGCTTAGGCATATTTTTTTGGGCCCATCAGTTTTTCCCCTAGATCAGTTGACCAGGTTTTTCATCTGACATCTAAAAGTGTACACAAACTCTGCAATCCAAACATTTGGCCAGATTGGTCAGCCAGGCCATTTCATGTAGCCCTCACACTTAGTGCTTTTTTTCAGCTATCGCCCTCAGCTCATCACTGCCTAAGCATTCTGTGTTTACAAGAACCGCTTGCCTCTCATGGGCTCTAACAGATCCCTGCCTGCCCCAGAACTCACGTCGGGGAAAAGAGAGATGTAGGTGCAGTGTGGTCATAGATGGGATGGGGCATCTTGTGGTAGGCTGCATCGTGATGTCTGGGTGCACAGATGCCAAACAATGATCTTGCTGCAAGTGAGAGAGAGAGGAGGAGCTGCCTACATTAGTGGAGATACTAGAGTCGGGTCATTTATTTTTTGAAAAGGTGAGGCGCAAGAAGCCTTTGGAGGGGGGGGGGGGGGGGGGGGTGAGGGCTGTGGAGGGAGGTGTGTGCATGAGTGTTGTAGAGTGTCAGAGCTGAGGAGGGGTGGAAGTGAGATGTGGACAGCCTGTGAAAGAGAGCTAAACCCTGCACAGTGCACACTGTACATAGCACCCCCCTAAACCCTGCATTCTCTACACAGCACACTCCTGAACCCTGCACTCTATATGCAATGCACCCCTGAGCTCTGCAATCTGTACATAGCACAGCCCAGAACTCTGCACTCAGTAAATAGCACATCCCTGAACTCTGCACTATGAACGTAGTAATGCATAATGCACAATGTACTTCTAGTGTTTATTGCCTTCTTTAAGATCCTCCCACCGTTCGATCTGGTTTGGTGGTGGTGGTGATGGTTGGGGCAGGGGAGAGCGTGGGATTGAGTTCCTGCACCTATTCTCTGGGGAAAAAAAAGCCCTGGATACATTTTATATAGCCTTACAGATACAACCAGCCCTTTGAGGGCAACCATAATGCTAATGCTGCCCACTATAAAATTTGAGTTAGACACCCCTGGTCTAGTATGGGTACTTTTTTTTTTTTTTTTTAATATTTGCTGTTTTCTTTGCTCTGATTTATCAAATAAAATCCGGAGTTCTAAAATAAGGATCCCCTACATTTTGTTAAAGTATGGCATTCCTATTTTTACCTTGCGCTTTTCAGTGACCTCCTCCATTTTGTTTAAGCTTGGTGTTAAGCACAATGTGTAAGTTCTTTTAAAAAAGGTTAATTTTCCTGTTGCCCTCTTGTTAAGGCTTTACCTTCATTACAAAGTTTCTATGTAATCAATCTATTCTGTACCTGTTGCATCTCAGTGCTAGACTGTTTACCGTAGGACAGGAGCCTGTGGCTGTTCCTCCAGCTTTAAAATGCGACATTTGTCCTACAAGCTCCACTTAGGGTTTTTACATGTTTACAATGTGTCAGCGTCCTCAGAAATTCTCCTGGCATGATTAATGTGAGGAAGCTGCTTAAAAAAACCTGTATCCTTCTAATACATATCTGCGAAAATGCTGCTTTTGTCCAGTTACTGTTAATGCAAGTCGTAACAGTGTAATAGAGGAGTCTAATGTTTACATGTTGCATTCCAGAGCCTTAGTCAAAATAAGCCTTGAGGGTCTACTGTAGCATTTCTGTACATTATCAGCCTCTATTTCAACAGCTGGGAGAGAGCTGCTCACATGGAGTTTGAAACCTTACGCATTGATCTGAGAAATAGATACATGTGTGTGTTCTGGACCTATGTATCAGAAAGTGCACGTCTTTGCTTTCACACTCTGTACCAAAAATAGGCACTTTTCAACAATATTAAAAAAAAATCTGCATATTTTTGACTTTGGTGCTACTCAAAAAAATGTATGACAGATTACAGTTTTTTTTTTTTAGATACGTTAATGAATATTTTTTTCTAAGATTGTAAAAGTATAGAATATAGTGTAGAAATTCTTCTATGACAGCAGAGTTATGGTTTAATTTGTTGTCAAATCCCTTTATACCACCTCTGGTATTAATTGTTTGAACAGCTAGAAGGTTACTAGAAAAACAGTGCTGGAATCTCCTTTAAAAGTTATTAAACACATGTTGTTGAGACTTGTAAGTGGCTGTCATTTCTTGGGTGTTTATAGATTTATTATATGATGTGTTGGAGGTAGCATGTACCAGACATTACCATGTGTGGCTTGCCTATTCTTCTATATTCAGTGTGAGAGTTGAAGGCCACAGGGCCTGGCATAAAAACTGGGACCTTCTTATATATTTCACAGAAAAAAAAAACATGTCATTCTTCATAACTAAGAACCTAAAAACACATACTGGCAGCCTAGATGTCCCTGACAGCCTCCAGTCAGGCTTGCTTCTTTGTGGCCAGAATGTTATCATAATGTAATAATTTGTAATAGGGACCCCTGAAGTTCTGTTGCCCATGTTCTCAAATTTGGAATATTTAACATTGGCCTTTTATAGCTGAATCATGCACATAAATAAGAACCGGTAAGGCCCCTTTCACACTGGGGCGTTTTTCATGCGGTGCAGCGCTAAAAATAGCGCCTGTTCACCGCATGAAAAAATCCTGCCCCATTCACTCCAGTGTGAAAGCCGGCGGGCTTTCACACTGGAGCGGTGCGCTAGCAGGATGACAAAAAAAGTCCTGCTAGCAGCATCTTTGGAGCGGGATAGGAGCGGTGTGTTCACCGCTCCTATACCGCTCCTTCCCATTGATTACAATGGGAGACCGCGGTAAAACCGCGGCAATACCGCGGTTACCGCGGCAATACCGCGGCTACGGCGGCGCTCTGCGGGGGGGTGTTTAACCCTTTTTCGGCCGCTCGCGGGGGGTAAAACCGCACCGCGAGCGGCCGAAAACCGCGGTGAAAACGACGGTAAAGCAGCGCTAAATATAGCGCTGCTTTACCGTCACCGCGGATCACCGCCCCAGTGTGAAAGGGGCCTAAAGCTCCATGCACTCTAGCGTTTGCTCAACGCTAGGATGAGCATTTACTTGCTGCTCCTAGTAGCTAATAGTGTTATTCTATGTGCCCATGCACACTATTTTATGCTGGAAGCATTTTTCCAGCTTCAGCATTTAGGAGCAGAAAAAAATAATTTCTAGCGTTTTTGGGAGCGTTTTTCCAGCAGAAACGCTACTAAATTCTCCAAACAGCTTTTTTCGATACAGACAACGTAAATAAAACTGCTACTAAATACTTCTACTACAAGCCGGCACAAAGACTCTATTAGCGGTTTTCATCCAGTTTTTTTTTTTTTTAGTGCTTTGAGCAAAAAAAAAAACGGTAATCTAAAATAAATATCTCTGCGCTGTGGTGAAGTGGCCGCTGGCACATCCCAGTCTTCTTGGTTTCTGGGGAGAGCCACATATCTGATATCAATTGGTAAACTATATTTCCAAAAGAATTAGGATGCCTGCCTCTACACGCACATGAACTTTAATGGAATCCTAGTCTTAGTCTGTAGGGTTCAATATTGAGTTGGCCCACCCTTTGCAGCTATAACAGCTTCAACTCTTCAGGGATGGCTGTCCACAAGGTTTAGGAGTGTCTGTGGGAATGTTTGATCATTCTTCCAGAAGCACATTTGTGAGGTCAGGCACTGATGTTGGACGAGAAGGCCTAGCTCACTGTCTCTGCTCTAATTCATTCACGGTGTTCTATTGGGTGGAGGTCAGGACTCTCTGCAGGCCAGTCAGTTCCATCACCCCAAACTCGCTCATCCATGTCTTTATGGATCTTGCTTTGTGCACTGGTCCAAATCATTTGGTGGAGGGGGGATTATTGTGTGGAGTTGTTTTTCAGGGGTTGGGCTTGACCCCTTAGTTCCAGTGAAGGGAACTCTTAAGGTGTCAGCATACCAAGACATTTTGGACAATTTCATGCTCCCAACTTTGTGAGAACAGTTTGGGGATGGCCCCTTCTTGTTCCAACATGACTGCTCACCAGTGCACAAAGCAAGGTCCATAAAAACATGGTTGAGTCAGTTTGGGGTGGAGAAACTTTGTCCTGACCTCAACCCAATAGAATGCCTTTGTGATAAATTAGAACAGAGACTGCGAGCCAGGCCTTCTCGTCCATGTCAGTGCCTGACCTCCCAAATGCGCTTCTAGAAGAATGTTCAAACATTCCCATAGAAACACTCCTAAACCTTGTGGACAGCCTTCCCAGAAGAGTTGAAGCTGATATAGCTGCAAAGGGTGGGCCAACTCAATATTGAACCCTACAGACGAAGATTGGGATGCCATTAAAGTTCATGTGTGTGTAAAGGCAGGCATCCCAATACCTTCGGCAATATAGTGTAGGTATTTTACATGCTCTACATAGGAAAGAGCTGGCCTTTCTAAATTTAAGTAATTGTACACACTAACACCTTGGTAAAATATGGTAAATATGGAAAATAAATTACAAATCAACTGTTTTAATGCTGTTTTATTAGTCTCCTGTGCTTTTTTCCAAAACATATAGGCACTTCCTATAGTCAGTTCATTTTCAGGTGACTGCCACAAGCCTTTGACTGTACAGCTCTTCCTTGTTAAGTTATGTAAATCCAGGTCTGATCTGCTGGAATATCAGTTAATTCTAGCTGTACAATAGTTGGGCAGTTGTCAGCTTGAGCTGTCTGAGAAGCTTCACTTGTTGTACTCCAGACAATTACCCCAGGCACATTCCTGTCACCTGTAGCTCATGGAATCTGCCATCTTACTGCTGGCCCCAGCAGCTTCTCCAGCCTTGTTCTGCGAGGTATAATGCTTGTTTTCTTAAAAGGGAATTATATTATTAGTAGCAAGAGGGATTACAAGTGACGTTAAAATGGGGTTTTCCGGCGTTATCCTGATACCTTCCAAAGGTGCAGAGATCTCCTATGACGAGGCCACCCACATTTCACGTCCCTGATGGCTGATATCTAACTAAACACCCCAGAAATGAGGGATGTTTGAAAGCTTTTCACCGTATTTAAACAGAGACCTGCAGCAGAAGGGAGGGGATGGTTTATGGTTGTGCAAACATGTTGGTTAGAGTGAAACATGTGTTATAAGATTTTTGCAAGTGGTCATTAAAGTGAGAGCAGTAATTACAATGATAGGCAGCGAACAAACACTTTTTGCCGCTCTTGTAAACTGTAAACACTTATCTTTGTTAGAAACATGCAGAGATTATGGCTAAGGTATTTAAGGAAAGATGCAATGCATTAAAGGGGATTTCCAGGTTAAAAGGAAATCCCCCCCCCCTATTTGTAGTAATACAGAGGGATGCGCCAAGCACGGCTTCTCTATTTTACAGAAAGATGTCACTTGCTATACCTTATGCTGGTAAAATCTGGTAAGGCTGTGTGACTCCATATACTGACTATTAAATTCGGTCCACTGAGCTATGTAAACAGCCCTGTGATAATTATCCCATTAATTCTTTACAAACTAGGCACTATGAGCATGGACAAACCACTGAGTCTGAAAACTAGAGCACAGTGGCTTTCAAAATGTGATTGTGCCTTGGTCTTAAAGTAGAAAACCAACTAAAACAATTCAGATGACCAAAATACAACCAAAAATAAAATGGCATTTTAGTCAAAAGACTGAAATTTGATGTCAAAATGAACACTGATTGTCAAGGAGCCATACGGTATGTGAACTTTTAACAGTATAACTTGCTATATGTTCATGATGTTCACATGATATGGTGATCACATGGTAAATGAGCAACAAGTTTGAATTTTGGATTTCTGGGACTAAGTGGCAGTCACAAGAGTTATTGTGCATATGTTTCAGTGGACTGTTGTATCGAGTAACTATGTGAATTTTGTTGTTTGACAGAAAAAAAACCTCCTATTTACATGCCAAGGTGGCAGCAATTGCAATCACTATTTGCATTTATAGTACTTTATGCCACGGGCTGTCACAAGAGCCTGAGACACTGTTGGGCATTTTTTGCTTTGAGTACATAAACATTATGCTAGCATAGAATTTCCACTGTGTACACCGAAAAGTGCCTGCCTTCAGTTAAGGTGCAGAGTTGGACTGATTTTATAATTTTTTTTTTTTTTTATTGTTTTTTTTTTTTTTACTGCTGTTTGTGTCCTATCTGGGACACTGGTCACCAAGGCACAAAGCAGAAATGTCTCCAACAGGGGACACAGACAGCAGTAACAAACCTGAGGGTATTTGTAAACTTCCCCAACTCTATCCACAACTAAACCTTTTTCTAGAGTTCCACTTTTAATATGTACTGCATCATTAAAGAGGTTCTAAACCTCCAATAAAAACAAGCAAACAAAAAAAAAAAAAAACCCTGCAAGACAAAGTCATAATGAACTAGTATGCATCGAATATTAGCTCATTATGAAATGCTTACCTTAGAACGATGTCCTGAATCGGCGCCGGCACACCGAGTACACGGCTGACATCTTTGACCGGAGTTACTTCCTGGGTTTGCGGGCTTTGGCGCTGTAATTGGCCAGAGCCGCGATAACGTCATTCCCGTGCATGCAGGCGGGAGCTGCCGGTCACGGGACCTGAAATGACTGCACCAGCGGGTTGTTTTTTCAGTGCGCATGCGCCAATCACGTCGGCAAAAGCGTATATAGTGAATATCTCCTAAACTGTGCAAGAGCAAGGCTGCCGGTGGGGACAATGCTGGATCGAGAATGGTGTCAGGTAAGTGTTTAGGGAGAGTGGGGGAGGCACAGACAGTGTTTTTTTTTTTTTTTTTAACTTGATGCAGAGAATGCATTAAAGTAGTTCTAAAGGCTGTAGTTTTTTTTTTTTATCTTCATGCATTGTATGCATGAAGGTAAAAAAACCTTCTGTGTGCAGCGGGCCTCCCCAATCCTTACTTGAGCCCCCTCCAATCCAGCGATATTCACAATAGCCTTGGCTGAATGGGAACTTTCCCTCCTCATTGGCTGAGACAGCATCGGGAACCCATTGGTCATTGGCTCAATCACAGCCAGTGAGCCAATGAGGAGAGAACGAGGGTGGTGGGGCCGAGACGCAGCTTTATGTGTCTTATGGACGCATAGAGCAGTGGCTCGGGAGCAAGCACGCAGTGGTTCCCCCAGGGCAAGTGTCTTTCTCTGGGGGCACTGCTCAAGGGGGAGGAGCCAGGAGCTCCGGTAAGGGACCCGAAAATAAGAAGGGCAGGGCTGCTTTGTGCAAAACCATTGCACAGCGCAGGTAAGTAGGACATGTTTGTTATTTTAGAAAACCAAAAAACAAAGCTTTAGTTTTACTTTAAGGTAAAAAAAAAAAAACTTCTGCCTTTAGAACCTCTTTAATGAGGGCGCATGAAAAACATATTTATCGTGCATTTTCGTGTGTTATGTCACATGATTACAAGCCACCACCCCCTAGCAACTGATATTTTGTCTTCATCGGCCAAAATAACGATGCATAAATCATCAAAGTGCATGAAAACCGTACAACAAAAATGTGAACAGAGCCTGATTGTCAGAACATTAGCTACAATGTCAGGAGATATTCGCTGCTGTTTGTACTCGTCTATGTAGACTTTAAGCTAGCAATGCTTCTCAGAGGACTAAATAACATTTTCTGGTCTTTTATTTTTTGTTTCCTTTTTTTTTCTATTATAGTTAGTTTTTTCATATTGTCATGTGACTTTTTTTTTAATTGTGATTAAAAAGTATAAGTATAGCTTTTTATGTATGTTATAAACCTATAAACATTCTGTACTGAGATGGATTTGCAGCATACTAAACTGTAACGCCAAATTCCTCTTTGCCGTTAATCAGACATTTTGAATTTTTTATGTAGCATTGAAATCTGATTCTTGTTCCATATGAGGCTCCTCTCTTTCACGTTTACTCAGTTTTTATGAGCTTGGAGGGCGTTCTGTTTACCCTTTCCTTTGAGAGAAGAACAGATTACATCTCTAATCTTGTAATCATACAATAATTAGGATATTATTGAGGTGTGGTATTTATGTGACAGCACACAGTAAAGTACTTTTTTTGTTTATTCTCTTGACAGATTGGTAGTTGGAGCCAGCTGTATCCTTTACATCAGTCCTGCTTATTCTCGTTTCTGATATACTCCATACTATTTTCTTTGAAAATTTGTAACACACTGGTCCTGTCATTGGGTATAAATAAGAGTACTTCGATTTCTGGAAACACAGCGCAGTAGCTAGGACTATTTCATCCAAATGTCTTTTTAGGAATGTGATTCTCATTAGTTATGAATACATGGAAACTTTGTAACAGTTCACCACTGTTAAGTTAGGCTGCCCTGAAAGAAATATATGGGCTGCCATCGTGGACTTCTTTATGAAAATGCCAGTCACCTGGCTTTCATGCTGATCCAGTGGTTTTATTATTTCCTGCATCACTGATCTGCTGCTCAGATGCAACAAGTGCATTCGGAACTTCTAATCTGCGTACCTGTTTCTGTCAGTGACTGAGAAAGTATTGCCAGTAAATCTATTAGTTACAGCCAGGCAACATGCATTTTTAGAAAACTTCAGCAAAGTTTCCTTATGTACTGTTTTTATAAACTCTTATGCAAAGCTGTGGTTCATTTACTATTTTGGCCAGTAATAGGCATTATCCGAAAGATGCCATTTACTGTGATTGTAATTTCATGAAAAGTGTGATCCCTAAAGATTTGTCCTTGGTGCTCAGTAGCAAGATTATGGTGCAAATATGTAAAGCCGGCCAAAGATGGGGAGGCAGGGGTAGCTGTCCGTGTCAGAAGAACAGTGATTATTGCGATCGGCTATAGCCGCTGGCAATAATCTCATCCTAAAAATCCAACATGCTTGTAGTATCCAAGTTGATCAATCAGCCTGCTTATACATGGTTCGAATTCCAATTCAAACCTTCCATGGCCAGCTTTTGACATGTCTGACTGAAGAACTGTGTAGCCTACATAAATAGCAATTAGATTATACAGCACAGTGGTTAATTGGTTATCACTTCTGCCTAGCAGCACTAGGGTCATCGGGTTGAATCCCAACCACAGCACTATCTGCATGGAGTTTGCATGTTCTTCCTGTGCCTGTGTGGCTTTCCTCTGGGTATTCTGGTTTCCTCCCACACTCAAAAGACATGCTGGCAGGTTAATTGGATCCTGTCTAAATTGGCCCTAGTATGTGTAAGTGAGCTAGGAACCTTAGATTGTAAGCTCCTTGAAGGCAGGGACTGATGTGAATGTACAATATATATGTAAAGCGCCGTGTAAATTGGTGGCGCTATATGCGTACCTGAAATAAATAGTAATAAAATAAATAAAGATCTTTATCTCATGTAGTATAAATAATAGGCAGCACATGTTTGTTAGCTACAGTACTGACAGAATATTGTCTGTTAATCTAAATGAAGCTCGTAGTCACCTGATAGTTTATTCTACTGTCTTTAGGTGCTCAAATCTGTTGGAAAATAACCCAGGACTCTTACTTTCTATGCACTTTAGACATTTGCAGTTAAAAAGATAAAGTGCTTGGTTCACCAAAGCATAATACATACATTATATTCATTACTGTAAGGATTTGATCACTTATACAAATTATTGCAATCACTTTGAGCCTGGTAGCATCACACGGGAAGTCCATAGCCATGTGTAAGGTATAACTTTGGTGACTCTTAGTTTACATAGGACTTTCCTTTACTTCCAGTGGCTGAATAGGGTGCTGGGGGAGGGATAAAAGTAAACCTGTTTCTTGGCTTGTAAAGCACTGGACCACTTTAAAGCCGTTCTTCACTCTGTTTATAAAAAAATAAATGCCGGCAGCTACAAATATTGTAGCTGCTGACTTTTCTAAAAAGGACACTATCTGTCCAGTGATCCAGAATCTTTTTCACCCAGGATTGTTGTTTGCCGATCTTCAGATCCCTGCCACCCTCCCTGTTTAGTGTGGGAAGCCGGCTGTGACTCCTTTAGACTTTACAGCTGGCTTGCCCCTGCACAAGCACAAGCCACACTGAACTGTATGAATGGTTACGCAGCCTGCTGGGACCTGTAATGTGTCCCAGAAGGCTGCTGGCAGGAAGGGGGGGGGGGGGGGGTTTGTCAAACTTCCAATTGAATCGCATAGGCGATCTGACCAGAATTGGGAGCAGGTACACACCATAACTAGGTACCCACTCCCCCCCAAAAAAAAGTTCAAAAAGAAGAAGAGGAGGGGAGGAGGACATAAAGCGGAACTTCCCTTTTTAGGGTAAAGTTCCACTTTAGAATGTACTTTATTTAAACATGTGCTTGAATTTGTTCTCATCACATGGGCCTTGACAGCTGCAAAGTGATGGACCAAACATTAGATCCAGAGCCCTAGCAGCAACCTTTTGAGGGTATTTTGCACAGGTAAAATAATTGCTGTCTGCACACCTCTTGCATAGATCGTGCTAACTTAAAGTGACAGTTTTTTTATTCTCCATAACCAATTGACTTTAGATGTTTCACTTGAGTGTGCAGGATTCTTGACTGGAATTGGCCTGGATACCACCACCATGATTAGGAGTATACCTCTCAGGGGATTTGATCAGGTACGGTCTGCTGAATTGGTCTATGACAATATGTTACTGACTTTAATTATATATCAACGATTCCAGTGTTGACCTTGCATTTTATCTCTTTTCTACAGCAAATGGCTGTGCTATTGACTGATTACATGGAGTCCTATGGTACAAAGTTCTTAAAAAAATGTATACCATCAAGCGTAGAGAAGCTGGAGAGTGGAAAACTGCAGGTGACCTGGAAAAACATGGATTCTGCTAAAGAAGGAAAGGATACTTTTGACACTGTCATGCTGGCTGTAGGTAAGATATTGAGTATACACAGCTCAATAAAGGGGGAAACTAATGTCTCTGGGGGTCAGGTTTACTGATTTGATTAGTAATTTGCTTACTGGGCACTTATACCCCCTTCTTGCCTAGGTCAGTTTTCCGCTTTTAGTGCGTTCACACTTTGATTGCGTGGTCATGTAACACTGTACCCATATGACATGTTTTTATCATTTTTTTTCCACACAAATAGAGCTTTCTTTTGATGGTATTTAATCACCATTGGGTTTTTATTTTTTTGCTAAACAAACAAAAAAAGACCAGAAATTTTGAAAAAACAAAAACAAAAATTTTTTTTTTTTCATATTTTATCAAATTTTGCAAACAGATCATTTTTCTCTCTCACTGATGTGCGCTAATGAGGCTGCACTGATGAGGTGGCACTAGTGTGCACTGATAAGGAGGTACGAGAGATGCAGCACGGAGAGGCGGTACAGAGAGGTGGCACTGATGGGCAGCACTGATAAGTGACACTGATGATGAAGCACTGATTGGAAGCACTGATGGGCACTGATAGGTGACACTGGTGGGTACTGATTAGCAGCACTGATTAGCGGCACTGGAGGGCACCAATTAACAGCACTAGTGGGCACTAAGGGGACTGATGTCCCTCCTAACAGAAGCCAGTTAACAGCTTTCTTATTTTCTTCACACTGATGGCGTGAGGAAAAATAAGCCGATAACCGGCTTCTGTTTACTTCCATGATTACATTCATGTGGTAAAAGGCCCGCTGTGATTGGCCCTTTACCCGATCTGTGATCAGCCATGAGCCCAGGGGGCGGACAGGCAGTGCGAGAACGGGATGACGTCCATGTACGTGCTGTAAGCCGTATTTTGGCTATAGCTTGAGCGCCAAGTGGTTAAAAGTACAACCCCTGTAGGAACATCTAAACAAATCCCAAATCCAGTTACTGCGTAATGCACAAGCAGCAGAACATTAAAAAAAACTTCCTATACCTTCCCTGACTGAGCCAAAACCTTGTTCTTTTGTGTCTCATACGCACCCGCACCAGATACTACAACTCGGTGTGTGTGAGGGAGGGGGGTTCAGTAACAGAGGTAGTGCAGACAATAGAAAAACATGTGGGCATGACTAAGTGTGGCCAGGTATGGACTGACAAGGTGAAAATGCTGATAGCCACACACCTTGCAAAAATTTGTCATCAACTCTGTAGTGCAAGCAGACACAGCCTTCATAAGAGTGGCAATCCTGCACTGAATTTAAAAGCAGTGCAGCATCATTGCCTCCACATCACTGAAGGCTGTAATAGACTTCACTGGAAGCATCAGCAGGTATTTGTGGGACTTTGCAAGGGGAATAAGAGAAAACTATCAGTGCAAATGCTATAGAACTGTGTGTGTGTGTGTGTATGTATGTATGTATGTATATGTGTATAATTATATAGCTTTTCTTTTTTTTTTTTAATAAGGCCAAAATTTTACTTTTAAGGTTATATTTTTTAACCCTTTCGCTGCCAGGTACAGCGTACGGACCTACGTGTTGTATGCGACCCCCCCCCCCCCTCCTGCCACCTCTGTGGCTGTCCTGCAGCTGTCAGATTTGCTCCTCTGCCCTCCCGCCCACTGTTTGTGTTGCAGGGCAGCCACAGAGGGATCAAAATGTAAAAAAAGATGCCCCCCCACTTGCCTAATGCCCAGATGCCACCTGCCCCGTAGCTGCTAGCCAGCTCTGCCACCCCCCCGGCCGGCTTTCCATGCTGCAGGATAGGCACAGAGGGATCATTTTTTCTAAAAACGAAGATGTCAATTGGGTCACAGCAGCTGCACATAAAGGCACAGGTGTTCTGTGCACGTGCGGGTAAACAGCCCTTCATGGGCATACGATGTAGCACACCTCATTGAGTGAGGCCTTAGTAGGACTTTAGCAGAAATTTTAAGTTATGTTGTCGTTTTATGTACAAATAAAGTTTTTTTTTTTTTTTTTTTTAGCGTTTTTTCAGTGAAAATAGCAATCTGATAAACATTTGCGCAAGTATTGCGGGGCTAAAAAAAATCAGTAGCACCTTCTTTTTATTCTACAGGTCATGTGCTTTCAGAAAATGTATGGTTTGCGGGGAGGTTTTCAAAATCTGAAAGCTATAAGTGATAAATGAATACATCCAATTTTTGAGACATATTTGCGTACTTTGGATTTTTGCCATTTTGCAAAAAGGTGCAATTTTAGAATTTACAAATATTTGTTTTTTATTAACTCAACACAGGATAACCTTTTATATTTAGCAGGATCCTAGCAGAAATGTTGTGAAATTGTGTGTTTTTATCTGCTAATAATGGTTATACTGTATTTTTAGCCACAATATTGATTTGATAAACATCTGCGCAAATACCATGGGGGCCTCAAAAAATCAGTAGCACCTTTTTTTTTTTTATTTATTTATTTTAAATTCTAGAGGTCATATGCTTTCAGAAAATATATGGTTGGGGGGGAGGTCTTTAAAAAGTTCTGAGTGCTGTAAGGGAAAAATGAAAGCCTTCAGATTTTTAGAGGAATTTTGGATATTTACATTTTTGCGTACATTTTGATTTTCACCATTTTGCAAAAAGGCGCAATGTACATTTTTTTTTTTTTATTTATTAACTCCATACAGGTTGAGCTTTTATATTTAGTAGGGATTTAACAGGAATTTTGTAAAATTCGTGTTTTTATCTGATAATAATGGTTTTAGTGTATTTTTTGCAAATATATTGCTTGATAAACATTTGCGCAAATATCGCAGGGACTAAAAAATAAATTTGTAGCACCTTCTTATTATTCTACAGGTCATATGCTTTCAGAAAATATATGGTTTTGGGGGTCTTTCACAAATTCTGAAAGCTGTAAGGGAAAAATAAAACCCTTTTTTTGAGAAATTTGGATATTTACACATTTGTGTCTGTTCGATTTTTCACCATTTCACAAAAAGGCACAATTTAAAAGTTACAAATATTTGTTATTTATTAGCTTAATACAGGTTAAGCTTTTATATTTAGTAGGAATTTTGTCAAATTTGCTGTGTTTTTATCTACTAATAATAAATTTAGTGGATTTTTAGCAAAAATATTGTTATTGGTCCGTGGGACATTAAAAATCAGTAGCACCTTTTTATTCTACTGGTCATGTGCTTTCAGAAAATATATGATTTGGGGTGTGCTTTACAAACTCTGAAAGCTATAAGTGAAAAATAAAAAAAGAAAAGGAAAAATTGCAAAAATGGTCTGACCACCTGAATGTACAAAATGGAGCACAGGGCATGGCAGTAAAAGGGGTTAGTACAAAGTCTACACATGTTTCACAGAGTCATATGAGTTGAATGAGCACAGCAGGATTGGTTTGCCTTCAAGCTTTAACCATTTGCTGACTTAGCATTGGCCGGTTCAATAGAAACTGAACATTTGGCCTGTGTGTACTGGAGTTAGTCCGACAGAAGCCTGCCGTTCGGCGAGGTGGCCATTCCCCTGTAAGAACACTAGCACAGCAGAGAAGATCACTGTACTTCCATCCAATAGTTAGTACAGTGGCTCCTCCTGAGCTGTCCATTTTTTTTTTAGTTCAGCCCTGCTGGGTTGAAAGAAAGAAAATTACTAGTGTGTACGAGGCTTTAGAATAGCCACTTTAAGACAAGGCCTTTTCTGACACTTTTTGTTTACATGCAAAAATTTACTTTTTTTTCACTCGAAAATTACTTAGAACCCCCAAACATTACATTTTTCTTTTTTTAGCAGAGACCCAAGAGAATAAAATGATGGGTTTTGCAATTTTTTTATGTCACACTGTATTTGCGCAGCAGTTTTTCGAACACGCATTTTTAGGAAAAATTACACTTTAATGTATTTTAATGCACACAAACACAATTTAATACCCATTTTTTGGGGAAAATATAAAAGATGGTGTTACACTGTGTAAATAGATACGTAACATGTCACGTTTCAAAATTCTGCACGCTCGAGGAATGTTGTCAAACTATAGTATTTAACGTTCTCCATAGGCCACGCTTTAAAAGCCTTTACAGATTACCAGTGGAGAGTTACATAGGAGGTCTGGTGTTAGAATTATTGCTCTTGCGCTGACATTCGGCAATACCTCACTAATGTACTGTGATGAGCAGTGTCGGAAGGACACATCGATCACAGAGCGCGCTAGATTCATGGTGCAGTGGGCACATGGGGGCATGGCTCTGGAAGGACGTCAATTGGCTAAACCTCCCCACACATTTACTTCCTTGAATTTCATGGAACATATTCACTATGCCCTGAGTAGGCACGGCTGTATCACACATTTGAAAGGGCCTGCCTTCTGAACTACAGAGGAGCTTGGAGTAATAGTTTCAGAATGCGGCGTCAGTACAGGAATCACTACTCGCAGACAGCAAAGTACCATGGGGTGTGTAGTCCTTAGAAAAAAGTAAATAGCAGAGGAGAAGCTGCAAAGCATGCAGGGAATCTAGGAAATTGTGGAAAGAGATGGCGAGCAGGCAGGCAGAACTTACAACATGACTGGAGATTTTTCAAGTAAGCTTATGTTGGATTGTCAATGATAACTATTGTCTGTATTGCTTCTACAATGTTGTGAAAGTGTATGCAGTGCCCATACAGTAGATCTCTTCATTCTTAATATAAATGTATTTTTATGGGGGGTTTATACATTTATGACAGGGGTCTGACCTTTCTATGCTGTCCTAAATACCTACCTCATGCAACACCAGTGGACAAGCAATCCGAGCAGAAGATGGGGCATATCACATATCAGATGGTGTGCAGGCAGCTAAGGTTCACACTGAATTTCACTCAGCTGAACACTGGCTGGGTATGACACCAAAACTGGCTCTGGCATACCTCCGAAGATTCTGTTAGTACCCAACTGGAAGCTACTTTACCACTAGGTTTGGGATGTGTTCCAGGCAAAGCACATGTGTGAACCTTCCTTGCCGACAGATGGACTGCAGGTTGGTGCTGTTATTACACACAATCTTTCCTGGCACAGGATGTCATGGGGTTAATCACCTCTGGGTCTGCCCCTTCAGACCTGATACTATCTCTGCATTAGTGTGGCTCCTGTCCCCTAGGTATACAAGCTGCAAAACTGCATGAGAATTTATCTATAGCTTCTTGAATGCCAGGGGGGACTGGTGGTTTTGAGGACAACTCACCGAAAGAGGGCATTAGGGGGAGGTGGTGAAAGAAACTGATCTGTTCACCATCACAGTCAGGACGTGGAGTTGCACAACTGGCTGCACCAGTGTGCCCCTGTCCTTTTATCCCTCCCAGGAGCCAGAAAAGTGACCCAGTGGGTCATGAACGAGATACAACATACCTACCTATATCTGCTGGACCACGTGTCCACATGACCCTGCAGCTGACCACAAGGTTCAGTGATGTGGAAACATTAACTTCCACAAGATGGTGGAGGGCAGGGATGGTGAAAAAGTGGTGGCCAAGGAACCTGACACTGCAGTACAGCACAGGCTGCAGATTGACAGAAGGAGGCGGGCTCCAAAAGCTGTAACAGTAGCTGTAAAGCCAGTAATTTTGCTAAACTGACATTGAAACGCTGTGCATGACAGTAGCTGGGGGTGTACATTTTCTTCATTCTAGCAGGTGAAGGAAGAGAGACCTGTCTGCTCAATGCTAAAGCTGGAGATAGTAGGGTGGGGTTGACTGAATTGGAGCATGGCTGTGGCCATGTTTTTTTGCTGACTGTCTTCCCCGCTTAAGACTGTAAATAACTATGGTGCAGTTTGCAGCATGTGTTTAAAAAGGCTCACACAACTGAGCTCTGGGGAATGGACCTTGGGGATACCAGTGACTTGCACCCATGGCAGCTTGGCAGGAAACTACAGAAGAGTAGGATGATGAAGGCTTGGTTAGTCGCTCCACTACCTCCTCTGCGTGCTCTGGCTCTTGATGCTGTGCCTCAAACACTGCTTTGACCTGTGGACACAGAAAATGATAGCTGCACAGGAGCCTCTGCTATTCCTGTAGGCCTCCCAGACATAATGTAAATATGGGATTTAATCCTTGGTTTTATTAGCAGCTATGGCAAGAGCTATATGGGGGATGTTGTGCTTTGGTGCGCACTACCCTAACAAACGCTCTCTCCCTAACAGCACTGTCAGCTGTCCCTCACTTATACTACACTCCAACATACAAAGGGCTGCTGGAGAGCAGTCTTTTATAGTGTGCAGTCTGGGAATTTGGACAAAGTGGTGCCAGAGTTTGGCCAATGATCTATATATTTTTTTGCAATGCATTGTGGGATGTTGTTACTGAACGTACCAACAGTTTGGATTTACTCCAAACCTCTGAAAAAGCAAAATTCAATCCAAATCTAGTTTTGCACCAAACCCTGAAGCCATCTTTAATTAGGAGTAGGCTAAAATACTTAAAAAAAAAAAAAAAAAAAAAAAAATACATTAAAATGTTCCTAAAAATCTGAAATAAAGAGAATATATATATTTTTTTAACTTACCAGAAATGGCTGTTGCTATGCAGATCGTCCTAATCTGCCACTTCCTACACCGCAGTGTTCTTCAGTCTTCT
Source organism: Lithobates sylvaticus (assembly GCA_028564925.1). NCBI lineage: Eukaryota > Metazoa > Chordata > Amphibia > Anura > Ranidae > Lithobates > Lithobates sylvaticus. Next base: position 223,311,990 of record CM053026.1, read on the forward strand.
CCTCCTCGCATTATCTTCTGGGGAATGGGGCGGCTGTGTTCTGGGACTGGCCATTCACAAAGCGCTGCATGAGCAGTAGGAAACGGGCAGTGAAGCAATGGCGGCGCCGGGACCCAAGAGCTGAGGGACGGGTCGCCCTCGGGCGGCCGACATCGCGGGCACCCTGGACAGGTAAGTGTGCTTATTAAAATTCAGCAGTTACACTGTTTGTTGCTGTTGACTTTAAAAATATATTTTTTTTCAGCTGGCCCACCACTTTAAATTCATTGTGGAAATTAATTTGATTTTACATTTTGACCATAAACACACTTTAAATCCTTATTTATTAAACACTGTGCTTCTTTTGCCCTAAATTTCTTCGTTATTCATGACTGTAATGTAGCAGCTCACATTACCTGTAATCTAAATCCAACATTGTGATCACATATATCTGCAGTACATATTCAAACCCAGCACAAGAGTGCGTACTAAGCATACAGTGCTATTTGTTTCTGTGTATCTAAGCAGCTAAACCTGGAAATACCGTTTTTCTGTTTGCTACTTTTATGCTTTTTTTTTTAATTCCACCCTTTTAAGATTAGATGCATGAACCTGTTAAATCTGGTTAATTGATGTGAAGTTGGTATGATTCATTGTTTTGTTTTTTTCTTTTTCCAAAATGTGCACACCCACACCAGGTGTCCCAGATAAAACATTGGAAAACTTAGCAGTCCTAGGATTTCCTCAGAGCACAGATGCCATGTAAGGGCCTGACAAGCCCTTTCAGAAAGTTTATGCAATTCAGCTTGTTTTGTTGATATGCCTAAAACAATTTCATGGCTACCAGACTGCATTCTGAGACATTAGTTTTAATGATGTATGAGCTATAGTGTTTTGTGTGTATGTAGATCTTATGACAATAAAAAATGCACCCTTATTTCATCCATAGATCTAGTTCAGTACTCTGGAAAGTACACAGTATATGGTAGAACTGTGTTATCCCGATGAGTCATGACCAGTATAATTTTATGTATTTGTGGTTTGTATTTTCAAATTCTAAGGAAAATTAAACCAATATACTGTATACTGCTAGAGAATAATAATGCGATCATGCAAATTACCAGTCCTGGGGGAAGGCTTACTGGCACTCCAGTTGAACATACCACAGTAGTCTTTGAGATAGGGAGAACTTGCACATCCACATGTACAGAGGCCAACCAACAGCACAGTAACATTCTGTGTGCTGCAATGTGAAGGGCATCCCAACGCACAAATGTAGTACAATTACAAACTGAAATTTTAGTGCTTCTGTTGTGAACTTTAAAGATTAATTTCTCAACAATGTGAGACAAAGCTTGTTTTTAAAATGCTTTTATTCAAATTTAGAATACGCAAATACTTAAATGGGCATAGTCTGGGCACTGGTTTATTTTAAAGCATAACGATGGTCAAAATGTAATATTAATTTCCATGTTGTATTTCAATCATTTCTAGCCTACTCCTATTATTCTGAATGATCTTGAATTTTGTAAACCTACTTTGTGAAGATCCCCACACATATTTACCTATTGAATTCTGTGACGCTTTTTGTGAGTGAGAATTCGCAGAGCCTGCCTTGCTGGCTACAGAGGAGCTAAGAGGTGGAGTAAGTACAGAAAATTGCAGACTGCAAGGTACCATGGGATATAGATAAAGAGATAATCCTGCGCTCACACAAGGAGAAACTAATGCGATGCAGCGCACACTGGGGGAAATGTCTGAACCCAAAAGGTAGTAAAGTAAAGAAGTAGTGGCGCGCAAACAATTAAACTAAGCTAAAAGCGGATAAAAGAACAGGGAAATAAATCCGGATAAAATCAATAAGCAAGACAGGGGTTGCCTAGATAAAGTGCATAGTGAATGGAAAGATGATAATGTGCCAGTAGTTGGAGATAAAATCGCAATTAAGCAAGGAACATCATGACATGTTTAAAAGCAATGTGGCATAAATGTGATAAAGTTGTGAAAAAACGTGTCTGTGATAAAATTCACATAAAAGAGAATATATATATAAAGTGAAACGAAAAGCTGGGTGAATCCAGTCAAATGGAGTAAGATAAAATGTGAATGCGATTACGAAGTTGCATGAGAGAAAATTGCAATCTAAGTCGCAGTGAGGAGACTAAAATAGGCGATGATGAGGCATCTATTCAGTGACTGGAGTGAATCGCATACATATATAGTATATATAAAACACAGGGTAAAATCGCAAAAAGTAAAATTCAATATGTGTCCATGAAAGAAAAAAGTGAAATAAAGTTCATTCCATCAGTGCAGTGCAGGTGATTCCGTTGGTGTGATTTGGACTGTGCGATTATTTAGCTGTGGGTATCTTGAGTGGTTTCTAACGATTCCATGTGATCCTAGTGGGGGAGGTGTGGATGGTCCCTTACCTTACAGCTGTAAGGTTACAGCATGTGAGAATGTGTCTCTTTGTGGTTCTTGGTAACCTTCCTCCTTTGGGTGTCTGATGGGTGTCCCAGGTTCTGGTGGTGCTTTAGCAGTATATCCGGTTAAGGGATATGTAGTCCTTATAAGTTGAAAGTAAACAGTGGAGGAGAGTCTCAAAGCAGGCAGGGAATCCAGGAAGTTTTGGAAAGCAAACAGTCCAGCAAACAGGCATACAGTGGGGCAAAAAAGTATTTAGTCAGCCACCAATTGTGCAAGTTCTCCCACTTAAAAAGATGAAAGAGGCCTGTAATTGTCATCATAGGTATACCTCAACTATGAGAGACAAAATGTGGAAACAAATCCAGACAATCACATTGTCTGATTTTTGAAAGAATTTATTTGCAAATTATGGTGGAAAATAAAAAAATAAGTTTGGTCACCTACAAACAACCAAGATTTCTGTCTCTCACAGACCTGTATCTTCTTCTTTAAGAGGCTCCTCTGTCCTCCACTCATTACTGGTATTAATGGCACCTGTTTGAACTTGTTATCAGTATAAAAGACACCTGTCCACAACCTCAAACAGTCACACTCCAAACTCCACTATGGTGAAGACCAAGAGCTGTCGAAAATATAATTTTTTTATCTTTGAGCGAGCAGAACTTTAGAAAGTGGGCATTATATCATTGGTTTTATTTATTTTATGAGAGAACAAGACATCAGTCAGACCTTTCCTTACTCAAATCTGTCTGATCTCTATTGCCAATTGACATTTCAGGAATAATAACCTTAAAATCAACAAGTTTTGAGCCCATGACATTTGATCCATCTTGATGACGCATATATAAGTTTGAATTGATCGTGGCTCAGTGTCCTGATTTTACCTATAAAAGACATTGAGGTTCATGAGAAAAAAACAGTATAACAGTTGTCTGTAGCAGTCACTTGTGGCTGGTGACAAGGCTAAACTCTTTGCCTAAGACGGTAAGGTTTATATAGTTTACCATACAAAACTGTAGTGTAGGTCACCATATGTCAGTCATGTTACTGCAATTTTTTTTTTAGAATTGTGACATCTGTTCATCCTTACTTCCACACTGTACTACAGGTTTAATTGTTGCATTTTTTACGTTAATGTTATCACCAGATCAATTAAACAGGAAAACAGAGCCTTGTTCTTCGCCATGCTTTGATAAGTCCCACATGTTGCGGAATCTCTCTCTGCTCCCACGGGGATAACTGCTCAGTGTCCTTACAGTGAGGCCTCTTAACCCTTGGTCCTAGTTTAAAATCTTAATACTTCCTGATCACGGGGTTAATAAGAAAGCTATCATCTCTTTAAGCATTTTGTCATCCATTGTATATACATTTATTTTTATTGAAGTCAGAAGTTTTATTTTCTTTCTGTTTAGTAAAGGCTAAGGACTAGAAGTAAAATAAACAATTTGTTCAAGATGTGCAGTATAGATACTTTGAAATAAAAAAAATGAGAGAGGGAGATGGAAAGCTTTAAGCACTTCTGTCAACTGCAAGATGTTACACTTTTTCTCAATACTGATTTTACTAAGTAGGTAGCAGTATTTGCTATGCTATCTATATACATCTTGAAATATTGAGATATCGCTGAAGTGCTGGAATGCTGCAGTCCCACTTTTCTTTGAATTAATCTTTCCATGATTGCTGTACCCATGGAACCACAGTTCAAGCAGTACAGCCTTGTAAAGCAAGAAGATTTAGTTAACGTGGCACAAAGTATTTGCATAATCCTTAATAAGAAACCCTGTAGCAGGAACATTCCTTAATGCATTTAATGTATTGTGTATGCATGTTTTACTTGTAAAAGCCCTTGCGTAGACTTCCAAAAATCCAAAGACTACTGCTGGTTGCTGCCATCTTGGATTTGATGAAACAGCAGATCTAAAATGGAAGCTCCACACCACTGGTCAAGTCGAATTCGAAAAGAGAAAGCCATGCGTATTAGGGGTCCTTCATCAGGGTTTAAAATGGGTAACACTGTATACAAACTGGATTGAGGGTAAAATGGTAATAGTATTTTTACCAATGTCCCATTGGGTGCAGGTGTGTCAGCAGCAGTTTAGACTGCGAAACCTGGTGGGAGCTTTTGGACCCCTGAAACATGGTAGGTTCCTCTTTTTGGTCTTTTGCCTGACCCTAGACTGGAATAAAATAGTATATGGACTATTAGTCTGTGGTGTGGCTCTTGAGTCTTAAATATGCTGTTTTGCACTACAAACCAAAGAAAATTGTGGAAGTCATCTGGGGTTTAGAAGCTTCCAGTCTGACTAGACATGCTGTATTAACACTAGACATGTTGTGTCAACACTGATTTAAAACTATTAGCAATACCAATAGGACAACTCTAAGGTTCAGCACTACATATCTACTTTCCCAAGTATAAATGCGTTGTCAGTAGCCACAACAGGCTCCAAGCTTTAACTCTAGTTATACTCTCTAGTTTTCTTTGCTCCTTCCCTGAAGCTCCATAAAAGTTTATGTAGAGAGGAGAGAGGCAAACGAGATTGGCCAGCACAGTTTAGACACTTTCAGAGGAGGAGGATAGGGCTATGATATGCAGGGAGGAGGGGGCTGTGCTAAGGAATTGTCTCTTTGCGTAGAAGTCAAACAAGTTGAAAGGCACATTGCAAGAAAATAAACATTTACAAAAAGGAAAACATTGCAATAAGCATTTGAAATACTTTATTTTGCTTTTACCTGCAATTGTTTAAGTTATTGACACGGCACTGCAGCCCAATATACTGGAATAGGTTAAATTTAGGTACTTTATGTAATACTAGCAAATTTTGAGGATGCATAGTGGAGACAAAGGCAAAAATAAAAACATAAAAACATATTTTATAGTTAATAAAGGAAGTGTAGGAACTTATTTTTCTTCATGACGGATATGAGACCGAAATGGAAGTCAGCTGAAATTTCTCATAGTGGGGAAACTGATCGCATTTAAAACTTAACTTATACCATCCTGCACACTCTCTAAAATAAATAAATATATGAAGATTTTTTTTTTTAAATACATCAGCTTCTCTGTACCCAGTTAAGCTCTCCCTGCCAATATGGGTTTTTATTTCTTGTAGCCCTTTTAAAGAAAGTAGGTTATAAAATGTTGTAGACTGCTACTGAAGAATTGTAAATCATTAAGCTTGGGAAGCATGGCTACCTTGTATCATAGCTACTCAGGTAATTGCTTATACTCATAATTAATTTTAATCCCTTAATTTCTTATTAAGTGTCAAGGAACATTTCCTGAGAAATGGTGATAAAATCTGCCGCCATACTTCACACACCCAGCTAGACTAATCATTAAAAAAAAATGTTAAAGCTGAACTCCAGGAAGAAAAGATTCTTTTTACATTTGCCATGTAAATATAAACTGCCTTTATTGATGTCTGTCTAATGTGAGGCTTCTGCTCCATTCGGAAAATGCTTACTTTTTATTTAGCCTGTACAGCCCTGTAAGTGCCAAACATCTGGCACAGAGACCTACAGTTCTGGATGTAGTACAGCTGTGAAAGTGAATGCATCGCTCATTCTGTACCTCCTCCATACAAAAAAAGTCTTGCATTCTTTTCACTGAATACAAGATGTTCTGTGATTGTATAAGGGGGGATCATGACATTCATCTGCACCTCCTCCATTTACAGAACACCTAATATTCTGTGAAATAATGCACAATTTTTTTGAAGGTGGAGAGTGAGCGACCTGCTCGCTATCAGAGCTGTACTACAGCCAAAATCTAGGTCCATTGGGATCACAAAAGGGAAGAAAAATAGACCCATGCAATCTCTTTGGGTGGACTGACATGCCCGTTCACATCATCGTTTACCTGATCCATCCTGTTTTGTGTACGCAAATACGAAACAGGATGCAAACCTTTTTTATTTGTTTTTGCAGACCTGCACAGACTTATATGTAGGGGGATGTAAACGGACAGACATTCGTTTTCATCCATCGAGGTATATTTTGTTCTGTATACATCTGTATAAAAGGGGCCTAAATCTCTTAGCTAGATGTTGTTCAACACTTAGAGTACTGTACAGGCAGAATAAAAGTAAGAGTTTTCCCTGAATGCAGCAGAATCCACACATTAGACAGTCGTCAATAGAAATAGTTTATATTTACATAGCAAATGTTAATAAAAAATATATAAATTCCCAGAGTTCAGCTAAAATGAAACCCCCTGCAGAAATCAATACATATGCTTGTTGACCCTCCTACGTTCGATACATGTTTCTTGTCTGAAGGTCTATCATCATTTGTAGGCACGACAACATTTGAAAATCAGTGCTTTACCTTTGTGGTCCTGCTAATATGTATGCTAAGGGGTCTATTTTTTAAAATGTTAGTCAGACGATTATCACCAGCGTTCATTCAGGCTGCATGAATTTTCCCCGTGTTTTACCCAATACTTTGTAATACTACTGATTTGTCAACTCCATCTAGTGGTCAAAATGCAGTAAATTTCTGATTGAGCTATTTAGGTGAAATATACTGCATTTTGCCCACTAGAAGGAGCTGATGATCATAGAAAGTTATACTATTGGAGAGTATGAGGAAAATGAATGCAGCTTTGACAAATACTTGTGAGTTATTAATGCATTGCGTAATTAATGGGCAGTGAAAGTAAATATCTGCAAAATTAAATAAATATCATTAATCTGAAAAGGAATGGTTATAAAGGTATTTGGTTAGTGTCATTCACGCTATAATGCTGCTATATGTGGAAGACATATCTGAATGGGGTCTCAACTATATATCTTAAAACATTTCCAAGCGTTCCTTAATAATTATAAAGACAAAATCACTGCTCAAACTTTGCTTTGTTTACACTACCACCACCCCCTCCTCCCAAGCATGCTGAATGGCAAAGTAGGAGCACCTGAACCTTGAAGAGGTCATTTCACTTCTCCCCCTCATGTATATATGGGGGGAGAGGGCCTTTTAATCTAATCTAATTTCCCTTTTTCATGTAGAACCACAAATGGGCACACCATACTTCATAGGGTAACTTTCTGTGGTGGTGTGTTTTTATTTTTTATTTTTATTTTTTTAACCATGCTGTATCTTAAAAGCTTGAGATATCGCTGAAGTGCTTCTTTGTATTAATGTACCTCATTCTACTATTGCCATACCCATGGATCCACATTTTAATCAGCACAGCCGTGGGGAACAAGAAGATTTAATTAATGTGGCACTGACACAATTTATAGGAAGTGTAGAGCACAGCAAGATCAGTGCCTGCTCCAGTTAGGTTTACACTCTAATGTCCCTGACCAAGCCCTTCTCATATTCTGGGAGGAATTGTGGCAGAAAGTCATAAAAATATGTCTGGATTGTGGGGAAATTAAAACAATAGCATGGACAGAAATACAAACTCAATGCAGAAACTATCCTGATCGGAATTGAATACAACACTTTTTAATACAGTCATGTCAAAAAGTAAGGTACCCTATGGAATTTGCTGTAGTTTTTTTACATATTAGAACAGGCGTAAATCAGATCTTCTTTCATACAGTGTTTGCCAATATAGTTGATATACTTAAAAAAAATAAAATAAAAAAAAACACCTGGAGAATTTGACTTTTTCAATAATTTGTTTAACAAAAACCTCAGTAGATTTAATTAAGTGCTACAGAAAAAAGTAAGTGCACACTTGCCTTGCTGGTGTTGCTTTTATTAGTAAAAATTACTTGTAGAATGTGTTTCACACGGCTACCCACAAGTCTGTTACATCAATTCAGTGAAATTTGATCACTCCTCTGTGCAAAATTACATAATTTGCAAGACTTTTGTGGGTTTCCTTGCATGAACTGCCTGTCTCAACCCCCCCCCCCCCCCCACCACACACACACACACACACACACACACACACACACACACACACACACACACACACACACACACACACACACACAAATATTTCAGTGGGATACAAATCTGGACATAGACTAGGCCAGTCCATAATCCTCCATTTTTTTTATTTTTTTGAGAGCCATTCCTTGGTGGACTTGATAATGTGCTTCGGATTATCATTATCATATTGAAATAACTATTTTTAGTTCAACTTCAATTTTCAAACAGATGATTTTACATTCTCATTAAGAACACATTATTATGATGCATATTTCATAGCTTACTTGATGACTTCAAGCTGCCCAGGCCCTAAAGCACCAAAACAATGTAAACCGTAACATTTACACCACCATACAGTTTGTATAGGATTAATTTCCTGAAATTTCATCTCTGGTTTGCGCCAAACCAATGTCGAATTTTACTGTGACTAAATAACTATTTTTGATTCATTAGGCTGCAGCACATTGTTCCAGAAAGCCTGGACTTTGCCCATGTGTCAATGGCAGACTTCATTATTACTCTATTTTTTTTTTTTTTTTATTCCTTTATTTAAGTAATAAAATGTATAACAAAAAGGCATAGTCAACATTATCAATATACATGCAACAAGTCAGAGAATGAAAAACATTACAGAGTAAGAAACAACATTTGGGTTAACCAATCCAATTCCCTGCGTTAAGGCACGATAGGAAGAAAGATGCATCATCAGGGCAATGCTACTGCCCGCAGGGCCAAGTGGGTGTACCAGTCATCATTATTCCTGACTTCTGGCAGATAATACATTCGTTAGACTATACCAGATAATAGCATGGTCAGTTTTAATGTTACGTGCAAGTGTAAGATTCTGCGGCCGAGTGACCCATACACGAGAGTCAAACTAATCTAGGCATGTCGAAGATATTCAGTTATCTTGTCATGCTCTCGTGAGTGGATAGCAGTTGCTAGGTCTGAAGAATACTGCAAGAAAGGGGGGGAGGGGGACCCGTGGTCAAGAGCCACGACAGGTGGGGGGTTTGAGTGGGGAGAGGAAGGAAGGGAGAGGGGGTAGGAAGCGAGAATTAGAGAAAGGGGGGTGAGGGGGACAGAGGGGGGAGGATTACAGAGAGAGCACGAAGGGCGAAGAGCATATGTGCTTGAAAGTGAAAGATGACAGAGAGAACTGTCCTGTTACTGTGGGGTCCTCTGGCTGTGGGGTGTGGGTCTTTGGGTCAACGCATTAGGACCTGAGCTTGTAGCCATTTCCTGGAGGTATGTGTCTGTGTAAATAAAGTAATGCCAAGGTCTCCAGGTCTCACTGAAGGTCTCCTCCCTATCATGCAGAGTGGCAGTGAGGTCCTCCATGTCTCTTGACTGCTTAACTTTGGCATACCAAAGGGACTGCGTTGGTGGGTTCTCCGATTTCCAACACAGTGGGATGCAAGCCTTAGCAGCGTTCAAGAGCTGGATAGTTAGGGATTTTTTTATATTTTTTGATGGGTCATTCCGTCAGGTGAAGCAGACAGGCCGCCGGATTGTCCTCTAGCAAAACATTGGTCAGGTGTCTGATCGTGTCGGTCACTCCCCGCCAGAAGGAGGCCAGCCTGGGACAGGACCAGAAAATGTGCAACATCGTGCCTTCCTCAGTGCCACACCGCCGGCAGCGGTCCGAGACCTGTAGGAATATGCGATGAAGGGTATCAGGTACCCTGTACCATCGAGTCGTTATTTTGTAACAGGTCTCCTGGACCCTGGTGGCAATGGAGGACTTCTGTGCAAAATGTAGAATTTTTTGTCTTTGGTCGTCTGTGAAGCTGGTACCAATTTCCGCATCCCACTTAGTCAAGGATGGGGGAATGAAACCCTCTGCAGTGCTCTATTTTTTTTATAATTGTAATCTCTCTCCAATTGTAGAATTACTTGCAAATACTGCAATACATTTTTGGCGTTCTTGCAAATGTCTTTTTGAAATCCATGCCACTTATTTACCATTTATTTTCCTTACAGTGGAATGATTGATTTCAAATTTGGTAGACTCCTGGACATCTACAACCTTTTTTTTCTGTGGGCCCTAGAGAGCTCTTTTGATCTACCAGTAGCAAAGAGAACACCAGACCCTAGATATCTGAAGTTTAAATATGGCAGGTTCCACCTGTACTATAACAGATTGATGCCACTCCAAGACCGCAGTATCAGTCATGCCTCTCTGACATGTTTCACATTGGGTGTAATTGTAGAGAGTTCTGCTTGCATTGTTCCTAAGAAGGTTCTATTCATAGAAAACTAATCTGGAACACCTAGTTTCATTAAATTTCATTTAACCTGTTCCCACTGGCCATATGCATATATGTGGCTTCTCGGCAGATGGGCTTTAACGCTGACAGGCTGCATATATGCAGGGAACACGCGCTGTACACACTCCAAGCACAGTTACCGGCAGGAACTTGAAAGCTCCCAATGCCTATTGTGATCGAGAGCTTTTTGATCATGTGACCCCCTGTGTCAGGAAATCACATCGGTCACATGACCGTAATGCTCACTTCCGCCTTTTGGTACTTGGGGCCAGTCGACGGGAAGGGGCTAAAGTGGATTCAAAGTGGAGGTGAGTTGGGGTGTCCACATGAGAAATCAGCATTTTTATTCTTTTAGATCAGTCTTTCTCAAAAATTTTAACCCAGAAGAACCATTGAAGTAGTTGTCAGGTTTCAGGGAACCCCTGCTAAAATCTATATCTACAACTGACAATAAATTAGCAAGGTCAAAAAGTTATTATGCTGAACAAAGGAATAGGAAGAATGTACCCAAGATGAATACTATTTTACACCTTCCTAATAAAATAATTGTCAGTAATTAATCACATTAAAATTACATTTTAAAATAATAATTTCCAGAAAATAAACACAGCCGCCATTTACCTTGGTAGTCGGTATGAGAAGTGTCTCCTTACATTGGTGATCATTGGGAAAGGTACCGTCTATATCAAAATTCAGTAAGAAGAAGAATGCCCCATGTGGCTGTCAGTGAAAAGAATGCAACTTTGCTTTTGGAGGTTGTGGGAAGAATGCCCCTCTTACATTGGTGGTCGATGCCAATCTTACAGACAGCTTAAAAAGATGATGCCACTGGTTCTGGCTCTGCCATTTAACATGATTGTAAATATATATATATTTTTTAAATAACATAACAAACCTGTTATACTAAGCTGCTCTGTGCATAGAGCGACCCTCCTCTTCTGGGGTCCTCTGGTGGGCTCACTCCTGAACCAGCCTGTGTGCATCTATAGAGGAACCAGCCTGTGTGCATCTATAGAGACACACAGCGTGGCTCGGCCCCACCGCTGGCTCCCTCCTCACAGGATTTGACTAACAGCAGAAGGAGCCAAGCCTGTGATAGAGGGGAGAAGAGCTGCTGCAGACAGCGATGGAACAAGAATGGACTTGGTAAGTGTTTAAGGTTTGGGAGCGTGTAATATGCATTAAGGAACCCCTAGCAACCTCAGGAGGATTCCTGGTTGAGAATAGCTGGTTTCAATTATGCAGATTATTCACCATGTAAGTTTTATGCATTATTTGTTCAATGTGTTTATCTGCAAGCCCTGTCTGAATGAAGATCTAATGCTTAAAAAGTTAACAGTTCAACAGTTTAAACATGTTATTGCACATGTTGTATAAATTGGGTCCCATATACTATGTGGTCCTATTGGTTTGTGATTGATAATTATTAACAAAGCATTGTTTTAATATAGCAGTTCAAGAATGTTTGGGTTTGTTTAATAGCTTTTGTATCACCTTCTAGTTTAATATGCCAAAGTTATTAACCTACCCTTTTGTATTTCTTCTAGTTCATAGTTCTGCAAGAGTACAGGTAGTCTATTTATTAAAGAAGCAGCCAAGTTTGTTTGTGGTGTGAGGTGTTACTATGCTGGATCAACATAACTCTGCAATTGTTGACTGACTTGTATTTGTAACATTTGGGTAATCGAGTGTAAAGTAAAAGAGCTCACATATTTAATACAGTCATGAATTAACTGATTATACCTAGTTTAATTCCAGCATTTACTGAGTTTCTAAAATGCAACAAGCTATTAAAATAAAATATTTTATGTTCATAGTTGAAATATAACATCACAATTAAAGGCTTAGCTGATCCCTCGCTTATAACTTTTTATGCACATGTTTGAAACCAAATATGCCATACCCTGCTAACTGCATGTTGATCCCCACTTTATTATTTTGCAGTGTTATAGGACTTTTTTCCCAAGTATAGTTAAAGGCGATGTAAAACTTTTTTTTTTTTTTTTTTTTTATAATTCAGTATGCAGTTTAATTTTACAGTGGATGAAATGAATAAGAATTGTTCTTTAAAAGTAAATAACACTTTAACTGAAATTCTTATCAGTTACACAAATTGTTTTAGATGCACCAGATTACCCCAATTGTTATTTTTTTTAGGCAAGAGGAGAAGGCAGTGTTACATACATGGTGATCATGCAGAAAGGTAACTTGAAGTATCTCTGCATGTGCAGGATCGGTCTGAGAAATCCTGGATAGCCCTTTTGCATGGGGAAGTAAAAAGAGCTTTACATAATGTAATATTAATTACCTTCAACCTTCTAGCAACCAAATTGTGAACCAAAAACTCAAGTCCCCTCACTTTGGATTTTTGAGAATTTGCATGTCAAATCAATAAGGCAGGCCATAGATGGGTCCTTTTGGGAACCTACACTAAGCCACTCTCATAAATTTGATAAATTGAATACAAATTTAAAGTGGAAATGTCCCCATGATGATGTCACTTGTGGCGAAATGCATCAGATGGGCCTTAGGGAGTGACATCATCACATACTGCGACCGATTAGAGGAGCGGAGCCAAATTAGGACTGCCCATAGGAACAATGAATATACTCTATGTGCTGTAAAGCCAATTCTGGCCCTTCTATTTTGTAAGTGTATTAGCTGTATTTTTCATAAACATTTTATGGGGTTTTACACTATGGAAGTGCTTCCCTTTGTTTTTTGAGTAACATTGCGGTTCAAGTGTTTGGAGCAGTAGCAATCCATTGGCTGGAGGGTGGCCTTAATTAACCGTATAAGCGCTGACTGACCATTTGCTTAATAATTAATGGTCACCTCTCTTTTGTTTAGCGGCTGATCCCCCTTGTTTCTTCACAGGTGGAGTTTACACACTGGGTTCTGCACCATTGTGGGATTGTTGGAAGATTCTGTATTTTTGTTGGACTCTTTTCATTATACCAGCACAGAAATTTTTTCCTTTTGGATTACTTTTAGGACTTTTTTATTCTGGCACCTGCCACCTTGTATTTATTCATATGTTTTTTGTTTGATTTCTAAGGCAATTTATTGTCATTATTTTTAACACAGCGCTACACTACAGATTTTATATAAAGTGAGAACATGACTTGGGCCTAGCTTTCCCGGACTCCTCCTGACAAGCAGCAATCAGGACAACCTGAATGAAAAATGTATACCAATAATGGCGCCCTGTGGGGATAAGAACATGTAACAAACAGCTGCCCCTTTAAAAGTGAACAAATCACCAAACTGTAAAATATCGAAATAAAAGATAAGGCGCTATAAATATTCAAAAAAAACTTTTCACAAAGAAACTGTGGAAAAAATAGATATGTGCAATAATAACATCAGACATAAATGTACTGTATACACAGATGAAATAAATTGAAATGGTAGCAAGTCCATATGTGATAGAGCCCAACACTAAATCGAAGTGCTCTGAGATATAGCTTCTAGTTCTTCCACCACTAGGGCTCAATGTAAAGGTGGCCACTCACCAGAGATGTGTGACCCCTTTTTACAGGACAGTCAAAAAGCGCTTTTGGAATACCAGATTGATTTCACTGATAGCACAATTCCACTCCACTGGCCACTCACGATGGAACCAGGATGTAAAACATGACTCCACAGCAGACAGTCTCATAGTGTAGTAATTTTTAATTAAAGTAGAATAAAAACAGCAGCAGCAATAGCAGTTACACTCTCATGTTGAAGTGCCTTATCCTCAATCAACTGTTAAATTATAATGGCAACAGAAACTACCCAAATGACCCTGATCAAAAGTTTACATACCCCAGTTCTTAATACCGTGTTTCTTTATTGTACATCACGGGACACAGAGCAGCTATAGTAATTACTATCTGGGTTATACGCCACCCATTGGTGAATGGACCCCCTTCTATACAGGAAGTACTTCCATTTTTTCGCTAGTGTCTGCAAGGTGGTGGTAATATATGTGCTCTTGGAGCATACTTGGAGATCTGGACGGTTCTATTAAGAATCATGGACTTCAATCGGATACATTCGAAAAAGCTGTCGGCCAAAATGGATGGTACCCGAGCCTCATTGTAAGGAGAGAAGATTCCTCAAAGTTTGCCTGTAATGCAGTCTTACGGCACTGGACCCTGCGTAATGGAACCCTGTGCAGTGTTTGTTCTGACCAAGGTGCTTTCCTGCAGGGTGCTATACAGATCCAGGGGAGTGGACCCCAGATTAAGGGGGTACCCAGTCTCTGAAGGTCTTTTATGACAAAGCTCGCTATGATGGGTGAAGATTGGACTCCTGTTATGTTCAGAGTCCTGCAGCAGGAATGGTAAGTCTGCATTTGTTTGCAGTTTCTCTTTTTTTTTTAAAGAAAAAAAAAAAGAGCGTTCTGACTGTCTGTTCTCCCGGTGGCCACTGGGAGCAGTGTGCTGTTTAATCATACTATGTACTCTTACTCATGTGGGCTGCTGTTTCTCCTCCAGCCACTAGAGGGTGCAGTCCTATTTTTAGATAGGGAGGAAGGGCGGCCATGCCATGTGGCAACAGGTTCAGTAGGCCTCTGGAGACATAGCAGCAGCCCATGGATACTAACAAGGTGTGAGTACTTACTATGGGAGAACTGTGTGACAGACAAGTTATGATTATATGCTGCATATTTACTGCTTATCTGGGGGGACTGTACAACTGTAAGACGATACACCCCTGGGTGTTTAGCAGTTCACTTTAAAGTGATGTTGACTGCTCTGTAGGCAGGTGCAGCGTAGTATACATGCTTGCAAACTTGTTGCTTAAATGCATGTTTAAATATACACGTTTGGAAAAACATGAGCAGGGGTGCATTTTAAGGAGTTACCGTATATACTCGAATATAAGCCGAGATTTTCAGACCCTTTTTTAGGTCTGAAAGTCTACCCCTCGGCTTATATTCGAGTCACCGCCGTCTGCCTACATGAACAGCTTGTCATGCAGACAGACGGCGGTGTTTAAAAGCCGCGCCGCCTCCTCCCGCCCGTCTGTGATAGGCGGACACTAATTTTCCCAGCAGCACAGTGTTCCGCCTATCACGGATGGCCTGTCATTCTCATCTCATGGACGAGGATGAGAGACGGTCCGTGATAGGCGGAACACTGCGCACTGACTGCTGGGAAAAAAGTGTTCCTCCTATCACGGACGAGGAGGAGGAAGAGGCGCGGCTTTTAAATTGTAATGGCGCCGTACACGCTGTGGAGGGGGACACATCGGGACACAGCGGGACACAGCGGAACCACAGCGGAACCACAGCGGAACCACAGCGGAACCACAGCGGGACCACATCGGCTGCACAGACCCCGGACAAAGGACCCCGGACCCACGGATCGGCACAGGTAGGCTGAAATGGGGACACGGGCTGCAATGGGGACAGGGGGGTCTGTACAGGGGACAAGCATTGCTGACCTGTTTTCCACTTACAGTAGCTGCTGCATTTTTGCCCCTCGGCCTATACACGGGTCAATACGTTTCCCCATTTTTTTGTGGTGATTTAGGGGCCTCGGCTTATACTCGGGACGGCCTATACTCGAGTATATACGGTATATCTCCAGTATAGTGCATATTTGCTTGGCTAAATTATGTAGGACTAGTATGGACCAACTGCAGTTAAGCAGGTGCTTGCTTGCAAACTAGCTGAAACGCACGGTTGCTGGAACGCACAGTTTCTGAAGATACATGTTTTTACATATTTGCATAAATATACATGGTTATACTTGTTTGCATAAAGATACATGATCATGGTTGCACAAGGATGCATATTTGCACAAAGATGCATGATTATTCATGTTTGCATAAATATACATGGTTATACAAGATTGCATAAAGGTACATGGTTGCATAAAAATGCATGTTTGTATGAATAGACATTGTTATTCATGATCACATAAAGATACGTGATCTCATAAAGATGCATGTTTATACATGTTTGCTTGGATATACATGGTTATACATGAGCGCATAAAGATGCATGGTCGCATAAAGATACATGGTTGCATAAAGATGCATGTTTATACATGTATACATGGTTATACACGATCGCATAAAGATACATGAACGCATAAAGATACATGAACGCATAAGGATACATAGTTGCATAAAGATGCATGTTTATACATGTCTGCATAGATACGTGTTGCATAAACCCGTTTCATAAACGCATGCTTGTTTGTTTTGCGAAAAAATGCTTGTTTCCATGGGCACATGTTGCATGAACATGCGTGTACAGCGTTCGCTTTCATATTTTGCCTAAATGCATAGTTGCATAAGCACATGCTTCCATAAATGCATGCTTCCCTAGATGCATATTGCTTAAACACATGTTGGCATGTTTTCATTTGTACTGCATACGTATGTTTGTTTATTTACATACATACAAAAATCCTGTTGACTTTCCACCGGGTTGTCACATGTAGAAAAGAGGAATGCCCATAGCATAATATTGCTTTTAAAAAGATTTATTTTAAAAGTAGTATAGAGATGTACTCACATTTGGTGTAAATAAACATGCATCAATAGGAAAAAAGAGAGAGGCGGCGCTGTGTAAACATACAATTGTCACTCTAACCGGAAATGACGCCCAGACGTACTGTGACTCCTCCCTACGCGTTTCGTCACGCAAGACTTCATCTGGCAGGAGAAAGATTGCTTCCTACTCTAGAGGTAGTTCAGACGCTCAGGGTCAACTTGAGTTGTCGGCACAAGTCAGGAATCCTGGCTTGTGCTGCCAGAAGAGCCCAGGAAGGGCAGGTGGCATCCAAGTCGAATATTTAGCAGTGGATCTGGCAGTTTATCAATGATGCCTATGGTTTAAATGGCAAAAAAAAATAAAAAAATTTTCTGGGGAGAGATTCTTTACCAGGTGTGGGAGTATCTTGGCCATCCATCATCGGATGTTGGTGTACAAGACCACTATTTGGTCTTTTATACATCTACAAGGTTTTTACCAGGTCAATGTCAGTTACATAGAAGATACTGCCTTTGCCCTCAGTGTATTACAAATAGCAGAGTAGGTCCTTCTTTGGTGACAGTTTCTATGATGGCGTCTCCCTCCACTCAGGGGAATTGCTTTGGACATCCCAGATAGTAATTACTATAGCTGCTCTGTGTCCCGCGATGTACGATGAAGAAAATAGGATTTTTCCTACAGCTTACCTGTTAAATCCTTATTTTGGAGTACATCACGGGACACAGATGCCCCTCCCCTCTTTCGGGAATTGCTTGCTACAAAACTGAGGTACTTCCTGTATAGGAGGGGTTATATGGAGGGGGGACTTCCTGTCTTTTGGGTGTGCCAGTGTCCATTCACCTATAGGTGGCGTATAACCCAGATAGTAATTACTATAGCTGCTCTGTGTCCTGTGATGTACTCCAAGAAAAAGATTTTACAGGTAAGCTGTAGGAAAAAATCTATTATTGCCCCCTTTGACATCAATGACAGCTAGACTAGCAGAAGTATTTAGTGGTATTTGTGGATGAGGCTCTTTATCTTCTCAGATGGTAAAGCTGCCCATTCCTCTTGGCAAAAAGCCTCCAGTTCCTGTAAATTCTTGGGCTGTCTTGCATGAACTGCATGTTTTGAGTGGCTCAATGATATTGAGGTCAGGAGACTGAGATGGCCACTCCAGAACCTTCACTTTACACGGCTGTAGCCAATAACAGGTCAACTTAGCCTTGTGTTTTGGATTATTGTCATGTGGAATGTCCAAGAATATCCCATGTGCAGCTTCCTGGCTGATGAATGCAAATGTTCCTCCAGTATTTTTTAATTCAATCTTACTTTATTGAGATAGAAAAATAGCAGTAGAAAAGATATACATTGGACATACATGTCTTCAGGAACAGATAAACTTATATATATAAATACAACTTTGCAACTTTGGTGACATATCTTCATGGTTTAGGGAGTATAGTAGCTTCACTTGATGTAGTGTGATAAATATGCCTGTATACCTACAGCGTCTAATCTGGATTTATTCAGGAAGTGTGAGCACCACTATCAACTCAACGAGTGGTGCCCACTTTTACAGGTAGGTTAGGGCTTTTGCTACTATGTTGAACGCGTTTTCACTGTGGGGGAAGCTCTGTGTGTGCCACCGTTCCGGTCTGGTGAGATTAGGGATTATGAATTAGGTGGTCGGGTAATCTTGCCCCATTTACAGGGGAAGGGAGAGAAAGATAGAGAGAGTAGGGATAGAGGGGTCAAGGCATTAAGGAATGTAGAAATTAAGAGGCATTCCACTCTGGTTACACAGGTGCGTCGGAAGGGTCCTCTGTGGCCCATGGAATAAATTCTGAGGAGTATCGAAACATAGACCACGAGGTCCAGGTCTTGGAGAATTGTTCCTCCTTACCCGTTTCCTGCTCCTCCAGTATTTTTTGATAACATACTGTATTCATCTTGCCAACAATTTTGACCAAATTTCCTGTGCCTTTTGTAGCTCACACATCCCAAAACATCAGTGATCCACCTCCATACCTTTCATCATAGGCCTTGTTGACTCCTCACCAAATTTAGCATTTATGGTTGTGGCCAAAAAGCTTAATTTTGGTCTCATCACTCCAAATGACTTTGTGGCAGAAGGTTTGAGGCTTGTCTCTGTGCTGTTTGGTGTATTGTAAGTGGGGTACTTTGTGGCATTTGCGTAGTAATGGCTTTCTTCTGGCAACTCGATCATGCAGCTCATCTTTCTTCAAGTGTTTCCTTATTGTGCATCTTGAAACCGCCACACCACATGTTTTCAGAGAGTACTGTATTTCACCTGAAGTTATTTGTGGGGTTTCTTTGCATCCCAAACAATTTTCCTGGCAGTTGTGGCTGAAATTTTAGTTGGTCTATCTGACCGTGGTTTGGTTTCAACAGAACCCCTCATTTTCCACTTCTAGATTATAGTTTAAACACTGCTGATTGGCATTCTCAATTCCTTGGATATGTTTTTATATCCCTTTTCTGTTTTATACAGTTCAACTACCTTTTCCCGCAGATCCTTTGACAATTCTTTTGCTTTCCCCATGACTCAGAATCCAGAAACGTCAGTGCAACACTGGATGAAAGATGCAAGTGTCTTTCAGGAGTCCTGAAACGCATTGACCTTTTTATATACACACATTAATTAAAAGCAAACAGATCACAACTGAGGATAGGAACCTTTTTAATAGCCTTTCAAACCCCTTTGTGTCAACTTGTGTGCATGATATCAGGCCAAAATCACCAGGGTATGTAAACTTTTGATAAGGGTCATTTGGGTAGTTTATGTTGCCATTATGATTTAAAGAGTAAACACAGTTGATTGATAATAAATGGCTTCAGCCAAACACTAAAATTGAGTGAAAGAAATGTATATATATAATATAAAATAGTCTTTGTTCAAATCTTGATGGCCCAATCCAGCCTACCCCAAATGGGTTCCCACTGTAGGTCTGGGAGGTCACCACATTGAGCCGCTAGTCAGCCTGTACAACTATAAGTAAGGGAATAACATTGGGAACGGGGAGGGTAACAATATAGGAAATTCAGAGAGGAGAGGATAAAATAAATAGTGTTCTACATCCGCCTATTACTTAGTTAATTGAACAGATTATTTCAGGCTGTGGGGTAAATTAGAATTTGCATTCTTTTAAATAATTGGAGGCTCTAGGGTGGGATATCCAAGTCTTCCATTTTTTTACTTAATGTGGTAATGGAATGATTTTTGTATGCAAGCATTAATTCAAATTGTGCTTGTCTATACAATCTGGTTATAACAGTAGATAGGTTGGGTGCTTCTGTAAATTTCCAGAGTTAAGCTATTGTAAATCTTGATGCTATTAAGTTGTGGACCACTATAGTTCTATGTATAATGGGATATTTCTCAAGGTCAATACCTAATAGGGCTGAAGCTGGAGTAAGTATGGAAAGGTTTCCTGTTATATCTGCTATAAAGCATGAAACTGAGTTCCAAAAGCTTTTCATGGTTTTGCAACTCCAGTGGGTATGTATAAGATTTCCAGTTTGCTCATTACACCTCCGACAAATATCGGTTGTGGATGGGTACATTTTAGATAATTTATAAGGGGTTAAATACCACCTGTTAATTATTTTCTGAACATTGTCCCAGTGTTCTATGCATGAAGATGATTTGTTCATTATTTGGAGAGATTTTTTCCACGGTTCCCAGGAGAAGTTTTCATCTAAACCTCTCTCCCATTTCAACATGTGAGCATTTTTATTGACTGGTTGCAAGGATTGTATCTGATAGAAAATTATACGTTGTTCAACTGTTTTAAATATTTTATATTTGTTTTGATACTTGCCTCTACATCTGTTTCAAATGATGAAATATCAGAATTGTATTTTGAAATGTTTTTCTTTGTTGCATTAGAGAAAATTTTTAATGCAAACCTGTGTGGCTAACATAAAAGAAACAATATATCACCAAAAGTATTGTGACACCTGCCTTTACACGCACATGAACGTTGGGAGCAGGAAATTGTCCAAAATGTCTCGGTATGCTGCCGCCTTAAGAGTTCCCTTCATTGGAACTAAGGGGCCAAGCCCAACCCCTGAAAAACAACCCCACAACATAATCCCCCCTCCGCTAAATTATATGAACCAGTGCACAAGGAAAGGTCCATAAAGACAAGGATGGGTGGAAGAACTTGACTGGCCTGCACAGAGTCCTGACCTCAACCCGATAGAACACCTTTGGGATGAATTAGAGCAGAAACTGTGAGCCAGGCCTTCTTGTCCAACATCAATGCCTGACCTCACATATGTGCTTCTGAAAGAATGGTCAAACATTCCCATAAACACCCTCCTAAACCTTGTGGATAGCTGTCCCAGAAGAGTTGAAGCTGTTATAGCTGCAAAGGGTGGGCCAACTCGATATTGAACCCTACAGACTAAGACTGGGATTCCATTAAAGTTCATGTGCATGTAAAGGCAGGCGTCCTAATACTTTTGGTAATATAGTGTACCAATTGATGTCAGATATGTGGCTGTCCCTAGAAACCAGGGAAAAATGATCACTCTGATAAAACGGTGACCAGCTCTGAAATGCCTCCTCTTGTTTCTTAGCTTACATTAAATGTTGATTAATCGCAGTAGTAATATAGTATATAAAGCAATCAGCGCAAACCAAAATTAACAAAAGACAAACAAAATTGCAAGCTGAACACAAAAAGGTAAATCACAAATCCTTAAGAATAATATGTAAAAAAAGAAAGTGCAGCGCAAAACATATAAAAAATAGAATATAAAAGATCATATCCAATTAGCAATGTGTAGAGTGATGTGGATGAGAACACCCAGTGACTGTAGACTTTCAGTAAGTTTCACAGTGACAATCCTCCACCAAACGGAAAAGGTACTCTTACCCAATGTGATAATCAAAAACGCATGGACCCATTCGTGGGATGATGGTGCGATAACGATCCAACCAGGAGAAAATCCAAAGGTGTGTGATGACCAGGACACCAGAACTATCCTGAGGATGCGGCTCCAACCAAGATGATCCACCATGAGATGATTATGCAGGTTTAATGCCCAAGAAAAAATAGATTGCATCTTTTATTTTTTCTTGGGCATTAAACCTGCATAATCATCTCATGGTGGATCATCTTGGTTGGAGCCGCATCCTCAGGATAGTTCTGGTGTCCTGGTCATCACACACCTTTGGATTTTTCTCCTGGTTGGATCGTTATCGCACCATCATCCCACGAATGGGTCCATGCGTTTTTGATTATCACATTGGGTAAGAGTACCTTTTCCGTTTGGTGGAGGATTGTCACTGTGAAACTTACTGAAAGTCTACAGTCACTGGGTGTTCTCATCCACATCACTCTACACATTGCTAATTGGATATGAACTTTTATATTCTATTTTTTATATGTTTTGCGCTGCACTTTCTTTTTTTACAATCGCAGTAGTAAAGCAGAAAAAAATGGAGGAGAGAGATCTGGCAACCAGGAAACAGGTCGTTTGTATTTAACGGGTTCCTTCGAGAACTATTCTTATTGAAACACAGTGTCACTAAAACATGGCTAAATATGTTTAGAGGATACTAGAAACAAGTGAAGACATTTTAGGATACTTTTAATACTTTGGACGTCTGATTTAAAATAGTTCAAAATATAATAAAGCCGAGGAACAGTATTTCACAACAGAAGCTTAGAGCAAAAGTTGATTCTCTGTTGATTTATCTTGTTCAGTCTGTTATGTCCATGCTTGTACTTTGCAGCTATCGTTATGATTGTTACTTGTCTTCTTTTCACAAAATGTGTTTATTTTTTTTTAAAAACTTATTTTTTTTTTAATTAAACCAAATTTGTATTTAAAAGAGAAGTGTGGGTTTAAAAACCCAGTTCCTATCGAGAAATCCGCTCGTCTGTATGCTAGTCCGATGGACGAAAACCGACACTAGGGCAGCTGCAAAGCAGCGCGGGTGCAGCATGTGTACATCCCTGTCAATACGTCATCACATTCGATTCTGTCAGACTTCGGTGTGATTTGTGTGTGTTCAAGTCCGTTCGTTTGGAAAGTCCGTCGGAAAAAAACATTATGTGACACTTACCTGCAAACAAAGCACGCGTCGTCCCTGCTGCAGGCTGCATCCATCTTCACCCGTCTTCCTTCCGGGGCTGTGGACATTGGCTGTGTGACTGGCCACAGCCGCGTGACGTCATTCCCGCGCAGGAGCCGCAGGTCACGACATGCACGGGGTAAGCGATTTTTGGCAGGCAATTTGTCAGGGCAATGGCTGGTGTTAGCGCTTCAATCATCCCGGCACCATGGTTTGTATGGTGTCAGGATGATTGAAATGCATTATTTCTATCATTACATTGTAATATAAAATGAAATAGTTCAACTTGCCATAATGCAGAATCACTTGCCACTATGCCTGCCACCAGATGGGGATGTCATTTGACACGCTGCCTATCACCAGATGGAGATGTCACTTGCCACTATGCCTGCCACCAGTTGGAGATGTCACTTGCCACTATGCCTGCCACCAGATGGGGATGTCACTTGACACGCTGCCTACCACCAGATGGAGATGTCACTTGCCACTATGCCTGCCACCAGATGGAGATGTCACTTGCCACTATGCCTGCCACCAGATGGAGATGTCACTTGCCACTATGCCTGCCACCAGTTGGAGATGTCACTTGCCACTATGCCTGCCACCAGATGGGGATGTCACTTGCCAGTATGTCTGCCACCAGATGGAGATGTCACTTACCACTATGCCTGCCACCAGATGGAGATGTCACTTGCCACTATGCCTGCCACCAGATGGAGATGTCACTTGCCACTATGCCTGCCACCAGTTGGAGATGTCACTTGCCACTATGCCTGCCACCAGATGGAGATGTCACTTGCCAGTATGTCTGCCACCAGATGGAGATGTCACTTGCCATGCTGCCTGCTAGCTTCATGGGGATTGCCACAGTTACCTGGCTGCCACCCAAAAAATAGCAATTTTGTCATTAATTAATTTGCATGTAAAATCAAGCTCTCCCCCCAAGCATTGCAGAGTACTTCCAGCCAGGTACAACTCTGTCAGCCTCTCCTCAGCATGGGTAAACCAGCTGCAAATGAAATACAGGCACGTGAGGGTGAGTGAGGGCGGGCAGTGAGAGATATCATTCTCTTTTCTAGGTCGCGCCTGTACCTCCTGTGTAGAGCTGCCTTTGCGGCCCTGTAAGTAAGGACATAACAGCGGTGCGGCAATGAGAGATGTCATCTCTCTCTCCCCTGCCACCTCTGACATTACTTGTCTCCTCCGCGGCCCGGCAGCAGAGGCGCCACAGTCTGGTGGAGACCTCTGTCCCACAGGGAATGGCGGAAGCCAGGTACAAGTGAACTGTGGCAAGACTCGGGTAAACACTGACTCTGTTTATATAATAGTATTTTAACCACTTGCCGCCCGCCCACCGTCATATGACAGCCAGGCGACACTGTCCTCTCGTTCTGGGTGTCATTTGATGGCCGTCGATTTAAACGGGGCATGCGCGTGATCGTGTATGCGCAGCCCTGTACTGCCGTGGCGACGTTTCACGGAGCCATCGCTTGTCACCGGGCATGGCTGTCATTGGACTTCATCACGGCCGATCACAAATGGTACCTCCCTACTTTGCACGGCGCGTGCGCATCGTTGGCAGTGTGTTCCCGGGAACACTGCTTGTCTCTGACGCTGGTAGACAGCCATTCATCAGCGGCTGTTTACCACGTGATCCTTTCACAGCCGATCACTAAAGTACCTGTCACCAGCCCATCGGAGTAACCGAGTACCTGTCTCCAGCCCATCAGAGTACCCATGCCTCACAGAATAAACGTTTTCTTTCCAAAATGGGGTCATTTTGTGTGTAATTCCACTGTCCTGGTGGTCAAGGACTTTCAAAAATGTGATAGGTATGTGATAGGTAGGAATGAAATGAGATCTGTAATGTTATGCTCCTACAATGCCTGAAGGTACTACTTAATGTTGGGCCTCTGTATGTGGCCAGGCTGTGTAAAAGTCACACATGTGGTATCGCCATACTCAGGATGAGTAGCAGAATGTGTTTTGGGGTGTAATTTTTGCTATATACATGCTATGTGTTAGAAATATCTTATAAATCGACAACTTTGTGTAAAAAAAAAAAAAAATAATAAAATATTTTCCAAAAACTTCTGGAAAAAAATTAACCCTTCAAAAGACTCATTATGCCTCATAGATTATCGTTCATAGAATAAAAGCAGCCGGCAACTCCATAACTTCAAGAGTATTTATTTTCAAGCCTTCACAGTGAGTACAGTCAGCAGCAGACTAGTGCTGTGAACAAGGCTTATCGCCAAAACTAGTCTGCTGCTGACTGTACTCACTGTGAAGGCTTGAAAATAAATACTCTTGAAGTTATGGAGTTGCCGGCTGCTTTTATTCTATGAACGTTTGTCTATTGGTGTGTGGGAGGACACCTCAGCTTGGACACCCTGACTGCAAACTTCCAAAGTAAGACTTTGTTTCCCACTGTTCTGAGCCATACAATCTTTGATCGCCTCATAGATTATACGTTGGGTTTTTTGCTTTCCAAAATGGGGTCATTTTGTGGGCAATTCCATTGTCCTGGTGCTCCAGGGCCTTCAAAAGTGTCGATACAAAGGCAGCATCAATGAACGGGCCTGCAGCCCCAGAGTCGATTAGAGCCTGTGACCTGCCTGGCCACAATAAAGGCACAATCTCTCCCTCCACCTAATGGTTCTCTCATCCGCAAAGAGACGCTTGAAACCCAAGTGCATGGGTTCACCTTCACTGACCAACTCGGTACCAGGAGGCATGGGAGGTGAGGAATGCACGGACTGCAAAGCTTGGAGACAAACATAAAGGAGGCTTCCACAAGCGCTCCTTAAAAAAGGGTCTTTCTCTGAGTTTGGAGTCAATGAGGATGGCAAACGTGATCAACTTCTCCAGCTCAGTGGGTATATCTCGGGCTGCTATCTCATCCTTGATGGTATCCGAGAGACCATGAGAAAAAGCAGCCACGAGGGCCTCATTGTTCGATGCAACCTCTGCTGCCAGAGTACGGAATTCAATGGCGTAGTCGGCAACAGATTTCATACTCTGTTCTATGGACATGAGGCACTTGGCAGCAGAAGCAGAGCATGCAGGAACATCAAATAACATCAAATACCCTTTTAAATTAAGCCACAAACTCAGGGTAGCTCAAGGCAACAAGTTTTTTCATCTCCCATAGAGGGTTTTCCCAGGCCAAGGCTCTCTCAGAAAGCAAAGATATCACAAAACCTACTTTGCTACTTTGCTTCTGTCCGTGGGAAATGCCTGGGGCAGCATCTCAAAGTATATCTCAACCTGGTTGAGAAACCCTCTGCATTGAACTGGATTGCCCCCAAATCGCTGGGGAAGCGGAGCGGAACCAGACATACCTCTTATAGAGCCAATACTCGAGGTGGGTGCCTGCACAGAGACAGGAGCAGCAGCAGGGTTGGCCTGCAACATAGGTTGTACCAGGGCGGCCACAGTGGTAGATTCCAGGTGAACCGTGCGACTCAGGAGCGTTTGTAACGACATGGCAAACTGATCCACGCGGTTATCCAGTTTATCCAATCTGGAAAAAATATTACCAACAAGTGGATTGACTGCATCTTCTGAATTCTTGGCCTTCGCCTACTGTCAGAAACCATGAAATCAGGCCGAGACAGAAGTACAGTTAAATCACACTTGTTTAATAATAAAAGTAAAAAGAACAAACTTAGTCAAAACAAGTTCAGTAACCAGGAAGGGGAAGTCAGCCAAGCAAAAGTCAATTATCAATGTTGTGGACCAGCAAGCAGGAATCTGGAGCCAGAAGGGATGTCCGCAAAGCAAGTCTTGATCAGGATCACAGGAGATAGTTTCTGTGATGTTGACCAAGACGAAGGCCGAGATCCTCTGGACTGGACGGCTTAAGTAAGCAGGACTGACGAGCAGGCTATCATCAACAGCTGAGTAACTGTGGAGAGATAGGAGCTGGCAATTAGCCGACAGCTGAGCGGCCAGCTCTGAGAAGGGAGGGCTGAGCCCAACCCTGACAATCAGATCCTCATTACAGCACCCTGTGCTTCCTTGGCACCTCAGGTTGGTTCTCTGTGCAGAAACCACCTTTTGAGCCCATTGGGGAACTTCCCTTGGGCTGTATCGCCTGCAAAATGGCCTTCTTGGTGGCTATTATTATGTCTGTCTGGCATTTATTGGCTTGCTTGTAAAGAGCCCTAATACTTTACAAGGATAAAGTGGTGCAAAATATTTTTCACGGGCAATGGCGCTTCAATCATCACGGCACCATGCTTGATATGGTGTCAGGGTGATTGAAGCGCATTATTTATATTATTACATTGTAGTAATAAATGGAATTCACCATAATACAGAATTAGTGGGAGCCCTGAGCGTGGCACTTGCCACTGTCGCCAGCCACCAGACGCGGAATGTCACTTGCCACTTCACTTGCCACGCTGCCTGCCACAAGATGTGGAATGTCACTTGCCACGTTGCCTGTCAACAGATGTGAAATGTCATTTGCCATGCCACCTGTCACGTTGCCTGTCACCAGATGCGGAATGTCACTTGCCACGCTGCCTGCCACCACTGCATTGGTGACAGCACTGGTCCATTTAGCACAGAGGCAGACCTCTGTGCAGTGGTGTGTCCCGAATGAAGGCAGAAGATCGGTGATGCGGGCTGGCAGTGAGAGATGTCATCTGCTTCCCTGCTTGCTTCTTCCATCCACCCAGCTCTCATATGCCGGCCGCTCAGCTGTCTAATGCCGCCGGCCTGGCTCTCTTATGCC
The DNA here is from genome assembly GCA_028564925.1 of Lithobates sylvaticus. Taxonomy (NCBI): domain Eukaryota; kingdom Metazoa; phylum Chordata; class Amphibia; order Anura; family Ranidae; genus Lithobates; species Lithobates sylvaticus. The sequence continues at coordinate 223,339,889 of CM053026.1, forward strand.
GGCTGCCAGGCTCTTTCTTGCCACCCACCCAGGTGTCTCATAACGGCCGCCTGCACCCATGGCCCAGCTGCAGAAAGGCCACAGCCCGGTAGTGGGCCGCGGCCTGGGGGTTGATGACCCCTGCTCTAAATGATATGGTAACTCCAGTACCCTGTGCGTACTCCACCAGATCGATAGTGGTTTCCTGTGCGTTCTGACATCAAGCCTCTGCTACTTTAGCTCTGTAAGGCTGCCTCCTGGTCTTCAGCTCATACCTATCCCAAGCTCTACCAGGTAGATGTTCAGGCCTCTGCAAATGTAACTTCCTGCTGCAAGGTTCTGTCAGTGACACTCTGAGTTGGGTCTTTGACCGTTATCTCTTTGTTGGGCCTGTTCGCATGGCTCTGTTTGCCTTGTTGTTGCCCACCCCTCAGATTAATTGCTTGGGAAACCCCAGGGTCTATGATAATCCAGCATGTGTCCTGTACTGTACGATTTAAGATGAAAGGCATTTTGACTTGCCTGTAAACCAAATATCTTGGATTACAATACAGGACACAGTCTGGATATTCATAGTATTAAACCAAAAAAATTCTACACTAACCCACACACCAATCTTTGTGTCTAATTAAAATACAAAAATATTCATTTCAGGCTTACCTGGAAAAATCCCCTTTCATATTTTGAGATTCTCTACATGCAGCTTCTCCTTTGGTCATTCCTTTGGTTTACTTTCAAATTCTAAGGACTATATATACCATTGTACTTTGCAGCCAGCAAACATTGACTTCTAAAGCCCCATACACACGGTCGGATTTTCCGATGGATTCTGTCCTATCGGACAATGTTGTCGGAAATTTCGACCGTGTGTAGGCACCATCGGACATTTTCCATCGGATTTTCCGATGGACAAAGTTCTATCTCCTGGCTCTCAAATTTTCCGACAACAAAGTCCGATCACACCAATTCCGATCGTGTGTAGCCTAGTCCGCTGGACAAAGTGCTACGCATGCTCAGATCACATTACAAGTACAAAGCTATTGGCTACTAGCCTCTACGTAGTCCCGTCGTAGGCAACAAACGTCACCACGTTCAGAATGATCGGATTTTCCGACAACTTTGTCCGACCGTGTGTATGCAACACCAGTGTCGGACTAAATCCTTCTGAAAAAATTCGATGGATTTTGTGGTCGGATTTTCCGGCCGTGTGTACGGGGCATAACTGTCTCATGAAACTCCTCCTCTCAGCACCAATGTAGTTAAAAAGGCAGGCTCTGTGAAATGTGTGACACAGCAGTGCCTATTAACAGGTCATAGTAAATACATGTCACAGTATTCAAGGACGTAAATGAATTCTTTACAAAGTAAATGTATAAACTTCAACACCCTTCTGGTTAATAGGAGTAGGCTACAAATAGCTGATATACAATGTGGAAATGAATTCGTAAACCGCCGTTTTTTTTTTTTTTTAAATCTGCAAGTCAAAGTTTTAATGTGCATCGCATACTAGCACATTATGTGAAACTTATCTTAAAACAAAGCCCTCCAGCAGCGCGCTGTCACCGCTGACAGATCTTCCATCTTCATCTGGTCATGGCACTGGGCTCTAAAGGAACACCAAGGTATGCCGTTCCTTCAGAGCGCATGCGCCGGTGACGTCACCCGTGGCTTCACAAGTAAATAACTCCTACATGATTTACTGTACCTCCCATAGACTTTTTTAGGAAAAAATCATCCATGGAAGTTTACTCCCACTTAAAAACCATAGATACACTTTCATTAAAATGTAAACATGTATACACTATTAACTTTTGAGCTGAAGCTAGATCTAGTTATCCAGTGTAGAATAGCATTGACCTAAACAGAGGAAAAGTAGAAGCATTTATACAATGGCTTAAAGATGTGTTTTTTTTTGTTTTTTGATTTTTCTACTTGTATGCGCACATAGCTCTATGCAACTATATTTTCTGACAGATGGCATCAAGGGCTGAAAACACTCACCAATACTGATCAGATTCTTACAGGTATTTTTCCAGAGATTTACGGAGTCTGTCGTTTCCAGATGCACTTATAGAACACTGTATGCCACTTCAATGTTTACATTTATTTAACTGCTTCCTTACCTTCTGTGATTTTCATTAAATTTATTTTATTGTATAGACAGACGGATACTATTTTTGGTTTCCAACAATATCTATCAGAGATCTCTGCTTTGTACTTGGGAATAGGTAATGGCAAAAGACAAGAGTGAAAAGCAATGAATTGTTGTCTGCAGGCACTTGAAAAGCAAAATGAAATTGTTGTCTGAAGATGGAAATCCACAAAAAAAAATCTGTTTAATTATGTGGTCTGTCACTAGCAGCAGCTTAAATGAATGCTATTTTTAATAATCTGAAACGTATTTTCTTTAAATTAACTTTTCTTAATTTCTTGCATAACAGAAAACCTGCAGTGGTCGTTCCAGCTCTCTGAATCAGTGTGGCGTTGTTTGTTTAGAATGCTATAATAATTTTTTTTCCAGCAATAGGGAAAAAAGGTTGTGTGGGGTTATATAGTGCAATAAAAACTAAGGCAGGAGGGGTAGAGCAGACAGAGGACCATACCAGTAATGTGATGATAGTCCACTGTTTGGGCTAGAGGCAGGTAGTTTTGGTAATGCAGAGAACTGCAAACTTTTCATGGTTGTGTCACTCAGTGGTTATGTGGTATGGCAAGAATTACAAATGATTTGGCTGGTAAAACAGTTCGTATACAGTATACATAAATCAAAAATGTTTTCAGCTGTTTTGCCAATTTTCAAATGCATTAGAACACATTTTTAATGTAATTAAAATCACTTTCATCAGTTATGGAAGATATTCATATTCATTCTATTTTTTGATTGTGCAGCTCTGACATTATACATTATGGTGTGATCTAAAGCATCTGTGTTGATTTCTTACTTTTCAAGTGATCCTGATCTTATTGTTAGGTTTTAATATTGGTTCCATATTTCTATCTCTCAGGATTGTGCTCTCTGGAAATGAGCAGCAAACCATTCCACACCCACAGCACCGAAGGGGTTTAGAGAAAAGAAAACTATATATTAAACTTGTCTGAAAGAGCCAAGTGGTTTTCTGGCGTCAGCTCCACAAATTTACAGAGAACGGACCTCTAGATGTTGGGGAAAAATTGATTTACAGGAGGTGGAAGAAAAGCCAGACTGAGGAGTCAGGGGATTAAGGTTGCATGTGAAAATGTTTGAGCATTTTAAAACTTTAACAACTTGACTAACGGCTTTGGGGTCTCATTTACCAAATGCTAACAAATCTGATACAAAATCAGATTGCCAAATGTAATCCTAGTTGGGGAACTTGAGCTAGAATGGCTGGCTGCCAGTTAAAATCCAGTATTAGTGTAATGTTTTAATTGCACTTTGATATGTCCATGAGAATGGCTTCTGAAGGCAGAGTGCACATACAGACTAATGTTGGAGAATATGTTTTTCATGTGGTTTTCTTGCAATTAAAGCAGACTGCTCACAGGTGGAGACAGTAAATCGGAAAACCTTAAAGTGCTGCGGCTTTGATAACCTCAGCTGTTGTTTTTGTTAAAGCAAATTGGGCTTGGTAGTTATGCTCTGAATGGAGTTCATCCCTGCCCTTTGCGTGCTAAGCTGGCTTTTGGCTTCATACAAAGCAGGAAAAGAGGGAAGCAGGGAAACCCTATTAACTATCCATTTGTAGAACATCTAGACCTAAATTCTCAATACACAAAGAGCTACAACAGTAGGAAGTTGTTTCACATCCGAGCCAAGATAAGGTCCTGGAGGTTTATTATTTTTGCCGTTTGATAGCATCAGCCTGGAGAACAACGGGCAAAGAGGGAACAGCAGATCTCCATCCCTTGGGGATGACAGGAGGAAAGACAGACAGATAACCAAGTGCCGACAACTTGAGTCAGAGCTCCCAGAGGAAGTGTTGGTTTTAGCAGATGAAATGTATATGCAGGAGTATGTAGCAAGGCATGCAGAGGTGGCATTGTTATGTTCAGTGGGAAGAAGGAAGGTGTGAGAGTCTCTGCATTCCTAGCAGATGTAGGAAATTATGGAATCATTTTTTGTTATTGATGTATTTTGGTCAGCTTTGACATGCCATGTTTTTCCACTTGTTTGCTCCAAATCTGCCTGGCTTGTACATCAAAGGACGTATTTTTCTGCCAAGTAAATATTCCTTTTTTGTGTCTCCACTTTGAAAGAATATCCGGAGTAAGTTAGACATTCAGGTGAAAAAGAGCATAGTTCTGAAACTGCTGGGGAGGTAAAAAGCTCAAGAGAAAAACTAGTAACAATGCTGCTTTTTAATCATTTTGCCAACCAGATTACCTTGTTTTGTTCCATTGATATCCTAAGGGCACATCCCTGGGGTTTCCTCCCCTCTCCATTGGCAGGCTAACCTGATTCTCATTGCAGTTTGCAAATAAACAGACCTCTTTTTAATAATTAACTTCATTCAGTTTAAATACTTTGCCTCCTTAAAGAGGAGGGCCGGGCAAAAAAAAAAAAATTAAAAGTCAGCAGCTACAAATACTGCAGCTGCTGACTTTTAATAATCGGACACTTACCTGTCCCGGGGTCCAGCGATGCGGGGGACCCCCCCCCTCGTTCCCCGCTCCGCTCACGACGCCGGCATTCTTAATGTGGGAACCCGGCTGGGCTTCACAGCCGGGCACCCACTGCGCATGCGCGAGCGGCGCCGTGCGCCGTGATTCGACGCTCACTCATCTGGGACACATGACATGTCCCAGATGACTGTGCGTTGCCTACAGGAAGTGACTTTTAGCCCGGGCTATGAAGGTGGCAGACTTCGAGGGACCCCCTAGCAACAGGCATTTAGAGGTGAGTAAAAAATTTTTTTTTTTCCAATTATTTTTTTTTAATTTTTTTTATGATTTTTAAGCCCCTTTTTGTTTTTTGGCTGCAACCCCACTTTAATTACACATCACCAGATTGCCAGTGCTTTCTTTACTAACAAGCCGTTTTATGTATAGAACAGGCTTAAATGTTTCTTCTTACCTTCTTTGCCCCTTTTATTATACAGAAAGTATTATACCTGTAGTGTCTATTGTGGCTTTGTATGCATGTGTACGCTAGTCTTGGGAAAATTAAATGTAACCATATATTTTTACTATTTTTATACATGGCAATAGAAATAAGGCTGCATTTAGATGTTCACAATCTGACCACTAAGCATTCTTTAATTCAGACATGCTTATAGAAAGGGCAGGCTTGTGTGCTCTGCGTTTTTTCCTCTGTTTGCACTTAGCATCCACTAATAGGGCTGCTTGACAACAATAATCTGTTGGTAGAGATCTGTCAAAAGGGGTATTTTCTGGGGTGTGACATCTTCACAATAGGCCAGTGAATATAGAAAATCTGTGGGTAATTAAACTAAACATATTCTCGAATTACATTAAGAGGGAATCTGTCAAGATAATAGGAGCTACCATTGCCAACTCGTGTAGGTTAGTGTATGGGTCAGAGCTACTATCCTCTTTGAAAATTCCATAAGACATGAAAAATGCTGTACCAAAAACTTTTATTAACCACAGAACCACCTTCCCAGCCATTTTCAGCAGGAGCAAAAGTAAGATTTTGCTATAGCTGGAAATGCCTAGGATGGTGGTTCCATGAGTCAGACAGCTAGTTACCCATAATACTGGCAGTTAGTTTCTTTTCTTTTTGGTGTACTGTTACTGAGGTAGAGGGAGTGCTTGCATGCATTTGTATAATCATCCTTCTCTTTGTTTCACCATTTAAGCAGTGACCTAGAACAAACTTGTGCATGTTGTTGGGACCCCTGATATGCACATATGTGTTCCAGATCAGTGTCTCACTCAAGTGTAGGAAAAATCAGGACAGCCTTGGAGTATGTACCTTAAGTAAATTGTTCAAAGAAGAAACCGCTGATAAAACAACAAACAAAAAAGAGCTGCAACACAAAAGTGAAATACACACCAAAACAAGTAAAGATAAAGAGGAGCTGCGCTGATAATGAATGAATTATGAAGATACATGTGATCTAAAGAGCAGGTAATAATTAATCAACCACATAAACTAACACATAAATCAACAAAACTTGCAGAAAAGGACCAATACATATGAATATAGTCCAGTGAAGTGACACACACACACGTGAATTATTGGATAAGCAAAGGCAACCAATTCAATGAATGAATTAGTTACATAAATTGTAAAAAATAAGTGAACCAATAAGAAAGAAATTCAAAAAATTTAAATGTATAGACTTAAAAATAAAGATAAAATACAAGAAATAAATAAATAGAAAAGTCTCTTCCATAAAACTTCCCAACAGGGAGTTTAAGTTTAAAGTTGGTAACACCCTGTGAGGGATCTTCTATATTCAAAGGACACAGTGAATCCATCACCACATTGAAGGCTTACCAGCTATACAAGCTGTCAGAGCTTGTGGCTAATACCAAGCCAGGGCCTTTGAGTCCTCCCGACACCTCCAGTGGCTAACAAGCCGAGCGATCCTGCAGACTTAGTGGATACCAGCACTCAAAAGGGTAGCCACGAACGTAACGTCAATGGGTGAGTTTGAGCCCGTAAAAAGGGACAAAAAAAGTTTGCCATCGGTAAAACCAGGTGGTGTTTATTTATAAAAAGATCTGTGCAAACAGACTGTAAAAAAGTTCCATAAAACAAGTTGAGCCGGCCGGCAAATTGCACAAACACACCTGTGCACGTTGCTCCTCCCTACCTAGGATGATGTCTGCCTAGTGACAAAACGCATAGGGAGGAGCGACGTGCCCCAGGACGACGTCCGCCTAGTGACGAAACGCGTAGCAGTGACGTGCTGATGTCACTGCGTTGTTCTCGCACTCCGTTTGCACGGCGTGTTTGTACTATTTTCCGGCCGGCTCAACTTGTTTTATGGAACTTTTTACAGTCTGTTTGTTTGCACAGACCTTTTTATAAATAAACCCCACCTGGTTTTACCGATTGGCAAATTTTTTTGTCTCTTTTTACAGGCTTAAACTCAACCATTGACGTTACATTCATGGCTGCCCTTTTGAGTGCTGGTATCCACTAAGTCTGCAGGATCGCTTGGCTTGTTAGCCACTGGAGGTGTCGGGAGGACTCAAAGGCCCTGGCTGGGTATTAACCACAAGCTCTGACAGCTTGTATAGCTGGTAAGCCTTCAATCTATGTGGTGGTGGATTCACAGTGTCCTTTGAATATAGAAGATCCCCCACAGGGTGTTTTCAACTTTCACTCCCTGTTGGGATGTTTTATGGAAGAGACTTTTATATTTATTTATTGCTTGTATTTTATCTTTATTTTTAAGTCTACACGTTTACATTTTTTGAATTTCTTTCTTATTGGTTCACTTATTATTTTTTACAATTTATGTCACTCATTCATTCGTTGAATTGCTTGCCTTTGCTTATCCAATAAGTCACGTGTGTGTGTCACTTTACTGGACTATATTCATATGTATTGGTCCTTTTCTGCAAGTTTTGTTGATTTATGCGTTAGTTTATGTGGTTATTTGATTATTACCTACTCATTAGATCACATGCATCTTCATAATTCATTCATTATCAGCGCAGCTCCTTTTTATTTTTACCTTAGGTAAATTGACTGCAGGAGTTAACATGCACGTAAAGGTCCCCTTTAAACCTTTTAGGTGACTTTCGGAGAACCTGGTGTATAGTTTTGCAAATACCAACTTTAAATATTGGGATGGCTTGCTGTTACCTGCCCTGTACTACTGGTCAGAAAAGATGGCCATTTCTTATGAAAAAATATATGTAAATAAGCAACAGAGCTAGATCATCCACAAGCTAAGAAGGAGCCTATGGCCAGGGGGAGATGGAAATTGGTCAAAGCTACACACCTGCCTGTCACTTCACAAAGGAAAATGCAAGGGGATGTGGCCAGGATGTGAATTGAGCAGGATGTGGATTGACTGAGCTCCGCTCCTACCGTCTCCTGATTACATCCTGTGTGGTGTGAACCTGCTTCTTTTATATCTCAGGTGCCTGCTCTTCTTGAAACCCTCCCCAGTGCCCGAGCTGCAGTGACAACTCATCTCTCCAGGCAAGCCTTGGCTGACTCGGCCGCGGGTCTTGGCCGCAAAGTTTCCTCACCAGACTGCTTTGGTTAGCACACAGACAGCTTCAGCGGACATGGAGGTCAGCGAATCTCCTTAATGCTATTACATCCTGTAAGGAGACTCGTACTTCTAAAATTAATTCCCTCTTAACTGACATCAGCCTCATTCACCTTGATATTGAGATATAATAAAAAAACAGTTAGCCCATGGGACTTTAAATGAGTTGGTCATAGAGTTCATAACAAATGAGTATAGTAAATTGATAAGGATTTATTAGAGTTCCAAAGACATAATCATAAATGAGCATAAAAACACCATGAAGCATAGCTTGTCCATTGACAGATTTGTTACAGTACTAAAAATACATAGTTTACATATACAACTTTTGGACTCGACGCGTTTCGCAAGCTCTGCTCGCTTTCTTTAGGAGTTGATGTATATGCAGGATATCTAGAAAATAGTAAGTATTGGTAAGATATAACATGATGATTGTGGTTAGAAAAGAAGCACGTTGCTTCTAGGAGGCACCCCATACTCACAATATGGTCAATTGGTCCATAGGACTGGTCTCCAAGGGTAACAGCAGAAAATGCTCCAAACGGTAGCTGAAGAGGCGTAACTCGCAGCAACCAAACCGGGGCTGGCGGAGGGCGGACATGGCGAGAAAAGAGGATGAAAATGTGTATCCTGGAATGCCCCATTAGCCACATATGTCCTGACAGCTGTAATAAAAATGTATATGTATTTAAATCAATTAACAATAAACTTGATAATGACCTGGAAGTATAAATGATGTAGTATCACTATTGTAAAGTGAAGTCCATGACATTGTGGGCGTGGATGCAAACAGGAAAGAGAGAGTGAAAAGGAGATGTGAAAAGTGCAAGAAAGTGAAGAAAAAGGTAGAAATGGGAAAAGAAAATGAAGGGAAGAAAAGGAAAAGAATATGTCCCTTGGTGTGCCTCATTAACCATATACAGCATAACAACAACACTAGAAGTGAAATGTATATAGATCTAATGATAATCACCATAATGGTGGTATAAAAATGTAAATTTCTCCATAGTATCCATGTTGTAAACTGAAATGAAACGAGAACACAGACAATGGTAGGCATAGGAGAGATAAGAGTGAGAGAGAGACCAAGATCAAGAAGGAAACAGAAAAGTAAAATATATATATATATATATATATAAACAAAAAGAAGTCCTACTGGCTGATAATGTTGTGGAGTGCAAATATAACAGATCACAGATTGTATGTGCAAGTGCAGTAAAGTAAAATAGGGTGACATAGTGAATGTCTGTGGTGTGCTTACCCCTGTGTAGGACTTCTAGCATGTGAAAGGACAGTCCAAGTGAAAGAAAGAAAGAGCGTTCGCCCGGTCATAGCCCCCAACCTATATCCCGAGCTAAATATACAGTATACTTCTATTCCACAAACAATGTACTTTTAGCTGATAAAGGTATATACAAGATGGTGGTATGCCCAAAGCATGGGGCTATGAGACTTGGAGACAAAATGGCATTGGGATAATGTAACGAAGGTCCCTATATCAGTTGCATCCCTTCTCCCCATCCCCCCTCTTGTTATTGTGTTTCAGTATGTTTTGTACTTGGTAAACAGTTTATGCTCTGCATGTTTAACCCTCAACATCTGTGTGGTTTGCCTTGTGATTAGGGGGTTAAGGGCTGGTTATGGCGAGTCTGCCAGCTGCAGGTGCGTTTGGAGAACAGGAGACACAGGTCTGGTGGAGGTGCCCAGCCAGGGTATCCGGGATCTGTCACAATTATGTTACAAGAAACTCATCTAATGAATTCTTGCGTTGAAACTCCCTTGGTTTCAGAAGACATATTCCTCGTTTGCCACATATTCCTCGTTTTCTCAGGGAGTTTTCGTTTTAATCAGCAAATCACTTTCTTGTGTAGTGCATGAGGTGATAACAGATCCTCAGGGGAAATTTCTACTGTTAATTTTAAATATATGTAACCAAAAATACATTCTGGTTAATGTTTATTTACCACCATCTTTTAGAGCAGACCTTCTGTATTTACTCTTGGAGAAGCTGACCCCTCATTGGCCTGCTAAAATTTTGTTCATGGAGGAGTTCAATGCCATATTATCCCCTGATTTGGATATAACTACTCCCTCCTCCAGTCATACATCTGCTCTTAGCACCTGAGCTCAGGCTGTGGTTCTCACTAAAATATGGCACTGGAATAATCCCCAATCCAGGTCATACTGTTGTTTTCCAGCGACCTACAAATCTTCATCTTGCATAGACCTCGACTTCTGGTGACCTTGTCTTTCCCAGACTCACAATCGGTCATTTGGGATGCCTTCCCAAGTCTTCAGATTGACCTCTCTTACTTGGAGCTTAAATCCATGCTGTAAGTACCTGAGATAGAGAAGCCTACCCCAGAGCTTTACCTTTTACCTTTATTTCATAATGGCTGCACTACAGTGCCTTGCAAAAGTATTTACCCCCTTTGGCATTTTTTGTGTTTTGTTGCCTCACAACCTGGAATTAACATGGGTTGTTTGGGATTTGCATCATTTAATTTACAGAACATGCCCACAACTTTGAAGATGTGTGTTTTTTTGTTATTGTGAAGAAAACCACAAATAGGACAAAATAACAGAAAAAGTCAATGTGCATAACTATTCACTCCCCTAAAGTCAATACTTTGTAGAGCCACCTTTTGCGCCTATCACACTCCAAGTCGCTTTGGATAAGCCTCTATGAGCTTGCCACATCTTACCACTGGGATTTTTGCCTATTCCTCCTTGCAAAACTGATCCAGCTCCTTCAAGTTGGATGGTTTGCGCTTGTGAACAGCAATCTTTAAATCTGACCACAGATTTTCTATTGGATTGAGGTCTGGGCTTTTACTACATGTTTCCCCTTAAATCACTGAAGTGTTGCTTTAGCAGTGTGTTTGGGGTCATTGTCCTGTTGGAAGGTGAACCTCCGTCCTAGCCTCAAATCACAGACAGAGTGGTACAGGTTTTGCTCAAGAATATCCCTGTATTTAGCACCATCCACCTTTCCCTCAACTCTGACCAGTTTCCTGGTCCCGACTGGTGTTCTTTGGGTGATGTAATGTGTTGGGTTTGCACCAGACATAGCGTTTTCTTTGGCCAAAAAGTTCCATTTTAGTCTCATCAGACCAGAGCACCTTCCTCCATACATTTTGGGAGTCTCCCACATGCCTTTTTGCAAACTCAAAACGTGTCATTTTGTTTTTTGCTTTCTTCTGGCCACTCTGCCATAAAGCCCAACTCCTATGGAGCGTAAGGCTTATTGTCATCCTATGTAAAGATACTCCAGTCTCTGCTGTGTAACTCTGCAGCTCCTCCAGGGTTACCTTAGGTCTCTGTGCTGCCTCTCTGATTAATGCCCTCTTTGCCCGGTCCGTGAGTTTTGGTGTGTGGCCGTCTCTTGGCAGGTTTGCTGTTGTGCCGTGTTTTTTTCCATTTGGTTATGATAGATTTGATGGTGCTCCTAGGGATCATCAAAGATTTGGATATTTTTTTTAGAACCTAACCCTGACTTGTACTTGTTTGGAGCATTCCTTTGTCTTCATGGCAGTGTTTGGTTAGTGGTGCCTCTTGCCTAGGTGTTGCAGCCTTTTAAAAAGGTATGTGTATATGTAATGACAGATTATGTGACACAGATTGCGCACACAGGTGGAAATCATTTCGCTAATTATGTGACTTTTGAAGGTAATCGGTTGCACCAGAGCTTTTTATGGGCTTCATAACAAAGGGGGTGAATACATACGCACATGCCAATTTTCAGTTTTTTATTTCTGAAAAATAGTTGTATGTATATTTTTCTAATTTTACTTCACTAATTTAGACTATTGTGTTCTGATCCATCACATATGATTCAGATTAAAAAAACATTAAACTAAAGGCTGTAATGTAACACAATTGGTAAAAAGCCAAGGGGGGTGAATACTTTTGCAAGGCACTGTACCTTATCTCTCAGGTACCTGATCTGAGTTGAACGATGAAGATTTGTCCGAGCTATGGTGTCCGTACAGGGATAAAATTATCCAATTTAAGATTACTCATTGGGCTTATTTCACACTGCACAGGCTTAATAAGATGAATCCAAATATCCCCTCCTCTTGCTAGAGGTGCACTTATTCCCCTGGAGACTTCATGCATATATTTTGGATGTGCCCGGTTATTGTCTCCTACTCTACTGGCAAAATGCACTAGCTGTCATCAATGAGGTAGTGCAGATTCCTATTACTTTGACACCTAAATTCTGGCTGTTGGGGTTGGTAGAGGAATTGGCTCCTATGGAAGCTCAGAAAGCTCTATTGAGCTTATTGCTGTTTTATGCAAGAAAAACCTTTATAAATAGCTGGAAGAAACCTCCTCCTTCGACTAGTTTCTGAATGCAGTTAGTTAATTCTAATCTCCCCCTGTATAATAAGTCCTAATAAGGTTTACAAAGTTTGGACCTGCTGCTGGATAACTCCTCGACAGCCACTCCATTGCATTCTTAACTGATTGTAGGTGATGTGAGGTTCCAGATGAGTATTGATGCTCCTGTGTATCATCCTTATTTCTGTGCTTGAGCCAGGCACCATTATTTTAATTTTTAATTTATTTTAATTTTCTTTGTTCAGTTAATTTGTTACCATCTATGTTTTTTTATTTTTTATTTTTTTTATTATTTTTTTTTTTACTTGGGTTGGTACAAATGTAGCTATTTATACCACCTGAGGTGATGCTGTCACCCTCTCTTTACCTTTGTCCCACCTGTTCTACAGTGTGACCCTCTTATAGTGCGAATAGTGCCAGATAAAAAAATTAATAAAATCAAATAAAATTATATCATCAGAGTGTAATTATACCCCTATTTGAATACCCTTCATGTGCCACTGGATCATGTGTTATATCCTGCCAATTTAGTGTGAACAAAACAATAAACCTTTATAAATATATCTGTGAAAACAATCCTGGAAAGAAAAAATAGAATGCCACAATTCCTATGTGCCAACAAGCAAACAATAAAGAGTCTGTGAACTTTCTAAGGCAAAAGAGTGCGCCACTTTCACTTTAAATGCCAGTAAATTGTCCCATTAATAACACCACTTGTGATTAGGTATTCTGGTGCTTATGAAAGCCACCCCGACTGTGAATCCACCACCGCTAAAAAATGGCCACTCACCAGAACCAGGTGAGTTTTGAACCTTTGGTTTATTTAGCTGAATAACCACTCCTTACTCTGGCCAATCTCGTCTTGTTTGCTCATGAGGTCCAAGCTGTATAGTCTGGGCAGCCTCCGCTCTCAAGGAAAATAAAATGCTCCCATAGTGTAATATGTCAAATACATTTATTGCCAAAACAATTAAAAGCAGAAAAATTTACACTCACATGTGTCTGTGCCCTCAGGCCGGCACTGAGCATCTCCAGCCGTGTGTATAGGAACCTTGGAATCGGCGTATTGATCGTTTGCGTTCCACGCCTCAAACCGGAAGTGTCGTTACGTCACGTGTTTTCCCAGCAGCCTGTGAGACATTTCCCGATCTCAGCAGCCACGCATCGGGACATTGTCTCACTGCTTGTGATTTAGCGATGTGCAGTGACAAATTCCTGGTGGGCTCTGCACGTGCCGTTTGCGAACTCGCCTGAGCTCATGCTTACTTTTTTAATGACTTTGATAACATTTGTTCCAGGAGTACAAGGGGCAGTACCAGAAAAGTATTGGCTAGTTATGAGCTTATCATTTTTAATTGTGACTTGGAGCAGTAGTGTAGAAAATGTAAAAATGTACATCTAATAAAAATAAATAAAAACTGATAAAAAAATGTATATCTTTTTAGGTTTTTTTTTATTGAGTTTTTGCCCAATACCAAGAAAAAACGCAGGCAGGTGAACGCAGGCAGACATAACACATATAACCCATTCATATTGGTCTCAAAGACTCTACATCAGTACAAAATATAGCAGTTGTAGTGAGATGAACAACACAAATACTGTATATATTCTTCAATGAGTGGCAAGGATTTTTTTTCTGCATTTTGTGATCCATGTATTGCATTTGTGCAAAGATTCTATTCTTTGATTTACATAACTTAAAGTGTTCCTTGTTTTAGGTCGTGCTCCTGAAACAAAGTATCTGAATTTGGAGAAAGTAGGAGTGAATATCAATCCTGACACAGGAAAGATAATTGTTGATGCTTTGGAAGCTACATCTGTTCCAAACATATTTGCAATCGGAGACATTTCAGAGGTAAACAACCCATTCCCAGGTGCCAGGCCTGGTCATGTTATCGTCCATGTAGGTGGATTTCTGTTTACCAGGTTCTGTTTGTTTTGCATGTACATTATATTTAAGCGGTTCCTGAAAAGTATCACATCTATGAAGGACAGCCTTTATATATTGTCTAGGATGCACCGATACCAGTTTTTAAGGCTCGATTCACATCTATGCATTTTGCTTTTGAGCGTTTTTGCAGTGCTTTTTGCGGTGCGTGCCACGTTTTTGGACCCGCGATTTTGCCGCGATTTGCGTTTTGCGTTTTTGTATTTTTTTTTTACACTGTGGTTGCTTAGCAACCAGCTATATACAGTGTAAAAAAAAAAACGCAAATCGCTGTAAAAACGCGGTACTTGCGTTTTGGATGTGGGTCCATTGACTTCGAAAGTCCCCGCCCCTTTCCAAAAACGCAGAGGCACAAAAATGCATTGATGTGAACATGTTCCATAGGAACCCATGTTAAAAAATTTCCCTGCATTTCTGCAAAATGCAAAATGCATCAAAAAACGCACTAGTGTGAATGGAGCCTTAAAGGTCGAGTATGAGTACCAATACTTTTTCTCAAGTTCTCACTGATACCAATTACCGATACCTATTTATTTTTTAGGGCTCGTTCTCACCATACGTGCATGAAAACTGATAGGAAAACCGCATATATTTCACTTGCAAGTACAGTTTCCTCATTAACAATTTTAGATTTTGTGTGTAAAGATACATGCAGTGTGCGCATAGCAGACAGTTTGTATTCATAGAACACTGAAAAGTAGTCAAACAGACATTATCTAAGGAAAAGAAAAGGCATGAAGAATATGAATAGTCAGCAACAAAGACCACCAATGAGAGCAGTGTAAAAAAATGATCACAACTTTAGATTAGCAAGCAGTATATAAAAATATATCAGAATTTCAAAAATAAGGGCCCAGAACTATATCTTCATAGCCTAAGGACCAAAGTGCAAAGTATCCTAATATTAAAAGATAAAATTAAAACGGGACAAACAGACTACTCACATCAGTTTCCATGTCAGTTTTAACAGCCTGTTCGCATATGTGATGGCTGGCCGCAGTGCGATTTGAAAAAGAGTCCTGTGCGATTTCAGTCTGGTTCAGATGTGATTTCTAATCTCATACACTACAATTCGCATTGAAATTGCACCTGAACTGCTGAACAAAATCACACATATGTGAACCGAGTCTGAAGGTATCAGTTTTAGTATCGGAGCATTTGCATGAGTACTCGTCTTAATGCTTAGTATCGGCGCAACGCTAATTTTGTCCATGTGTAATATGTACCATGGTATTTATTGTCCTAAAGTTATTGCAGATAGTCTTCACTGGTATAAATACTTTTTTTGATTTCACATGATCAGTATCTACCCCAAACTGACCTTAAAATTATCACTATAAATCATAATCATCCTTTAGTTTGTTGTTGTGCTGCTATCCTGCAACCATACTTTAAAATATGTTTATTGCCTTTGCCTTTTAGACCATGCACGTGAATAATTTAAGTGAATTGGGTAATTATCCTGTGTGATATTTTTAGATTGTTAGGCTGAGTTTTATTTAATTTTATATCTTCAATAATAAACAAAAGCGCAAAAATGGATTTCTTTTACAATACCAAAAATCGTGCAATCCAATCTCTCAGTTACAATTAAATTTCAATATAATTATAAACCTTCCAGAAATGTAATGATCCAAATAACATCTTAAATCATTCTCGTAGAAGAAAAAAAATTCAATACAAATATACCAAACACTAAAACCAGACAAAAAAAATAAAACAAAACACATTCAGCGCCTTGCCTTCTAAATCCCACATATCTTTCATACAGCCATAAACAATATAATAGCTGGCTGATCATCATGCATACCCTCCAATATAGGATACACCATCCAGTCTTCCCCTCTTTTAAGACTATAATCTATTCTGAATCAATGAAGTCGGAGCTAAACCTGAGGTTACTAACCACCTATTCCACATTTTTTCAAATTTATTTATTATGCTTATACTATAAATGTATTTATTTTAATGCTATAGGATGGAGCTCCATAAATATTTGACTCTGCTGGTAGAAGCAAACATTTTACTTTCTGCCATGGACCATGTTGCAGTGAATATACTGATACATTTCCAAGTAACCAACTTTCTAACTCCCTCAGGATCTAATACATATTCCCTCAGGATGCAGTACAGTCAATAGCAGAGCAAATCAGCACCAGGCGACACAATGATCACTCAGACATGCTGTCAGAGTGTGAACAACCCAAAAGAGATGGTCAAACAACAAAGATGTAGCATTTCTATTGTCTTTTTTTTAAGGCAGCAGTATTTAGAAGGATGTTTGCTTTACTATTAGCGCTGGACAGAAACCCCAAGCTTTTATCTGCTGCTTCAATCTCTATGTTGCTTGAATGCCAGGATGCCGTGTGTGTTTCCGTCTGCCTCAATATATGCCAGCACTGTCCATCTAGATGAGAAATAGGAAGAATTCAGGGGCCCTTAAGAATGATTCTGCATGGCATTTTGTAGATAGCAAGACAATCTGGGTAGTGTATTTTTATAGGTATTGTAGTGCTGCCATGTACCCTAGCAGATAACATTATTTGCAAATCATATCTGATGGACCTACTGTTTATTTTGCAAGAAGAGTTGTGAAGATTTCCTACATTTTTGTATTAGGGTCGTCCAGAGCTGACACCCACAGCCATCGCAGCTGGAAAACTTTTGGCTCAACGATTATTTAATAACTCTACAGAGCTAATGGATTATAACAGCGTAAGTGGTTTTACCTTTTCTACACGTATTTTAAAAATAATTGCTGTATGTGTTTTTGCATCCTGCTAAAAAAAAATAGACTACGGCATGCTACTGTGACACCCTTTTATTTTTACTATAAAACTCTATGCTATAAATACTATAAATATGGGCCTCTTGAATTACTTAGTAACTATGTCATGTTCAAATTTCAGCTGAAGAATGTAACCCTTTCGCTATGCTTTGTTTTTGCAGGTTCCCACTACAGTGTTCACCCCACTAGAATATGGTTGTGTAGGGCTCTCTGAGCAGGAGGCCTTAGCGTCATATGGAGAGGATGCAATTGAGGTATCTTTTAAAAAAAAATTGTGTTTTATAACACTTTGGGTTAGGTAGTCTTTTTAATGGGCTCATAAAGCTTCTCTAAACCCAAAAACAAAACAAAATACAGCCTACCAGTCTTTAGATTTCATGGCTAACATCTATACCACATTTGACATATGTGCATTGCTATGTCTTCATGATGCCATCCACAGTAGCTCATGGCAAGTATGGCTCTACACGTTTTGCAGCCAGCAAAACTGCTTCCTCAGGAGCACGGTACAAGCCTAGGAGCAGAGTAAAGAAGAATCTACAATATATATATATATATATATATAAGTATAATGGAGGTAGAATTATATGCAAACAACATAGCAGCAACTGTTATGTATGATCATCTGGGGAGGTCAGGCTGTATGCAGTATGATTTGGAGTTTTGTGGTAAGCTATTTACAATTATTGACTTGATGTTATTGATTATCATACATAACAGTAGTTGATATGTTGTTTGTATATAATTCAATCTCCATATAGAGATGCATCTCAAAAAATTTGAATAGTTTTATTTATTTTAGTAATTCAATTCAAAAAGTGAAACTAATATATTCTATAGATTCATTCATTAGCATTTTTTTCTTTTAATTTTGATTTATTATGGCTTACAGCTAGTGGAAACCCCAAATTCAGTATCTCAGAAAATTAGAATATTGTGAAAAAGTTCAATACTGTGTACTCATGGTGTCACACTCTAATGAGCTAATTAACTCAAAACACCTGTAAATGTTCCATGAGCCTTTAAATGGTCTCTATCTGTCTGGTTCAGTAGGTTACACAATCATAGAGAAGACTGCAGACTTGATAGTTGTCTAGAAGACAGTCATTGACACCTTCCACAAGGAGGGCAAGTCACAAAAGGTCATTGCTAAAGACGCTGGCTGTTCAGAGTGCTGTATTCAAGCATATTATTGGAAGGTTGGGTGGAAGGAAAACATGTGGTAGAAAAAGGTGCACAAACAACAGGGATAACCGCTGAGTAGAGAGGATTGTGAATCAAAGACCATTCAAGAATTTGAGGGAGATTCACAAGGAGTGGACTACGGCTGGTGTCTGTTCTTCAAGAGCTACCACACACACGCATATCCAGGACATGGGCTACAACTGTCGCATTCATGTCAAGCCACTCCTAAATCAGAGACCATGTCAGAAGCGTCTTAACTGGGCTAAGGAGAAAAAGGACTGGACTGTTGCTGAGTGATCCAAAGTCCTCTTTTCGGAATAAAGTTAATTTTGCATTTCATTTGGAAATCGAGGTGCCAGAGTCTGGAGGAAGAGGGAAGAGGCACCGAATCCAAGTTGCATTAAGTGCAGTGTGAAGTTTCCACAGTCGGTGATGATTTGGGGAGCCATGTCTTCTGCTGGTGTTGGTCCAGTGTTTTATCAAGTCCAAAGTCCATGCAGCCCTCTACCAGGAGATTCTAGAGCACTTTATGCTTTCCTCTGCTGACCAGCTTGGAGATGGAGATGCTGATTTAATTTTCCAACAGGACTCCGCACCTGCCCACACTGCTAAAAAAAAGTACCAATACCTGGTTTAAAGCGGAAGTAAACCCATCGATTTAACAGTTTAAAAAAAAAAGGCATGCCGTGAATGCTAACTGCACATTGGCTGTGCTCTCAACCAAACAGTCAAACCATCCAATGGCTGGTGTCATAACGGATCACATGTGCAGCACCGTGGCAGTTGAAGATTAAACAGAGGCAAAGATGGCAGCTTCCTTGGCTGAAAACGATAGGAGGGTTTACTTCCACTTTAATGATCATGGTATCGCTGTATTTGATTGGCCAGCAAACTCGCCTGACCTATACCCCAGAGAGAATCTGTCGGGTATTGTCAAGAGGAAGATGAGAGAGACCAGACCCAACAATGCAGATGAGCTGAAGACCACTATCAAAGCAACCTGGGCTTCCATAACACCTGAGCAGTGCCACAGGTTGATCGCCTCCATGCCATGCTGCATTGATGCAGTAATTTATGCTAAAGGAGCCCCGACCAAGTATTAAGTGCATACTATACTGTATATGGACATGATTTTCAGTAAGCCAACATTTCTGTATGGAAAGTCTTTTTTTTTTTTTTTATTGATCTTATGTAATAATCTAATTTTCTGAGATATTGAATTTTGGGTTTTCACTAGTGGTAATCCCCCGTACACACGGTCGGACATTCCGATCCCCAAATCCGTTGGATAATTTCCGACGGATTTTGTCCGAAACTGGTGTTGCGCACACACACGGTCGGACAAAGTTGTTGGAAAATCTGATCATTCCGAACGAGGTGACGTACAAAACGTACGAAGGGACTACGTACAGGGCAGTAGCCAATAGCTTTCATCTCCAAATTTCTTCTGAGCATGTGTGGCACTTTGTGCGTCGGAATTCTCTACACACGATCGGAAAAAGTCGGATTTTGTTGTCGGAAAATTTTAGATCCTGTTCTCAAATTTCTTTGAGAAAAAGTCCGCTGGAGCCCACACATGATCGGATTTTCCGACAACATAATCCGATCTGACTTTTGCCATCGGAATATCCGACCGTGTGTACGGGGCATAAGCCATAATTGTCAAAATTAAAAGACTGAAATGCTTGAAATATATCACCCTGTGTGCAGTGAATCTATATAATATATGATTTTTACTTTTTGAATTAAGTTACTGAAGTAAATAAACTTTTTGATGATATTCAAATTTTTTGAGATGCACCTGTGTACGTGTATTTATTGTAGATCCTTGTGCACTGTGCTTCTGAGCTTGTACCAGGCTCCTGAGGGAAGTGGTGTTGCTAGGTGCAAAACGCGTAGAGCCATACATGCCATGAGCTGCTGTTTATAGCATTATGAAGATATGAAATGGAAAAAATGTAACTCCTGTGCTTCCACTATATTAAAAAAATGCTCTAACAAATAATATATCAAAACAATATAAATCTATATCTGTATGTCACTAGCATATGAAATAAAAGTACAGCTGCCGAAAACACTGATTGTGTCGAGTTAAAAGTTTATAGTACACTACAAACCCTCAAAAAAAAACTTTTTTGAAGGCAGACACCCCAAGGTATTAGTAAGAGGCATGATGAGTTATTTTAAGTTGTAATTTTTTGGCACAGTCTTTTGGAAAGGAAGACATTTAAAAAAAATGGTTTTACATATTGTGACCAGAGCAGTACAGTGTCACCATAGAGCAACCTCTGGGAATGTTATTGGGATTTAGTTTTTTTCATTAAGATTGCTTATTACAGTGATGGCCACTGTTATAAGCATTCATTTTTATGAATGCCAACCATTTATGTGCCACTGTGTACTATTGTGAAATTGTCTGCTGTGATTGGCCCCTGTACCATGTGATCACTGTCACCAATCACAGAAATCACAATAGTAAACAATGAATGGCTATGAATGAAAGCCATTGTATACAACTGACATGTGATCGCTGTGATTGTTTACATCAATCACATGGTACCAGGACTGGCCCGGTACAATGATCTCTCTGTGATTGCACCGATGCGCGCCACCTAGGGTGCTCATATGATGTCCTCCTGGGATAATGCTGTTCCCTTTTGGCTTTATTTTTATAATAGGCCCAGGCAGGAGGTGGTTAAAATTCCACACTTTCCAATATTTTATATTAATTATTAATAATTCGGTTAGGAGATTAGGAAAAGTCATGTCTGGAGAAGTTACAAAGAACAGTAGGTCATCTGCAAAAGTAACTACTTTCTGGTGTCTCGTGGGAAAACCTTTTGATGTCATAATTCTGGCGTACATGGCGCAAGTAGGGTTCCAATGTCAGAATGAATATAAGCAGTGCCAGTGGTCACCCTTGCCACATTCCTTTGGCAAGGGAAAAGTAAGGGGAAACCACCTCATTAGGACAAACTGCTGCAGTGACAGTCAAGTATAGAGAAGCAATCCATTTGCCTTAAAACGGTGCCAATCTATCCAATCAAACACCTTCTCTGCATCGTTTGATAGCAAACAGAGAGGAATTCTGTTAGTGTGTTCCAGATGGATTACTTTAAGGACTTGTGGTTTTATCCTTCACCTCTCTTGTGGGCATAAAGTCAACTTGGTCTGGATAAATGTACTCAGATACCTTTTAAACGTGGAGCCCCATCAAGAGGAGACTGCCTGGTGAGCATATCTCTGAACTTTTCTCAAGTAGAGTTTTAAGGCAGCGCACCATCTGCAGTGTCCTCGCTGAGACATCTGGTAGAATTTTTGGATAGATGCACCATCAAAATTAATTGAACCCAGCTGACAGGTTCTTTGGAGGATTTTCTCTTTGATATTGTAAAGTATACCCTACCTAGGGTGTCCCAGGGTCAGTCAGCGACAGGAGGGCACAGGCCCTTGGATTCTATATACTCAAGTTCTAAGTCTGTGTTAGGTTTCCTGTCCAGAACCCTGTTCAGGATGGTGGTCACTGTGGCACGGAGATCCCTATTGGAGGTGGCTTCTGGCATCCCTATTAGCCTCACATAGTTTATGTGACTCCTATTTTTGAGGTCATCTTGGTGCAGGTTGAGGGAGAGCAACCATGGAGAACAATCAGGGGTGCAATATCAGGCTTCTGCAAACACGCCCTGCAGCCTTTAGCCCATACCTTTATACAGGCTGTCAGTTTGAAAGCTACACAGTTGTGAATGAACTACAAGGGCTGTACAAGCCGTGTGCCACAGTGGCAGATAAAAGATGCGGCTGTGTGGGTGGACCCCCGACTGTTGTCACAGGAGGATCAGAGGGAGAGGTGGCAGGAGTTGAAGCATGTTACATGTTCCAACCTAAATATGAGTGGAACATGTAACATGTTCCAAAGTAAATGTATCCTTTAAATTTGCAGTTGCTCAGTTGAAAATGCTGCATGTATAACTAATTATATCTGATTGATATAGAGCTAGCTCTACTTTCTTCTTAGTGGAAATAACTAAAGAGATGGGCACATTTAAATATGCCTTTTCCTGGCATTGTCAGAAGTTACGGTATTTAGTGTGTAAAAAGGCATTAGCAGTGCTCATCTGCCCTGAAATTCTATCTTGCGATGTATCACAGCAGATGTTGGGGATAAATGTCCTAGGATTCAGCAGCTGACTGCATTTACAGGGATGAATGCTGGCAGTACTGCTATTATCATATTTTCCACTTATGTTATGAATCGCTCATTAATCTTTAAGTGAGTTAACACCACCTGCGAGGTTACATATGACAAAAA
This sequence comes from Lithobates sylvaticus, assembly GCA_028564925.1. Lineage (NCBI taxonomy): Eukaryota > Metazoa > Chordata > Amphibia > Anura > Ranidae > Lithobates > Lithobates sylvaticus. The sequence goes on from CM053026.1 coordinate 223,362,619, forward strand.
TGTCATCTATCCGGCCCCCCTTCCTCTTTCAACTACTTGATTGACACATGGATACAGCCTGTGACTGAGCAATCGCTGCAGGGGCTTTGTGACGTTTTTCTAGACAACCAAGATGAGACTAACCAGATCCGCCTGGGACCTCAGGCAAAATGTGTAGGACACAGTATAAAATGTTGAGTCAAAGGTTGGTGGGGAATTATGCTGCCTGTAGCAGCATTGCACACTTGACTATCCACAGGCTAATTCTTGCAGATTCCTATTTTGTCAATGAACCAGAAATTGCCTTATCACTTTAGAGTTGCCTTCAAAGGACAAAGAACATCTAATGTGGTTTTCATGTTCTGAATTTTTGGTGAAGTGAGGAGTGATATGCTTTTTTTTTACCTAACCAGTGTCGATAGTTCTAATATAATTTTATCAGTTTTCATCACAAGAATGCAGCCACTGATCAATTAAAAGGAGCATTTTTATTTTCTTAGTCATTTTCCATTAAATTGTCTTTTTCTTTGAATAACACTTTATGCCATCCCTTTGTAGTTTCTTCTATATTTTGTATGTTATAGCTCCAAAATATTTAAAAAATTTGCAGCTTGGCTGTAAATCCTGCTATTCTATGCTCTGTGCCATCTTAAAGTGATTGTAAAGTCTCGTTTTTTTTTTTTCTATAAAAATAACAAACATGTTATACTTGCCTGCCCTGTGCAGTGGATTTGCACAGAGCAGCCTAGATCCTCCTCTTCTTGCGTGCCTCTTCTGTGCTCCTGGCCCCTCCCTCCTGTTTAGTGCCCCCACAGCAAGCAGCTTGATATGGGGGCACCCAAGCCGAGCTGCAGCTCCATGTGTCCATTCAGACACGGAGCTGTGGTTTGGCCGCGCCCCCTCTTTCTCCTGATTGGCTAACTGACTTTGACAGCAGCAGGAGCCAATGGCTCCACAGCTGGGTCTGGGCCAATCAGGAGGGAGAGTCCCGCATGGCCGAGACACTCGTGGACGTCGCTGGACAATGAGGAAGGCTGCTGCACACAAAAAGCTTTTTATCTTAAAGGGGTTGTAAACCATTCTATGCATTAAGGTCTAAACCTTCTGTAGTGCAGCTGCCCCCTAGAGCCCCCCTTTTATTTACCTGAACCCGATCTTTCCAGCGACGGGGACGGGCACAGCAGCTCCAGCTGCTGTCTCAATCCTCATTGGATAGATTGATAGCAGCAAAAGCCATTGACTCCTGCTGCTGTCAATCAAATTCAGTGACGCGTTAGCCAGGGGTGGGGCCGAGTCCTGCTGTCTGTGTCAATGGACGCAGCAGCAGGACTCGGAAGCACGCTTGCACGAGTGCCCTGATGGAAAGTGGATCTCCGTGGGGGCACTCAAGAAGAGGAGAAGAAGTTAGGAGCGCCACTGAGGGACCCCAGAAAAGGAGGATTGGGGCCACTCTGTGCAAAACCCCTGCACAGAGGAGGTAAGTATGACATGTTTGTTGTTTTAAAAAAGAAAAAAAAACGAACCTTTACAACCCCTATAATGCATTAAGATAAAAACCTTCTGACTTTAGAACCCTTTTAAGGTTTTATTTTTGAAATGTTTCTAAGTCACTTGAGAAAGAATCGTCTCTGCAATATACAATCAATTACTCTAAATGGAACAGTTGGCAGCATTTTATTGGGAATGTTGTGGGTGAATCACCCATTGTAGTTAGGCTAGAAAAATAGAAAATTGTCACCATGGATCCAACATTTTTTACAAACAGCTATATCTAGCCCTGTACCTCTGTGAAGTAAAAATACTTCATTGAACTGCCTGGCCTCTGTGGATTTGGACTGTGTATTTGTTTGTAATTCTTCTCTACACTATACTACCTTCAGCTTAAAATTAAAAGTTTTATTTTTTTTGTTTTTTTAAACAAAAAAAATAAAAACATGTTATACTTGCCTGCTCTGTGTAGTGGTTTTGCACAGAACTCCCTGGATACTCCTTTTCTCTGAACCCTCTTCTGTCCTTTTGGCCCCTCCCTCCTGTTGAGTGCCCCCACATCAAGCAGCTTGCAATCGGGGCACCGGAGCCGAGCTGCAGCTTCATGTGTCCATTCAGACACAGAACCACGGCCCAATCCCCTCTCTCTCCTCATTGGCTGACTGACTTTGACAGCAGCGGGAGCCAATGGCGCCACACTGCTGTCTCAGCCAATGAGCAGGGGAGTCCCGGGCAGCTGAGACACAACATCGCTGGATCTAGATGGAGCTCAGGTAAGTATTGGGGGGGGGGGGGGCTGCATTAAGATAAAAAAATAAAAATAAACTTCTGACTTTATGACCAATTTAAATATATTAATTGTTATGTATATTCTGTAGTAAGCTATTGACAAATTAACTGTCAGACTCTATGTAGGGGTCCTAACATAGCTAACTATGGTTAGTATATTTTGTGTACATTACTACTTCAATTATGTTGTTCTTTTTTTATACAGTTAATTATTTATATAGTTCACTTTGTCAACTTTTGTCAGTTTTGATATTGTATCAATACTTTTTTATTCAGGTCTTCCATGCATTCTACAAACCTCTAGAATTCACTGTGCCTGGAAGAGATGCCTCTCAGTGTTATATTAAGGTGAGGCTTTCTAAAGTTGTCCACACTTGGACAGTACAGACATGCCTATTTTTGTGCATGTATTTAAATGAAAAAAATATTTACCTGGTGACATGGGACCTTTATATCTAGTGTACTAGCCTTATGGCTTTGACCATTATTTTCAGCTCAAGTTGGACATTTTGTTAAAATCTGTAAATTTGTGTGCCAATAATGTAATATCCCATAGTGGCAGATTATTTTTTTCACTCTAGTTGGCAGATGTACTGCATCACTGACTGACAAGCTTGTTTATTCAAAAATCTAAAATGGACAGTATTTCAGAGACAACTGAGTTATATTACTGCTTACAGGAGAATCGGACACTGGCAAACAAAAAGTGTTAGGTATAACATCCTCCCACTCCCAGCGTGTCTTGGTGTCCTTGGAGAATGGATATCATTTCCCCATTTCACTTCTTATTTTTGTCAAGACATTTTTCTACTAGTAAGAGTGTCAGCTAGCTGTAGAGCACTCTACAAGTCCAGGACCATGATACATCCCCGATCATTGCTATCCACCAAATGCTCCATTTGGGTGGTTTGCAATGTCTCTTGCCAAGGGTCTGAAGCTACTGCCCAGGGAGCTATTCCCTGCTTGAGTCTCCTATAATTCTCCAAGAGTGACTCCCTCCTCTGCACTTTCCAAGGAGGAATATTCTGCTCCAATGTCATCCAATGGCCAAAATATGATCTTTAATAGCTGACTCAGAAAACAGGGAATGCAAGCGTAGGCTGATGGATATTGCCGATCTTATCTCTAGAATGTGTCTTCTGTCTGTTCTAAAGCAGAGGACCCTTTGGGTAAAATGCTGGTCCAAAAAAACAACAGTGCAAGAAAGGCCTACTGCTCATGCCTATTGAAGGTGAACACCTCTTTGTGGCCTTCGAAGCATCAAAATCTAAGGTCAGGACCAATTCCAATTCCACTGTCACCCTTGGGCCTTTAAGTCTTTCAAACCCACCAGCTATACTTACTCGCAGTGAGGGGTCACCCTCCATATATACAAGTCACGGGACATCTGCTGGGCTTTATGTCAGCATGGATCTTATCCATCGTGGATGCTGGATAAGGGACGTCTTAGCATTTAGCATCTTTATCATCACCTTGCTTTATATCAAATCTGCCATCTCTGCCTCAGCATCGGGATGAAATCCATGCTGCCCTGGTACAACTTCTCTCTCTGGGAGTTATTGGCCCTGTGCCAGAAGGGGAAGGTTTCAGGGTTTAACCTGAATCTTTTCCCAAGGAAAGGTCGCAGCGCCCCATTCTGGATTTGAAACATTTAATGCCTTCATTTAGGTTTAGAAATTACATATGGAATCCACCAGTTGAGTCATCCTTTCGGTCAGGTGACTTCCTGGCCTCTGTGGAAATCAGAGATGCCTACCTACATCTTTTCCAGAACACCAATGCTATCTGGTCTTTTCTTTAGGCATAAAACACTACCAGTCTGTTTCCCTTTTCTTTAGGTTGTCCTCCGCTCCTCACATACTCGGCAAGGTTCTATCCCCAGTATTGCTCTGCCTTGATCACAGGGTATTCCCATTATGGGGTGTCTGGATGATCTCCTGCTGAGAGAACAGTTGGCTCAGTCTATAAAGGTCCGTGTACAAAAGACCGTTTAGCTTCTTCAATTGTTCAGTTGGATAATGAATCCCCCCTACTTCGAGGCATTCCTAATATGCCCAGTTTCACACCAGACCATTGCAAATCGGCATTTTGGCTTAAAGCTCAGTCTTTGGATCTTCCTATGCACCTGTCTCCTCTAACCGGATTGATCCAACTCATCGCCGGACACAGCAGTGGTATACGCTAACCGTCAAGGAGGGGCCAGAAGTGTTGCAACTCAAAGGGAAGCCAATCCGATTCGGGCTTGGGTGAAATGTCACGGTCCTACCTTGTTCACCCTACATGTTCCAGGAGTGAATTTTTTCAGTGGTCAACATCTGGATGCTGGAGAATGGGCCTCTTTACCCAGAGGTGTTTAGAGGCCTCTTTTGCAGGTGGGGAACACCATGTGTGGATCACCTAGTGTCCAGGTTCCAAAACAAACAGAACAAGCTTGTCTACAGAGACAGAGATCCTTTAGCAATGGTTGTAGATGCTTTGATAACCCTCTGGGATCACCTCAACCTGTTCTATGCTTTTCCTCTTCTGAAGCCTCTTCCTCGTCTGCTCCAAGGTATCAAGAGGAAGGGCATTCCGGGGTTCTCCATTTCACTGAACCGGCACAGGATTATGTAGTACTTGGACCTCCTCAAACTCCTGGTGGGCTGTCTCAAGGACTGTTTTACCATCCTACTTCAGTCGTTTGCTTTGACAGCTTGAAGGTTAAAGCCCAGGTCCTGAGAGATAAGAATCTGTCTTACTGTTATTCCTTTGCTCCTATGTTCTAGAAAAATCATGTCTCGCAAAGTGTACCAGCACATGCAGAAAGCATATTTCTAATGGTGCAAGGTGAGGGAATTTAATCCCAGAGTACTTTATGGGACTAGTTTAGAGTTTCTTGCAATCTGGCCTGGATCATAATCTGGCCTTGAGCAGTTCAAAGGGCAGATCTCCGCCCTTAAGGTCTTTGTTCAAGGGGTTACTCACATGGTTTGCCTTGTGCACATGCCTGTTAATCGGTGAGAAGCCAACCTGGATATCCCCCTTTCCTGCTCTCACCTCTGAGAGTTGTTTGTGTGCAGGGACATTACATCCTAAATACAGGTGAAACATGGTGCTTTAAGTTTTTACCAGGTGGATGTTCAGACCTCAACTGATGCCGGCTTTGGGCGCAAACCAGCCTTTTTTTTTATACAGGTTTCTATGGGCTTGACAGTGTTGGCCTGCTTTTGGACATCTCAGTTGTCTATGTATATATAATCCCTTTAACCCTCCCCTCTGTCTTATTATCCTATTCTCCTGCTTTGTCACTTTGTCAGGCATGCTGGGAGTGGGAGGGGTCGTCTTACCTGACTGACACTTTTTGTTTGCCGGTGTTGAATTCTCCTGTAACCAACCATATATTTAGCTGTCTCTGAATGTCTGATCCTGTGTCTCTTATTAGTTTTGGCCTTTTCCTGGTGTTAATTTATCATACATTATCATTATGCATCCACTGTAATCTAAAAGCAGCTATAGTTTTGCCCTAAAATAAGGTGCCCATAATTTTTCAGTTTTACATGTTCCCAAAGAAGAAAAGCAAACTTGTTTTTTTTTTTTTTTTTTTTTGCTTTAGACAAGCAATTGCCAGGACTATGTACTTGCATATGAAGCTACTCCTGTGGTTTCTTCTGTGCTTAAAGAGGAAAGCTGGTGCAACCCAAGCATTTCTGTTTTGTTCCATAGCTGTTGTGGCAGACTCTGTGAGATGGCCAGGTTATGTTTGGACAGCTGACTACTCTTTGATATCTGTGGTCAGTGTCATACTAATGGAGAGAAAATCTGATAGCCCATTTTCGCTCTTTGTAGTTATTTGAGTTCTAGTACCAGTATTTAGCCCAGAAAATCACATTAATGCTTTACTATTTCATCTATGTCCATATAATAGAACATTTGTTGGATAAATATGCTAACCTATATCATGTTCTTATTAATAGATCTTTGATTATTGAAAAGTAGAAAAGATTTCTGACAGATGTGATCCTATCCATACTCATTGTCTGGTTTTAGTACAATAATTAACCGTATATCATAGCAGTATGACAAATATTATATTTATAATATATGGTTGTGCTTTGTATGACACAACCAGTTTTGTGCTAATGTTCTCTAAGATTTACTAAAATTGACGATTCTTTGTATAAAACATAAGAATCAATGCTCTGTTATTGTAATCATGGTGATGCAATTAAATGCACAGGGATATCTTCAACTGATTTGTATATTGTGGTACTGAGTGGGATGGGAACTAGAACTTAACGTATGGTGTGTTTGTGTGTAATCTATCCCCTGACTGCTCAGTTGTATCTGAAAGGATAAGGCACGTAGGAATGCTGGCATACAGCAGTATATAAAGAGTGCCATAATACTGAAATAAATTGCACTCTCCACTGGGCATAATACACATTACATAAAGTAGCAAATGCTGCATTTGCAAAAGAATAGTGTTTATTAGAATTATAAACATATGTACCACCGTTCCTTGGAAAAAAAAAAAAATTGTGAGTGTTTTAATATCACAAGCATATGTTGGAGAGGGATTTGTGCTCCTAAAAGAAACTAGTGCAGTGTGTGAAACAGGGCTTTACAATATCCGCTCTCTCTTCGTTTCCTACAGATGATTTGTCTCAAGGGGTCAACGCAGAGAATTCTTGGTCTACACTTTGCTGGGCCAAATGCAGGAGAAGTCATCCAAGGATTTGCCCTCGGAATCAAGTATGTTTTAAAACAAATGGATTGTAAGACGTATGATAGAACATTGGTGAAGGGAAGGCGGGAGACCTGCCCCATATTCAAATGGGCAAAAGATGCAGTTAACCCTGTACTACAAACCAACATATTGAAGCTTACACAGAGCTAGAGATTTCACTGGGCCAATCAGTGGTAGCACTGGGCCAGTCATGAGCCACCAGCACTATTACTTGGGAGAAGGGGAGTTTATTACATGTTCTCCAACACCTGGAAGGGCTATGCATTCCACCTTGCTCATGACAGTGACAGAGTAAAGGAAAAGCGAGTATATGCTGCTGGGGATGCACTTGAGTTGCAAGTATGTGAAACTAGCCTCATATCAGTGACCTTTACAGACTGAGAAAGGAAGACTCAGCACTCTGAACCAGTCAAGCTCTGCTACATGCAGATGTACTTACAAGGAACATGCTGGTTGGAAGGTCCACAAAAATCTTAGATCTGGATGGACAGAAATAAATAAAAATCCTTTGGTAGATGAAATAGTTCCCTTGTATTTCAACTATGTATTAAAGGAGAAGTATAGCCAAAGCTCGTTTGGCTGTACTTCTCCTATGGATCACAGGAGTGAAATTTGTTTTGCACTCCTGTGACCCATTTTCAGCAGAGAGCAGGCTTAAGTCCGCTCTCACAGAAGTCAGTCCAGGCACCGTGTCACAGTGACAAAATCTGGATCCGCCAGGTGCTCGGGGAGCTGTCGGAACCGAGTAATCGGCGGTGTACGATCGCTCGGTTCTCAGTACAGAGGCGCCGGGGGCCAGATGCAGCATCGGACCCATGGTGCATCCACCTAGGTAAGTATTAATATAAAAAAAAAAAGCCCAAACCCATATAGTGGATATAAAAAGTCTACACACCCCTGTTAAAATGTCAGATTTCTGTAATGTAAAAAAATGAGACAAAGATAAATCATTTCAAAACATTTTCCACCTTTAATGTGATTTATATACTGTACAACTCAGTTGAACAACATACTGAAATCTTTTAGGTGGAGGGAAGTAAAAATGAAAAACTAAAATAATATGGTTGCATATGTGTGCACACCCTTAACTACTTCAATACAGGGCACTTACACCCCCTTCCTGCCCAAGCCATTTTTCAGCGCTGTCACATTTTGAATGACAATTGCACGGTCATGCTACAAATTTTTATAATTTTCTTCACACAAATAGAGCTTTATTTTGGTGGTATTTAATCACTTCTGTTTTTTTTTTTTTTTAAAAGACTGAAAATTTTAAAAACAATTAATTTTTCTTAGTTTCTGTCAGTAAATGTTGTAATTAAGTAATTGTTCTCCTTCACTGATGGGCACTGATGAGGCAGCACTGATTGGCACTAATGGGCTGCATGATGGGCACTGATTAGGTGGCACTTATGAGGAGGCACGAATATGCCGCACTTATGGGCACTGATTAGGTGGCACTTATGAGGAGGCATGAATATGCCGCACTTATGGGCAATGATAGGCGGCACTGGTGGGCACTGATAGGCGGCACTGGTGGGTGGCACTAATGGGCACAGACAGTCAGCACTGGTGGACACATATAGGTGACACGGATAGGCGGCACTGATGGGCATTGGGTGGCATTGATGGGCAGCAGTGGTGGGCAGCAGTGATAGCCAGCACTGACTGGCATCACTAATAGGTATTGATTGCTTACATTTGTAGGCACTGTTTGCTGGCACTGGTGAGCACTCACTACTGGCACTGGTGGGCACTCACTTCTGGTAGGCGCTTTATTGTAATCAGGGCACTGATTATCAGTGCCCTGGTTACATGCCTAGATGTCCTCTGTGAGGAGATGCCACTGATCGGCTCTCCTCACACTCTGTCAGTGGTGAGGTGAGGAGAACCGATTACCGGCATCTCTGTGTTTTACATGTGACCGGCTGTGATTGGACAATCACAGGGTTATAAAGACGCGGCTCTTTACAGAGATAGGGGTCGCACCATGTCCTAGCAACACCGCACGGCTGCAATCGCCACGCTGTGCACCCCCGGGGGTGCGCTAGAGTGGCCGCTCTGGGCACCGTTCTATGACGTCCACCCAGAACAAGAGCCGCATTGCCCTGCCGTCATTTGACGGTGGGGTGGGCGGCAAGTGGTTAAACTAATACTTTGTTAAAGCAACTTTTTGATTTTATTATAGCACTCCATCTTTTTGGGTATGAGTCTTTCAGCATGGCAAATCTTGACTGGGCAATATTTGCCCACTCTTCTTTGCAAAAACACTCCAAATCTGTCAGATTGCGAGGGCATCACTTGTGCAATCAGATTCAGGGCTGGGCTCTGTCTGGGCCATTCCAAAACTTTAATCTTCTTCTGGTGAAGCCATTTCTTTGTTGATTTGGATGTATGATTTGGGTCGCTGTAATGCTGAAACATGAAGTTCCTCTTCATGTTCAGCTTTCTAGCAGAAGCCTGAAGGTTTTGTGCCAATATTGACTGGTATTTGGAACTGTCCATAATTCCCTCTACCTTGACTAAGGCCCCTGTTCCAGCTGAAGAAAAACAGCCCCAAAGCATGATGTTGTCACAACCATGCTTTACTGTGGGTATGGTGGTCTTTTGGTGATGTGCAGTGTCGTTTTTGCACCAAACATATCTTTTGGAATTATGGTCAAAAAAAGTTCAACCTTGGTTTCATCAGACCATAACACATTTTCCCATATGCTTTTGGGAGACTTCAGATGTGTTTTTGCTAAATTTAGCCGGGCTTGGATGTTTTTCTTCGTAAGAAAAGGCTTCTGTCTTGCCACTCTACTCATAGCCCAGACATATGAGGAATATGGGAGATCGTTGTCACATGTACCACACAGCCAGTACTTGCCAGATATTCCTGCAGCCCCTTTAATGTTTTTGTAGGCCTCTAGTTCTTGGTAATGTCACCGTTGTGCCATATTTTCTCCACTTGATGATGACTGTCTTCACTGTGTTCCATGGTATATCTAATGCCTTGGAAACTCTTTTGTACTCTTCTCCTGACTGATACCTTTTAACAATGAGATCCCTCTGATGCTTTGGAAGCTCTCTGCGGATAATAGCTTTTTCTGTAGGATGTGACTAAGGCTGGCCATACACTATACAATTTTCCTGTTCAACTTTCCTTTAGATTTACCAAAACCATATAATATGAGGTTACACCTAAGTCCTTTCAGTTTGTATGCAATCAGGCAGGCCCTTGTACTACATAGTTAAAGGAAATTGAATAGGAAAACTGTATAGTGTATGGCCAGCGTAAGAACATTTCTGGAAAGACCTGCTAGAACAGCTGAACTTAATTTGGGGTTAATCAGAGGCAGTTTAAATGATGACAGGTGTCTACTGCCTTCTATTTAACATGAGTTTGAATGTGATTGCTTAATTCTGAACACAGCTACATCCCCAGTTATAAGAGGGTGTGCACACTTCTGCAACCATATTATTTTAGTTTTTAATTTACTTCCCTCCACCTAAAAGATTTCAGTTTGTTTTTCAATTGAGTTGTACAGTTTATAGGTCACTTTAAAGGTGGAAAAAGTTCTAAAAAATTATTTATCTTTGTCTCATTTTCTTTACATAACAGAAACCTGACGTTTATACAGGGTTGTTTAGACTTTTTATATCCACTGTACTGCTCTTTTAAGCAGTTTGCTAATCACAGCTAACATGAAGGGTATATAACAACATTACCAGATCACATTGCCAGATTTCAATTTTTTTTCTTAAGTACCTATTTTATGCCATGAATAAAAAATGGCAGTTTGATTTCCATCACGTCAAACAGTCTGGGTTGTGCTGTTTCTTGCTACCAGGTACATTGTGACATTAAAGTGGTTGTAAACCCTCCCTAGTGACTTTTAACTATAGGTAAGCCTAGAATAAGGCTTACCTATAGGTATTGGAAATATCTCCTAAACGTGCGCCGTTTAGGAGATATTTCACTTGTAGTGCGCCGATGATGTAATCGGCTCATGTGCTGCGAACAAACGGACCTCCGTGCCGTTTCTTCCCCCAGCATGTGCTGTTAGTGACGGCTCCCGCACGTATGCGTGGGAGTGATGTCATGCGGCTCCGGCCAGTTGCAGATCCAGAGTCCACGGCCCCTGGAAGGAAGAGGGGGCGAAGATGGACGCAGCCTGTACAGGGGACAGTGATGGATTTGTTTGCAGGTAACATAATGGGTGGCTAGTATGCAATGCATACAGCTCATTATGCTTTTAATTTGCAGGGAGCAAAAGAGGAAGTAAAACCCATCAGGGTTTACTTCCTCTTTAAGGCCCTGTTAAACTCCATCTTCTCACATTTTGAGTATTGAAATTTTGTCAAAAAATGGTCACTATGCAAGATGATTTCAAGTGAACAGTATACCAGCAAATTCCTATGAGTGTCTCATCTCTGCATTGATATCTACATACTACATCGTTAATCATGGGTTTGATCTAATTGTGTATCAGCACTCTCTATTAAATGTTGTGTGTGTGTATATACAGTGTGTATGTGTAGAATATACAAGAGGTGGGACAATTTAGTATATGTAAACCCTCACCTTGTAAAACAACCCATTCACTTTTTTATAAATGATCACATTCCCTCTGTTCTCAGCTGTATAAGAGCTGGGGGAAGAGAAACAGCAACACCTTAATCTGAACCACTGAGGCTGTGCTGGGGGAAGGGGGTGTCGGGACAGGTCTGGCCATTATAGGAGGGCACACCATGCTGTGTTCTTCTGCCTAGTGTGGTCAGTTTTTAATATGAAAGCATAGGGACTGACAGGAACACCAGGGATGTCACACAAAGGAAGCAATACAAGAACGGGATACTTTTTTATACAAGTACATGGTACAGCAGGCACATATCAGGAAAGTGAAATGTTGAGTTTACATACTCTTAAATGATCGGAATGCCTGCAGCATGGCACTATGAGTTGCACAGCCACTTGCACTCACCTGGGTCGCAAACCAGTTGACTCGGTCTGTACAGAGTAGTAGAAGAAATAACGTGTGTGCGTTGTGCTGTTGGCGGAAAATGAGTGACTGGATGTGGAGCAGCGGATTAACATCAAATTTTGTGAAAAAATTGTCAAAAGTGCGAGTGAAACTTTAGCTCTGTTACAACAGGCTTATGGAGAACATACCATGTAGACATATGAAGTGTTTTTGAATGCCATAGGCAATTTAAGGAAGGGTAGGAAGATGTCCACGATGACGCAAGAAGTATGCAAACCCTCATAAGCTCTGATTGAAGATTGAGTGTGCGAATGATGGCAGAAGAATTGAACATAAACAGGGAAACAGTGCGTCAGATTCTAACGGGCAATTTGGGCATGAGAAAAATTTCTGCAAAGATGGCAACTCGAATCTTAAAAGAAGATCAGAAAGAACGTTGTCTTCAAATTTCATCTGAACTTTTAAAGAGTATAGAGGTGTTTGATATGGCTATTACCGGTTAATTCCGGGAATTAAATTGTCACACTGTGTGTGTATATACAAAAATATTGGCACCTTTGCATTACTGTCGGATAATTCACTACTTCGCCAGAAAATTGTTGCAATTACAAATGTTTAGGAATTCTCATGTTAATTTATTTTGTTTGTATTGGTATAACCAAAAAAAAGTGGAGAAACAAAAAGCCAAATCTGACCCATTCCACGCAAAACTCCAAAAATGGACAGGACAAAATGATTGGCACCTTCTCAAATATGTAAGAAATAAATGCATTCCAAGTTTGTGATAATCTCGTAATTAAACTCACCTGTATCAACTAACAGGTGCTGACAATATTGAAATCCCATCTGCAAACAGTTAAAATGGTGAAAAAATTACTCAACCTTTCTGTTGTGTGTCACATGGAGCATGGAGAAGTGAAAAAGCAGCAAAGAATTGTCTTAAGGATTGAGAACAAACATTGTGGAAAAGCATTGACAATCTCAAGGTTACAAATCCATCTCCAGAGATCCTAATGTTCCTGTGTCTACTGTGCACAACAGTGTCAAGAAGTTTACAGCCCATGGCATTGTAGCTAATCTCCCTGGACGTGGACGAAAGAGAAAAATGTATCAAAGATTCTAACAAAGGATTGTTCGAATGGTGGATAAGAACCTCAATCAACTTCCAAAAAAATCAAGCTGACCTTTAGGCACAGGGTACAAATGTGTCAGCTCGCACTATATGTAGCCATCTGAATGAAAAAGGACGCTATGTTAGGAGACCCAGGAGGACCCCACTGCCAACACAAAAACATAAAAAAGCCAGATTGGATTTTACTAAAACTTACCTGAGGAAGCCAAAATCCTTTTGGGAGAAAGTGTTGTGGACAGACGAAAGAAATTTACAGCTTTTTGTTAAAGCCTATCATTCTACAGTTTTCAGAAAAATAAATGAGGCCTTTAAAGAAAAGAATAGAGTCCCTACAGCCAAACATGGTGGAGGTTCACTGATGTTTTTGGGTTGCTTTGCTGCTTCAGGCACTGTGTGTCTTGACCGTGTGAATGGCATTATGAAATCTGAAGGCTACCAAGGGGTTCTGTGGTGCAATGTAGGGCCCAGTGTGAGAAAGTTGAGTCTCTGTCAGAGGTCATGGGTCTAACAGCAGGACAATGACCCAAAACGCACATCAAAAAGCACCCATAAATGGTTTAAGACAAAGCGGTGGAGAGTACTGAACTGTCCAGCAATGAGTCCAGACCTAAATTACATAAAGCACCTGGGGAGATATCTGAAAACAGCAGTTGGGAAAAGGAACCCTTCCAATCTGAGAGGCCTGGAGGAGCAGTTGGCAAAAGAAGAGTGGTCCAAAATTCCAGTAGAGAGGGTTTAAGAAACTCATTGATGGTTACAGGAAGCAATTGATTTCAGTTATTTTTTTTCCAAGCGGTGTGCTACCAAAAAATATATTAGGGGTGCCAATAATTTTGTCCATATCATTTTTGGAGTTTTGCGTGGAATGCGTCAGTTTGTTTCTCCACTTTTTTGTGTCATATATTTTGGAAATGACTGTGTGTGTGTGTGTGTGTGTATATATATATATATATATATATATATATATATATATATATATATGTATGTATGTGTGTGTGTGTGTAAAAATAAATAAAAAATATATATATATATATACACAGGTGCATCTCCTAAAATTAATCATCAAAAAGTTAATTTATTTCAGGAATTCAATTCAAAAAGTGAGTGAAACTCGTGTATTTTATATAGATGCGTTATACACTGGGAGATATATTTCAAGCATTTCTTTCTTTTAATGTTAATGATTATGGCTTACAGCTTTTGAAAACCCAAAATTTCAGTATCTCCGGAAACTAGAATATTACATAAGACCAATAAAAAAAAAAAAAAAAAAAGTGTTTTTAGTACAGAAATGTTGTCTTACTGAAAAATATGTTCATGTACAGTATATTATGCACTTGGTCGGGGCTCCTTTTGCATGAATTACTGCATCAATGTGGCTGGGCATGGAGGCGATCAGCCTGTGGCATTGCTGAGGTGTTATGGAAGCCCGGGTTGATTTGATAGCGGCCTTCAGCTCGTCTGCATTGTTGGGTTTGGGGTCTCTCCTCTTCCTCTTGACAATACCCCAGAGATTCTCTATGGGGATTAGGTCAGGCGAGTTTGCTCGCCAATCAAGCACGGTAATACCAATGGTGTCGGGAGGGGGGCTGACGGGGGGCCAGAGCCCAGAGTGTTCCTCTCAAAAAGCCCCCAGTCTCGATATTCCTAAATGCATTATTAGCCCTGAGCTGTTTACACAGGCAACAGTGAACGATCTCCTGCTTATCCAGCGCGGCCAAGTGATGTACAAAAAGTCCCACCTCCGGGACCTGGCTTCTATGATGGACATCAGACTGGTCCAATGCCGTGACCACGGGATGTGTGACGTCCATCATAGGCGCTGCTGAGTCCAGGAGGAGGCGGGAATGACACTATGGCCGTGCTGGGCACTGGGAGTTTCCCCACACACTCTGTGTAAATGGGTGCGCAGCTCTTCTATTCTGGCTCTGGCTGCCTGGTGCGATGCCTGCAGGGCTGTCTGAGTGGTGGTGAATTCATGGATGAGTATACTCGCACACTACAGGTAAGGCTGAGCAGCAGCAACAATCTGTGTATGTGTCAGATAGGTCAGTGTATGCGTCAGGCCAGTGTATGTTTCAGGTAGGTCAAGCAAATTAGCCTATCACCCTCCGCGCCCGCCCCCCCACCCCTATTTTACCTCTGGGCGGAAGCCCCTAGTCTTTTTCCCACCTAGCAACACCCCTGGGTGATACCATGATCATTAAACAAGGTATTGGTACTTTTGGCAGTGTGGGTAGGTGCCAAGATCTACTGGAAAATAAAATCAGCATTAACCTGGTCAGCAGAGGGAAGCATGAAGTGCTCTAGAATTTCCTGGTAGGAGGCTGGTAGGGGGCTGCGCTGACTTTGGACTTGATAAAGCACAGTGGACCAACACCAGCAGATGACATGGCTCCCCAAATCATCACGGAGTGTGGGAAATTTTGCATTTCATTTGTAAATCAAGGTCCCAGAGTCTGGAGGAAGAGTAGAGAGGCACAGAATGAAAGTTGCATGAGGTTCACTGTGAAGTTTTCACAGTGCGTGATGATTTGGGGAGCCATATCATATGCTGGTGTTGATCCACTGTGTTTTATCAAATCCAAAGTCAGCGCAGCCCTCTATCTACCAGGAAATTCTAGAGCACTTAATGCCTCCCTCTGCTGACCAGCTTTGTGGAGATGCTGATTTAATTTTCCAGCAGGGCTTGGCACCTGCCCACACTGCCAAAAGTACCAATACCTGGTTTCATGATCATGGTATCACTGTGCTTAATTGGCCAGCAAACTCGTCTGATCTAAAACCCATAGAGAATCTGTGGGGTATTGTCAAGAGGAAGCTGAGACACGCCCAACGACCCAACAATGCAGATGAGCTGAAAGCAACCTGGGCTTCCATAACACCTCAGCAGTGCCACAGGCTGATCGCCTCCACGCCACGCCACATTGATGCAATAATTCATGCAAAAGGAGCCCTGACCAAGTATTGAGTGCATACTTTACTGTACATGGACATACTTTTCAGTAAGCCAACATTTCTGCGTTAAAAATCCTTTTTTTTGTTGGTCTTATGTAATAATAACATTTTCTGAGACATAGAATTTGGGGTTTTCACTAGCTGTAAGCCATAATGATCAAAATTAAAGGAAAGAAATGCTTGAAATATATCACCTCACATTTTTGTAGATATCTTATTATATCTTTTCATGTGACAACGCTGAAGTAATTACACTTTGCAACAATGTACAGTAGTGAGTGTACAGCTTGCATAACAGTGTAAATTTGCTGTCTCCTCAAAATAACTCAACACACAGCCATTAATGTCTAAACCGCTGGCAACAAAAGTGAGTACACCCCTAAGTGAAAATGTCCAAATTGGGCCCAACATGTCAATATTTTTTTTGGCCACCATTACTTTCCAGCACTGCCTTAACCCTCTTGGGCATGGAGTTCACCAGAGCTTTACAGGTTGTCACTGGAGTTCTCTTCCACTCCTCCATGACAACATCACAGGGCTGGTGGAATTTAGAGACCTTGCACTCCTCCACCTTCCATTTGAGGATGCCCCACAGATGCCCTCAGCTTCTTTAGCAAGGCAGTGGTCATCTTGGAGGTGTGTTTGGGGTTGTTATCATGTTGGAATACTGCCCTGCCACCCAGTCTCTGAAAGGAGAGGATCTTGCTCTGCTTCAGTATGTCACAGTACATGTACACAGTGCATTCATGATTCCCTCAATGAACGTTAGCTCCCCAGTGACGGCAGCACTCATGCAGCCCCAGACCATGACACTCCCACCACCATGCTTGACTGTAGGCAAGACATGTATATATGGAGGTATCGGCGCAAAAATATTATAGATGGAAATAAAATATTATAGATGGAAATAACAAAAAAAAACAATATATAGCTGTATATATATGTGTACCCACATATATACTGAGTACCCAATTGGATTGTGTCTGCTGCAGTCAAAACAAACCTTCTCTACTGGTGAGTGGGTTGTGAAAAACAAGTATATATGGATGGATTGCGCCAACTAATTTATAAAAATATGATTGTTCTATTATTGTGTACCACCACTTCTATTAAAACACATGGTTTTAATATAATTATGTGTCACCACTCTGTGTGAAACCAAAAACCTTAATATCAAATACTAGTACCACAGAGCCTTATTGTGAAAAACCCCAGACCCTCTGCACATATATATGTAAATCTACTGACATCCAAAAATAGAAAATAAAATAAAAATGGAAATAAAAACTATGAACCCAATTTCAGTGGAGACATGATTGAAGCAACTATTCAAAAATTGTATACTATATATCACTCCTACTGTGAAAAAAACAATTGCTGTGAAAAAATACGCTTAAATCACCAGTGCAAAAAAAGAGAAAGAAACGGTCTCATAGACCTTAAACACTCTGCACATACATATGTCACAAACCCACATGTATATGCAGATCTTCTGATGTCCAAAAGTGAAAGTAAAAACTATAGACCCAGTACAGTGAAATAAGCTATATATCACTCCTGCTGTAAATGAAAACAATAGCTGTGAAAAAAAACAATTATGACACAAATGAGAAAAAAGTCCAAAGAAATGGTCTCATGAACGTTTTCCAGGTAGCTGATGTATCCCAATCTGGATGCCCCCAGTGATCGGGCAGCCTCTTTTTCCTATTGCTTAACAGTGCAAGCTAAGTGTCACCCTTTTGTGATTCCACCACCGCTTATAAATTGGCCACTCACCAGAAACAGGTGAATTTGCGCTCCAAGCCCTGGGTTTCTTTATGCCCTCTTCAGATGGTATATTTAGGCAGATGGGTATCTCGCTCTCAGGGAAAAATTAACTGCCATCATGGTATAGTATGTTCAAACTTCATTTATTTTAAAATTGTAAAAAATATTGCACTGACATGTCATTGTGCCTTGAGTCGACACTAAGCTGTTCCAGCCGCGTGTGTGAGGACCGCTGTCACCATCTGCCTAAATATACCATCTGAAGAGGGCATAAAGAAACCCAGGGCTTGGAGTGGTTATCCATCTAATAAACCAAAGGCGCAAATTCACCTGTTTCTGGTGAGTGGCCAATTTATAAGCGGTGGTGGAATCACAAAAGGGTGACCACTTAGCTGCACTGTTAAGCAATAGGAAAGACCCTAAACTTATAGAAGCAATGTACTGGGTTTATAGTATTAATATTAGTATAGACCTTTTTGAATTATCCTAAGCGCGGAGCCAGACAAGCCAATGTGAGTGGCCGTCTACAATTTTTCATTAATAGGAAAAAGAGGCTGACCGATCACTGGGGGCATCCAGATTGGGATATATCAGCTACCTGGAAAACGTTCATGAGACCATTTCTTTGGACTTTTTTCTCATTTGTGTCATAATTGTTTTTTTTCACAGCTATTGTTTTCATCCACAGCAGGAGTGATATATAGCTTATTTCACTGTACTGGGTCTATAGTTTTTATTTTCACTTTTGGACATCAGCAGATCTGCATATACATGTGGGTTTTTGACATATGTATGTGCAGAGTGTTTAAGGTCTATGAGATCGTTTCTTTCTCTTTTTTTTGCACTGGTGATTTAAGTGTATTTTTTCACAGCAATTGTTTTTTTCACAGTAGGAGTGATATATAGTATACAATTTTTTAAATAGTTGGTTCAATCATGTCTCCACTGAAATTGGGTTCATAGTTTTTATTTCCATTTTGTATTTTATTTTCTATTTTTGGATGTCAGTAGATTTACATATATATGTGCAGAGGGTCTGGGGTTTTTCACAATAAGGCTCTGTGGTACTAGTATTCGATTTTTAAGGTTTTTGGTTTCACACAGAGTGGTGACACATAATTTATATGAAAACCAAGTTTTTTAACAGAAGTGGTGGTACACAATGATAGAACAATCATATTTTTATAAATTAGTTGGCGCAATCCATCCATATACTTGTAGGCAAGACACCCTTGTCTTTGTATGCCTCACCTGGTTGCCGCCACACACGATTGACACCATCTTAACTGAATACATTTATCTTGGTCTCATCAGACCACAGGACATGGTTCCAGTAGTCCATGTCCTTCGTCTGCTTGTCTTTAGCAAACTGTTTGCGGGCTTTCTTGTGCATCATCTTTAGAAGAGGCTTCCTTCTGGGATGGCAGCCATGCAGACTAATTTGATGTAGTGTGTGGCGTATGGTCTGAGCACTGACAGGCTGACCCCCCCACCCCTGCTGGCAGCATCATACGCTACAGTATTTACCAAAAACGACCTCTGGATATGATGCTGAGAACGTGCACTCAACTACTTTGGTCGACCATGGCGAGGCATGCTCTGAGTGGAACCTGTCCTGTTAAACTGCTGTATGGTCTTGGCCACCATGCTGCAGCTCAGTTTCAGGGTCTTGGCCATCTTCTTAAAGCCTAGGCAATCTTTATGTTGAGCAACAATTATTTTTATCAGATCCTCAGAGATTTCTTTGCCATGAGGTGCCATGCTGAACTTCCAATGACCAGTATGAGAGAGTGAGAGCGATAACACCAAATTTAACACACCTGCTCCCCATTCACACCTGAGACCTTGTAACACTAACAAGTCACATGACATCCGCAAGGGAAAATGGCTAATTGGGCCCAATTTGGACATTTTCACTTAGGGGTGTACTCACTTCTGTTGCCAGTGGTTTAGACCTTAATGGCTGTGTTTTAGTTATTTTGAGGGGACAGCAAATTTACACTGTTATACAAGCTGTACACTCACTACTACATTGTAGCAAAGTGTAATTTCTTCAGTGTTGTCACATTAAAAGATATAATAAAATATATACAAAAATGTGATGGGTGTACTGTATATACATACAGTGCCTTGCAAAAGTATTCACCACCCTTGGCTTTTTACTTATTTTGTTACATTACAGCCTTTAGTTCAATGTTTTTTTAATCTGAATTATATGTGATGGATCCGAACACAATAGTCTAAATTGGTGAAGTAAAATTAGAAAAATATATACATAAAACTATTTTTCAGAAATAAAAAACTGATAATTGGCATGTATGTATGTATTCACCCCTTTGTTATGAAGCCCATAAAAAGCTCTGGTGCAACCAATTACCTTCAGAAGTCACATAATTAGTGAAATGATGTCCACCTGTGTGCAATCTAAGTGTCACATGATCTGTCATTACATATACACACCTTTTTGAAAGGCCCCAGAGGCTGCAACACCTAAGCAAGAGGCACCACTAACCAAACACTGCCACGAAGACCAAGAAACTCTCCAAACAAGTAAGGGATAATGTTGTTGAGAAGTACAAGTCAGGGTTAGGTTATAAAAAAAAAAAAAAAAAATCTTTAAAGATCCCTAGGAGCACCATCAAATCTATCATAACCAAATGGAAAAAACATGGCACGATAGCAAACCTGCCAAGAGACGGCTGCACACCAAAACTCACGGACCGGGCAAGGAGGGCATTAATCAGAGAGGCAGCACAGAGACCTAAGGTAACCCTGGAGGAGCTGCAGAGTTCCACAGCAGAGACTGGAGTATCTGTACATAGGATGGCAATAAGCCGTATGTGCCATAGAGTTGTGCTTTATGGCAGAGTGGCCAGAAGAAAGTCATTACTTTCAGCAAAAAACAAAATGGCACGTTTTGAGTTTGCGAAAAGGCATGTGGGAGACTCCCAAAACTTATGGAGGAAGGTGCTCTGGTCTGAGGAGACTAAAATTTTACTTTTTGGCCATCAAAGAAAACGCTATGTCTGACACAAATCCAATAGAAAATCTGTGGTCAGACTTAAAGATTGCTGTTCACAAGCACAAACCATCCAACTTGAAGGAACTGGAGCAGTTTTGGAAGGAGGAATGGGCAAAAATCCCAGTGGTAAGATGTGGCAAGCTCATAGAGACTTGGAGCTGTGATAGCCTCAAAAGGTGGCTCTACAAAGTATTGACTTTAGGGGGGGTTGAATGGTTGGTTATGCACATTGACTTTTTCTGTTATTTTGTCCTATTTGTTGTTTGCTTCACAATATAAAAAAAAAAAAAATCTTCAAAGTTGTGGGCATGTTCTGTAAATTAAATGATGCAAATCCTCAAACAATTCATGTTAATTCCAGGTTGTGAGGCAACAAAACGCAAAAAATGCCAAGGGGGTGAATACTTTTGCAAGGCACTGTACATACATCTCAACACACATAAATAAGCTGGGCAAGAGATTTCTTGCAATATACTTTGGCATAACTAATCAATATGTGGAACTTAAACTGCATTAGTAGTCAATGGCAGAACAGCAATAGAGGTCCATGCACTTTAGAAGCATTGTGTCAGTCTGTCTGGCCCCAGAGTTTTCAAAGATCTGTCTTTGATCATATGCTGCAAACATTGTGTCAATCTAGATCTCTCCTATCAGCCTGCAGCTATATGTCAGACTATGACATAGCTCAGCAATCGGTCAGAAGCTGCATTTAAAACGGCAGCAGTCTCATTTCAAGGCTAAAGTGCTGTGTGTGAAAACAAGTGACAAGTTCTGGCAAGACGTGTAGATGTAAAGGAAGAAATAATTTACCTAGATAAAATCCTTATTTTCCTGCAGTTACAATTGTCTACATGAGAAGTTCTGTAAGCCGTATGTTTTAACCTCTTTGGAAACTCACAACGTGATGTGATTATAATATAAAAGCTTCACTAAGTTCTGTGTTTTAAATTGTATGAGTACACATACCTACTGGCGAATGTGTGGGGCGCAAAGAGATGGAATAAGTGTAGATGTAATGAGTACTGGATGCACTTTTCTTGCACCCAACTCAATAATAATAAAGGCGCCCATTTTAAACAGATCACACATCTGTTACATGTCTTGCCCTTCTTGACAGATTGCTCACATATTAGCGAATAGCCATACACATAAGATGGCCCCAGCAGACTAGGAAATGATCTGTCCCTACAGACATGTACACCTGTTACTACTTTGTGTTCATAAACAGTGACGCAAACTGCCTCTCTTATTTATGCATGTTTCAGAAAGTGGAAAAAAAATCGACTTTTCCCAAAAAACTCTCCTTAATGCCCCTTTCACACTGGGGCGGTACAGTCTAAAAATAGCGCCTGTACACCGCCTGAAAAAAACGGCCACATTCACTCCTGTGTGAAAGCCGGCGGGCTTTCACACTGGAGCGGTGCGCTAGCAGGACGGTAAAAAAAAGTCCTGCTAGCAGCATCTTTGGAGCGGTATAGGAGCGGTGTATTCACCGCTCCTATACCGCTCCTACCCATTGATTTCAATGGGATACCGCGGTAATACCGCCGCAAAGCGCCGCTACGGCGGCGCTTTGCAGGGGATTTTAACCCTTTTTCGTCCGCTCGCGGGCGGTAAAACCGCCCCCCGAGTAGCCGAATACCGCGGCTAAAACGATGGTAAAGCAGCGCAAAATATAGCGCTGCTTTACCGTCGCCGCGGCTCCCGCCCCAGTGTGAAAGGGGCCTAAGACTACTTTCACACTGTGGCGGGCGGGCTATTCGGCCGCTAGCGGGGCGGTTTAAGCCCCCGCTAGCGGCCGAAAAAGGGTTAAACCCGCCCGCAAAGCGGCGATTTGCCTGCGGTTTGGCAGCGCTGCCCCATTGTTTTCAAAGGGTAGGGGCGCTTTAGGAGCGGTTTATACACCGCTCCTATATCGCTGCAAAGATGCGGCTTGCAGGGCTCTTTTGACCGTCCTGCAAGCGCGCAAGGGCTTTTGCACTGGAGACACAGGAGAGGCTCTTTACAGGCGTTATACAGGCATTATTTTTAGTGCTGTAGCGCCTGTAAAGCGCCTACAGTGTGAAAGTAGCCTAACAATTAGCTTTTGGGCCCTGCCCCCATTTTGTACTTTAAGTGGCCCAATCATTTTTGCATTTATTTATTTTTTGCATTTACACCTGTAAAATTTTAAGATGGTGCTACCAATTTCGTAGGCCCCATGATAGCTGTGCAAGTGTGTATTAAAACAATATGCAAAATACTCTACATTATAAGTAAGAAGAGAAGATGCCAGTGTACTAGTAATTTAAAGCAGAGTTCCAGTCATTTGTTTGTTTATTAAAAGTCAGCAGCTACAAAAAGTGTAGCTGCTCACTTTTAATAAACAGCCACTCACCTGTACCACGGTCCAGCGGTGTACTCACTGCAGCCGTGATCTCCCCGTGTCCTCCCTCGGCGGCGCCGGCATCTCTACTATGGGCACCCAGCTGTGACAGCTTGTGGCTTCATAGCCGGCTTGGCGGTGTTCGATAGCTTGGTTCTCAGTGTAGAGGTGACGGTAGACAGATGCAGCATTGGACGAATGTGGCATTCACACCCCCCCCCCACACCCACCATCAGATATCAAGAGTCCCCCACCCTCCCTTACATCACAGTGCAACCCCCCTTACCTTGTGCTGCTGCTGGGAAGAAGCAGAAAGTGCAGTGTCTGGAGAAGAACTAGAGGAGGGCTGGAGTCTGCTGAATTCTGAGACCAGGGGAGGTGAAGACGAGGGGGTGCTGTGGCTGCACAGAAAGGCACAGGATCTGTAGGCTTCTGTAGAGTTCTGTCGTCCTCTCTGCTGCTGACTTCTGAGACAAGGTGGGGTCAGAGAAGAGGGAGGTGCCGCAGCTGCAGGAGGGGTACAAGGGCCACATGAAATGGCCTGGTGGGCCTGATTCAGTCCACAGGCCTTGTGTTTTACACATATAAGCTAAAGGGTTAAATAGGATCAAAACTGTGGAGGCTATGCAAAAAAGTATTAGAGCTGCCACCTCTCTTTCCTCCAGTAACTGGTTGGAGAATTTTTACTTTCAAAGGTTTTTTATTTGGAACAAAATACAGAATACAACAAGAAGTAGTCAGAAATGGTGAATAAACATCATTCACGTTGCATACAAAGTATGCAACGTTACAAAACATCAGAGAAAAAGTAAGATAAGTGCTATCATTGGTTGCTGATAAACATGGGGGGGTATATTATCACTAGGACTACGCCAACATAGAATAACGATCTTGGTACTAGTTCCTAGGGTATCTATTATGTGAAATCATAGCCATGAAGGCTTGTTCTTGTTGGAGCAGTAAGTGAACAGAGGTTCAAGTAGAGTTTGTGGAAAAGGGAAGGAGGGACGGGGAAAGGAAAGGTATAGAGGAGAGAAGGAAGGGGAGGGCATGAGGGGTGGGAGGGGATTGATGCCGGCGGGGCCGCGGTGTGGTCGAGGGAACCGTTATGTAAAGCGGTAGGAATGAATCAAAGATCATGGGATAAGGAGATTGTGGTTGGAGAATTTTTAAGTAGCCAGAGAGGTGCAGGAAGCACAGATCCACCAAATGAATGATGCAAGAAGTGTCCTTGCACTGTAGCTTTCCTCCAGCAAGTAGAACATTGAGCAGCACATTATTGACATCACCAGATCTCGTGAAACTTGCAGTTCTAGGCAGCAGTCCTTTAGATCCCACACTGCTTTTAAACAGCCAGGGGGCTGTAGGCACAGGAATGCTTATTTACAGTCGCATGCTAGGAAGTTGCCCCCTTGCTAACATTGCATAGAAGGGGAAAGCTAGGTAGGATATTTCAAGAAATTAAAATATAAGTGTCAGTTTTCTAACAACGTATGATATAAAGTAGGGTAGGGGTTATCCCAACTTGGCTGCAAAAGTGGAAAACATTTTAAAGTGGTTCTAAATGCAGATTTATTTATTTTTTGCATTCTCTGCATTAAGGTAAAAAAAACTTTCTGCATGCAGCTCCCCTCCAGCCCCCCTTAAACTGAGCCTGATCTCGATGCAGCGATGTGCACAGGGGGTGGGGTTCCCGTATTCTGCTACTGTGATTTGGTGAATCCCCTTGTTTAAGGGGACATTAGGCTCAATTCACAAATGTCTAGGTATGAATAGAATCAATAGTTACATTGATAAAGTTTTTACAAATGTAAGTATAAATCTCATACCTGAGTAAGCTGCAAACCATTGTAGTAGTTGCCACTACCACAGTGATAGTAGCAGTGTTCTGGGTTCATTGCCCTTCTGCATCGTAATCACAGGGCATCACTTGCTTGGCACTGCCACCATTCACAGAACGTCATGTATTTTCTTCAATTAATACAAGGCGTTCTTTGATTGGATGATGTGGAAGTTGTGATGTCACCACCCTGCCTCTCCACCTGGTCCAGTCAGAGACTGTCTTGTATTGAAGAAAAAAAAATACAATGTTCTATGAATGGCGAGCTCCTCCCCCAGTGGTAACTATACAGAAGGGCAGCCATTCGGCATATGACCCAGTGGTGGTGACTACTACAGTGATTTTCAGCTTCCATAGCTGAGGTTGGACGATTAAGCGGACATACATTAGTCCTTTGTTGTTCACCTGTTGCGTGGTTGAACACTTGCCACCATTTACTTGGGTAATACATGCAGGGAATGTTCAGCAAATGTTCTTGGGTTGACCCAAGCTATATACATAGATCCACATGAGTATAATACTATATACCCAGACATGTTTTTGTCCTACAGATGTGGTGCCACCTACCATCAGCTAATGGGCACAGTGGGCATACATCCAACCTCTGCTGAGGAAGTGACTAAGCTGCACATCACCAAGCGTTCAGGACTGGACCCCACAGTCACTGGCTGCTGAGGTTAACTACCATCCCTGAAAAAGTGCCATCTGCCTGCATGAGGAGGAGAGAACCATCAGCATCATTCCGCTACATGTAATCACTTAGCTCGGAGCCATGCGATACATGTCAGGTCCTCTGGAATCAAAGGAATTATTTCTAATTCATCCTGAGAGGCTTCTGCCAGCAGTAAATTACATCTGAACCTCGGTGCACATTTCATACCACACTCAAAGCATTCGTGACATGTCTGAAGTTAAATCAGGTGGAAAGGAGTTGATAAGTTAGACATCTCTGCTGACATCTTCCATTTCTGCAAACATCCAGGAGGTGGAACTGCAAGACCAGGAGATGCTGAGGCCACAGGTAAGCTGTGTAATGTAATCCAGCACCCCGCCTGCTCTATGCCTAGGGACAAACCATTACAGGAACTTCTTTCTATATTTAGAGTTCATTCATCATAAAGAGAGAGCACAGAAAATGAGTTGTCTCTTTACATTTCATCTGATATAGTATAAAATGCATACCACCACTTTCCCAAAGTCAGTCACTTTGCTGGATTACACTAATAGCTTTAATGTTGAAAACTCATTTTTCTGTCTGCATTTATTTACTGTCTTATCTTTCTTTTTCAGAATGTTCTACCTTTTGTGTTTGTTTTTCTTGTGTAAGCGCAGAAATGTATCAGATTTTTATCTCCAGCTGTCAGGATGTTTTACCTGTTTTCATCTTGGTTTGCAGCTCTGAAATGGTTGATCAGTCTTTTCATTGACCAGGAATGCATTTAATAACGTGTCTTTGTTGCTAGATGCTAGGCAATCATGTTTACTATATATAATATACTTGCAATACACTGGTGAATTTCTTTTACGATAGCATGGTCTGTTGTGTTGGTTGATGATAAAGTTTAAACATTCTAAAGAATTGTACCTTTGGAACCCGATAAACTGATTCACTGTAACAGCATAGGGGGCTCTGGCCCACCAATACTCTCACACACACACTTCTGGCTAATTTGCTATAGCAACATATAGAGTTCTAGCAATTAGAAGGTTGTTAGAGCAAGTAAAATGGAGCCAGGTGGAAAATTGTCAGCCAAATAGCAGCTGCATAAAATCGGCTGCAACCACTGTTCGGGTATTCTGAAAGCTGCAGGTGCTGGCTGTCAGAGTACAATAGCCACAATGGGAGACACATCCATCCTCACTATATAGTGTGCATGGAGGAATCTTTTCAGCCCACTGGCTGAAAAAAACATCTGTGTATGGCCTGCTTTACACCAATGTAAACAGATTTAGCCATGAATGGTGATGTAACAAATAATCCACTGCATTTATGAGTTGAATAAGTCACTAGAGAATTTTAAACCTGTAGAAAAAGTAGAGTATATTTTCAGTTAATATTGCAGTTCTACCCTAACCACTTCAATACTGGGCACTTTCACCCAGGGGCGTACCTAGAGCATTTGGCACCTGGGGCGACTCCTATTTCTGGCACCCCCCCCCCCTTCAATTTAAAATGTAAAAACACCCCACTGTGTCCCCTGTATACCTTTTCATCCCCAATATCTCTTTGTCACTACTTTGTACACCCTCTCGACAACTGGACCCCTTTACATTACACAGCCCCCCGCAGCTCTGGACCCCTTTACATTACACAACCCTCTGCACTTCCTGGACCCCTTTACATTACACAATCCTCTGCACCTCCTGGACTCCTTTAAATTACACAGCACCCTGAACCTCAGGACCCCTTTACATTACAAAACCCTCTGCACCTCCTGGACTCCTTTACATTACACAACCCCCTGGACCCCTTTACATTACACAACCCCCCTGCACCTCCTGGACCCCTTTACATTACACAACCCCCCTGCACCTCCTGGACCCCTTTACATTACACAACCCTCTGCACCTCCTGGACCCCTTTACATTACACAGCACCCTGCACTTCAGGACCCCTTTTCATTACACAACCCCCTGCACCACCTGGACTCCTTTACATTACACAACCCCCTGCACCACCTGGACTCCTTTACAATACACAGCACCCTGCACCTCTGGACTCCTTTACATTACACAACCCCCTGCACCACCTGGACTCCTTTACATTACACAGCACCTTTCACCTCAGGACCCCTTTACATTACAAAACCCTCTGCACCTCCTGGACCCCTTTACATTACAAAACCCTCTGCACCTCCTGGACCCCTTTACATTACACAGCACCCTGCACCTCAGGACCCCTTTACATTACACAGAACCCTGCACCTCAGGACCCCTTTACACTACACAGCACCCTGCACCTCAGGACCCCTTTACATTACACAGCACCCTCCACCTCAGGACCCCTTTACATTACACAGCACCCTCCACCTCAGGACCCCTTTACATTACACAACCCCCTGCACCTCAGGACCCCTTTACATTACACAACCCCCTGCACCTCAGGACCCCTTTACATTACACAACCCCCTGCACCTCAGGACCCCTTTACATTACACAGCACCCTGAAGCCTTTGGGTTCACACTGGTGTCCTGGAGTTTGTTGCAGTGCTGGGGTATACACAGTTTTTCTGCATTTTATCCCCATTTTTAGCTGCAGTCCCACAGACTTCTATTATTTTGTGTAATTTTACTGTGTTTTCTGAAAGCACATCAAAGATTCAGTATAGAGGACATTTGGTGCGCTTTCAGAAAATGTTGCAAAAATGTGTAACCTAATAGAAGTCTGTGGGACTGTAGTGAAAATTGAGGCAACTGAACCACAGCGCATCAGTGTGAACCCACTTGAGTCCTGGTTCACATATATGCGATGCAGAAATCAGCGCAATTCCAGTGCGGATTCCTGCATTGCATGTTGCTTGACAGCCGTTCACGCTGCCCTTTGCAAACTGCTACGGGTGTCAATGTAAAATTAATGACACCCCCAGATCGGTTTGCAGATTGCAGTGAGAACTGTGAAATGGTGCAGGAATCGGATTGCATAAGTGTAAACACCCATCCAATCCGATTCCAGTGCAGACCAAAAAAAGGGTCCTCTTTGCACAGACATAGCATGTGATTTGCACAGCAATGCGTGCGAATCACATGCAATGTCTATGATCACACCCTGGTAAAGTAACATGATGGGGCCAACTATAAGCATAGAGTTAATGAAAGACTCTGGAGGACACCAGAGGAAAGAGGGGGAGTGAAAGAGATTTGGGAGAGAGAGAGGGCAGAGTCTGGACACAGTGACAGCGCTGATCACTCACTTGGATGTCTCCAGGTTGCTCACACTACTTCCCTCGGCGGCTACTTGTTTAAATGTTCCCGCCCCCACATTCCTTCCAGACGCAGCACACGGGCTGCACGGAGCATGGACGGGACACAGAAACAGAGGGGAGGGAGGGGGCAGAGCCGATGCAGCCTCTTCCATCTCTGTGGAGGGGGGGGATTTGTACTCGCTGGGCTGTTAGAATTTAACAGAGAGCGAGATGCACAGCATTGTGACAGTGGGTCAGTCCGCCTGAGGTCTCCCTGCTCAGCATGTCACATCGCGGCTGCACTACCAAGCCCGTCCCGCTCTCACTGTTTCATACAGGGGAGGATGGGGGAGCCGCCTGACACCCCCCTAATGTGTGGCACCTGGGGCGGACCGCCCCTCCCCCGCAACATAGTTAGTACGCCCCTGCTTTCACCCCATTCCTGCCCACGCCAATTTTCAGCTTTCAGCGCTGTCGCACTTTGAATGACAATTGCGCTGTCATGCAATACTGTATCCATATGAAATTGTTATAATTTTTTTCACACAAATAGAGCTTTCTTTTGGTGGTATTTAATCACTGCTGGGTTTTTTCTTTTTTTTTTTTTTTTGCTAAACAAAAAAATTAAAAAATATTTTTTTCTTTGTTTCTGTTATACAATTGTGTAAATAAGTAATTTTTCTTCATCACTGATGTGTGCTGATGAGGCTGGACTCATGGGCACAGAGGAGGCTGCACTGATAAGCTGTACTGATGGGTGGTGCTGTTATGCTTCACTGATGGCCACTGATATGCTGCACGGATGGCCACTGATAGGCTGCACGGATGGCCACTGATAGGCTGCACTGATGGCCACTGATAGGCTGCACTGATGGCCACTGATAGGCTGCACTGATGGCCACTGATAGGCTGCACTGATGGCCACTGATTGGCAGTGACTTGATTATCTGTGTAAATGTCCCCTGTCACACTTGCCAGTTACTGGCTCTTCTTTCCTCACGCTGTGGATAGCGCATGGGAAAAGGAATGCTGATAATCAGTAAGTTTACAAGTGATTGGCTATGATTGGGCACATGATACAGGGCCACTGTGATTGGCCCTTTACGTCAATCTGTGATCAGCTGTGCCCGAAGGACACAGTGATCAGAGTGCGCCTGATGCATGCCCGAAGGGGCGCATGGGAGACCTGTTTTGTGAGGACGTACATGGACACCCTCCCAGAACAACAGAGCCGTGCTGTAGCTGTCTGTCCGCTATGGAGCGCTAAGCAGTTAAAGTAGATGTAAACTCTAAACTGTTGAACATTTACATAGTTGGCTAAAGCACAATTTTCGTTTTTGAAAAAATACTGTTTTCACTTTTTCATGCTTTTATGCATCCCAGTGCTGCTGGTCTCCACCATCCTCTTTTAGACACTTCTTTGCTCCAATATCAGCTGTAAAGCATTACTTTGGATTGGCTTACTGAAGGTGACAAAAGTAACAGTTGTCACTGCATAACAGGAAGTGCCTAAATACGTATCTTCATGGCAAGATCACCTGATAACTATTTTTTCCTACCATTAACTTCAACAAGAATCTTATGAGATTATATATGCATTTAACATGCCCCAATTCCAAAAGAATTGGTCTCAATGAAACAAAAAAGCCACTTCAGGTGAGTGAGAGGTAATGACTAAGCACTAACATTTGCGTGAAACGCGTCTACCTCTTTGTCCCCTGCTCCATCTGTCAACCACTTGTCATATGAGGCTTCAATAAAAAGTATTATTGGAAGTGCAGCCGTCCAGAATCATTTCCTTATATCCAAAAGAATTGGAACGCTGTGTATAAATGTACATAAATACAAATTGCAATGACTTGCAAATCTCATTTGATTCACAATAGAAAACACACCAAATGTGTAAAATTAGAAAATGTACCATTTTAGGAAAAAAAGTAAGGTAATTTTGAAATTGAGGACAGCAATACTTCTCAAAAAAGTTGGGACAGAGCCATGTTTGCCATGGTCTAGCATCCCCTCTTCTTTTTAACAACACTCTTTAAATGTCTGGGAACTGAGGAGACCAGTTGCAGGAGTATAGGATATAGGATTTTAACTGCTTAGCAGTCCTGGGTCCTTCTGGGTCATATTTTCCGTTTCAAGCTATGCCAAATATTTTCAGTTGGTGAAAGGTCTTGTTGCGGTCTGGAGTCAGACACAGAGGCCAGTAGCTATAGCAGTGGCCCAGCAACCACTGACAAGCGGGACAGGTATACTAGCAGGTCACCCTGGCTGATGACACAGGTTCACCTGAGGTGCGGGATCTAAGTACTAACAGGTATTCACCAGAGCTCCTGATGGCGGAGATGGGTTTTGCTGCTTGTTAGGACCAGGTCATGGTCCTCAGGATCGCCCACCAGGAGGTAAGCAAACCGGGGTTCGGTAGCAGATATAGCAGGTAGGGATCAAGCAGAAGCATAGTCAGGAAACAAGCCACAGGTCGGTAACGAATGGTTGCAGGTTGGGATTAAGCAGCGTCATCAAGGACCTCCTGAGGGAGGGCGAAATGCATTGACATAATTTCCTGGTTTGACGTCACTTCCGGTCTGTGGAACACATGTTATGAACGGCTGCTTCCTATATCTACAGCTCTATATCCATGCCTGTTTTTAACCGTTTTTTGTAAGTACCGATCTCTATGCACATTAAGTCAACTTTTATAACAGTACTTCACTATTAGTCCATCTTCTTATTATTTCTGGGTGCCTGTAAATCCTGTTGAGAGCCTTCTATTGGAATCTATTATCTGATGTTTACACTGATCCACCATTTGATGTTTTGACACAAATCCACATGTTTGGGATATCATTTACAAGCCTGAAGTGACCCCTGGACTACAAAGCTGGGGGTCGTTCTGTTCTGGTGAGTGGGTATGCAAAAGGGGGTGTCACTGTACTCCTGCATTGTGGACTAACACTTCAGTTGCATTTATTTGGACTTTTTTGTTGATTTCACTTATATTGTGTGTTGCGAGCGCTGTATTTTTTTATCTACATTTATCCTAATGTGATTAGCACCTTGTCTACAGCAGCTGCATTTCATTACCACTTGTTTCCATCAGCGCAAGTTTATATTTAGTAATATATTTTCACAAAAGCGAGATATTGGCTAAAAAGAGCACAATAATCTGGCAAACAGGAAGTGCAGAGACATGACTTAAATCAAGACGTTCATGAGAAAAGATCGTTCAAGGAATTGTTCAGGGAACTGTCCAGCATTCCAGGTAGCTCAGCAAGCAGTGTAATTGCCAGACACTAGAGAGGTCCCAGGTTCGAGTCCAGGCCCTGACAGGTCTGGACTTCAGGCAGGTCAGTTAAGCAACCGGACTCTTCTACAAAGGCATGCTGTTGTCATAGATACCCTATGTGGTTTAGCGTTATACTGCTGAAATAAGAAAGGCCTTCCCTGAAAAAGAGATTGTCTGGATGGGAGCATATGCAGCTTTAAAAGCTGGATATAATGTATCTTTCAGAATTGATGGTGCCTTTCCAGATGTGCAAGCTGCCCATGCCCTGTACCCCCATACTATCAGAGATGCAGGCTTTTAAACTGAGCGCTGATAACAAGCCAGAAAGTTCCTTTCTCTTTAGTCTGAAGGACGCAGCGCCCATGGTTGCCAAAAATGTCACATTTCATCACAATGTCACAAGTCATCACAATGTCACAAGTGCATACTAGCACATTATGAATTTACCTTGCAGGGAAAAAAAAAACATCCAGCGCTTTAATAGAATGTCCCTTCTGGCATAAAAGGCAGTGTAAAAAATAAACAGCTTAGTACAGTGGGAAGTCAATATTAATAGTAATGCCCAGAAGAAAGATAAGGGGATCAGCAGGCATAGTAAGATGTCCCAAGGAGATCATAACACCAGTAACCTCTCGCCAATAAGCTTGCACCTTGGGACATGGCCAAAAAACATGGGGTAAGGTACCTAGATCTGTGTTACATTTGGAACACATAGGGGCTGATTTATTTAAACTGGAGAATGCAAAATCTGGTGCAGTTGTGCATGGTAGCCAATCAGCTTCCAACTTCAGTTTGTTCAATTAAGCTTTGACAATAAAACTTGGAAGCTAATTGGTTTCTATGCAGAGCTGCACCAGATTTTGCACACCCCAGTTTTAGTAATTTAACCCAATAGGTTGCTGTCATGGGTAGATAACTTGGCATATAGTATACCTGAAGCAAAAACTTAAGTTAAGTAAATCTATCGTTGGCTGCAACTGGAAGTGTCCGGCAGTGTTGTAAATACACGTCCCTTTCCTTTCATGAAAGTGTGATTGGAGTAGGAAATTGGACTCATGCTGCATGCCGAAGCTGCAGGAATTGAAAAAACAGCTGATTGGGCAACTCAAATCTAAATTTAAGAGTGTCAAAGGACACTAGAATGTCCCTAGACATAATGTGCTGTAGTGTTTTTATACCATGTCTGACCCATAATTGAGGATCGGGAAAGCTCTGCAAGTGAGCAAGAGTTGGATTGCCCCACAGTGGAGTGTGAGACAAGAGCCAGTTATTCAGAAAAAATTGTGCTCCAGCCTACCTCCAGACCGCAAGTGTAGTCCGCATAGGCACAGTAACTGCTGGACTGGAGTCCCTTGAAAGACCAAATTGCTGAGCTTTGAGTAGGAGCCCAGCAACATTGCTTCCAATGTAACAGCTGCATTGTCTCACCTCACTGTCACTAGGTTTGCTGCTCAATACAACGGAAAATTAGCGAGAGCCAGTCTGCCCTGACTAAGGCTACTTTCACACTGGCGCAGGGGGTAGGGGGCATTAGTGGTAAATCACTGCTAGTTTTACCGCCATTATAGCAGCGCTTTTCGGACACTAGCAGGGCGCTTTTAATAAAGGATTAAAAGCGCTGCTGCCGAAGCGCTGCCCATTCATTTCAATGCAGTGAAGGAGCACTGTATACGCCGCTTCCACACCGCCCCAAAGATGCTGCTTGCAGGACTTTTTTTTCCTGTCCTGCAAGCGCACCGCCCCAGTGTAAAAACAATCAGGCTTTCACACTGGGGTGGCTTGAGAGGCGCTTTACAGGCAAAAACACTGGAAAAGCACCCCAATGTGAAAGGGGTATAAGGGGCAGCTGTGATGTTGTCCTGGCTAGTCTAGGTGTTGGATCTGCCCAAATAAAGGAGGAGAAGCATTTGTCAATCCTTAAGAAAAATTATTTGGAAACTGGTACTGGTGTCTGCTAAAAAAAATATAAAGACATTTGGGCAGGAAGACTATCTTAAGCACGTTAACCTGACAGGACCCAAAAGAAAGTGACCGCCAGGCATGGCATTTATGTATAAGGAGCGTTAGCAAGGGCCCCAAATTGTCCCCAACATAACGATAACCCCCAGGTACCTAACACCCATTCCACAGGGAATAGAGTAACCTCTACCCATCTTTACCTCTGAGACACTCTGTCTCTCTAAGATGCCCTTTTTATACCCAATCATGTTACTGTCCTGTTACCAATTAACCTAATTAGTTGTAAAATGTTCTTCCTTGTTCGTACCACTTACTTTGCCAGCTTTTTGTTGCCCTGTCACAACTTTTTGAGACGTGTTGCTGCTATCAGTTAAAAAATGAATTTTTTTCCAAAAGTGGAATCAAGTTTTAACTAAGCCTTAACCTACTCCCATCCCCATTGTAAGTAGATTTTATCTACCCTACCACTAAAAGAAATTATGTCTCTATACTTACCTATTCTGAAGCCACTTCGGTCCAGACACATGATCAGGTCCCAGCATCAGCTTCAGTGTTGAGGAGGGACAGCCGACGTCAGCTGCGTCATAGAAAGCCTATGGGTGGCATCATCGCTCAGGCTCTGCAGCCCTTGTTGCTGCCTCTCCTCTACACTGAAGCCGGCGCTGAAACCCGATCACGTGATCGGACCGGAGTGACTTTAGAACAGGAAAGTATAGGCATCATTTTCTTTTACAGGAGAGATAGAATAGTCTAAGAAACGGGTGGGAGTAGGTTTAGGCTTAGTTAGAATTTGACTGGCCTTTTACTATAAAATAGTAAATTTTTTCAGTTTAAACATTTGATATGTTTTCTATTCTCTATTGTGAATAAAATGTGTTTATGAGATTTGCAAATCTTCCCATTGTTTTTATGTAGATTTTACACAGCGTCCCAACTTTATCGGAATTGGGTTTTGTATTTTATGCATGTTCTGTACCTGTAAAATCCTCCCTTGTGTAAACTTCCAAAAAGCCCTGAGATTGCTGCTGGGCACAGCCATGTTGGATGTGATGTCAGCAGCCCCAGCAGACTCAGAGTCAACAGGTCCATGATAAACTCATACTGTATGCATTGCACATTTTTGCGTGAAAAATGTACGATTCAGGTGCTGTACTGCAGAAACAAAAAATTAGTGTTTACTCTTAAAGGCTAACTCTGCTAAAAATGTATATTTGTTTAGCCTGGTTATGGACAAGTTGAATTGCGTACTGCCAAAACTGGAATTTCCCGTTGTGCCCTGTTACTATGGTCAGTAGAAAGTTTAATGATGGTGGCATGTGCTTCTGATGGATTTTCCATGATAAAGAATAAACAAGTGAAGAATCCATCTATAAGCCAGTAAACCTTGTTATGGCGTTGTCGATGGGAAGCAAGATGAGAGACAAAATATAGTAGAGAAGTCTTTTTACTCACACAAACAGGTTTATATCAGCTGGGGGTCTCTTCAGTGATTTGCTTCTGGTAGTAGAACAGCTGGGTGGTTACAAGTAACCTTTCTGTTGCCACATGTAAAAGTATGACAAAAGCATAATTTGTAATCAGGGCCGCCTGAAAAACTGACAGGCGGACCTGATCTGACAGCCCGTGTAAAAGGGCCCTGAGGGCCAGTTCACACCATAGATCATGTGTGTTTGATGCATTTTTGATGCGTTTCCGGTGTGTTTTTGTTGCCTTCCAGTGCATTTTTTCCCCACCTCAAATAGTAACATGTGCATTTTTGGTGCATTTAGGTGCATTCCAGTGCATTTTTGATAAGTTTTACCACTTTCCAGTACAGTTCAGTGAAGAATGCAGCATGTTCTTTTTTTTTTTTCTTTTTTCTGGAACTGGAACGCACTGGAACAGCACTGGTGTGAACTATACCATTGGAAACCATATAACCTACTATCCATGCATTTCTTATGTAGAAACGCACTGGAGTGCATGTGGTGTGAACAAGCCCTAAAGTGGAAGTTAAGTCCTTTTTTTAAATTGTACCTACAGGTAAGCCTGTAATAAGGATTTTCCTGTAGGTACTGTAAATATTTCCTAAACTTGAACTGTTTAGCAGATATTCACACAGTATGCAGCCAGCAACTGGTGCATGCACTCTGAAGGGGCGGCATCCCCATGCCATACCTTCAGAGCTCTGTGCCGGGGCTTCCGTGCGAAAGCACGGGAGTGACGTCATCGCAACCCAGGCCATTCATACAGCTGGAGTCCGTGAAGCCCGCAAGGAAGACCAGATGAAGATGGAAGCGTCGGGGAGCCGTGACCGCACTGCCCTGGAGGGCTCTGTGCCCAGGTAAGTCTGTCATACTGTGCTGGTATGGGATGCATACTAGTACATTCTGCCTAATTGTGCAGGGGGGCACAATTTTTTTTAACTTTCTGGTGTTTTTCTACTGCTTTAAGCTGGGTTGACCAGATTTATGTGAGCTTTTTTCTCTGCTGTGCCTGCCACCACAGTTTTTTTTTGTTAATGCACGTGATCCCTGGTCGCCAGTGGCTGGTTTCCCCATACTGGGAACTGCTAAAGAATATGTGATTTCCCTGCTGCTGCAATTTTGAAAAAGGAACCTTTTCCCTGCATTTTCTGTAGGCACAGCAGTCCATTTAAATGGTACCAACAATGACATTGTGCAACAGCAGTTTATAGCTATTGCATATACCAACATCATGCGTAAATGTTAATAAAAGCTAATTTCTCTGTAAGCGCTACCCCTTTTAGGCATCATGAATGCAGATAATGTTTAGGCTAAGAAACGTGCTTAGTAGACAGTAGCCATGTTAGTTGGTTTAAATTGGGGGGTCGGCAAACCTGTCCCTGCTTTGACGATTCCCCTTTGCTACCTCCACCGCTCTCATCTTCACTGCAGAGTCGAGAGTGGGAAGCAACACAGTACTGGATGGAGGGCAGAAGCCGGAGCTGCCTCAGTTAACCTTTCAAGTTAATCATCAGATAATTGGTTGCTAGGATGGCAGTGGTTCCTAGCAACCAATTACCAGTTTGTTAATATGAAAAGTTAGCTCTGGCAGCTCACGCCCTCCTTCCATACTGTGCTGCCTCCCACTTTCCACTATGTTGAACATCCACTGTAAGGTAGGAAAGTGCTATCTACACACTGTGGTGTGTTTTTAAAGGGGGCACAGGCTACTACTGTGGGGCGGGCCGAAGATACAACAGTGGGGAGGCATGTGAATGGGGCAAAGGGTGGGAGGGGGGCGAGGACACTACAGTGGACCGGGCTGATGTGATGTGAAACAGCAGAGGACACTACAGTGGGGGGGGGAAGTGATGTGAAGGGGGCAAAGAATACTACTGTGAGGGGAAGTGATGTGATGGGGGGGGGGGGGGCAGAGGGCACACGGCACTACATGCTGTCTTTTTATTGGGGGTTTGATCGTTTTTGGGGTTTTTTTCTTCCATGTTGTCCAGGTAGATCTCAACCTCTGAAAGGTTGCTTACCATGGTTTAAATGGAAATGGTCAGTTGATGAAAAATATGACCTGTGTGATTAAATTGTTTCCAGGCACATGATGAACTATTCTGAGTCTGAAGTCATAAATAAACACACATCACTGATTGGTCTCACTTATGATATAGTGTCAGTGTATGTCTGTTCTTGCTTTGGTACAAATGAGATAATTTCTGGCTCAAACAGGTAACTTATGTCACCCGTGTGGCAACACCCCTGTGCTTACAGCTTAGGGTTATGTGACTGATTCCTACTTTGTGATGTGTTCAGTAAATCAATATAGCATAAGCAATAGCAGCTTAAAGGAAATCTGTGGGGCTGGGTAGGAGGGAGTTGTAAACTGACAACAGGGTCGATTAATTGACAGCATTACCATCTGCCCCCTTCAGCACTGCCTTAAGTATCTTAAGTAAGTTTCCTTCCTTCTTAGTTGTTGAGAACATACTCA
The DNA here is from genome assembly GCA_028564925.1 of Lithobates sylvaticus. Taxonomy (NCBI): domain Eukaryota; kingdom Metazoa; phylum Chordata; class Amphibia; order Anura; family Ranidae; genus Lithobates; species Lithobates sylvaticus. Next base: position 223,400,747 of record CM053026.1, read on the forward strand.
CCCCCTGTCCCCGTCCCATCACAAGCTTTAGGGGCCTGAGCATTGTAATGTGAGCAGAGAGGTGTTCATATGATAATGCAAAATCATTATTTGCATATTACCTGAGTGGTCGTGTCAGTTTAGAACCTCCACATTCATAGGTTTGCTGAAAAGCAGAAGTCCTACTACAGATCTAAAAAAACATAGGTTTTATGTACCACCTACTGGGTGGTACATAAAACTGTTGAACGAGCTTGTTGGAAAATGTCTTCCTGATCGAACAGTGGCTTTAGCCGCTGATCAGTGAATTCTAGTACCCCGTACACACGGTCGGAAATTCCGATGGAAAAAGTCTGATCGGATTATGTTGTCGGAAAATCTGATCGTGTGTGGGCTCTAGTGGATTTTTCCATCGTTTGAGAGCAGGACCTTAAATTTTCCGACAACAATATTCGATCAGATCGTGTGTAGAGAATTCCGATGCACAAAGTGCCACGCATGCTCAGAAGAAATTTGGAGACAAAAGCTATTGGCTACTGGCCTCTACATAGTCCTGTTGTACGTCACCTCGTTCGGAACGATCAGATTTTCCGACAACATAATCCGATCGGACTTCTTTGTGCGACCGTGTGTATGCAAGACAAGTTTCGGCCAAAATCCGATGGATTTTGTGGTCGGAATGTCAGACCGCATGTACAAGGCATAACAGTGGAGAGTCCCCACTGTCAAGATATAATGGGGTTGATTTACTAAAACTAGAGAGTGCAAAATTTGGTGCAGTTGTGCATGGTAGCCAATCGGCTGCACCAGATTTTGCAGTCTCCAATTTTAGTAACGCTGGCCATATATTATACAATTTTACTTTAGATTTACCAAAACCATATAAAAGGAGATCAAACCTAAACACACTCCAATTTGTATGCAATCATACAGGCCCTTGCACTACACAGTTGATGGTAAATCTAAAGGAAATTGAATAACAAACTTGTGCAGTAATACCTCGGATTGTAACGCGGTTAACGTGCGTTTTGCAAAAATGATGTATTATTTTTTTTTAAATCCTGACTCCGTTTGCAAGCGTTGTCTCGCAAAATTAGTAGGATTCAAGCCTCTGCGGTATGCAGTACCGCATTTGGCTAGAGGTGCGGGGGCACCGGTGACACTTGGAGCTGCTCAGATGCTCTCAGAGCTGCTTGGATGCACTCGGAAACACTCCATTCCTAAGTGTTTCTGAGCCTCTCCAAGTGTTTTCGAGTGCATCCGAGCGGTTTCCGAGTGTCTTCGGTGTCCCCCACTTCTGGCCACATGCGGTACTGCTTACAATAGAAGTCACTGTGGAACAAATTATGTGAGTTTCCATTGACTTCTATGGGGAAACTCGCTTTGATATATGAGTGCTTTGGATTACAATGCCCCATACTTTACAATGTACACGTGCTTTGGATTACAAGCATTCTTCTGGAACTAATTGTGCTCGTAATCCAAGGCACCACTGTATATGTTTGGCCAGCTTTAATCAATCCCAATGTCTGGCTGAATAAAAAAAAAAAAAAAAAAAACTATCCATCTGTGACCAGCCATAGTGTAGCAGAGACCTGAAGCTGTTAAAGAGGAAGTAAACCCTGATGGGTTTTACTTCCTCTTTTGTTCCCTGCAAAGTAAAAGCCCATTATGTGCCACTTACCTGCAAACGAAGCCTGCGATGTCCCTGCTGGTGGCTGCGTCCATCTTCACCCCTCTTCCTTCTGATGATGTTGGCGCAAGTGTATATGGTAAATATCTCCTAAACCGTGCAGGTTTAGGAGATATTTCCAGTACCTACGAGTAACCCTTATTTATAGGCTTACCTGTAGGTAAAAGTGGTATATAAGGGTTTACCACCACCTTAACCTTCGCAGCACCAGAAGTTCATCAGGAGGAGGAGGACATGGCAGCCTGCAGTGAAGATTAATACAGAATCCAGCAGCCTGCACATTTTGTGGGGCATACTTCTTTACCGGTAAGTAATGCATCCAAAGCTGTAGAAATAATAAATCGTTTTTTTAATATATTTTAGCTTTAAAAAAATAGGAGTCTGACCCTGCTTGTCTGGATTTACATTATGTGACATACGCCTGTGGTATGTTAGAAGGAGCAAAACCAATAGAATGGCCATTCGTCAAGCCAGCTTTTAATATTACTTGCTTTGAGTGTACTGACACTTTAAAGCGTAACTCCGGAAAAAAACATTGCCCTCTGGGTGATCTATGTACATTGCAAGGATTGTAACAAGCATTGTTGCAGAGTCCTACCTTTTATTGTTCTGAAGAAATCCATGTGTGTTTGTCTGTGTCCATGTGGAAAAGTGAGTCTAATGGGAGTGGTTTCATAATGCTCTATCAGCTTCTGCATCTGCAGGGCCCTAATGAGGAAAGCTGCTGGGCCTGCATCCCTTTGGACGTGATTTCTTATTGGAAATAGCTCAAATGGCATTTTTGTTGCTGGGGATGTGGAATCTGACTTGTATCTTGGGTCAGACTTCTGGGAAAATTGGTGAGCCAATCACACAAGCAGGAAATGATGTTTCTGGGGGGCGTTCTGTATACAGAACACCTCCAGGTAGAGATATTGCATTTTCATAAAATATAGAGCTGCAGATTGAAAAGGAAAGGTCATTTTTAATAACATTCAATTACACTTGTGTCATAATTGTATATGCTAAATTATTTTTTCTTTGTTTGCATTTTTTTTCCATGAAAGTGGAGTTACCCTTTAGGATAGCAAGCTAGCATATAACCCTTACATGTAGACTTTTTAGATTAGTTTAGGACGTGTATAGGGCTTTCTAACATGCCAAAGCTATTATAGTGGTATCCTGGACGCAAAGCAGTAGTGTGTCATTAGATTATATTATGGCATCTTCCAGATTAGTATCAGATTCTGCAGCTCACTGAGAGGTTAACGTCACTAGACTTTCTTTACAGAAGGAAACAGATTGGAAACAAAAATACTTTTGGATTGCTGCCTGTAATTTGCGGCTACGTTTCTAAATATTCTTGAAACCCACATCACGCTCCTTGCTACCATCAAAGGCTTACTGTCTCCTTCAGTACAATAAAAAATAACAGAGGACATCCTGAGGAAACCATGTCCTAATATCACTAGCCTGGCATGTCTTCCCCACAAGGAGATCTGAAAAATTACATCTGACACAGAAGGTTTCATTAGCCAAGGAGCATGTAGAGTGATTTCACAAGGCTCGGGATATCTGAGCTTCTGATCTGTGTGCGTGATTTCCAGGTGGGATTTAAGTCCCAGTTCTCACTGTAATGAAAACAAAATATAGAACTTTTCATTCACACCATGTGCTATTTAAAGCTAACTGCCAATCAGTGATTATCCTGCGTCGCGTGTATTGGCCATGTATTGATTTGTGGTTGTTTCACTGCACACACAATCCTAGCAGCATGCCGATCCTCGAATAGAGAAAATGTTAAAGCTTTTATAAAACATTTATTTCTGTTCAGAATTTTATATTTTGGTTTGTGGAAGTTGGTAGGATCAGAGTTATTTTACCAGTATTTTTTTTTTTTTTTTAAAGGACTCACATTTTGCTTTATTTCTTCTTGGATGGTCATTTTTTATATACAAATGCGTATATCTCCCCCTAGTGGATATCTATATATTAGACACTCCAGTCAACATTCCTGCTGAATTAATATAGCGATAAAAAGCTTACTAAAAAGAACTCTCTTCGAAGTCAGGCATTGCTGATCTTCTTCAGAAGATGCTCCAGTGCTTGGAGATGCTGACTGGCATTAGGATCAGGGAAGGTAGTGAAAAGTCAGAACTCCTAATCTGCATATTTGTTCTAAAGCAGTGATTTAGAAAATACTAAAGCCAATGGATCAGCATGACAGCCAGGTAACAATTGTTTTCATAAATGAGCGGTCAGCAGCGGCCTCCTCTATTCTTCCTTGCTACAGGTTTCCTTTAACAGATCAGCCATTTACACAATGTATTGTTTTTGAATTTAAATATAACTAAAAGAAAAACTGTTTAGTTTTAGATAGAGGGAAGAAGGATTAGAACTCTTGTCTGTTTTTATTGCTGTCTGTGCGCCCATTAGGGAGATTCACCCTCTCTATTTGTCCTTTATCATTATCATTGAAAGTGAAAGGAAAACAAAATCCCAAATTTTGGGTTGTCCCCAGAAATGTAGTAGAGGGGGGACACTAGTTCTGGTGACCTTGGGGTCCCCAAGAAATTCCCTTAATTTGCAGGGATTTCCTCTCACTTCCTGTTTAGTTATGGGACAGGAATGGAAGGGAAATCTCTGCAACGGGACACAGATGGTAAAAAAAAAAAAAAAAAATCTGACGGGTCAAAACCCTCCTTTCCACTATTCAAAAATGGAAAAAAGTTTTGCCTATAGTTCAACTTAAAGGCTCGGTTCACACTGGAACCAGCTGCGGATCGCACAGGAGCGCTGTGCGTCCCTGTTTCCCATTTCAGGGACGAATCAGGGCAGAATCTATGCATGAATTTGGCCCTGAAACTGAGCCAAAGACGCACAGTGCGCTCCGCAGCTCCATAGACATAATCGCAAGAGAATCCAACAGGCTGGTTGTACCCAAGTTGATCGATTTGATCAATCACAGACGGTCACATGTAAACACAGAGATGCCGATAATCGTCACTCCTTGCCTCACACTGACAATGTGTGTGGCGAGGAGAGCCGATCAGCTGCATCTCCTCACAGGGGACATCCATCTACGCATGTAATCAGGGCGCAGATCATCAGTGCCCTGATTACAATAGCGCCACCACTGCCAGCAATCAGTGCCCCCAAATGCCACCAATCAGTGCCCATTAGTGATGCCAGTCCGTGCTGGCTATCAGTCCTGCCTATCACTGCTGTCCATCAATGCCCATCAGTGCCACCTAACAGTGCTCATCAGTGCCACCTAATCAGTGCCCATAAGTGCTGCCTCATCAGTGCCCGTCAGTGCCCACCAGTTCAGCCTATCAGTGCCGCCTCATCAGCGCACATCAGTAAAGCAGAAAAATTACTTAATTACAAAATTTACTGACAGAAACTAAAGTAAAAAATATTAATTTTTTCAAATTTTTTTGGTCTTTTTATTTATTTTTTAAAGTAAGTAAAAAATAAAAAACCCAGCAGTGATTAAATGCCACCAAAAGCTCTATTTGTGTGAAGAAAATTATAAAAAATGTATCTGGGTACAGTGTACCATGATCGCACAATTGTCATTCAAAGTGCAACAGCACTGAAAGCTGAAAAATGGCCTGGGCAGGAAGGTGTAAGTGCCCTGTAGGCAAGTGTTTTTTTTTTTTTACTTTAATGCATTACTTTAATTAAAGTAAAGAATTTGAGGTAGCAGTATGCCCCCTCCCCCTTCTTATACTTGCCCAAGCCTTCACCCGATCCAGCGATGTGTAGCAGCTCTCCCCACTCTCCCAGGCTCTGCTGAGGCAGTAGGAGCCACTGACTCTGCTGCTGCCAGTCAAATCCTGTGACGAAGGAGCGGGAGGTGGGGCCAAAACCCACTGTCTGTGTCTATATGCACAGGCAGCGTGGCTTTAAATCTAGCCAAAAGGTGTGCTGCTATTGGAAGTAGTTTCCTATGGTCGCACACTGAGAAGAGCCAGGAGCACCAGCAGAAAACACAAGAATAGGAGGTTTGGGTACACTCTGTGCATTTCCATTGCACAGAGCAGGTAAGAATAAACCTGTTTGTAAACACTATTTTTTTTTTAAAAAGCAATCACTTTAATCCTTAGCTAAATTTATTGTGTATTGCAAAGTATATGCTGACTATAATCAGGGCCGTTTTTTTCCACTGGGCATGCTGGGCAGTTGCCCAGGGGCCCCACTTGTCTGGAGGGCCCCATCCAGGGCTGATCCTCAGTGCTGCAATCTGCTGCTTAAATTGACTGACTGCACTGGTTGCTCACTTCGCCGGCCGGCATCTAGCTAGCAACCAGTGACGTCAATCAGAGGCCGCCCCAACATTCATAGTGCACCGCGGCTGCCCCAGTGGCTAGTAAACAGGCTCCGCCCACCTCTGCCATGTTCTTCAGACAGCATGGAGAGGGAGCGGAGAGGAAAGATGGCCCTTGATAGCTGGCGCTGCCTTGCTGCTATGAGTGACACACTGTACTGCACCAGGTCGGTGGCATCAAGTAAGTCTAACAATGTCTACTTAAGTAAGTTCAAGTTGTGCATCAAACACAGCCACTGTCTGTGCCCCTCAAAAGCGTCCACTGTGCCCAGCAAACAGCCACTTTGCCCATCAAACAGCCACTTTGCCCATCAAAAGCTGCCACTGTGCCCATCAAAAGCTGCCACTGTGCCCATCAAAAGCTGCCACTGTGCCCATCAAACGCTGCCACTGTGCCCATCAAACTCGTGTTATATTGTCCAAACGTTGTGTTAATGTTTAAACACTGATTTTGTTGGAAGTACCAACAAATATAGCCTTATCGATAATTTGCATTTTTATTCTCGTGCGTGATCGTGTAGACAGGGCCCCAGTGCACTGTATTTCCCCGGGGCCTACAGTGGTGTGAAAAAGTGTTTGCCCCCTTCCTCATTTCCTGTTCCTTTGCATGTTTGTCACACTTAAGTGTTTCGGAACATCAAACCAAATTAAACAATAGTCAAGGACAACACAAGTAAACACAAAATGCAATTTGTAAATGAAGGTGTTTATTATTAAAGGTGAAAAAAAATCCAAACCATCATGGCCCTGTGTGAAAAAGTGATTGCCCCCTAAACCTAATAACTGGTTGGGCCACCCTTAGCAGCAACAACTGCAACCAAGCGTTTGCAATAACGTGCAATGAGGCTTTTACAGCGTCCTGGAGGAATTTTGGCCCACTCATCTTTGCAGAATTGTCCTAATTCAGTTACATTAGAGGGTTTTCGAGCATGAACGGCCTTTTTAAGGTCATACCACAACATCTCAATAGGATTCAGGTCAGGACTTTGGCTAGGCCACTCCAAAGTCTTCATTTTGTTTTTCTTCAGCCATTCGGTGGTGGACTTGCTGGTGTGTTTAGGATCACTGTCCTGCTGCAGAACCCAAGTTCGTTTCAGCTTGAGTACACGAACAGATGGTCGGACATTCTCCTTCAGGATCTCTTGGTAGACAGCAGAATTCATAGTTCCTTTTATCACGGCAAGTCTTCCAGGTCCTGAAGCAGCAAAACAGCCCCAGACCATCACACTACCACCACCATATTTTACTGTTGGTATAATGTTTCTTTTTCTGAAATGCAGTGTTCCTTCTACGCCAGATATACTTGGACACACACCTTCCAAAGAGTTCCACTTTTGTCTCATCGGTCCACAGAATGTTGTCCCAAAAGTCTTGGGGATCATCAAGATGTGTTGTGGAGAAATTGAGACGAGCTTTGATGTTCTTTTTGCTCAGCAGTGGTTTTCTCCTTGGAACTCTGCCATGCAGGCCATTTTTGCCCAGTCTTTTCCTGATGGTGGAGGCATGAACGCTGACCTTAACTGAGGCAAGTGAGGCCTGCAGTTCCTTGGACGTTGTTGTGGGGTCTTTTGTGACCTCTTGGATGAGTCGTCGCTGCGCTCTTGGGGTAATTTTGGGCGGCCGGCCACTCCTGGGAAGGTTCACCACTGTTCCATGTCTTCGCCATTTGTGGATAATGGCTCTCACTGTGGTTCGCTGGATTCCCAAAGCTTTGGAAATGGCTTTATAACCCTTTCCAGACTGATAGATCTCAATTACTTTCTTTCTCAATTGTTCCTGAATTTCTTTGGGTCTCGGCATGATGTGTAGCTTTTAAGGATCTTCTGGTGGACCTTACTGTGTCAAGCAGCTCCTATTTAAGTGATGCCTTGATTGTGAACAGGTGTGGCAATAATCAGGCCTGGGTGTGGCTAGAGAAATTGAACTCAGGTGTGGACAACCACAGTTATAGTATGTTTTAACAAGGGGGGCAATCACTTTTTCACACAGGGCCATGATGGTTTGGATTTTTTTTCACCTTTAATAATAAACACCTTCATTTACAAATTGCATTTTGTGTTTACTTGTGTTGTCCTTGACTATTGTTTAAATTGGTTTGATGTTCCGAAACACTTAAGTGTGACAAACATGCAAAGGAACAGGAAATGAGGAAGGGGGCAAACACTTTTTCACACCACTGTATAGCGCTCTTAAGATGGCCCTGACTATAATATTTCACTGCATTAAAGGCTAGCTTGTAGTTGCCTATAGAAGCAGAAAAGTATCATGAAGTGTTTCATTCCTAAAGCTGGATACACACTATACAATTATCTTTAGACTTTTTCCTTTAGATTTACCAAAACTATATAATATGAGGTCAAACCTTAACACTTTCAATTTTGTTTGTAATCGGACAGGTTCTTGCACTACATAGTTGAAGGTAAGTCTAAAGGAATGTGAACAACAAAAGTTGTATAGTGTGTATCCAGCTTTAGATGTCTGTACACTTGTTGTCTCTGTTGTAGAAGAAAAGAGGTTATATTAAGAATATATGCACACCTGCTGTTTTATACACATTGTGGCAAAGTTTACTTGATGTTTCTCTTGGTAGAGTCTTTATTTGAATGTGTGTTATCTTGTGACATTGTTACAATTATATTGAAGTATTTAATCTGTCTACTTACAAATATTTAATTTTATTGAAATTCATTAGACTGAATAAAACTTTCTTTCTCCCAAAAAGTAACATTTCTGTTTTGTTTTTAGGGAGATGTCATTTGGCAACACAAAGGCAAACCTTTTACTAACCGGTAAAGGAAAATGTGGAATTCTGCAAAAAAACGTAATCCGAGTGACTTAAGACTGGCTGTTTTGCATAACACCTGCTGCATGAAAGGCGCACTGTTGTCTTCATTCAAACAGTGCTAAGTAAACATTCTAAATACGAAGCCAAATACAGGTGTCATTTTGAATATCGTCTATAACAGATGTACGATATACAGTATCTTTGCTGATTGTTTAACCTTCTCTGCAGGAGGCATACATTTTTAGGGATGGTTGTGCTAGCAATTTTATATATTATATTAAAAGCAGGACAAGATCCCAACAAATGATGGCTTGTGTATAAACTCAAAAAGAGATAGACAAGCCTGAGAATCAGCTGGCTTCCTTGTCTTTAGTATGGTACTATATGAGTAAAAAATAAAAATAAACAATATTTTACCAAGATGTTCTTTTTCTGATTACTTGAAGGCACCCAAAATATAAATCTAGATTAACCTATGCTGTAGTAACTAGATATGGGCTAAACACACCCCTGTTTACCTTATCTGTAAAAAAAAAAAACACACCCCTGTTTAGGTTGCAGCAGAACTCCCAAACAGGGGAAAAGTTCTGCCCCGAACCCGTGAACTCCATTGAAGTCTAAGGGAGACGATCATGAGAAATCAAAAGTGCCCATTTTGAAGGCTTATATGCCCATATTACATTTGCCATAAAAGGGGTATGGGGGTCCGGGTACTGCCCTGGGGGACAAGTATCAATGCAAAACATTTTTTGCCGATCAGCTCACGCCGATATATACGTCAGCAGAATGGCACGGCTGGGCAAAACAACGTATGGGTACTTTGTTCCCTTTAATCACATCAATACTGGGCACTTTCGCCCCCTTCCTTCCCAGACCAATTTTCAGCTTTCAGCGCTCTCACACTTTCTGTACCCAAATTAAATTTTTATCATTTTGTTTGCACAAATAGAGCTTTCTTTTGGTGGTATTTATTCACAACTGCGTTTTTTTTTTTTTGCGATATAAGCAAAAAAAGAGCGGACATTTTGAAAAAAAAAAACTATATTTTCTCTTCTATTTTAAAAGAAATCCAATAAAATCTAATTTTGTCATAAATTTAAGCCAAAATATATTCTGCTACATGTTTTTGGTAAAAAAAAATCCTGTTAAGTGTATTATAATATGTACGCAAATGATCATGTACAGATGTGCGCAGGTGATCACGGACATATGTGTGCAAATGATCATTGGGACATGTGATTTTACTGTTTTATATATGTGGGGGACGTGTTTTGGGGATCATTACTGTGTGGGGACGTGTGTGTTTACTTTGTGTGTTTTTACTGTGTGGTGACACTAGACTGGTGATCAGTGAGTAAAAAGCTGTAAAAAACAGCTCATACTCGCTGATCACCAGCCAGCTGCAGAGATCCGCTCTCCTCAGCGACAACTTCTGTGTGAGGAGAGGAGAGCCGATCGCCTAGCAACCGGCTGTTTGTTTACATCACATGACGCCCGTGATTGGACATGGCCATCATGTGACCAGGAGGGCCAATCACAGAGCCCTCCTGCCGATCTAAGATGCGCCGTGTCCGGGTGATTCCTGAATGTCCACTCAGAAAGAGGAAACACCCACCCAGCCGGGTGGGAAGTGGGTAAAAGCCGCTGGGGGGCTCCCGAAGCGCGTGGCCGGCGGGCACGATCCCCGCCGGCCACCTGCGATCGTGAGCACGAGAGACCGCACAGGGATTTGTGTGTGTAAACACACAAATCCCTGTTCTGTCAGGGGAGAGGAGACATATGGTTTGTTCCTACTAAGTAGGAACAACGATATGTTGCCTCCCCCAGTCAGTCCTATCCCCATACAGTTAGAACACATCCAGGGAACACACATTTAACCCCATGATCGCCCCCTAGTGTTAACCCCTTCCCTACCAGTGACATTTACACAGTAATCTGTGTATTTCTATAGCTCTGATTGCTGTATAAATGTTAATGGTCCAAAAAATGTGTCAAAAGTGTCTGATCTGTCCACCGCAATGTCTCAGTATCACTAAAAATTGCAGATCACCGACATTACCAGTAAAAAAAAAAAAATGACATAAACTGATGAAGACATTTTTTTAAAAAACATTTTTGGGGATATTTATTATAGCAAAAAGTTTCAAAATTGTCGCTCTTTTTTGTCTATAGCGCAAAAAATAAAAAACGCAGAGGTGATCAAATACCACAAAAAGAAAGCTCTATTTGTGGTGAAAAAAATATGCAAATTTTGTTTGGGTACAGCATTGCATGACCATGCAATTGTTAGTTAAAGCGACGCAGTGCCAAATTGTAAAAAGTACTCTGGTCGGGAAGGGGGTAAAATCTTCCGGGGCTGAAGTGGTTAAGGTGCAGCAATAAAAATTTAAAATTCATTTAAATGTAGTGTCTGGGGGGGAGGCTTGGTCTGCATGTAAAGTGGTGCATCTGTAGTATGTATAGAGCGTCCTGCAGCAAAAATAATATTTATAAAGAAAAAAAATTGTCAAATCACATTTAAATTGATTCGCGGTTGCAATTGGCAGCACCTGGCTATTTAAAAAAAAATAAAGTAAATGGAGTGGGGTCCCCCCCCCCCCCAAGTCCATACCAGACTGTCTGGACAAGGGTCTCTCCCCCACAACTGTGGGCTGTGGTTGTGGGGATCTGCGGGCAAGGGGCTTACCGGAATCTGGAAACCCCCTTTAAGAAAGGGGCCCCCAGATCCTGCCCCCCCCCCCCCATGTGAATGAGTATGGAGCACTCCTACCCATTCGCCAAAAAAGTATCAAAAAGTAATAAAAAAACAATTGTTTTTGACAATTGCTTAATTAAAAAAAAGTTTCCCCCAATGTAAATCCATCATCAATCACAACGCCCGCCGAAACACGGAAAAAAAAAAAAACCTGCTCCACACTCATTGACGACTGAACGCTGAATGCCTCTTTCGCCATTTGACAGTTCTAATATAGGTAAGAACGGAGCAACCCGGCAACGTCACCTGGTGGCACTGCCACCTACTACGGGCGGAAGCGAGTGATTGGTCCTGCATCCAGGACCAATCACTCGCATGTGATCACTGCATGAGCGATTACAATTAGCTGCAGGAGCTGGCAGCCTTCCACATGTGTTGAGGTGCACAGCATTAAAAACAAACATACAGGCCTTGCTTTTGTTCCCTTGCCAGACAACAGACTGCCTAATGCAACAGACTGCCCTAATGCAGACCAACAGACTGCCCTAATGGTAATCCATGTGAAATACCACAAAATAGCCTACATGTTACAATACACCACAATGGAGACAAGTGTGAAGTGGATATAAGGAGTGGAAGAACCAACAAAGGGTTTGATCACAGCCCTTAGCCCAGATGTCCCACCGCTACAGATGCTACATCTATCCTGTCCTTCTCAATTCTGCAAACCAGCCAGGTGTCAAAGCCCAGGAGCCTGCCCTCGCTCCACGCTGCACTTCAATTCATCTATGACTACTATGTAACTTGAATGGATTAGATTCAACATTGGAACTGCCCACCGAACGTGAAAGGGGGTATACGTTTTTGCTGTAGCATGTGTACAACTCCCTACAGCTGCTGTGTTCAGTTAAGGGGGGCTGTAAAACTGTGTCTCAACAGCCTATTTTTTATCATCCCCTCAGCTGCATGTGTGAATGAGCCCCAAGTTGTTTTCCATAAGCATTAGCTGTGTGCAGCTGTAGCACATGCCGGAATATTGTCATAATTAGATCCAAGGTGTGGAAACACAGTGTTCTCATTATCTCAACTTGACTGAACAAGTATCCTTATTTCAGCAGTGTAACAGGTAGTAATTATTAAACATGTAAGAGGAAGCAATTTGACAACATTTTGGAGTCTGTGTATGTTTTTTTTTTCTCTCCCTGTAGGCTCGCTCATTATCTATCAATCTTTCTTTTGGATAGTTACTTTTTTAACAGCTGCTCTATGCTGGGCTGGTATTAACACCTGTATTGCTGGAGCAATTGGCAAACTATTACCTATAGAAAAAAAAAAAAAAAAACAGACCTGTCGATTAGAACATATCAGTATATTACAGAATTCTGGCAAGTATGCTTCCCCCAAATACAAGCCTGTTGTGAAAACAGCAGTAACTGCACATGAAACTGTATTCATGAAAGATTGTGTATCCAACGTATCCAAATAAAAAAAAAAATGCACTACATCACTGAAATACATGTCCCTGTGTTTTTGTTTTTTTTAATAAACTGCATTCTCATGTGGACTACAGAACACCCCCCTTCTCATCTCAATAACATAGGGGTGTTGTGTAGTCCTGCTCAGGCAGGGATGCTATCACTGCTTGAGATTTCAGTGCTGCAGTGCCATTGTTGTCAGCTCACTACAAACATTAAGGGCCGGTTCACACAGGGATGACTTGTCAGGCGACTTAGCCACCTGACAAGTCGCGTCCCGTTCTGTACTATGGAACCGTTCTAATTGGAGCGACTCAAGTCGCTCCGACTTAGAAAAAGGTTCCTGTACTACTTTTGGGGCGACTTCAGGCGACTTGCATTGACTTCTATACAGTCATTTTGCAAGCCGCTGCTGAAGTCGGATGCCGGTCTCCTGATGCAGTCGCGTTGCAAGTCGTGCTGCCTCAGTGTGAACCGACTCTAAGGAGCTTGCTGCATTTCTACAGGATTAACAGTTTGTTTACAAGGGAAAATGTCCATGTATTTTAAGCGGAACTTCAGTAATTTTTTCATCTTTCCATCTATTAAATCTTCTCTTCTTGTTGTTTTAACTTTGGATAGTAACATTTTTTTTTCTGCCAGTAAATACCTTATACAGGCCGCTTCCTGTTTCTTGTCTGGTAAAAAGCCTAGGCTTATGACATCATGCACAGCTCTCACTCTCTCTCACTTTCATAAGAGTGTGCCAGGAAGGGAGGGGGGGTGAGTCATACGAGGGCCAATAAGAGCTGCAGAGCTGGAGGTGTGTCTGTGTAAATTAACAGGTAGAAGCTTCAGCTGCCCAGAGTTAAAATGGCTGCAGCCAGATTCAGGGGAGGGAGATTTCTGCAGCATATTTGGCAAGTACAGAGTCACAGTATATATAAAATATGCAAAGTGGTTGGAGGGAAGCTTCAGAATGGCAAAGATGTTTTTATTTCAAACTATTTGAGCAGACTGCAGTTCCTCTTTAAGATATGTGCTAAAAATGTTTTTTATTTTATTTTGCCCAGACAAAAGACATAAATTTAACACTTTTTATAGGACAGTTAGGCCGGCTTCACACTGGGGCGATGCGGGCGGCGACGGTAAAGCAGCGTTATATTTAGCGCTGCTTTACCATCGTTTTAGCCGCAGTATACGGCCGCTAGCGGAGTGGTTTTAACCCCCGCTAGCGGCCGAAAAAAGGGTTAAAAACCTCCGCAAATCGCCGCTGCTGCGCTTTGCCGGCGGTATCCCCGCGGTGTCCCATTGATTTCAATGGGTAGGAGCGGTATAGGAGCGGTGAATACACCGCTCCTTCACCGCTCCAAAGATGCTGCTAGCAGGACTTTTTTTTACCGTCCTGCTAGCGCACCGCTCCAGTGTGAAAGGACCCGCTTTTTTCAGGAGCTACACAGGCGCTATTTTTAGCGCTGTAGCTCCTGAAAAACGCCCCAGTGTGAAAGCACCCTTAGCCATTCTAAAATGAAACCGCTGATATATTTGATTAATGAGAGAGGTTTTTGTTAAAAGATGTCTGTAAAAAGGCTATTTCCAGGAAAAAAAAGGGGAGGATCTTTCTGATTACAAAGCTTCTCATTGCTATTTTCCCTTTCCTTCGCATACTCTCACCTCTGGCATTGTTAATGTAATGTCTGAAGGAAATAAAACGACAGGTTAAGAAAGAAATGATTTCTGGAAGAAATTATAAGCATTATACAACATATTACAACAAGACAATTTGATGAATGGAGTCTATCAACAAAGGGATAAAGGATATCCAAGATAAAACTTTGCACTGCGGTGTGAGTCATGATGAAATTTGGCAATGATAGTTGTGAGTTCAGGTAAAACTCATGAGCTTTCAGGAGGCCACCCCTCTGTGTATAAGTAGTCATCATCCTATTTTTTTCCTCTAGACTGCTGCCCCATTACAAATTTGACTTATTAAATTACATTGGTTATTTGCTGGTCAAAATGGAAGAACATAGCCAAGCTAAAATGCTTGTTCTGAGAAAGTGTTGAAGCCAGAGGTAGCCAGGCAACTGGCAATATCAGGAGGTGGTCAGCAATGGAATTCCTTTTATTTCCCTCATTACAGATACAGATGAAATTGGCTGTGTCCACTGCACTCCATCCTAAATACGTGGGTGATTGTAATGACTGCCATCGGTAATCCAATAATATTTAAAGATTAAAGTAGAAGTACAACCAAAGCTTGTTTGGCTATACTTCTCCTGTGGATCACAGTAGTGCAGTTCGTTCTGAACTCCTGTGACTCCTGAAGTCTGCTGTCGGCTGATTTCACAGAGCTGGTACAAGCTTGGGAAAGATCGCAACCATATGGTCAGGATCCAACCAGGAGCCTGGACCAGCACCCAGCTCAGCCTCTCAGTGAGCTGCTGAGAGCCTGAACCGGCCGCTCCCGCCCCCTTCACAGCTCTGCACTCCAGTGAGCATGGGGGAGGGGGGTTAGAGCAGAGAGTCAGTGACTGACGGTCACCAGATTTCTGCTCAGGGAGCTCTGAGAACCAAGCAATCAGCAGTGTTTGATCACTCGGTTCTCAGTGTTAGAGCCGGCGGGGGACCGATGCTGCATCCACCTAAGTATGTATGATTCCAAAATAATAAGTAATCCTATACTTCTCTTTAAAAGCGGTTTTGTACTCAAATTTGCAAGTTAATCTTAACCACTTGCCTACCAGGCACAAACACCTGACCAAGCCATTTTTCAGCTTTGATCACCTCTGCGGTTTTTATTTCTTGCGCTATAAACAAAAGAGGGACAAGTTTGAAAAAACATAATATTTTTTACTTTTTATTATAATAAATATCCAATTATTTTTTTTTTTTAAACAAATTTTTTCCTCAGTTTAGGCCGATACGTATTCTTCTACATATTTTTGGTAAAAAAAAATCGCAATAAGCGTATATTGATTGGTTTGCGCAAAAGTTATAGCGTCTACAAAATAGGGGATACATTTATTTTTTTTACCAGTAATGGCGATCAGCGATTTTTATCATGACTGCGACATTGCGCCGGACATATCGGACACTTTTGACACATTTTTGGGACCATTCACATTTATACAGCGATCCGTGCTTTAAAAATGCATTGATTACTGTATAAATGTGACTGGCAGGGAAGGGGTTAACACTAGGAGGCGCTGCAGGGGTTAATGTGTTCCCTATGTTAGTGATTCTAACTGTGGGGGGAGGGGACTGACTGGGGGAGGGGACGGATCGGTGTCCCTATGTACAAGGGACACACCATCGGTCTCCTCTCCAGTGACAGGACGTGGATCTGTGTGTTTACATACACAGATCCACGTCCTGCTCAGTTACTGGGCAATTGCGGGTGCCCGGCGGACATCGCGGCCGCGGGGCACGCGCATCGGGTCACCAGCGACGCGGCGCGCGCGCGAGCGCGCCTCCCGCGGCGCGCGCACGCCCCCTAGTGGCCAAAATGTAGACGCCGTCATATGACGGCATCCCGCCACAAGAGCCGCACCACTCCGCCGTCAATTGACAGTGGGCTGTCGGCTACTAGTTAAAGAAATCTGTTAGTGCCAGAGATGATCAAATGCCCATTAAAAAATGTTTTTTTGCCGTAATTACCTTTTAACCGCTTCCCGACCGCCAACTGTATATATATGTCGGCAAAATGGCACAGCGCACTCGCCACCCGGTCGGGAGCTCCGTGGCCGCGGGACCAGCGGACTCGATGGCCACTGGTGTCCCGCGATCGGGTCTTAGAGCTGAAGAACGGGGAGAGGTGTAAACAAACCTCTCCCCACGCTTCCTACTCTGCCTGTCATTGATCAGCTGTTCCCTGTCATCGGGAAAGCCGATCAATGACGTCAGACATACAGCCACGCCCCCTATTGTGTAAAAAAACACAACACGTCACACTTAGCCCCTCCCCGCCCCCTAGTGGTTAACTCCTTCACTGCCACTGTCATTTACATAGGAATCAGTGCATTTAAATAGCACTGATTTCTATATAAATGACAATGGTCCCAAAAATGAGCTGCTTGCTCTTAACATTGAGCATGCGCGGGATCGAGCAGTGAATGCTGGGAGCACAGCATTCACCGCATCCCGGAAGTAAGTGCTTGTGGGTTTAAAATGCCCACAAGCAAAATAGAAACGCCCGGCAGGAGATTTTTATATGTTACCGAAACGGAGGAAATCGGCGATCGTGGAGAAAAAAAAAGCAACACGTGAGTGCATCATTAATAGTGTATTGATAAAACAATGACTGAAAAAAAAAAAAAGATATGTCCGTGGAATCCCGCTTTAAGTATGTGTAATGGCGCCTTCGGAAATCCAGTGATATTGAAAAGTCACCAGCACTGTATTGTTTGTTCTCATATTTTGTTCCACTAGTGACTTCCCCAAAATCAGGCCCATATCATCGATGATATGATTTCACAGCTGGCAATAGCCATATAAATTAAAGACCGTATTCCCTTTTTAATTTTCTTAGGGGTCCAAGTTTGGTGCTCTTTTCCGCAGACTTAAACGTCTTTGTGCACTGACCTTGAATATAAGCAGTATTTAAATTGCAGCCTTGTCATAAATTCTATCTTTGTAGAGAACATACAAGTTTATTGACACTAGCCACAGAGGTGATTCAAGTATGTGGTCATTTAGAGTTGTTACTTCTGTAACATTGTCCCTGCCAGTGAGTTCCAGTTTGAGATCACTGTTCCTGTTTGCTGGTGCAGTTTGTATGTATGTGTGGAATATGTTAATATTTGAAATACCATTAACCACTTAAGCCCCGGACCATTTTGCTGGCCAAAGACCAGAGCACTTTTTGCGATTCGGCACTGCGTCGCTTTAACTGACAATTGCGCAGTAGTGCAACGTGGCTCCCAAACAAAATTGACGTCCTTTTTTTCCCATAAATAGAGCTTTTTTTTGGTGGTATTTGATCACCTCTGCGTTTTTTTTATTTTTTGCGTTATAAACAAAAAAAGAGTGACAATTTTGAAAAAAAAACGCATTTTTTTTTTTTTTGCTATAATAAATATCCCCAAAAAATGTATAAAAATAAATATTTTTTTCCTCAGTTTAGGCCGATACGTATACAATTAAGCGTTTATTGATTGGTTATAGCGTCTACAAAATAGGGGTTCGTTTTATGGCATTTTTATTAATAATTTTTTTCCTTACTAGTAATGGCCGCGATCTGTGATTTTTATCGTGACTGCGACATTATGGCGGACACATCGGACAATTTTGACACATTTTTGGGACCAATGTAATTTTTACAGCGATCAGTGCTATACAATTGCACTGATTACTGTAAAAATGACACTGGCAGTGAACGGGTTAAACACTAGGGGGCTAGGGAGGGGTTCAGTGTGTACTGGTGAGTGATTCTAACTGTTAGGGGGCATGGCTACGAATGAAACTTCACTGATCATAGCTCCCGATCACAGGTGTCACTAGACAGAATGTCATTAGGCAGAATGAGGAGATGCTTGTTTACATTAGCATCTCTTTGTTCTTCAGCTCCGTGAGAGGATCGTGGGTATCCTTGCGGCGATCAAGTCCGCAGGACCCGCGATCCTACTCGTGGAGCTCCCAGCAGGGTTGCGCATGTGGGCCGCCGCTGATGCCGCGCATGTGACCATACGGCTGCAAATTCAAAAGGACATACCTGTACGCCCATTTGCCCAGCTGTGCCATTCTGCCGACGTATATGTACATGCAGCGGTCGGCAAGTGGTTAAAGCTGAACTCTGGGGAAAATTCAAAACTATTGTTGCAGTGTGGTGCATTAAAGGTAAAAATGTCCCACTACTTGTCGTTCTCCTCCCATCCCTAAACACTTACCTGACTCCTTCACCGATCCAGTTGTCCTGTCTGTAGCACCGCTACTCTCTTCTTGTCTCGCACAAGACACTGAGAGTAGTGGGAGCCATAGACTCCTGTTGCTGTCAGTCAAATCCTGTAAGGAGGGAGTGGGAAGCATCGCTGAGCCATGCTGTGTCTATAGACATACACAGCCCGGCTCGGAAAGCACATCTAAACGGGTGTCCACTCACGGCTTGCTGAGGGGACACACGGAAGAAGGAACGGAGAGTGCTGCTGGTGGGGGACTCCAGAAGAGGAGGTAAGGGACAGCACTGTGCAATGCCATTGCACTGATTAGGTGAGTATTTCTTCTTATTCATTTTAATGGAAGAAACAATAACCTTTGCAAGGGTTGTTTTGACATTTTCCCAAAGATCAGCTTTAATAATCTGGCATTTTTCGTAAATAATGCACCTGCAAATTAGACAACAACTATTTGGCCTCTATGGATACTAGTTGCCTCACGTTGTTTTGAAAACCCATATATTAAATAACTGGCACACCTCTTTTATAGCTGGCATGATAATTGGCAGTTAACCTAATATGACTTGTCTTTGCAGCTGGGTTTGTAAATGTAACTTCGTTGCCTAGTTTTGCATAAGGCATTTTTGTCATCTTGTCCTTCCTATGCATGAATAGCACATAGCGCACACACACTGCCACTTCTGGTTTAGCAGCTGAAGAATAGGAAACATTTTCAGTGATCACATGACTGATGTACACATGACACAAGTTCAATATTATGAGTTTTTGTTTTTTTACCATAATGTAGATCCCATTTAGTAAGTGTATATTAAAGAACTGCAGTCAAGCACGCTGAGTCCAAAAAAAAAACAGTATGCAGTTTAAACATCGTAAATCCTTATTAGGAGATAGTGGTATATAAAAATGCCCTTTTCATCCCCCACACTGCTTGTGTGAGTGGCCATGTGTACAGTACTTTGGGCAAATGAAATCCTGGATGCAGTATTCCGGGAATAGTCCGGATCGATCTGCCTCGCTGGCCCCGTAAATTCTTACGCATGCGCAGTAATGCTTCCTCTCTGGATGAATACACATGGATCTCCTCGAACTCTCCTCCTATCCTCCACCCTCATCCGGGCCCCTCCAGATCTGCAGCCCTCCTTGGCTGTCCTGTGACTTCCCTCAGCCTTCCTCCACTCTTCACACCCTCCATATCCTTCTCTGGCAGCAAACTCTCACGAGAGTGAGACTGATGATTCTATCCCATGACTCAGCGCAAAGGAAGCAGACCATGTCACTTTCCTAGGCCAGTGGTTCTCAACCCTATCCTCAAGTACCCCCAACAGGCCATGTTTTGGGAATTTCTCTTAGATAAAACAGCTGTCCAAAATACCAAGCCATTGCCTCTGATTTAAAGCACTCGTGCAAGATAAAGGAAAAGCTGCAAACAGGGTTGAGAACCACTGGCCTAGGCGATTTACAAGCAATGAAAGTGGAAGTATAGAAATTAAGGTATTTACTGGCACCACATGACAATTGTGCCTTTCAATAATAACACCTCAAGGGCAGAAGATGTAATAGAAGGAAAGAAAAAAAATGACTGAAGGTCTGCTTTAAAAGAAACCTGTACTGAGAAAATGTGTAGCCATCATTGATGAACTTTTGTTCCAAACATATCGGAGAACTAACCACAGATCTTCTGTGGATGTAGGCTGTCTCAAATCCTTCTGTCTCTTCATGTAATCTAAGACAGATGGGACGATGTTGAGATTAGGGATCTGTGGGGGCCAAGCCATCCGTTCCAGGAATCTTTGTTCTTTTTTACACTGAAGACAGTTCTTAATGGCTGTATGTTTGGGGTCATTGTCCTGTTGCAGAATAATTTTGGGGCCAATCACATGCCTTCCTGATGGTATGGAATAATGTATAAGTATCTGCCTGTATTTCTCAGGATTGAGGACACCATTGATCCTGACCAAATCTCCAACTCCATTTGCAGAAACGCAGCCCCAAACTTGCAAGGGAACTCCACCATGCTTCACTTTTGCCTGCAGACACTCATTATTGTACCGCTCTCCAGCCTTTCGATGAACAAACTGCCTCCTGCTACAGCCCGATATTTCAAATTTTGACTCATCAGTCCAGAGCACCTGCTGCCATTTTTCTGCACCTCACTTTCTATGTTGATGTGTAAGCATCTGCTCCATTAAGTTTCCTTGGCCAACCACTGCGATTACTGTCCTCTGAATTGCCTTTTTCTTTGTGCTTCTTTAAAAGAGCTTGACCAGCTCATTTTGAAACCCCGTTCTGCTTTGAATACTTTGCCTAGGAGAGACCTTGCTGATGCAGTATAACTACCTTGTGCCTTGTGCCTTGCCATGGTGTATGACCTGTGACATGACACTGTCTTCCACAGCCTTACCTTAGTAGCAGAGTTTGGCAATTTCTGCACAGTTAATGACTGTGTTTCAACCTACATATGAAATTGATGGTCATTAGCACCTGCTTGGTGTAACTGGTTAATCATACACCATCCAACAAAATCCCTGACTCTGTGTAAGTGTAACCTACACTTACGCAGGCTCGATCACTGTGGGGGAGTAGTGTGAGTGATACCACATCCACTGCAGGAGTGCCAGAAAGGGATGGTGCTCATCCCAGCTCCTGTAGTCACTGGAAGGAAGAGAGATGAGATCCCCGGTGCTGCACATCCACGGAGTCCTATGGTGGTTACACAAGATACAAGTCCATCCAGTTCAACCACAAATAAAAAAATAATAATATCATAAAAGAAAAAAAATAATAATATTGTGATAAGAGAGACAACCTTAGCCTGGGCTCCCACCAGGCCACGCCCTCAATGTGTTGCGTTTCACCCCTGGAGCTTAGTCATGGGGATTTATGTAAGTGTACAACGTGCGCAAGTGTAAGAATTGATGCTGGCAGGGCCGCTGATAAAAATCATTGGGCCCCATACAGCCAATCTGACGGGGCCCCCTTCAGCTCCACCCCTGGTCCCTCCTTCAGCCACACCCCTGGCCCCTCCCCAGACCCTGCCTTGGAAAAAAGTGCAGGTCTGTCTACAAGTGATATATTTTTTTTTTTGGTGGTATTTGGTCACCTCTGCGGTTTTTACTTTTTGCGTTTCTAAACAAATAAATAAAAACAATTTTGAAATAAAAAATGTATATTTTTTACTTTCTGCAATAAATTTTTTTAACAAATTACATTTCTTCAGTAGTTTAGGCCAATATGTATTCTGTAACATATTTTTTGTAAAAAAATAAATAAAAAAAAATCGCAAAAAGCATTTCTTGATTGGTTTGCACAAAAGTTATAGCATCTACAAATACAATACATGTGATATATTTATGTATTTTTTATTTATTGTTACTAGTAATGGTGGCGATCAGCGACTTGGCAGTGGGACATGCCAATGCCATAATGTACTTCAGAGACAGTGCAACCCATGCTGCCAATGCCATATTGTGCTGCAGACAGTGCCACCCATGCCGCCAATGGCATAACGCCATTGGCAGCATGGGTGGCACTGTCTGCAGCACATTATGGCATTGGCAGCATGGGTGGCACGGTCTGCAGCACATTACGGCATTGGTGGCATTGTCTCTGCAGCACTTTGAGGCATTGGCGGCATGGGTGGCATTGTCTCTGCAGGCAGCACATGCGTTATGGGCCATAACGCATGTGCTACCTGCAGACAGTGCCACCCATGCTGCCAATGCCCTATTGTGCTGCAGAAAGTGCCATCCATGCTGCCATTTGCTGCAGACAATGCCACCCATGATGCTAATGCCATAACGCATGTGCTGCCTGCAGACAGTGCCACCCATGCCGCAATGTGCTGCAGACAGTGCCACCCATGACGCTAATGCCATAACGCATGTGCTTCCTGCTGACAGTGCCAACCATGCCGCCAATGCCATATTGTGCTGCAGACAGTGCCACCCATGCCGCCAATGGCATAATGCCATTGGCAGCATGGGTGGCACTGTCTGCAGCACATAATGCCACTGGCTGCATGGGTGGCACTGTCTGCAGCACATAATGCCACTGGCTGCATGGGTGGCACTGTCTCTGCAGGAAGCACATGCATTTTGGGATTAGCGTCATGGGTCGCACTGTCTGCAGCACATTACGGCATTGGCGGCAAGGTTGGCACTGTCTGCAGGCCGCACATGCGTTATGGGCCCTAACACATGTGCTACCTGCAGACAGTGCCACCCATGCCGCCAATGACGTAATGTATAGATGCTGCTGCAGTACTAGTAGATCTGGAATCCCCCCCCCCCCCAAGCAAGCACACACCTGTGTTAGCCGGGCCCCAGGAGGAGTCACTTCCTGCCTGATCATGCTGCTGCCTGGACTGGAGTGCGGGTGTCCACAAACGATTGAAATCAAATGCCAGCTGCTTCTTTCTTTTCTTCTGCCGCCGGCGCCGCCGCTCGCCTCACTGCTTCTTCTCTCGGGCCGGGCCGAGTGAAGAACAGAGCAGAGGAGAGGAATCACTCCGCAGCGCCAGGGAAGGACGTGCTGGCCGGGACTTGAGCCAGTATGAGGAGCGGGCGCGGTAGAGACATTCTTCCGCGCCCGAAATAGAAAAAATAGTCCCTCCCCCTCTAGCCACGTGCAGTGCAGATATTGAGCTAAAAAAAAAAAAACGCAAAAAGAAACCGGGGGGGGGGGGGGGATCTAGTGGCGGCTGTTGTATGACTCGGCTGGACAATTTATTTATTTTTTATTTTTTTGCATTGATTAGTTCTGTGTTCAGGTTGCCCGGGCCCCCCTGCTGGCCGGGCCCGGTACAACGGGGCCAGTTGTACTGGCCTATCAGCGGCCCTGGATGCTGGTATGGCGATCCATGCACTAGCTTCTGTGGGTGCACACACGGTGATTGGTCAGCGAGGGAGCCAAAGACTCGATGTCCGCCGGACGCCCGCGATCGTTCCCTGCAGAGACAGAACAGGGATCTGCCGAAGTAAACAAGGCAGATCTCCGTTCTGACGGGATTACACTGAGATCTTGTCTTTCTGCTATGCAGGAAGATGGATCTCTGTGTTATCCCAGGCAGCCCATCCCCATACAGTTAGTAAACACACCTAGGGAGCACAGTTAAGCCTTGCTTGCCCCTGATGTTAACCCCTTCCCTGCCAGTGTCATTAGTACAATGTCAGTGCATATTTTTAGCACTGATCACTGTAATAATGCCACTGGTTCCCAAAAAAGTGTCAAAAATTTCAGTTAGGTGTCTGATCTTTCCGCTGCAATGTCGCAGTCCCGTTAAAAATCACGGATCACCGCCATTACTAGTAAATAAAATAATAATAAAAATGCCATAAATCTATCCCCTATTTTGTAGATGCTATAACTTTTGCGCAAACCAACCAATATACGCTTATTGGGGTTTTTAACCAAAAATATGTAGCAGAATACATATTGGACTAAATTGATGAAGAAATTTTTTTTTTTTTTTTAATTATTAGGTATGTTTTATAGCAGAAAACTTTTTCAAAATGTGTTTTTTTTTTTGTTTAAAAAAATAAAAAACCGCAGAGGTGATCAAATACCAAAGAAAGCTCTATTTGTAGTAAAAAAAGGACATCAATTTTATTTGGGTACAGTTTCACACGACTGCGCAATTGTCAGTTAAAGTAACGCAGAGCGGTATCGCAAAAAATGGCCTGGTCATTAAGGGTGTAGAACCTTCAGGGGCTGAAGTGGTTATAGTGTATTTTTTCCCAGAAAATTGCATTTAAAAACTGCTGCGCAAATACTGTGTGACATTAAAAATTGCAACACCCACCATTTTATTCTCTAGAGCCTCTGCTTTAAAAAAAATATATAATGTTTGGGGGTTCTAAGTAATTTTCTAGCAAAAAATACAGATTTTTACATGTATGTGAGAAGTGTCAAAAAAGGCCTGGTCTTCAAGTGGTTAACAGCATGGCAATATTTTGTTCTCCTAAATTAGTGCAGGTTATACATTCAACAATACTCATCAGGGAACAGAAAGATGACATCAACTCTGTATAATATATAGCTATATCGATTTAAAACATGTTACGCTATCCGTATAAAGTGCATAAATTCATAACAAATATTCAATCAAGTGAAGGATCAAAAAAAAATCAAGAAATCATATGTATGTAGCGCTGGCTACTGGCGAGCATGCGCTATGTGTTTTTGAAAATTAATATTCCTGAAACCACAGTTGGGTTTTAGGGCTAATTCTGTTAAATTATGATTTCAGTACCAATCTAGTACCAGGATTGCACTGAGCTCTACTTGGCCGCAGGTGTCGCTGTCACCGCCGGCAAGTATGAGAACGCAGTTTAGCTGGGTGTATTGGATGCCATTCTTCCTCTCGGAACCAGCCCAGTGGCAGTGTTTATCCTGCTGTGATTTTTGGGAGGGGGTATTTAAGGTACTGAGATCACGTGTTTGGGGGGTTCTGGTCCAGAAGATATCTTCTGTCTGTTTGGTCCTGGTCCTCCTGACCAGCCCTCAAGGCCCTCCTGGCCTGGGGTGCGGATCCATGCAATTCCAAGTCTCGGGGCTGGATAGCCCAAGGCAAAGCAACTGCAGGGACAGGCCTGAATGGATATTGGGGCCTAATGATTCAAGGGTGGTCCGGTGCCGTCTCATCTAAGGAGAGGCCCAGCAACTGGAGGATTCTTCAGGAGAAGGCCATGCACAAGGCGGGTTTCTCTGAAGGGGCCTAGATTTACACTTATACGGTATCGCCGGACCGGCTGAGAGATACTGGTACCGTATGATAGCTCTCTAAATTTGTCTATGTCCCTCAGTTACATTCAAGTCTGTGGCAGAGACTTTCCTCAAGTATTCTACATTCAAGTCTGTGGCAGAGACTTTCCTCAAGTATTCTACATACAATTCTGTGCCAGAGACTTTTCTTTACTTAACGCCTTGCCGGCTGCTAGGCCTAGTGAGAGGAGGTCTATCCGGGGGTTGTGAGAATCCAGCTGTGAAACAGTTATTCTCTGGATTTCTTCTATAAGAGACTTCCTATTCTTGCATTGCAAAAGTACCTGAACTTTCCTCCTAATCCCTTATTGAGAGACGTTATCGTTTAAATAAATAACCCAAAATGGAAGATTCAGTGTCAGTTTCTGAAATTCTTTGCAATTCTTTGGGCCATCTACCACGGGAAACCCTAGACGGAGACGAGGTAAAGAAGGTAACGGTAAGCCCAATAAAACCAGCAGCTCCTTTGGGGGTCAGTGCTACATGTACAAATAGAGATAAATTAAAGAAAGTTGATATATGATCCCATAAAGTGCTCTTGTGCAGAAAGTATGTGTTTGCAAAATTCTATGCTCTAGCGTGAGTAAAGATTTCTTCGCACCCAAAAGTGCACACGGCACTTACAAGCTATTGTCAATCCAAGATGGGAGTCAATGGGAGCACCTTATCCCAGTATCCCCATGGGATGGATGGATATCAAGAGAAGAAATTCCAAGGTAGAGTATCACATAACCAGGATGGTCCTCATAAGCTCAGTGAGAGGGAGAGACAAAGGAGGGACTCGCTGTAGTAAATCAAAGTTCAAAACTTTTTAATAAAGGTTAAAACTACTTGCAAACAAGCATATAATGCAGTCAAGGTAGGTACAATAAGGTCACCACTGTAACTCCCTACAGCTCTCGAGGCGTTTCATTCCAATGAACATTATCAAGGGATGTAGGAATAGAGGACATAGATCCCTCCCCTCTGTTCCTTATGATCTTTTTATTGCTTGCTACAAAACCGAAGCTTGCTGGCAGTGGGAGGGGTTATATAGTGGATGTCCCTCCATTTTTTTTATTTTTTGTTGTTTTTGCCAGAATCCTGTCACCTGAAGGTAGCTGCATATAGCCCATGGTTAATACTAAGATCCTGTGGCATGTACTCCAAAAAAGCTATTTTATCAGTAGTCAAAATTTGTACTCACCGTAAAATAGTAGTTTTAGGAACACAGGTCCCACCCCTTTGTGTTTATGAGCATGATACTACTTTACTTCAAAATGCATGCTGGTAGTGGGAGGGGTTTTAACCTGGGCTGCCCTACAGTTTTTTTTTTTTTGCCAGTGTCCAGTCCTCCTGTAAATAACTATTAAAATCTGAAGTTTAGTTACATTTTCTTTGTTGCTCTACTGCATTACATAATTTACCTCAAATGAAGAGTGTCCTATGTCCTGCTGGTTGCTTCCTATTGAAGAAATCCTCCTTTTACTGATGTCAGATCCACCTTGCACTTCTGAGAACTTCCGGCACTGTATTGAGTAGCAGCGGCTGTAAATGTCTCCAGACACCCACCTTAAAGGGGTTGTAAACCTGTTATTTAAAAAAAAAAAAAAAAAGTCATACTTACCTCTACTATGCAGTTTGTTTTGCACAGAGTGGCCCCGAGCTGCCTCTTCTGAGGTCCCCCGGCGGCGCTGGTGGCTCCTCCCCGCATTGAGTGCCCACATTGGAGAAGGCTCTCCTAAGGCGGACACCCGTGCGGGCGTGCGCTCATTGGATTTGATTGACAGCAACCGGGAGCCCATGGCTGCGCTGCTATCAATCGAGCCAATCACGAGACACCAGCTAGATCGGGGTCAGGTAAGTAAAACGGGGGCTGGGGGGGGGGCTGCAGCACCACAGAAGGTTTTTCACCTTAATGCATAGAATGCATGAAAGCGGAGGTTCACACAAAAATGGAACCTCAGCTTTTTAGATCCCTCCCCTCCTTAGATCCCTCCCCTCCCTCTGTGTCACATTTGGCACCTTTCAGGGGGAGGGGGGTGCAGATACCTGTATAATACAGGTATTTGCACCCACTTCCGGGGCCCCTTGCCCCCCCCCCCACTGTCTGCTGGGAAACACACGGATCCCAGAGACTCGCACATGTGCAGTAGGGAACCGGGAAGTGAAGCTGAGCGCCAGATCGGCTTCGGGTGCCGACATGGAGGGCACCCTGGACAGGTAAGTGTCCATATTTTAAAAGTCAGCAGCTGCAGTATTTGTAGCTGTTGACTTTAAAAAAAAAAAAATTTCGGCAGACCTCCACTTTAAGGTGAAAAACCATGAGGGTTTACAACTCCTTTAATTGTTTTGTTTTCACAGAGTGCAACATATTCTGTGAATAAGAGATGGACGGATGAATGACAGGATACCCTCCTCCACTCACAGAATATGTTGCATTCTGTGAAAATGATACAAAGAGCTTTCTCCATGGAGTAGAGTGAAGACATCAGAAACTTTATCAGCCACAGCTGCTGCTATTAACGTATGCCGTGCTGGAAGTTCACAGCTACGAGAAGGATCCGATGTAAGTAAAGGGACGATTTCTAGAAAAAGTCAGCAGGATATACTGTAGGTTTGTTATGGCACTGTGTGGACACTATTAGAGCAAGAGCAGTAGGGGAGTAGCTAAAGCACTGGGTTAAAATACATAGGAAGCAAGCACCTGTACAGACAAACCTAGCAGGGAATATATCTGTACCTGAATGATATTGTTTCTGAGACAAGGGCCATGTCATTTATCAGAGGATTTCCTGTTGCCAGATAACAAGGGCTGTAGTTGAAGCATACACTGCAACAGACTGATACAGAATGTTTCAATGGGCATCTTGTCATCACATTTTTTTATTTTTGCAATTCATCCTGGCTAATGGTTCATTTCCTACTTTGACCTCTTCTGGATAGTCCATGGCTGGATTTCATTGTCCCTTCTCTTGTGATGACCAGGCCACCCTTTTCCAATCCATTCACAAATGAGCTGCAGTGTCTTGGAAAACAACAGGTTCACAATGTCTGTCAGTTGTCTGGTATTTTTTCTTAAGCCACTTCCCACATTGTGTGTCCTTGTAGCTGTGAAGAGGCCATTTCTTGAGAGGGTTCACCATGACTCCTTTTCATGTCATGCTGCCAGACTTGATAGATGACTCTTTGTCCTCTTTTTAATTACCCAGAGGATAAGTCACTGTTCTACTGTTGTCACCAGTTTAATTTTTCTTTCACCCATGTAGGTTTGTAAAGTTATAAATGGAAGTTGACATTAATGCGATAAGGTTTAAACATAATTAAGAAAAACAACGTTCAAATATGATTAAACTTTCACAGACATTTTGTCTTTTCTTCTAGATACGTGTTATCTACTTACTTTATAGTCTTGCCAGATTTTACTTATTAATTTCTCTATTAGTATGGTTTGAAAAAACAGAGGCTAAAATTGAGTTATAGCATTTCATACCTTATATATGCTGCCATTCTAATGGGTGTCACATGATATGTGAATAATGTAT
The DNA here is from genome assembly GCA_028564925.1 of Lithobates sylvaticus. NCBI lineage: Eukaryota > Metazoa > Chordata > Amphibia > Anura > Ranidae > Lithobates > Lithobates sylvaticus. The sequence goes on from CM053026.1 coordinate 223,429,845, forward strand.
GGAAGCTTTTTAATAAGCTGTATGTGGTTATAGACTGGTATTTCACATAATACATATGTAACACTGGGACTTAGGACCAAAGGCTACCTACCCCCTTAGAGACCTCCGGTCACCTAGGCATTTGTTGGGAAGCTTAGAAAAGGTAGCTACACCACTTACAGGGAAAAGCTATTTAAAGCATATCTTTTTGAAAAAATGTTTTATTAAGGTTTTAGAAAATGTATAATTGCAAAACAGAGCTTTAGGGCATTTCCCAGCTCAGAATGCTTAAAACATAAAGCATAACAGTAGAACAGCAAATAATAACAGAAAAACAACCAGTGCTCAAAACTCATGCGAGAAGGTATACATAGTATGATCTTCAGAACAGACTCCAGGCCACAGTTCTGAATCTATCAAGGTATTCTCCCCACCCCACTACATAACATGCAGTGTCTTCAACTAGCAATAAAACTCAGTCTACAGGTGGACGGCTGGGTTGTTACATATTGGGTGATAACTACAATTCGACCTAGGGAGATGTTGGGGCAGTTAGAATTAACCCACAGATCCCAAACCTTGTTGAATTTGTCGGGAGAGCCCTGAGACTGATAAGTGGCTTTGTGAAGTGGTACCACAGAGTTAATCAGGCTTTATCTAATTTCTACTTTAACACAATAGCTTTCCTAGCATAGAAAAGTAACAGCCCAAGAAATGTTCTGGTATGGACTAACGAATTCACCAATCCTAGAAGGCAAATATCTACCATTAAGGAAATATATATTGTAATGAGGGATGGGATGAAACTAAGAATTTCTGACAAAAAGTGGAATATGACAGGGCAAGTCCAGAATATGTCGGTAAAATCCGCCGGATATGGTGTGCAATATTTGTGGTGTCAAAGTCGATGTAGAATTTTAAATTGTATCAACTGGTCCCTTACCGATATTAGTTGAAGAAAAGTTCTCCCATTCATTGCTATCCAGGGTTGGCACCTCCCTACGCCACTAGGCCTGAAGCCTCTCCAACCCTACATGGACTGAGAAGAGAAGAGAGTTCTATATTTCAAGCAGTGGTTTAGTCAGGGAGTCGTCACACAGAAGGGACTCCAGTTCATTAGAGGTAAGGTGCAGTGAAGAGGAGCCAAATTCTGACCAGTAGGCATTGCGGAGCTGCAGAAACTTGAAACAGAAGGAATTGGAAAGGCTAAAGTGTCACTTCAGCCCATAAAACGTTAAAAGAGAATCCCTATCACAAAGTTGGTTCAACGTTTTAATGCCCTTAGAGGCCCATAGTGAGGGGTCAGGGATTGAGAGAAATTTGGGTAGATTGGGATTACACCATAGGGGAGTGTGAGTGGACCAACCTGTGGAGGATGGGGGTGCTCATTGATACTAGCAAGTGCCAGGATTTGAGAAGCGCCTTCATAGATGGCAACAGGGCAGGGAAGAGGAGACATGTACACCCCTATACAAGAGGTTACGCCCGGTTTCATAGGAGCCTGAATATGCTGCTTCAAGCTCAACCGCTGCATTGGAGTCATCAGATTGAAGAAGCCAATTGTGGTGCATGGGTTAGCAGGGCTGCCATGAAGTATGTATACAGATCTAGACAGGCAAGACCTCTGTGCTTCCATGGCCTAAATAAAATTGCTCTGCTAAATCTGGGTGTGTGGGATTGCCACAAAAAAGGAAGATACCATACTACTGAATTGCTGGAAAAAGGACTGTGTTATCCATATCAGGGAATGCCTAAGAAGACAGGAAGAACCTTCATCTTTAGTAAATTTATTCTACTGTTAAGTGTCACTGGTAAGTTTTCCCAGGCTTTCAATTTGTGTTTGAAGTTATGCAGAAGAGGGAACAGATTAGGTTTACAAAAGTCAGACACATTTGGAGAAATTTGGACCCCTAGATATTTAAGAGAGTCCGTCCAGGACAAAGGAAGAGATGGGTCTACTGCTTGCCTGGGATTTTCCCCAATTGACCCATAGCCCAGAAAAGGTAGAGAAGTGCAATAGAAGCCTCAAGGCCTCATGTAAAGAAGGACCTGGTTTAGCTAAAAAAAAAAAAAAAATCAGTCATCCACATAGAGTGCCAGTTTTTCAGCTATGGTTCCAACTCTAATTCCCTGAATAGTCAGAGCTTGCCTGATCGCAGAAGCCAGTGGTTCCATGACCAGTGCAAACAGGACAGCCCTGATGCATACCTCTAAAAAGATAAAAAGAAGAGGGCGCACCAGCCTTGTGCATTATCCCAAAATTATTTATTGATAAAAAACAGTAAAATACTACGCACAACCATGTGATGAATAAAAACCTGTAGAAACCACTAAAATGTGTCAATCAGTCCTAGAACCGACCGTCTCCAGAGAGCAGAGGGGAAGATCTCAGAACCCCCTGACGCGTTTCAAAGGAGTACCTTCTTCCTGAGACAGCACAGCCAGTAGTGGCTCTGATGTCTTCCCCTCTGCTCTCTGGAGACGGTCGGTTCTTGGACTGATTGCCACATTTTAGTGGCTTCTTCAGACTTTTATTCATCACATGTTTGTGAGTAGTATTTTACTGTTTTTTATCAATAAATTATCTTGGGATAATGCACAAGGTTGATGCGCCCTCTTCTTTTTATCTTTTTTGTGACTATTAGGATACCCCCTATCCAGGCGGGCAGCAAGGCCAAAGACACTATCCCTTGAGTCATTGATCGCCCGACTATCGCACTTACGCGCAGGAGTGTTTGTTAGCTATTTGAGTAGTTCTATCCATTTCCGGAAAATAGGGCCAAAACCTATGCATGTCAAATGCTTTTTCTATGTCCAGGGCCACTATTTAAAGCATATCTACAATCAAAATGTAAACTCAAATATTCATTCCCATATTGCATTTCAATTATTTCTAGCCTACTCATATTAATTTGAACAATATGGACATGACCATACAGTGGTGTGAAAACATGTTTGCCCCCTTCCTCATTTCCTGTTCCTTTGCATGTTTGTCACACTTAAGTATTTCGGAACATCAAACCAATTTAAACAATAGTCAAGGACAACACAAGTAAACACAAAATGCAATTTGTAAATGAAGGTGTTTATTATTAAAGGTGAAAAAAAATCCAAACCATCATGGCCCTGTGTGAAAAAGTGATTGCCCCCTAAACCTAATAACTGGTTGGGCCACCCTTAGCAGCAACAACTGCAACCAAGCGTTTGCGATAACGTTCAATGAGGCTTTTACAGCGTCCTGGAGGAATTTTGGCCCACTCATCTTTGCAGAATTGTCCTAATTCAGTTACATTAGAGGGTTTTCGAGCATGAACGGCCTTTTTAAGGTCATACCACAACATCTCAATAGGATTCAGGTCTGGACTTTGGCTAGGCCACTCCAAAGTCTTCATTTTGTTTTTCTTCAGCCATTCGGTGGTGGACTTGCTGGTGTGTTTAGGATCATTGTCCTGCTGCAGAACCCAAGTTCGTTTCAGCTTGAGTACACGAACAGATGGTCGGACATTCTCCTTTAGGATCTCTTGGTAGACAGCAGAATTCATAGTTCCTTTTATCACGGCAAGTCTTCCAGGTCCTGAAGCAGCAAAACAGCCCCAGACCATCACACTACCACCACCATATTTTACTGTTGGTATAATGTTCTTTTTCTGAAATGCAGTGTTCCTTCTACGCCAGATATACTTGGACACACACCTTCCAAAGCGTTCCACTTTTGTCTCATCGGTCCACAGAATGTTGTCCCAAAAGTCTTGGGGATCATCAAGATGTGTTGTGGAGAAATTGAGACGAGCTTTGATGTTCTTTTTGCTCAGCAGTGGTTTTCTCCTTGGAACTCTGCCATGCAGGCCATTTTTGCCCAGTCTTTTCCTGATGGTGGAGGCATGAACGCTGACCTTAACTGAGGCAAGTGAGGCCTGCAGTTCCTTGGACGTTGTTGTGGGGTCTTTTGGGACCTCTTGGATGAGTCGTCGCTGCGCTCTTGGGGTAATTTTGGGCGGCCGGCCACTCCTGGGAAGGTTCACCACTGTTCCATGTCTTCGCCATTTGTGGATAATGGCTCTCACTGTGGTTCGCTGGATTCCCAAAGCTTTGGAAATGGCTTTATAACCCTTTCCAGACTGATAGATCTCAATTACTTTCTTTCTCAATTGTTCCTGAATTTCTTTGGGTCTCTGCATGATGTGTAGCTTTTAAGGATCTTCTGGTGGACCTTACTGTGTCAAGCAGCTCCTATTTAAGTGATGCCTTGATTGTGAACAGGTGTGGCAATAATCAGGCCTGGGTGTGGCTAGAGAAATTGAACTCAGGTTATATACAACCACAGTTATAGTATGTTTTAACAAGGGGGGCAATCACTTTTTCACACAGGGCCATGATGGTTTGGATTTTTTTTCACCTTTAATAATAAACACCTTCATTTACAAATTGCATTTTGTGTTTACTTGTGTTGTCCTTGACTATTGTTTAAATTGGTTTGATGTTCCGAAACACTTAAGTGTGACAAACATGCAAAGGAACAGGAAATGAGGAAGGGGGCAAACACTTTTTCACACCACTGTATATGGTCAGTGACATCACCTGGGAGTCACTGACCCTTTGTTTTTATCAGCTGTCATTAATCAGACCT